>BSBM01000672.1:10227500-11427500 GCA_027924585.1 Larix kaempferi | reverse complement strand
CTTAGACAACCGCCTAACTACTTCTTAACAAGATCTACAAAAGAATGACCCTAATCCGCACAATGTGGTCCAAAATGACCCAAAAATACATAAAGTAATATAATTTCCGACTTGTGCGCGGTTTTCCTCCTTGTACGACATCTTTGAACTTGCGTAGCATCCGCAATGCTACGTAGCTAATTCATCCAAACCCGCCTACCAACAACTCACAACTAGTAGACAGAATGGAGTGCCATACGCATGGGCAGGACTAGTATATCTTGATTTATTGAAGTGTCAAGCCTTGGGTTGTATACCATGGCATGCAACAGTGCTTAGTCATTGTAAAATTAAGCTTCATCTGGTGATGAGAAGTAGAGGAAATTGTTGAGCAAGCTCTTGGAATAGGGCCCTGATGGAATTTGATGATCCATTCAATTTGTTATATGTGATACCATAGTTCTTTATCCAATGCATCATGTATTTCATAGTAAATATATATATAAACGAACATTAATATAATCATATCCAGGAGTGAAAGGGAAGCCAAAGAATGATCATGCCAGATCCCTTTATGTTGACTTTGGCTCCAACTTGAAGAGAATATATATTCTTTCCAAAGATAACAGTCTTATATGAAATCTTGATTATTCTTGTTGTATATGATTTAAATGTAAAAACACTTCCCAGGTTGAACTGAGTATTTTCCTTATGAAAAGTTGCTCTACAACATCGTCTCCAGAAGAAAGACATGGTTGCCAGTCTAATCACATTCCACATACTCGAAACTAGATGTCACATCATCCATTTGTCCCCAAACCTCTTTATGTTGAAGGGTTGAAACAGAAAGAACAATACAACCCAAGCCCAAAACGATTTGGTAACTTTGCAATTCCACATTACATCAACATCTATATTTAAAGTTTAAATCTAGCTAAAATAAGAGTCTTAGTGATGTAGCTCTAGGATGTTAGTTATGACCAACCTCCCAAGTACTTGTCTTAAAATAGGAGTGAGACTTCTAGATACCATGACACCTCTTAACCCACCATGTTAGTAGATTTTGAAGTCATTTTTAGAGAACATCGTGGCCTTCAACATTCAAAATTAACTAAAAAAATTCTTCATCGAGAATCATATTGCAAATTACAGTAAAGTATGTAGGTCAACCACTTGAATTTGTTGAGGTTGATTAAGAGTTGTCTAGGATAACCACATAGCTGTGTCCTTGTCCCACAATTATCACGAGTATGCAATTCTTACTTCCCCAAGCACTTTTTTGCAATGATAGGAATCCACCCAAAGTGCCCTTTTTTGTTGAGAAAGTCCAAAGTGATTCTATGAACAACTACCATCCTTGTCTAGCAGGTGTAATTTCAATTTACTAATAGCTATGTCCTTGTCCCATAAATTCTCACCAGGTATGAAACTTACTTCCCCAATCACTTTCAATCCATGGAAATCACTGGAAATCATGGAAATGCATGGAAATCACTGGCTCTTAATGCTGCTAGACTTGCTTGTCTCACTTTTTATAGTTCATCCATGAATTCACCTATTGTTGGTTCTTTGAGTCTTGAGTTAAACTCGTGGTAAATTTAATACATTTCAAGATTACCTGATGAGAAGCAGTAATTTGAAAATTTGAAAGATTCTTTGATTGACCAATATTATATTTGGTAATAGGTTTTTAGCTGCTACATTATTTACTTACTTTGCATGTATGGGATGGTGTTGTGGTCCGAGCTCTTATGCAATAAGCCTATAACTTTAAAGTATTGTTTACTATTTAATTTTTTAATGAGTAAATGGCTGGGATGCTAAACATGATTCATTGTCTGTACCGATCTTAGGTCTTTACAAAGGTGGAGTTTGGAAGATTTATGTTGAATTACCAGCTGGTTATCCATACTCATCACCATCAATTGGTTTTGGGAATAAGATCTACCATCCCAATGTCGATGAGGCGTAAGTACCCACTCCAAATGAGTGAAATACTTTTTAATTTTGTTACTTCACATAGCTAATTCATTTTAATTTAGTCATCAATTTCAATTGTGTTGGTTTAGGTTTGATCTTTGGATTTTGTTTGGGGTCACATATTGAAGGGATTCTACCAGGATTTTGCAAAGGAGATTTTGCAAATTCTACTAGGATTAGTTGGGCATAAGTTTCCACCAATCTCTCTTCTTGTTGCACTCTCGCTTCTTGTTTCTCCAATTTGGCTTCCCCTATTTCACCATTAGAAGAACTTCAAGATAGTTCATTTAGCCTCAGACTGATCCCTGCCACAACTAATGGACATTCCCGTGGAATTCTCAGTCAATAGCCAAATGCAGAGGATATCCCCACCCCATTCCTATGTCCTTAGTATGCAGGGGATGCATCCTCATGAACTCTGGTTTGTACTTTGTAGTACATGCAATCTATGAAGCTTGTGGAACATTAACTATATAATCTAACTGTATAACAGAAATTGTTACACTTGGTCATGCTACTTTTGTGATGCTATCTGAGATACATGAAAAGGCTATCTGTACTCTATGCACACAAGTAGTAATGTCTTAGGAAACATAAAATTTTGTAGACTATCCAAACAAAACTAGAAATTTTAACTAGACTGAAAACTGGTTTTGTCGAGTCACTGTAATTGTTCCATTTGAGTTATTTTACTAACTGGGATTCATCTTCTTGGAACTTCAGGTTTGTCTCCAATTGTATAGACATTCTCAATCAAACTTGGACTCCAATCTATGGTAAGGAGAGAAAGGAATAAAATCTAACCTTGCAACTTTTATTGATTACTCAAAAATTGAGTGTTTCTTTGATTACTAAAAAATGAGTCTATTATGTTTTTTCATCTTAGTTTACAGCAATCTACTATACTCCATCTTTTAGTCAATTTATTGCTTACTTCTTTATTGGTATTTCAGATCTCGTGAATGTATTTGAAGAATTTCTTCCTCAACTTCTATTATATCCTAATCTAGAAGATCCTTTAAATGTGGAGGTTGGGGCCTTAATGATGCAGGAAAGAGATGCTTATGACCAGAAGGTGAAAGGTGAATTCATCAACTCTTGTCCTAATTTGCATTAAAATTTACTCCAACAAATTTGCTGATTCACTTCATGTATTTATGCTCATTACCCAAGTTATTTGTTCAGCGTATACAAATATTTCTTCAGGAACATTCTTGTGGGTGTGTTTACTTAGTTGGCAGACATCTAATTTTCCATTCCCTTAAATTGAAATCTTAGATACAGAGCACATGTATAGTTTTATTTGGTTGTATGAACACATTAAAAACTAAGACCTCTATTAGCTCAAGCACTACAAGATTGATCGACTTTTGGGTGAAAATGTATGCTAATTATGTTTTAATATATAACCATTAGCCTATTTTTATCATTCGTTTCTTTTTGTTTTGTTTTAGAATACTGTATTCATTATACAAAGGCATAAGATTTAGGAGGGGGACAGGGAGAGGAAGAGGAAGACGACAAAGACAATGACACTGAATCTGACTGAGGTGATGAGGAAATGGCTGGCCCTGGAGATCAATGACATTCTAGATCCAGATGTCATTGAAGTTCAAATTGAGCTGAGCCACAATGTGAATCCATATATTATTGAAGTTCAAATTGACCTGAGTCACAATGCAATTTTGGGGAATGAAATTAGCATTATTGGCTTGGAATTTTAAAATTTACATTGGTATCCATTAACAGTGCTCTGAATTTTAAGAAATTCGTTGATACTCATCAATAGTTGCACCTCTATATTATGCTTCAGTGGTGACATTATATTTGAAGTATTTTGTTATATCCCCTACTCTTCCTTCTTGTCAAGGAAATCTTGGAAGAAAGCCAATTATGGAAATGTTTACTATGATGATGTGGTATGAAATGCAAAATATTATAAGCTTGATTGCAAACTAAATACTTCAGAACAGGGTAATTCACATGAAACAATGAATGGAGCAATATTGTGAGTTAAATTTTGTTCCTACTCCATTTGCTTGTCCATACTGTTTCATTGTACCATGAGCCTAAGCCCTTATCTTAGCTTTTTTTTTCAGATGTTTGTGTGTTAAATTTTAGTTATAATCTACTTTACTTTTATTTGTATGGGTAGAAGAGGTTGAACAGTTAGACTGCTTGAGTGATTAAATGGCAATGCCAAAATGTTATCCAAGATTATTTCAGCTCTCACCCAATGAACGACTTGGAAAAACTGAATATCCAAAACAAATGATTATTTTGTTATATCTTAGAATTTGGAAGAAAGGTGGAAAAGATGAGGGTTTCTTGATTGGTTAACTTGCATTTTTACTGTTTCTGGACATATTGCAGTTCAATTTTCTATGTTATTAAAGCCTTATTATGGTGGCTATGGGATGTCTCCATACAAGATTCACTGCTTGTAACTTTTTCCTATTCATGATTTAGCAATTTTTATTAACATTTAAGGTTGTTGATAGCTTCATAGAGCAGAATGCTGAAACTTTTTTAAAGATGCATTTATGCATATCTTTGATATGTTATGTTGATGGGTCCTCAGTCAGGTAATCCAAGGAAAAAAACAAATTATATTTCTGTAAAGGATGGGAGGTCCTTCCTTTGGGGCTTGAATACCCAACCACTTGTGCCTATTACAGGCCTTGGGAGGTTTAGTCAGCCTCCTAGAGCTTGTTACAGGCCCTGGGGGCTTAGATACCTAGCCCACAATAGGCTTAGTCAGCGATTGGGGAACTGCAACATGCAATCTAAATGTTATACTATGTCCATTGGCTCTAGTGACATACAAGAAGTGATCTCCTATCTCTTCATTAGACCATTAGGTGTTGCAAATCATAATGAGATGTGGTTGATTAATGGCATTGTGGGTGAAGTAATGTGCATCCACAATATACATCAAAAGAAGCAAGGTGCATTGTAGAATGCATGTGGGGTCATAAGAGGGGTATCATATCAATATGCCAGGTAGAAATATAGAGGGGTATAAAAAATATTAATGAAAAAATTGAGACATACAATATCTAGTGAAAAAATGGGTTTTTTAAATTGGGAAGGCATATTGGGAGGGGGTTAAAAAAAGCAATTTTGGAAGGTATTTTCCAATATTTAGTGAAATTAGGGGTATTGTTTCATATGCCATGAAAGACCGTGCTATGATAGCATTTTATTGAGTGAAGCCCCCATGCATTACACACATAATTGTCTTCTTATGCCCGACTTCCAATAGTTATTCTAGGCCAAAAAGAAGACGATGACAAGCCCTCCTTAGGCAGCGAATCCTCCCCAACCACAAACTTTGGTGTTACAACAATGCTTTGAGAATCAAGGGGTAGTTACACAACATCAAGACCCTCTCCCACCCGATGATGGCTCTTTTCAAAATATCTATACTTTGGATGTAAACCTCCAGACACGAGCCAGAGGTTATGATAGGCCTTCCACCCCCAAAGTGGAAGACGTTCCTATCCCCTCAGGGGGTCCTCTACAGATCCCACGCCTAAATACCGAACAAATCCCATGGAATTTGAAAGTTCCACTTCGGCGTACCCCTGATAACCCTCACATGAAAGCCGCCCACAATTACAGTATTATGGATGACTTGTCTCAATCCCCTGTGGCCATGTACATGTTATAACCGTTACAGTCTTGCGCAACACAAAGAAAGGAATTACTCAATGCACTCGGCACCGTCAATCCATCCGAATTGCACCTCATTACCTTTGATATCGAAAAAGGTGATCCGTGACTACCGTCGTCAGTCGCATTTCAAGTTCCATTTACTATAAAGAATGTCATGATCCATCGATGTATCATCGACGAGGCACATCCACTTGTGTCATGTATACAAAATTTTGGAAATGATTAATATCCCCTGAGATAGTCCCCTCGTCTATCGCTCTTAGTGCATATGATGGGAGACCATCCCAACCAACAGGATTGTACCAAAATGTCCCCATAGATAATGGGGGCAAGATGGTTATGATCGATATCGAATTAGTCGATCCTGAACTCGAATACAACATCCTCTTGCGGTGTAGTTACATGTACACCATGAAGGCAGTAGCCTCTTCGGTCTTTCATATCATATTTTTCCCTTAAATGGGAGGGTAGTTACTCTTGACCAACTTAACTATTATGACCCCAATTCCACAAGCAATCCTGACAATGTCCTACCGACTATACTGGGAAATGATCAACTGTATGTTGACATTTCCCCTGGCATGTACAAGGACTCCAATTTGTTAGGAGTATATTCAGGACCACCACCAAGGATCCCGACAACAACTGATGGCCTAATGTGCACAATTTTCACGACTGAAAATGGATCTTCCTCCACCTCAACACCATCATCAGAACCACCGCTGATTCATGGCATTGAACAAACGTTGAATCCATTGGTACCATCAATCTTTCAAATTCCATTCTTGTACCCTCCCACGGGGGTACAAGGGACGTTGGTTATGGCTCAATTAACTTTACCTGGGATAACTTTGGGAATCCCGGTATGGTACCTTACACCACCCTACCCAAATATCGATTCCAAACCCATTGCCCATTACGATTTTGTCCTTGTTTCGGCTGGTACGGCTGCAAGACCCATAACACATCCAGTTATGAAATCTTGACCTATGACATTTCTAACTAAATCATAATTGGTCGCCGCTAAAACCATAAATGGGGGCACCAACCAACCGAAGTTTAAAGGTACCCTCCTACCTAATCCGACATCCAAATCCATGGAAATGACTAAGCCTAAAGCAAGGGGCATTAACCAACAAGAGGTAAAATCCCCGGTTATGTTCAATATGGCTCCCACTCAAAGGGTCACTCCACCGTGTTCTCTTTGCAGGAAGCAAGGCAAAGAAACCAACTTATGTCCTACTCTGTTGGAGCTATGAAATTGGATTAACACCCTCGTTAGCATAAATCATGCTCCACCAATGGTAAGAGGGAGCACATCACCCTCTCTCACATCTAAGTCCAAGACATTGCGTACGAATCACCCATGTTCTATATGCGCTCAGTATGGGAACTATAGACACCATTGCCCCAATCTCCCTCGAAACTATTCATCTCACCCAAGCCTTAGATGATATCTCCCCTCCTTCATAACCTAAGGAGACTCCCATCAACACCGTTACTGCGGTAATCCCAATCAGTCACTCCCCACATTGGAATGATTCCATACCCGATTAGCAGTGGTCGCAATGACCAAAAATACTGGCCATTGTCTTAAACCACACTAACGCCACTAAACCATGTCATTCATGCAAATTAATGTCTCACCATTCGTTTCAATGTCCCCTTATCGACACATTTCGCACTTTGCGTGTAGCCCAAAGTCGGTTAGCCAATAACCTTATCCCTTGTGGGACCACCCTACCTATGGTAATCGAGGAGGATACCGAACCGATAGAGTACAATGTTGAAAACAGCACCTCTTATCCGTTAGATACCTCAAGAGATATTGATCCCCCATCACCAATTTCCCGTGAAGTGTTATACCCCTTAATATTTCCTCAAGAAGAGATCAAGCACCTACTCCAACTACCTTTGCATATCTCGACATCCTACACCTTGATTCAGTCCCTCTTCAAACCAAGCTTGAAGACCCTTGTTCCTCAAATGAAGACATGCTAGAAGAGTATATATTTGCAAAATACGAAGATAATCGAATCTATGAACCCCACTGAACCTCCATGGGACACTTTACATCATAGGTCCTCCACGGCTAATAGGAAGGATCCACACACACTACCCGTCAAACAACAATATACAATTGAGTCAAACGATTTTCTACCCCCTAGTCATATCGATTGGTTCAAAAATCCTATTCCTACCCCAGATGCGTTTGAAGATGACAATCTTGCCAATATATCCCCTACCATCTAGGTTGATATATCCATTACACCCAGAGTCATTGAAAACATCACCATTGGAGCTTCCTGCTCACCACAGGAAATTACTGATTTTACCGCCCTCTTCAAAGAGTTTTGCGACATCTTTTCCTTGTCTTACGAAGAAATTCCAAGTGTTGACCTTGCAATCATCAAACATCATATCGATACTTGGCCTGATGCCACCCCCATTTGACAAAAAGAGCACCCGGTACACCCCTATAAGGCCCCCGCAATCAAAGCTGAGATCGAGAAACTCTTACACCTCATGGTATATAGTCCCATCCCAGTCAACAAAAAGTAGGGAACCATTCATGTCTACATGGATTGCCAGGACCTCAACTTAGCCTACCCTAAGGACAACTTTTCAACACCATTCATCAACCAAATCGTTGACTCGTGCACTGGTAGCAAAATGTTATCCTTGATGGATGGGTTCTACGGATATAACCATATACACATACATCCCCAAGATCAGTACAAAACTACATTTACCACACCATGGGGAACTTTTTCCTACAAAGTTATGCCCTTCTGTCTGAAGAACGTTGGAGCCACTTTCCAGTGATCAATGGCATACGTTTTTTATGACTTGGCTCACATCATCCTCTCCTTTTTAGATGAACTCACAACCAAATCCAAAAAATGATGTGATCATCTTCAAGACCTTCAGGGTCTAGACCATTGGAGCTTCCTACTCAACAGAGGAAATTACTAATTTTACCGATCTCTTCAAAGAGTTTTGCGACATCTTTTCCTGGTCTTACGAAGAAATGTCAGGTCTGGACCCCGCAATCGTCAAATATCATATCAATACTTGGCCTGATCCCATGCCCATATGAAAAAAACAGTGCCTGGTACACTCCTCTAAGGCCCCCACAATCAAAGTTGAGATGAGAAAATCTTACAAGCCGGATTTATTTTTCCCATTGTGTACACCTCATGGGTATCTAATCCCATCCCAGTCAACAAAAAGCAGGGAACCATTCGTGTCTGTACGGAATTCTGGGACCTCAACTTAGCCTACCCTAAGGACAACTTTCCAACACCATTCATCGACCAAATCGTTGACTCATGTGTCAGTAGAGAAATGTTATCCTTTATGGATGGGTTCTCTGGATATAACCATATACGCATCTGTCCCCAAGATCAGTACAAAACTACATTTACCACACCATGGGGCACCTTTGCCTACAAATTTATTCCCTTTGGTCTGAAGAACGTTGGATCCACTGTCTAGCGAACAATGGAATATGTTTTTAATGACTTGGATCACACCATCCTCGCATTTTTAGATTATCTTACAGCCAAATCCAAAAAATGATTTGATCATCTTCAAGACCTGCGTACCATCTTCACAAGATACCGCAAATATAATATATGCTTAAACCCCTTGAAGTGTGTATTTTATGTCACCACCGGTTGTCTCTTAGATTCATTTTCCCCAAAAATGGCATCATTGTCGACCCTTCCAAGGTCCAAGCCATCTTGGAATCACCCCCCCCCCCCCCACGAACACGATGCCAGTTGCAAAGTGTCCAAGGTAAGGCCAAATTTCTTCATTGTTTTGTTCCCAATTATGCCACTTGGGCCCATGGATTTTTATGGCTTTTCAGAAAGTATCTGCCATTTAAGTGGGATGATTATGCCCAAACCTCCTTCGATGCCCTTAAACAAGCATTGTCATCAACCCCCCTCATCTCTCCTTGAGACTTTGACAAATATTTCATCTTATATATATCTGCTTCAAATTCCGTTGTAGCCAACATACTAGTCCAACCTGCCGATGACCACCAAGAACATGTCATATATTATGTCAGCAAAACCCTCACCGAACCTGCACTCAACTACACCCATGATGAGAAGCTCGTACTTATAGTCATCATCTCTGTACAGAAGCTCCGCCACTATATTTTTCTCAGGAAAACAACCGTAGTCGCTGATTCCAACCATATGAAATACAGAAGCTCCGCCACTATATTTTGGTCCAACTACATCCTTTTGGGAAACATCTCTAGGTCAGCAAATGGCTCATTTTTCCATCTCAACTTCTAGTTGGGGTTCTCATGAAGTGCTTCTGGCACCGTTTCGTAGCCGTCTAGATCGGTTACATACAATCAGCGAAGAACTTAGAAGACAAACTCTCTCGTGAAGGGCCGAAGACACGGAGGTACCCACATTTAGACATACCCCATTTCATTCTTTATCTTATGATTCACCGGAAACACCCACATACAACGTGACTACTTACGAACCTGGCCAACCTTCATTCCCTGTGAGTATACCTCTCAATCAAGGGACCACTTCTGCACCTCAAATGACTCAGAACATTGAAGTACAACAGTCCAACACTCCTCTTAATACTATTGGAACATTACCCACCCCTCCCCCACCCCAAAACTCGTGGGGAGGATACTCCTTACCTCCTAGTTTCATTACAAGTAATGTTCCCCCAATAGTAACTAGTCAACATCAACCCGTCATGAGTCAACCATTCACTAGTGGTCAACATGTTGTCGCTGGGGGTAAACCCTCGTTTTCTAGCCATAATTCGAGTGGAGGACTTCCAATTGGTTTTTCCCCTGGCAACTCTTTATCTTTTGTGGGATCCACCATGGGATTACGTCATGGTGGGGGACTGTCCAACCCAACTCAACCACCATGGAGTCAAGCGTATCCAGGTTATCTTAACGCTATGTCAGGACAACTTAATCCCGGAAACGTACTCCACGAGATACCTTATCCCCAAAAATCATACACTCCATGGGGAAATTTTAATGTCGCACCAATCGGACCCCCACCGACTCTTCCTCACGTGCCACCTCCCCCACCACCATCTAGTCCACCTCCTTCTGGAGGGGCCGGACCTCCACCTTCTGGCCCTCCCCATTCTAGTGTTGGAGGACCACCCCATTCCAGCAGAGGCAGAGGACCACCACCTTCTAGTAGTGGTGGACCCCCACCTTATGGAGGAGACCCACCTCATTCTGGAGGTGGTGGCCCACCTTATTCCAGCGGTGGAAGAGAACCACCCCCTTCTGGTAGTGGCGGACCCCCACCTCACGGAGGAGTCCCACCTTATTCTAGAGGCGGTGGCCCACCTTATTATGGAAGCAGAGGAGGTGGCCCACCCTATTCCGGCAGCGAAGGCGGCAGACACCCACCTTCCGACGGTGGAGGAGGACCCCCACCTTTCGACAGCGGTGGAGGACCCCCACCTGGAGGTCCACCTTATTCCGACGATGGAGGACCCCAACCGCCTGGCAGCGGACCACCCTATTATGGCGGCGAACCAACATATGGTCCACTACCCAACCCTGGAGGACCACCCCCTTATGGCCAATTTCCGACGGGAACACCTTATAATCAGTCGATTCAAGGTCCCACTGGTCCATATATGCCCTATCAATACTATCAGTATCCGCAACCAAACCAACAACTTCCCTTTTTGGATACTTTGGACCTACCCGACCTGTCTCGTCTAACCAATGATCCCATCTTCCACGGTTATAATTAGCCACCCATTCCGGTCAAGTTACCCTCTGATATTCCCAAGTTTTATGGCAAACCCAGTGAGGACTCGAAAAACCATGTGATGACCTACCATTTTTGGTGCTCATCCAATTCCTTGATGGACAACTCAATCCATTTAAGGTTGTTTCAAAGGACCCTCACCAGCCCAACTTACAAGTGGTATATTGAATTACCACTGCACTCCTTTCCCGATTTTCATTCTCTTGCTATGTATTTTTTGACTCATTTCCAGTTACCCATATGCTACAAAACTGGTATGGACCTTTTGACTTTGCTCCGTCAAACCACCGCAACTCATATCTCTGATCATATACATGAGTGGTGGAGGAGATGATGTCTCATTAAGGCTCCTATTCTAGACCAACTCTTAGCTGACTAGTTCACGAAGTCTCTTTTACATGTCGTAGCTCGAGATGTGGCCATGGGAGGGGCCCTCACCGAGGAATAGGCTATTTCCCGTGCCCATTACTTAGACCCGGTCTATGCTCAATCCGGAACATTGTATCACATTGTTCCCGATGCACCCTGCCCTACATATGACCCTGCAAAACCAAGCAAGGGACCTCAAGCCGACGAAATTATTGGTTCCCTTAACTCCCAGCCTTCTTTTCAAACTGGTGGACAATCGAACCCCCATAGTTCTTCCCCATCCCCACCACAGGCTGGTAGCACCACCACCACCAAGTTACCCACTCTTGACTCATGTGTCGGTAGCGAAATGTTATCCTTTATGGATGGGTTCTTCATATATAACCAGATACGCATCTGTCCCCAATATCAGTACACAACTACATTTACCACACCATGGGGCACCTTTGCCTACAAAGTTATTCCCTTCGGTCTGAAGAACGTTGGAGCCACTGTCTAGCGAACAATGGCATATGTTTTTAATGACTTGGATCACATCATCCTCACATTTTTATATTACCTTATAGCCAAATCCAAAAAATGATTGGATCATCTTCAAGACATTCGTACCATCTTCACAAGATGCCGCAAATATAATATACACTTAAACCCCTTGAAGTGTGTATTTTATGTCACCACCAGTTGTCTCTTAGATTCATTGTCTCCAAAAATGGCATCACCGTCGACCCTTCCAAGGTCCAAGCCATCTTGGAATCACCCCCCCCCCATGAACACGACACCAGTTGCAAAGTGTCCAAGGTAAGGCCAACTTTCTTCATTGTTTTGTTCCCGACTATGCCACTTGGGCCCATGGATTTTTATGGCTTCTCAGAAAATATCTACCATTTAAGTGGGATGATTATGCCCAAACCTCCTTCGATTCCCTTAAACAAGCATTTTCATCAACCCCCTTCATCTCTCCTCGAGACTTTGATAAACATTTCATCTTATATATATCTGCTTCAAATTCCACTGTAACCAGCATACTAGTCCAACCTGCCGAGGACCACCAGGAACATGTCATATATTATGTCAGCAAAACCCTCGCCGAACTTGCACTCAACTACAACCATGATGAGAAGCTCGTACTCACAGTCATCATCTCTGTACAGAAGCTCCGCCACTATATTTTTCTTAGGAAAACAACCGTAGTCGTTGATTCCAACCGTATGAAATACATACTTAGCCGTAGACTTATCAATAGTAAGTTTGCATGTTGGATCGTTATCTTACAAGATTTCGACCTCGAATTTGTTATTCCCAAAAGCAAGAAATCCATGGCCTTAGCCGAACTCATTACAAACATTCCCTCTACCACCGCAAGCGAGTCTATTGAAGACCAGTTACCCGATGAGAACCTCTTTCTCATCACAACCAAAGATCCTTGGTACGATGATCTCCTCCTTTACCTCCACACCCAGAATTTCGATCCCCACTTATCACGCAACGATTGCTGCAAAATCCACCACCAGGAACCAAGACACCTCCTCATCGAAGACACCCTATATGATTGCGTTATCGACACTAGCCTGCAAGGATGTCTAGCACATGAATAAACCGAGCAAGTTCTCGATGATTTCCATAGTGGCGCATGTGGCGGCCACCTTTCCGAACTAGCCACCACCTAAAAAATATTATGAGCATGGTATTTTTTGCCCTCCATATTTAAAGGTTCTATATATGTCGTCAAATAGTGCGCGAATTGTCAGGTCTTTTCCTACAAAACACGGTCTCCCCCTGCACCACTCCATCCAGTCATCACTACTGGCCCATTCTGCAAATGGGAAATTAACTTTATGGAATGTAGTTCAGATTCAGCCCAAGGTCACCATCATATAATCGTTGTCGTCGATTATTTCATCAAATGGGTCGAATCCATGCCCACATTTGATTGTAAAGCAGTGACTGCAACACGATTATTCTTCAACCACATCATCTCCCGCTTCGGTGTTCCCAAGCCACGTCTCTCCGAAAATGGAAGAGACTTCCATGACGAAACATTCAAAGAACTGTCGTGACTCTTAGGCTTAAAGCATGAATTTTCAACTGCTTACCACCCTCATGCCAATGGCTAGTTTTTGGTTGTTAACAAAATCCTCAAAACTATGCTTCAACGCACAGTGGATAAAAATAAAACCAACTGGAACCACATGCTCTTTACTGCCCTTTGGTATTACTGTACTTCAATCAAGACCACCACAAGTTTCACCCCATTTCACCTTGTCCATGGTGTAGAAGTTATCCTCCCAATCAAGTGTTAGATCCATACCCTCCAATCCACCATCGAGCTGTGCTACCTGATACCCCTGCACTCGAATAATTCCTATTCACCTTGGCACAC
The DNA here is from genome assembly GCA_027924585.1 of Larix kaempferi. Classification (NCBI taxonomy): domain Eukaryota; kingdom Viridiplantae; phylum Streptophyta; class Pinopsida; order Pinales; family Pinaceae; genus Larix; species Larix kaempferi. The sequence goes on along the minus strand of BSBM01000672.1, from coordinate 11,413,322 downwards.
CTTGATGAAGAACGGTGTGACTCTCTTCAACAAAATGAATCCCTAAAAGTTTGCTCCAAGGAACACTACGATTGACAGGCCCGACCTCAATTATTTCAACGAAGGTGACTTTGTTCTTTTATTTAACGCCAAGAAAGATGGTAAACCAGGACTCAATAAATTTGTATCTAAATGGACAGTCCCTTACATAGTTAAGCATTGTCTCCCAAAATGAGCCTATATCTTAACCGACCATGAAGGTATCACCCTAAACCACTCGATTAATGGGTTTTACCACAAACGGTTCTATCCTTAATAATCTGATACCCCACAAGTACACCTTGTTTTCATTATATGATTTATGCATTGTCAATACCTTCGTCATGCTCTTTACTACACTTGGGTATGTGTGCCGTATGTGCAGGATCTTTACAGAGACAATTTCACATCCCTTTTTTTTGTAAGAACAAGGCTCCATGCTTCATAAAACGACACAAAATCCCCTACCACAGGTATCATTTTGAAACTGGAATATAGACACTATTTACCCTCCGTTTATAATGCATCTACCAGTATACCCACTGATAAACCATAGGGCCCTCATTCATGGTATTGATGTTCCATCAACATCATTATCATGAATAGCATGTTCCCCCACCGGTGTACGCACCATTTGTTACACCTAAATCTCATCATCATGAGTCCCTTGTTAACTCAGTGCCTCAATCCCTGAATTTCCCATGATCAAGCAAGTCATGTTAGAGCAAGTTGATTCCCTTTGTCCACATTTCTAGTTGGGCCGACGCATATTGTCTTTGAGCAAGTAGCACACAACTAAACCTAAATCTCATCATCATGAGTCCCTTCTTAGCTCAGTGCCTCAATCCCTGAATTTCCCATGATCAAGCAAGTCATGTTAGAGAAAGTTGATTCCCTTTGTCCACATTTCTAGTTGGGCTGATGCATATTGTCTTTGAGCAAGTAGCACCCAACTACACCTAAATCTCATCATCATGAGTCCCTTGTTAACTCAGTGCCTCAATCCCTGAATTTCCCATGATCAAGCAAGTCATGTTAGAGCAAGTTGATTCCCTTTGTCCACATTTCTAGTTGGGCCGATGCATATTGTCTTTGAGAAAGTAGCACCCAACTAGGGTCGGCGTAGAATATATTCTGCCAGACTGTGCCGGTGTTGCAGATTGTCTTGTTTAGTCCTATGTTTTCCTTCTCAAGCATTGGCTGTCTTCATGCAACTTGAGCCGGAGTTGGTTAATTGGGATAAAGGTAGCTTTCAAGCAATTTCTAGAAGTTAGATGAGGTGGATCCCTATCCCTAATCCTAGGTGAGCTATCCTACGGTTCCCTAACCTCAAGGGAGGATCCCTCAGCCCTCTCCCCATGATCCTCAACCTACTCTATCCACTTGATCCTATAAATACAAGGCTCCTCTCCATTCCAAAGGGAGGAAGTCTATAACACTTACATGTTGGTGAAATTAGCTTAGGAGATCCCTATCCATCTATTGGGAGACTCTCACTTCCTTTGGAGGCATGGGCTTGGCTTGTTGGAGGAGGATTGCAGCGTTAAGGCTTGGGTTGTGATCATCTCTATACTTTGTATTTCCCTCTTTTATACAATAATATAAACTCTTTCCACAAATGTTATTGTGTTGATAATGTTCTGTAGTTTACTTCCTTAACTGTTTACTTAGATCAGTTATTGTTTAGACATATTTTACTGCTTGTATTGTTTCCATATGTCTTGATAGGTCTTCCAGCTAAAGATCTGACGACTGTGGGACTTGGAGCAACAACGAGGAAGAAGATCTACAATCTGAATGCAAGGCACTGGCACAGAACATCCTTTTAGATAGTGCGCCGCCGACGTAGAACTCCCTTTCGATTTCTGTGCTGGCGCAGATCCCGAAAGGGCGACCTGCGCCGGCCCGTGAGCGCAAATCCCCCAACCCAACATGCCCAAAAACTACCTAAATGAAGGAAAATGCAAATCATCTAATCCCTAGAAAGTTAAGGAGACAAGTTTAGGGTTACCTGTCGCTGATGGCACCTGAAATGATGGATCACAGCTCCTGAAATCAGCAGAAGAAGAACGGATTCAAATGGCACTTTTCACCTCTCCAACTTAGTAAAAACAAATAGTAATTCTTTTTACTATTTACCCCTATTTATATTGAAAAAGAGCATATTCCTTTTTTAATTTATGCCAATGTGGGTTATTTTTCTATATTTGGATTCATTTATACCTGGTTAATCGTTTTTGTCCTAGTTTTGAAGCTTGCAGGTGAAGTTAAGTATCACTTTGATCATGTTTTTTGCGATTGTGGTCTTTCCACGCGTATTCTCAGGTATGAACAACTCATCGAGCATCTTTTTGTCATTATTTTGCTCATTAAATTCAATTATTAATGACACTGAGCTAACTCTTTGTTCTTTCTCGTGCTCGTAAAACAATGAGAATAAGTCATCGAGTTATAGTTTATCACTTTTTTGAGCTCGTTAAACTCCCACAAAAAAGGAACCCCCCGGAGTCTTTTCTTTAAGCTCTTTTCAGGCTCTCTAAATACAAAAATATCGCCAAGCGAACTTGATGCGTTGACGCTTGTAAAAGTATTTGAATGATCATCTTCCTGGTGATAGTTTACCCCTTTTTTGGACCAAGGGACACTAATTACAAAAAAGGAATACTCCAGCCAATCATGACTCGAAGAGTCCTCTCTCGCATTGTTTTACCCTTTTCCGGGCAAAGAGGCTAACTTTACGAAAAGGACCTTCGGAGTCTTCTTTAGTTCTTTTCAGACTCTCTAAATATGAAATGATGCCAAGTTTTCCTTCTATGGACTTGTTAAAATTCAACACTGAAGGGCTCGTCATGGGACGAATCCCTCCTTTCCCAGGTTTGTAAAACGTTTGGGATTGGACTCATCTATGAGATGAGCTATACCGAGCATCTGTTTACCCTCCTCAAGCTCATTAAAAACAAGTGAGGCACTCATCAGCCATGATGGGGAAAAAGAAAATATTTTGTGTTACAATTTATTTATGGGAACTGCATCGTCACTCTTGAACATGGCACTCATTTGCATTTGCATACAGCACTTGGGTCATTTGTTTGTCTTTGAGTCATATTGATTCCATGAGTCATGTCACTCCTTTGGGTCATCCAAAGAATGTCTCCACTATCAATTGCATTAGGGGTCAGTACCATTCTCATCATGTCAATACTGCCAAGTCATGCCATTCCCATGTTCAAGAGATGTCCATCGCTCATCATCTGCAGCAGTACACCTTCTACCATATCGGTCTACCTTAAGTCATTCTTGCGCATTAATCTACCATCCGATCTACTCCAAACATATGTTATCTAGTTTCGTGTCGTTGATGGGGGATTCATTATGGCCCTCCTTCGACGGATTCATCCTTGTTGACTTCAACACATCATCCAAGAATCGAATCTAGAAACCAATCGAGTACCTTGGGCCTGCATGCCTCAATGGAAGGTTACCTCGCTTTCAGCATGAGTTTACATCATTGACTCTTGATTGAAAGATTTCATCAAGCATTCGAATTCAACTCATTTATTTACGCTTGGTGATATGTATTGTGATACCTTGGGGATCATCGACATTAATGGTGATTCCCCTCACACTTGTTAATGGTATACACCAATGATCGGTAATCGAGTGGTTTCTACCATGTTTAACTCCAAAACATTGTAATCACATGGATAGATTCGTATCATTGCGGGTTCGACTTGAAGACCCTGGGAAGTCATATTCTACCCAGGTTGCAATGGAGATTGTTTGAGTCATATTACACGGATCCACTTTGTATTGGTTGTGGTTGTGTTATCATCTAATCATGGATATACGATTGTGTCTAGTAGCCATGATTGTGTTCAGTCGGCCTTTACTACCATGGATCTGCAATGTATTGGTCGACAGCCATGTTATGAGTCATGTGAGACTTGTATCTCAGAGTCAGTTGTATTGCAGCAGCATCCTCCAGCCAACAATTCCTTGCCATTTATCTTTCAAAGCACTTCACCTATCTTGTTTTTCCAGCTTCATGATTTGGGGGGCATTCTGCTACACCTAAATCTCGTCATCATGAGTCCCTTGTTAAATCAGTGCCTCAATCCCTGAAGTTCCCATGATCAAGCAAGTCATGTTAGAGCAAGTTGATTCCCTTTGTCCACATTTCTAGTTGGGTCAGCGCATATTGTCTTTGAGCAAGTAGCACCCAACTAGGGCCAGCGCAAAATATATTCTGCCAGACTGCGTCGTCGGCGCAGATTGTCTTGTTTAGTCCTGTGTTTTCCTTCTCAGGCGCTGGGTGTCTTCATGCAACTTGCGTCGGAGTTGGTTAATTGGGATAAAGGTATCTTTCAAGCGATTTCTAGAAGTTGGATGAGGTGGATCCCTATCCCTAACTCCTAGGTGAGTTGTCCTACGATTCCTTAACCTCAAGGGAGGATCCCTTAGCCCTCTCCCCATGATCCTCAACCTACTCTATCCACTTGATCCTATAAATACAAGGCCCCTCTCCATTCCAAAGGGAGGAAGTCTATAACACTTACATGCTGGTGAAATTAGCTTAGGAGATCCCTATCCATCTATTGGGAGACTCTCACTTCCTTTGGAGGCATGGGCTTAGCTTGTTGGAGGAGGATTGCAACGTTAAGGCTTGGGTTGTGATCATATATCTACTTTGTATTTCCCTCTTTTATACAGTAATATAAACTCATTCCACAAATGTTATTGTGTTGATAATGTTCTGTAGTTTACTTCCTTAACTATTTACTTAGATCAGTTATTGTTTAGACATATTTTACTGCTTGTATTGTGTCCATATGTCTTGACAGGTCTTACAACTAAAGATCTGACGACCGTAGGACTTGGAGCAACAATGAGGAAGAAGATTTATAATATGAAGCTAAGATGTCTAAATACTTGATCTCTAACTAGATCTAGGAAAGTAGCTTTGTATTATGTCCTTATTTGTTCTAGATTCGCATTGAACTAAGGAGATCTAGCTCACGTCCGCTCGAGTAGATTGTCCAACAACACCATTTCCATCCCAGAACTCAATTTACACCCATGATGTCGACCCCCCATGAGTCCGAGGAATCTGACCCAGCTTGAAAATATCCTCCCTTAGAGTATCATTTTATAATTGTGCATTTACTCCACCAAGTAGACACTTGTCAGATCCCGTAGCACATGTTACAAGAATGATTCACAAATCCCCCTCATGCCTCCATGAGCACTTTACCCTTCGCAATACCCCTCGTATAATCACCCCCACAAAGACACCTATGGGGCCCCCACGCTCTGAAGTCACCAATTCTATTCAGTTATCCCACAAGTATAAACTGCATGGCATTGTTTCATGGGGCACTCGTCTTTGCGTCTGCAAGTTAGCCCTCACTTCAACGTTGGAAAGTGTCCCCCGATCCAACCAAACCTGTGGGGACTCCACCCATCATCAAATTGGTCCCCCGACATGCCCAAAATTGTGGGGACCCCACCAATATTCTTAATGTACAAATAGTCCCCCCACCATCTCACATTATGGGAACACCATATTATTTTGGTAGCAACCCATGGTTTCCTTTGATCGATGTATATGAGTCTCCATATGTTCGACAGCATTTGTTTTGTTGGTTACCATTACCCTTCATTTTGCGTCTCCATCAAAGCGATTTCATTTGCAATTTGTCTCCGTCCATTTCAATCTGTGCCATTCCAAAAAATAAATTTGTCATCCCCACTCCCCATGTTTACATTGATCAAAGGAAGTTATGAGCCCCACACTTATCAACCATTGTTGTGTCAGGTTTTTCCGTCCACTAGTAGATTACAATATGATATCGGTTCTTAGGATAAGACTTTCATCTTATCATGTACTTCAGCTCTCGTCGATGTCAAAACACTACATTCTGAGAGTCGCAGTAGTTACAGTTATACCTTGGGATCCCTTTCAATCACTAAAAGGAATCAACTCAAACTTAGTAGGGAGATTCATTAGTGCTCCCTAACTAAGTGGCTTCACCTATGATCGACATCGACACATCATCGCATTGGGGGGAAACATACTTTTGAAAGTAGCAGTGTTCACATTTGGAAATCATGGTAGAAGTCTATTTGGTATAGTGAGGCTCTCAGGTATATTCACATACTAGTTTGGTCCCCCACCCCTGTGGACTTATCATGGTCACTAGCGGTTCTGCTTCTTCAGCACTCTGCAACTATTACTGGGTCATTTACTCAAACATGGATTGAAGTCGCCTTCATCCATGTCCCAACAGTATAGTGGAGTTGATCCCTTGGTCCTCTCTCATTGTAATCACTTTAACAGCATTTCACGAGCATGGGTATGCCTGCCTCGTTTGTATAAAAACTATTCTTTATTGCCACTCCAACTCCATCTCCGGTTTATTTTGCTTTGTATCCATATTTATTTGTTTACATGTGAATTACACTAACAATCTATTGCAGGATCACTTGGAGGAATACCAACCAACACACACAGGAGCTCCAAAGACTGAGGCTTTGTTGCAATCTACAAGGCTTATCCCCTTACCAATTGGAAGAGTGCACTTGTGCAATTTTTTCCACAACAATTCTAATGGAGAACATACTTATTTTCATTCATTTTTCATTAAACTAGGTTGTTTTATGCTAAGTATCTAATTCTGGGTATTTTTCACTTGTAGGAGAACAAGTATTCCACCTCTTGCTTCCATAATTTGACCACAATTTATTTTTACACAGTAACACGGATACCGGCCTCTCGTTTGCGCTACCAACGCGGAAATGATTATGACAGTCGCACGGACCACGCAGGTAACCAGTTCAAGACCCGCACTATCCCAAAAGGTTGTTCTGCGCGGTCGATTAGTGTATCATCCGCACTATCCGCACATCTGTTTTCAATTTACCCGCGCGACAGAGTGTGGTTTAGCCGTGCTACTATTGTTTATTTGCTTTTTATCTGCATAGCTTAGTTTGGCAATACAATTACTGCTTACTAGTGAACTTAAATTAAGGTTAATTTGCATAATTACTTAATTTTTTAGTAATTATTTGACCTAGACCAAAATTAGGAAATAAAGAGTTCATCTCTCTTGAAAATTACCTAGGTAAACAAATTTGAGGATTTCAACGGGCCCCATTGTTTTCACTAGTATTCAAGACCATTTCTTGTTTATACACAATTGACATGTTTTTAGTATCAATGCTAGTATAGAATTCACTTTTTGCACACAAGCAAGGACCTAAAGACTCTTGTCTCTCGAATTATGCTATTCACCTCGCACTTCATGTGATCTTTGTGAGTCAGAAAAGGGTGAGAAGTTTGAAATACCTCCATTGCACACTTATCTATTTGTTAGCATTTGTGATTTTGCAAACACCATGAGCATCTCTTAGAGTTAAAAGTACGCATGATTTGATATACTCTTCTAGTTAATTTGCCAATAATCATTTTTTCTTTCATCACATGTGTTTGCACTACTAGCACACACTAAGAGACCTAAAGACTCTTCCCATCCTAGTATGCTCTTCACCTCGCACTTCAAGTGAGCTTGGTGAATCAGAAAAGTAGGGATTGTGAAATACCTCTCTTACACTTCATAAGTGAACACTCAAACCCATTAAAATCAACATTGTAATTGTCTAAACCAACTAAAATCCTCCACAGGAGGTCACAAAACAATACTTTAGTTAGGTAGGATTGATTGGGATAGGCATCCATTAATGCCCACCAATTTAGTTTCATTAGCAATATTTTGAAACATAGCATTGTTGTCTCATAGGGTACTTACAAAATCCTGCTATAAGAAAGTGTTAAAAGAAAACCCGGATCAGAAGTGTGTCGTGACCAAGGAGATGAAATCTGAGGTATATCTTCCCTGCTCTCCCCTACAATCCATTCAACTTGTTGTATGGAGACAACACTATACCGTGCAGGCCGAACCATTGATCCACACTTCACGAAAGGTATCTTAGTGGCCCAACTTAGGATATCACCAAGGATCAATTGTGAGTGCAATTGACTCATGAAGTTAACTATTTCCTTTGGGAGGTGTTTCCAAGTCTTTTTAATTGGAACATTGGCCCCATTGTCGATAGAACTAGCTCTTTGTTACCTCCACTAGTCAATTGGTGAGTGGACACCATTATCACCATCAATTGTGCTTTTGGGAGGCCCAGTTACATTTGAGAGGAAGGACATTAGGTCTTCTTAGGGAATTTAAATTTATTTTCTTTTTAACTACAAGTTCACCAACTTGTAATTAAAAGAACCTACATGTGGGAACTCATGCACTAAACCGACATTACACATATCACTCACTTTTTGCACCATTGTGCATCTGTTGTGGTTGGCATATGTTTGCATTTGTTCAATTGTGTTTAAAATTCACTAGCACTATCATTTGACTCAAAGCCTTCACCATTGAGAAACAAAACAACATCCTGAGACAGTCTTGTAGACTGCAAGGCTTATCCCCTCTCCTGAGGGGTGTTTTTACACCTTCTTCCTATGGGTCACAAGGAAGGTACCGTAGCTGGGGCCGTTCCCATGCTACATTGATAGGATCACCTGGTCGAAGCCAAGCCTTGCTAGGTGCATTTTCTCCTCTTGGAGAAACAATTAATTATACCACTTCTTCCCCCATCGGAATAGGTACCCCATTGGATTCCCCCCTTGGAGATCCCTCGGTTCCCTTTGACCCATCCTCTCTCGTAGGAGGTCAACCATTTTTTAAAAAACCACCTGGGTCTCCCACTCATGGAAATCACATCCCACAAACAATGGCAAGAACAGTCGTCCCTACCTTACTATTTATGGCTAGTTTAAATCTACCTAATTTGTCCGAACTGACCAATGATCCCATTGCTCATGATCCGACATGGTCGACTATGCTAAGAAAGCTTCCCTCCAAAATTCCAAAATTTGAAGGGAAACAGGGAGACGATCCCTCCAACCACGTCATGTCTTTCCACTTATGGTGTTCATCTAATAGCATAGTGGATGAACCCGTGAGGCTTTGCCTCTTTCAGCGTACCCTCATCGGAACGACAACAAAATGATACGTGAACCTAACAAGTGGAACCCATTCCACATTTGTGATATTGGCCACCGCATTTCTTACGTGATTCCAACTACCAATCTGACATGAACTAGGCCTAAAAAATCTCACTTAGTTTTGGAAAAATACTTCCACCCACATTGTGGACCACATCCATGAGTGGCGTAGACATCACACATTATGCAAGATCGAAATACAACCTCCCTTTTTGTTGGATTGGTTTATCAAATCTCTCCAACCCGCCATAGCTAAATATGTCACCACCTCCATGACGCAAAGCAAGGAAAAGGCTATTATGAAAGCACAACATTTCGATCTCATAGATGCAAAATCCAACTACCTTTACACTATCCTCCCTGATGCCCCTTAGCATCAGTCGTTGGATCCTACACCGTAGGGCTCATCAAATTCAGAGGATGGGATTATTGGTTCCATTCCCATTTAGTAAAGGAACCTCCTACCACATCGGTGCCATTCAAAATGGTTCCGCACTACCCATCCATGCCACCTACGTCGGTACCACATACACCGTCAGTTGGTTAATTACAGTATGGACTGTATAGTCCTACATACCCAACATTATCCAAGTGACGAAAGTTCCCACACTGCCCATGGTGCAAGTTGTTCCTACGTCCACCTCTTATGGAACGTAAATTTCATTTATCCCACCCTAGGGGTATAACCCTTATTATACTTTTCCATGCTCACCTGGTCAATAGCCTACCCCCCCACATGGGGGTTAACCTAGTTCAACCTTCTTATGTTCAATAACCTCAACAATTTGAGCAACTGAACACTGCCAACCCCCAGAATCCGCAAACTCAGGGGACGAATAAAGGTAAGATCAAACAGAACCAACAACCGGGGCAAGGGGGAAACCCCCCTTCCTAGCAAAACCAAAATACAGGTAACAAAAATGCAGGGACTAACAATCCTCACAAACAAGGAAAGAATCCCACCCTGAGGACTTATTATTGTTGCACCATTTGCGGCGATTATGGCCATTACACACATCATTGTTTGCTTATCCCTGAATTCCAATAGTTACTCAAGGCCAAAAAGAAAGCGATGACAAACCCTCCTCAGGCAATGAATCCTCCCCAACCACAAAATGTCATGTTACAACAACCCATTGCGAATCAAGGGGTAGTTACACAACATCAAGACCCTCTCCCACCTGACGATGGATCTTTTCAAAATGTCTATACTTTGGATGTAAACCTTCAGACACAATCCAGAGGTTATGATTGGCCTTCCACCCCCCAATTGGAAGACGTTCATATCCCCTCGGGGGGGCCTTTATAGATCCCATGCCCGAATACCCAACAAATCCCACGGATTTTGAAAGTTCCACTTCGGCGTACCCCTAATAAACCTCACATGAAAGTTTCCCACAATTACAATATTGTGGGTGACTTGGCTCTATCCTTTGTAACCATGTTCATGTTAGAAGTGTTATAGTCTTTCCCAACACAAAGAAAGGAATTACTCAATGCACTCGGCACCGTCGATCCATTCGACTCGCACCTCATGACCTTTGATCTCGACAAAGGTGATCCATGACTACTATCATCAGTCACATTTCAAGTTTCAATTACTGTAAAGAACTTCATGATCCATCGATGAATCATCGACAAAGGCGCATCCACTTGCGTCATGTATGCAAAAGTCTAGAAACGATTAGGATCCCCTGAGATGGTCCCCTTGTCTATCGTGATTCGTGCATATGATGGGAGACCATCCCAACCAAGAGGATTGTACCAAAATGTCCCCATAGAGCTGGTGGAAAGATAGTTATGATCGATATCGAAGTAGTTTATGCTGAACTCAACTAAAACATCCTCTTGCGGTGTAGTTACATGTACGCCATGAAGGTGGTAGCCTCTTCGGTCTTTCATATCATGATGTTTCCCTTAAATGGGATAGTAGTTACTCTCGACCAGCTTAACTACTATGACCCCAATACCAAAAGCAATCCCGACAATGTCCTACCGACTATACTAGGCGATGATCAACCCTATGTTGACATTACCCCTGGCATGTACAAGGACTCTAATTTGTTAGGAGTATATTCAAGACCACCACCAAGGATCCCTACAACAACCAATGGACTAATATGCACAATTTTCACCATTGAAAATGGAGCCACCTCCACCTCAATACCATCATCAACACCACCACTAAGTCATGGAATTGAACAAGCGTTGAATCCATCGGTACCACCAATATTCCAAATCCCATTCTTGTACCCGGGCCCACTGGGGTATAAGGGACGTTGGTTATGGCTTAGTTGACTCTACCTAGGATAACTTTGGGGATCCCGGTATGGTACCTTACACCACCCTACCTAGAGATGGCTTCCAAACCCATAGCCCATAACGAGTTTGTCCCTGTTTCAGCTGGTATGGCTATAAGACCCGTAACACATCCTGTTATGACATCCCAACCTATGAAATCCGTAACTAAACCACAATCGGTCCCCGCTAAGACTGTCAATGGGGGAACCAACCAACCGAAGTTGAAAGGTCCCCTCCTACCTAATCCTACATCCAAATCCGTGGACACTACTAAGCCTAAAGTAGGGGGGATTAACCAATAAGAGGTAAAAGCCCCAATTATGTTCAATACTCCCACTCAAAGGGTCACGTCGTCGTGTTCTCTTTGCGGGAACAAGGCCATGCAACCAACTTATGTCCTAATCTAACAGAGATACGAAATTGGCTTAGCACCCCCATTAGCATAACCCATGCTCCACAACGGTAAGAGGGAGCACATCACCCTCTCCCACATCTAATTCCAATACATTGCGTACGAATCACACATGTTCTATATGCGCTTAGTATGGGCACTATACACACCATTTCCATGATCTCCCTCGGTATCAAGAGGCATTGGAAACTATTCGTCTCACCCAACCCTTAGACGATATATCCCCTCCTTCATCACCCAAGGAGACTCCCATCAATACCTTTACTATGGTAATCCCAATTAGTCTCTCCCCACGTTGGATTGACTCCATACCTAATCAGCAATTGCCGCGCTGACCACAAAGCCTAGCCATTGTCTTAAACCACACTAATGCCACTCGACCATGTCGTTCATGCAACTTAATTTCTCACCATTCATTTCAATGTCCCATTGTCGCCGCATTTTGCACTTTGCACAAAACCCAAAGTCGATTATCCAATAACCTTATCCCTTGTCGGACCACCCTCCTTATAGTAATCAAGGAGGAGACTGAACCGATAGAGTACAATGTTGACAACAACACCTCGCATTTGTTAGATACCTCAAGAGATCTTGATACCCCATCACCAATTTCCTGTGAATTCCTAGACCCTTAAAATTTCCTCAAGAAGAGATCCCCGCACCTACTCCAAGTACCTCTACATATCTCGACATCCTACACCTCAATTCGGTACCTCTTCCAAACCAAGCTTGAAGACCCTTGTTCCTTATATGAAGACATGCTAGAAGAGTACATATTTGTTAAGTTTTTACTTTGTTTAGAATAATAACATTAAACAATAGGATCACTGAAAGAAATACAAGCACAACAACACAAAGAACACAAAATTTCACTCGGGGAAACCACAAGGGATAAAACCCTGACAAAACTTCCTCAATATAGAATTCACCAATACAAGATAAAATCCCCAAGACAAAACAAATTCTCTCCTTCACCAACGAACTTCTCTCTCTCTCCTGGGAGAGATTGAGTGAGTGATATGAGTGATACAAATGAGCAACTCAACCTCCTATTTATACTAAACAAGTGACTTGAACTTTTTACTAATTAGGTTGGCTTGACTCACCTAACTGGGCCGACCTGTACACTTTACAATAAAATATTATTTTCTAGATATTTCCAGGCTCACCTAACAGTTAGGGTTTACATTAAATCTTTTAATGACTCTTACATTATCGATTACATCAATGACATCTCCCGAAGGAGAAATACAATAATACAATAGACAAGTACATATAGAATATCTTCCACAATTACATTTCTTTAACACTCCCTCTTAACTAGGAAGGTATTCTGTGGGAAACATCATCAACATCAACAACTGTCAAACTAACTGGTGAAACTCTATATGTCGTAGGAAGTTTTTGGAACATCATCATATGTATGGGACATCATCAGCACCATCTGCTGGAATATCGCCATCAGCATCATCATCATCGTCAGCAATAATTTGCTAGAACATCAACATCATCTGTTGGAATATCACCATCAACATCATCATCGTCGTCAACAAGAATTTGCTAGAACATCAACATCATCTGCTGGAATATCACCATCATCATCGTCGTCGTTGTCAACAAGAATTTGTTGGAACAACATCATCATTAGTATATGAATACTGGAACAACATCATCAATCATCAGTAAGTGAATACTGGAACAACAACATCAATCATCAACATGTGAGTGTTGGAACAACAACATCAATCATCAGTAAGTAAATACTGGAACAACATCAATCATCAGTAAGCAAGTACTAAACAACATCAATCATCAGTAAGCAAATAATGGAACAACAACATCAATCATCAGCATGTAAATGTTGGAACAACATCAATCATCAGCATGTGAATGTTGGAACAACATCATCATCATCTGTAGCACGGAGCTGGAACATCATCATAATCATCTACATCTCAGAGTTGGAACATCATCATCATCTTCAGTACCTGTCGTGATCAGAATACCATAGTATCATTGGCACTACTCCCCCTTTCGAGGGAATTCCTTACAGACTACATCAAGTTTGTCACGGAAGTGCTCAAACTTCACACGAGACAGAGGCTTAGTCAACACATCTGCAACCTGCTCATTTTTTCTCACATGTTGGAGCTTTACATCTCCCTTCTACACTATATCACAAATGTAGAAATATTGTATTTCTATGTTCTTTGACTTATCATGGAACACGGGGTTCTATGTCATCTTCATGCATCTTTGGTTATCACATAGAAACATTATGGTAACCAACTCCAAATCGAATAGACCTAACAACAACTTCAGAAGCCATATGGATTCACAACTGGTGGAACAAGCTGTAATATATTCCGCTTCTGCAGTGTTGAGAGAAACACTGGACTGCTTCATGCTTAGCCATGAGATCATGGCTGACCCTAGACTAAAAAATCCACCTAAAGTGCTCTTTCTGTATGAGACACTTCCTGCCCAATATGAATCTGTATAAACTTACAGTCTAAAGTCATGATCTCTAGTATAAATGAGACCATAGTCTGTCATACCTTTTAGGTACCTCATCACATGGTTTGCAGCTACAGGGTGAACAGATCTAGGCTCAACCAAATACTGACTCAAGGTGTTCACATCAAAGCATATATCTGACCTGTTATTTGTCAAATACATCAATGACCCAATAATCTATCTGTATAGTGTCACATCCACTAACTCTGACGAAGCATCAGTCAACAACTTCAAATTTGTATCCATGGGTGTGGCCATGGCTTTACTTTCCAACATATCAAACCTTTTCAGGATTTCTACTGCATACTAGGGAAATCAACCTTTGCCACAAATAGGTACGAAGTGAAAGTGTCTCTCCATCTGTACTGTAGTCACTCCCTCTGAAGCAGAGCTTTCTTGCTCCTTCTATAACTGAGCATTATCCTCTCTATGCATCTTGTACTCTCCATATCAGTACATTCTGCACTGGAGTGATTGGTAGCCTTCTCTTCTGATGATCCTCTGTGTATCCATCTATTTCATCTTTCTAGGTCACTGGATACCAAGATCTTGAACTTTGTTGCAAGTTCTCTCTTGCACCCATCTATGATCTTCTCATCTTCAACATTGTATCAAAGGTTGATGTCTCATCACTCTAGGTGATCCTTGATCGCACCATTCTATCTCATGGGTGCCTTCTGAGCCAGTACAAATCCTTCTTCAATCTGTGCACATGTGGTTCTCTATAGAGAGTCCTGAATCCTGGAGGTTGCTTGATATCTTCTTCTACTTCGATTACACCATTTATCTAGTGTAATATTCACCACTAAGGAAGTGTGTTTGGCCACTAGAGAAAATATCCTCATAGTCAACTCCCTCTTTCTGAGATAACCCTTTCTTTGTACTTATGTATTATACTTGATTTCATAATTATTGTTGAATGTTATAGTTGAACCATCATCACTTGTTCTACGGAACAAGTCTCTTCATTGTTCATTTGAAGGTGATCGTACACAATATTCCTACAAGTCAAATTCAGTTGCATTGTTAGAAACATTTCATAGTTTCCAAAACATAATAATAATGACAAATTCTTATGCATAAAAACATAGGTCACACTATCATGCAACTATCTTAGCCAATTCTTCAACACAACATTCATCCATATCCCGTATTCATATGGTAACTTTATATATGCCTGCCATCTCTACCAAAAAATTATTAAGAGCGTGCACTACTTCGAATATGTCAGCAAAGAGGTTTCATTCTAGATAAGTAGCAATGGAATGTTGTACAACACCATAGGACACTTACCCATCACATGCATATAAATGCAAACATTCGAACATGCATAATACACATCCTAAATCTAGGAACATAAATATGTACACAACTGGACAATACAGGAAATGACAATTCAAATACTTATCTTTGTTTGTTTTGTAGGATCTCCCTAGTCTCCTTGCAAGAGTCTCTAACAATGTGCTCCACTCCGTCATCTGATTCTGAGGACCTGTTCCTTTCTTTCTTATTTTTGACAATGCTGAACACGTCTTCTATACTACAAATCACAAGGACCCATGGTCCTAGCTATTAGGGGTGAGTCTGCATGTTGGCCTTCAATTTGTAGAGTCCTCCTTCTTCAATTTCAATCACAACTGCATCCCTTATTATCCAATGATGAGATAGATAGGAGGTTCTTCTATCTTGTCTCCAATAGCTTCTAATTGTTCTTTGATCTGAGATACTCTGGTGAAATATGAATGCATAGTCTCAAACTTCTGAACCTTCACACCCTTGAGTTGATTTCTCAAGGTCATCTTTCTCTTAATATTCTTTATTTTGGGGTCTTCTTTGATGACACTTGAGGGATCAAGTGATCTTTGATAGAGTCAACTATGATCCTCTTAGCCTTGATCATATTATTCTTGTATTTTTCTTCGACCTCATCTCTCGTTGCTTCTTTAACTTCTTTTATGAAGCCTTCTAGGTCATGAGCATGACCCTATATTTCCATGCCTTGAAGTTGTCAAATCCCTCAAGCTTCTCATCAAGATTGGTAGTGTTTTTCATTTTGATAATATGAGCACCTCAAATGGAAATAGAATGGAGATAGTACTTACTTGCGAAACTACTTCTCCAAGAACTGCTTTTGGCTTGAACTAGGGTTTGACAGAGAAACCCTAATTTTTCAACTTTGATATCTTGAGAAACTGATTGGAGGAAAATATGCACCTCCCCAAGGTGAGTTAGGAAAATTACTCATTTTCCCAAATATGTGGACAGGACTGCAAAATATTTGATGCCCTAGTTTCTTCAATTTATACTACATATTTGTCTGGTCTTAATTCTGATGTATCTCCAAAATTTATAATCCTCAAGATTTGAAACTTCGTCCTGTGATATTTTGATCTATCCTTTATCCAACCCCATAGGTTAGAGCAGGATTGGATTCACCAAGTGGAACTTATGCTACGTTTCCAAAGATGACCTATTTATGGAATGTTTTTGTATAGTGAACTTGTGCGGACTTCCACTTCTCACTATTTCATCTTCGGATTCTGAAACTCTCACGAAAGAAACTAAAGTCTCTGCAATTTTTGGAACATCTTACGGAATTCGATTTGGATCTTCATAGCCCTATATATATAATTTATCCCTAGCTCACCTTTTTAAAATTGAATTCTGGAGGAGGCTAGAACCCTAATTTGCATGGATCGTATATCCTAAAGTATATAGAATATGAGGTTGAAACTCGCAAAATAAGTAGATTAACATTACATTTTTGGCCTGTCTGAGTTTCAGATCCCGAACCTTCTCCAAACGTGATTTATAGAGAAAATTACACAATGACTAGTTTCCGGAAACGGAAACCCTAGGCAGCAGCTGCACAATGTTCTCTTCCAGGCCCACTCTAATACCATGTTAAGTTTTTACTTTGTTTAGCATAATAACATTAAATAATAGGATCACTGAAATAAATACAAGCACAACAACAAAACGAACACAAAATTTCTCGGGGAAACCACAAGGGAGAATACCCTAGCAAAACTTCCTCAATATAGAATTCACCAATACAAGATAAAAGCCCCAAGACAAAACAACTTCTCTCTCTCTCCTATGCAAGCTTGAGTGAGTGAGATGAGTGATACAAATGAGAAACTCAACCTCCTATTTATACTAAACAAGTGACTTGACCTTTTTAATAATTAGGTCGGCTTGAATCACCTAACTAGTTGACCTGTACACTTTACAATAAAATATTCTTTTCTAGATTTTTCAAGGTCGACCTAATAGTTAGGGTTTACATTGACTCTTTCAATGAATCTTACATTATCAATTACATCTCCCGAAGGAGAAATACAATAATACAATAGACAAGTACATTTAGAATATCTTCTGCAATTATATTTCTTTAACAATCTTGACAACAGACGAAGAGATAATTGAAGCTATGAACCCCACTAAACCTCCATGGGACACTTTCCATCATAGGTCCTCCGTGGCTAATACGCAAGCTCCACACACACTACCTGTTGAACATCAATATACAATTGAGTCAAAATATTTCCTACCCCCTAGTCATATCGATTGGTTTAAAAATGCTATTCTTGCCGCAAATGCGTTTGAAGATGACAATATTGCCAATATCTCCCCTACCATCCAGGTTGATATACCCATTACACCCAGAGTCGTTGAAAACATCACCATTGGAGCTTCCTGCTCACCACAAGAAATTACTGATTTTACCGCCCTCTTCAAAGAGTTTTGCGACATCTTTTCCTCGTCTTACGAAGAAATTCCAAGTGTGGACCTTGCAATCGTCAAACATCATATCGATACTTGGCCCGATGGCATCCCCGTTCGACAAAAAGAACGTCTGGTACACCCCTCTAAGGCCCCCACAATCAAAGCTGAGATCGAGAAACTCTTACAAGACAGATTTATTTTTCCTATTGCTTACACCTCATGGTATATAATCCCATTCCGGTCAACAAAACGCAGGGAACCATTCATGTCTGCATGGATTTCCAAGACCTCAACTTAGCCTGCCCTAAAGACAACTTTTCAACACCATTCATCAACCAAATCGTTGAATCATGCACTGGTAGTGAAATGTTATCCTTTATGGATGGGTTCTACGGATATAACCCGATACACATACGTCCCCAAAATTAGTACAAAACTGCATTTACCACACCATGGGGCACTTTTGCCTACAAAGTTATGCCCTTCGGTCTGAAGAACGTCGGAGCCACTTTCCAATGATCAATGGAATACGTTTTTAATGACTTGGCTCACATCATCCTCGCCTTTTTAGATGACCTTACAGCCAAATCCAAAAAATGTTGTGATCATCTTCAATACCTTCATACCATCTTCACAAGATGTCGCAAATATAATATACGCTTAAACCCCCTGAAGTGTGTATTTTGTGTCACCGTTGATCGTCTCTTAGGATTCATTGTCTCCAAAAATGACATCATCGTCGACCCTTCCAAGGTCCAAGCCATCTTGGAATTACCACCCCTCCCCCTGAATAGGATGCCAGTTGCAAAGTGTCCAAGGTAAGGCCAACTTTCTTCTTCGTTTTGTTCCCGACTATGCCACTCACGCCCATGGATTTTTACGACTTCTCAGAAACGATATGCCATTTAAGTGGGATGATTATGCCCAAACCACCTTCGATGCCCTTAAACAAGTATTGTCATCTTCCCCCCTCATCTCTCCTCCGGACTTTCACAAAGATTTCATCTTATATATATTTGCTTCAAATTCTGCTGTAGCCAGCATACTAGTCCAACCTGCTGAGGACAACTAGGAACATGTCATATATTATGTCAGCAAAACCGTTATCGGACCAACACTCAACTACACCCATGATGAGAATATCGCACTCGCAGTCATCCTCTCTGTACAGAAGCTCCGCCACTATATTTTGCTCTGAAAAACAGTCGTGGTCACTAATTTCAACCCTATGCAATACATACTTAGCCATAGACTTATTTGAATGAGAGTTTGATGGTTATATTCGCACGATGGCTGTTGTTCCTTATTTTCTTGCAACATTGATATACTTCTATGTTTTTCAAGTGTCCTCAACCGCTTCACAAACACGGAACTTGATTGCAACTACTATGGTATATTTCCTTCGATTTTCCCTTATATTTGGCAGTGAACTGTTCTTCAAGCAAAATTTTGAACTAGAACACCAAATTTTTAGTGGCCAAGGGCCTATTGTTGGTTAAGGACCTAAAATTTCAAAGAAACTCTAGGAATTTGAGGTGTAGCCAAAAGCCAGGTCCGGCAAAGTCTAATAAGGGGTTGGGACCAGAAAAACAAGGCTCTAATTCCAATGAAACGAACAAAGTTCGCTTATAAATAAATATCCACTGTAAATACGACATAGAACCGAAATCCATATAAGAAAATGTATATTGAATGTAAATAATGAGATGATTTACAATGAGAGTGTTCCAAGTATATATAGATAACTTAGAGGCACATATGATGACCATTCACGAAGGAATGTGTCTTTTCATTACATATTAGTAACTGAATATTAATTATTGATTTATTATTAATATTTATTAATATTAATATATTATATATATTGTTTGTTACATTGGCTCTCCAATAAGTATAAGTTGTTGAATACAATATTCATATAGCCTAGACTTTCTTATGGTTCATCATTATCTCAACTTCATCAAAACAAAGGTCAAGCTTAAATGCTAAAACTTAAAAGAGGTTCTTTTCATGCTATGAAAAATTCTATTTAATAACCCATACAACGTTGTCCCTCCTGAGTGTGAGTGTGTGCACATGTGTGGAAATAACAATACAAAAAAGAAATACATAGTACAAGGAACATTAAAACACAAAGCAAACATAGTCTCAATGAAATTGTTTCCTAATGAAGGGTGAGCAAGGGATAACAAAACTACAACCTATAATCCTTCCGGTATTGTTTCAATAGTTAGTCTATTAGGGGAATTTTGAGGTCTAAAATGGGTTTCCTAGGTGATATAATAAAATATTGTGAGTTAGTCATTTTGTGAAAAAGGTATATTTACAACTCATCTCCTGCACTACAATTCATATAACTATGGTTAAGTTAAAGTGAAAAGATTTGTACAAATAAAATTAATGACAAATCTTCTTTGATATAACCAGAAATAAACCCCGAATGCGGGTGACCACGTGTTCACCAGCTTGACCCTTGCACCCACAGATCAGGAGCCCACGGTACTCACCTCACATGGCGAAATCCTAAGCATGCACGAACCTGGACACGTGATGACGAACACCACACACCTGTCAGCCAGCATTGGACAACACTCCTCCTAGGGTGACAACGAGTATTTAAGGCTGGAGGACGAGTTTGTAGATCCCAATCTCCTTCACACATGTTTGGAATGACGATACCTCTCGGTCGGTGTGATGAGCATTCAATTCTGCCACCCTTATCAAGGATGATAGCTTGCAACATTTATTACCTCCATGGGAAGGAATTGGCATGGCTCGACTCTTTAAAGCCATCTGTTGACATGTTTCAAGTTCCACTGCTGCATTCTGGTTATTCTTTGTGGCTCCCTCTGCTGAGTTCTGGATACTCCCTGTGGTCTCCCCTGCAACTCTCCTTGCCATGACGCCACGCAACAGAGGCATCTCTCGTCGCGACAGTGGAAGAACTAGATCTGGTAGAAGGTCTAGGGTAGCCATGGACTAGACTGTAATGGATGGTTATGCTAAGCGCATCTCTGCGCGGACGCGCAGTTTAATTGATGGGTGGGAAGCTCGTAGGGTGGCGGCTCTTCTTGCCTCAGGCAGCAATGGTGGTGCCATAAATCACTATTGGTTGTTAAAAAATATGATGAGCACCCTGGTCGAAGAAATGAATGCAAGCTCGGAAGATAGCTCCAATATTGTGAGGAACATCAATTCCAGCCTTGAAGAGGTCACCGACCACTCCAACACCCTGGACGCCAATATGACCTGGGATATCTTTTCCCTGGGGGGCAATTCTGACCAGGCGGTGCCGGAGAACAATGTGGAAGCAGCTGCTCCAGATGCTCCGAAACCTGGATCTACAAAGAAAAAATCCAAGATCAGAAAAGATAAGGGTTCAGCTCCTTCCACACTAGCAAACAACAACGCTCAGGAAGGTACGGGTGCTCCAGGTTCTCCTACTCCTACTCCCCCCCCCTCCGAGGACCTTTGAAGACTACTATGCTGCCTGTCCCATCCTTGAGGAGGAACGCGCCGCCTGCAAATTGCTAAATGGGCTTCCATAGCTCCGAGTTATCTCTGTGATTTTCAGCTTTTTTGTTTCAATTTTCTGTATAGTTTATTTTACAATACTTCCATACAGTTTGAAACTCTATTTTTGAAGCAAGTCCTAGTCTTTTTATGGGTAGACCTGACCCAGAGGGTCTATATTTTGTATTATGTAAGTTATTTCAGTATTTTTGAGGCACAATTTTGATCTCAAAATTCCCCTAATGCAAAAATAGAAGTAGAACCTCACATATATTGCATTGTATGTGGTGTTGTCCATCAACAAAGCACCAAGAGGCTTGGTTCCATAAGCATTGATTCTTGATTACAAGGATTAAATATAGTTTCTCAAGGTTTCTTCATTATCTTGACTTGTCAAAATAGAGGTCAAGCTTAAATGGTAAAACTCCAAAAATATTACTTTCTTGCTATGAAAATTCTAATTGGTAACCATAAGATTGTGCATAAAACCACAACAATTGCACAAAATTTCTCAACGAACAAATTTTTAGGGACATAGTGGAGATTAATGAGGGTAAGGGTCATTGACAATTTAATGTTCCCATAATATAGTATACACACATACCCCCTCCCCCCCTATCCACCTCTCATGGGGATCATAGTGTGTATGTGTGTGCGCACAGATACTTAGTTTGGATATACTTTATAGCAAAGTTATCATCATTGGCTAGTCATACTAGTTTTGAGAGGGTTTTAGTTAGAACCAGCCTCCCATATTAGAATTGATCAGTGTTGTATAGATCTAACAAACTCTTTACCAACACACACCAAACTCACTAAAGACCATCAAACAACAAGCCCCCGTTCCCCCATGTTATATAAAAAAATATAACATAATAAGATATAAAAATATATATAAACATTAAATATCAATATTAATTATTAATATTAATAATTAATAATTAATAAATAGAAATAAATAATTAATTAATTAATTAAGAAAAGTCAAGAGACGTGCCCTTATACTTGAAAAGGCATTATAAGGCTTGTATAAAGCCCTATCAATGTAATTGTAAAACATCATCAATATCATATCTTATCTCTTATTCATATATTTTACTCGTGGATTATCCGATATTCCAAATATTTTGGTAATCTTTGTGTGAGATAACTTTTTATTCGACTCATTTGGTATCAGAGCTATGTTCATGATCCAAACCTTTGGCCATATTGTGGTTTTTAACCATTATCCTAGAGTTTCCCTAAAATTGTGGTCTTTGCTAAGAAGGAAAAATGAAGTAAAAACAAAAAATAAGAAAAGTAAAAACAAAAAAGTAAAAGAAGTAAAAAGAAAAGAGAATACAAAAAGAAAAATAAAAGTAAAAACAAATAAGTAAAAGAAGTAAAAATAAAAGAAAAATAAAAGAAAAAGTAAAAACAAAGAAGTAAAATGAAAAGAAAATATAAAAACCACACATGGTTTCTTAAAAAGAGTACATGGTTTTAAGAAAGCGGAAATTGAATTTGGGTGGGGAAAGTAACAATCATTCCTCCCAACCACCCAATCCACATCATTTTTATTATCGTTCCACTCCAAAAACAATTATTATAATTATTAATAATTATTATTATCATAATAATTATTATATTATATTTATTAATAATATTATTAAATTTTAATAATTATTATTATTATTTAATAATTGTATCTATTACAATTATTATTAAAAATATATATATTGAAGGAAGTCATTGAAGCGATTATTGAAGAAGTGAGTGGTGAATTATGGATTCCATATATAAGTCCAACTTTTGGACTAAGTGTTCTTATTGCAAAATGGAATTACAATATGCGACTGGTTTTAAGCATTGCAATCACTCTTGTCCAATATGTGGTAAATATTTTTTTATGAAGGACAATCAAGTTCAATCACAATTGCAATCGCAAATATAGAAATTGGAAGGCGAATTAGGATACTACAAGGAAAGCAATACAAATCTACAATTTGAGATAAGCGAAGCATTCTTGATCAGTTGACAGAACAAGAGAATCATTGGTTAAAAGATCAAAATCAAAAGTTGAAAAAAAGGAATGAAGATATCGAGAAAATATTATCAGCTAAGAATGAAGAAATATCTCGATTAAAAAATGCGACTGTTTTTAAGAGTTGCAATCGCTCTTGTCTGATATGTGGTAAATATTTTTTTATGAAGGACAATCAAGGTCAATCACAATTGCAATCGCAAATACTGAAATTGGAAGGTGAATTAGGATACTACAAGGAAAGCAATAAAAATCTACAATTTGAGATAAGTAAGCGAAGCATTCTTGATCAATTGACAAAACAAGAGAATCGTCAGTTAAAAGATAAAAATCAAAAGCTGAAAAAAGCTAATGACGATATTGAGAAAATATTATCAGCAAAGAATGAAGAAATATCTCGACTAAAAATCACAATCAAGATCTTGAAGACAAAATCAAAAAGTCCAAAAATAACGAAGAATCACCTTATAGAAACAATGACAATCTCGAATTAAAAATAAAGCGTTTAAACCAGCTCGTCATGGACAAAGATAATAAATTGGTGCAAGTCCAGAGAAAGTTAGAAAGTCAAGAATCAAAGACATGCCAACATCAGTAACAAAAGAAAGAAATCCAACAGAAATATGACGACACTAAGAAGACATACAAATTGGAAATCTCAAAAATCAATAACACCTTATCAAGCAATACAAAAGAAATATTTCGACCAAAGAATCATAACAAAACATTAGTTACAAAGATCAAAAAATTGAAAAATAGTCGGAAGATAGATCATTCTAATGAAGACTTCGAAGGAAAAATACTAGAAAAGTAAGAAGAAAATCAACGCCCAAGAAATCTTAATCAAGAAGTTAACTGAGGACAAAAAGTTGCAAGATGGAAAGTTCGAGAAAATTCAACATAATAACAATCTATTAAAGAACAAATTAGAACAAATCTAGAAGGAAGCATCCAGACTTTGAAAAACAAATTCAAGTTGAGGAAAAAGAAGCCAATTTAGTAAAAGAACAAACAACAAGAACACCCTATCGACACCCAAATTATAAAAATCATTTTGACCAACAACATGGTCAAAATGAACATAAACAGAAGAATTATAAATTCAGAAAAGAAAGAACTCAAAATCAACAAACTAAGTGGAATACGAGAAGTTCCATCCAACAAAGCGATCAACAAACAACTCTGATGAAGATAGATCTCGGATGGACCACTTCACAAATGATGCAACATTTTTTCTTTGGAATTCGTAACTCATATCGCCTTATTTCATTAAGTATCAAAGTTACAAGTTCGGAAGATTATGAGAAGAAGTTACGAATAAGAACAAAGGATAAGAATCTTCTATAATTATGCTTTGAGGACAAAGCATCTCTAAGTCTAAGAGGAAGACAATGTTATTTAAAAATATATAACATAATAAGATATATAAATATTAATTATCAATATTAATATATATTAATATTAATAATTAATAATTAATAAATAGAAATAACTAATTAATTAATTAAGAAAAGTCAAGAGACGTGCCCTTATACTTGAAAATGCGCGATAAAGCTTATATAAAGCCCTATCATTGTAATTGTAAAACATCATCAATATCATATCTTATCTCTTATTCATATATTTTACTCATGGCTTATCCGATATTCCAAATATTTTGGTAATCTTTGTGTCAGCTAACTTTTTGTTCGGCTCACCCCAACTCCCCCAAGCCCCACAAAAAGGGGAAAACTAAAAACCAAAACCCACCTTAACTATTTAATGATGTCCCCACCCCCCTCCATCCCTTTGCTTTATCAATTGTAAGCTTGTGGAAAATTTAGTGTGTACATTCCACAACATTCCTTTGTTGATTCAAATTGCTTCTTGCACTAATTCAAAGTCTTTGTTGGGTTGATTCAAATTTTCTTGCACACTGTCTTGGACCTATTATTTTGTTGATTTGGAACTATTGTACTATTGATGAGAACCATTGTTCTACTAATTCAAAGTTCAAATTTGGATATTTTATTAGTGTAAATTTGGAATGTTGATTGGTAATCATTATTGCACTAATTTGGGGTCTTGATTCAAAGCTTGTGAAAGTACGTAAAATTCTTTATGTAACCCTCGTTCTCTTTACAAAAAAATGTTGATTTTTTCCCTAAAAATTTAGGGGAGGGAAAGGTTACATTGCAGATATGTTTTCATCGAAAAGGAAATTGCCATGGATCCCAAGAAGAAAATATCAACATGGAACCATTGCTAAGTGGTTGTTGGGCGGGGATTGGGTTACAAACATCTGGGGGGATTTACACACATCTAGAGGGGTGGGGTTTACACGCATCGAAACACTTAGCAAATGTGACAATTCAAATTAAACCTTGTTTAGAATCCTACCTTAAATAAGAGTCAAGATGCAAGCTCTTATTGATGCCTATCAAGCCAAGAAATCCAAGAATAAACAAATTCAAAAAGAGATAGAATCCCCCTCTTTCTTTGTCATTGATCCCTTTAAACTTCTAGTGTTCGCTCCTAAAGAAGATGTTATCTCTAGCACACCCAATCCTAAGAGAACTAGAATTGAGTCATTCTTTGTACCCTGTACCACCCCTCTACCCCTAGTGCCCAACTCACCATTGATCATATATGGAAGAATAGAGAAAAGGAAGATGCTTGGGAATGCATGTCTAGATTATGGTATGGTGTAGACATACCTTTCAATGCTACTAACTTCGTATATCAACTTAAGATAAATGATATAGTTTCGTGTGGTTCAAGTTTCATGATGATAGAAGGGCACTTTTATAGAAAATGGGTCAAAGAATAGATAAACACATTGTTGAATTTGAGCAATCATGGAATAAAACAAGGTGCACCATAATCTTCGATTCATGTATTGATGGAAAGTCACGTACCATTATCAATTTCATCATTACTTACCCATGAGGAAGAATGCTTCTTAAATCAATGGATGCATTTAAAGGGAAGCTTGCATAGTTGTTATTCCATCTTCTGGATACATAGTTGAGGAAAAGGGATTGGAGAATGTTGTCCAAATCATCAGAAACAGTGCTCCAACTTTGTTTCTATGGGTAAGATGTTGGAGAACAAACATGCCACCATTTAATGGACTCCATGTGCAATGCATGGTCTAAACCTCATCCCTAAAGGCATTGGCAAAATTGTGGGTCAAAAAGTGTGTGGGAGAAGAAAAAACCATAACCAAATACATCTACATCCACACATGGGTTTTGAACCTTATGAGGAAAAACATTGGGTACAAAGAGCTTGTTTGACGAATGATTACATGAATTGTTGGGTGGGGGCTGGTCACATACATTTAAACACTTAGCAAATGTGACAATTCAAATTAAACCTTGTTTAAAAGACTCCCTTAGATAAGAGTCGACATGCAAGCTCTTATTGATGCCTATCAAGCCAAGAAAACCAAGAATAAACAAATTCGAAAAGAGATAGAATCCCCCCTCTTTCCTTGTCATTGATCCCTTTAAAGCTCTAATGTTCCCTCCTAAAGAAGAGGTTATCTCTAGTGCACCCAATCCTAAGAGAACTAGGATTGAGTCATTCTTTGTACCATGTACCACCCCTAGTGCCCAACTCACCATTGATAATGTATGGAAGAATAGGGAAAAGGAAGATGCAAGGACTGCATGGCTAGATTATGGTATGGTGTAGACATACCTTTCAATGCTACAAACTCCATATATCAACTTAAGATAAATGATATAGCTTCACGTGGTTCAAGTTTCATGATAATAGAAGGGCACTTTTATAGAAAATGGGTCAAAGAATAGATAAATACCTTGTTGAATTTGAGCAATCATGGAATAAAACAAGGTGCGCCATAATTTTTTATTCATGCATTGATGGAAAGTCACATACCATTATCAATTTCATAATTACTTACCCATGAGGAAGTGTGTTTCTTAAATCAATGGATGCATTCAAAGGGAAGGATGCATAATTGTTATTCCATCTTTTGGATAAGGGATTGGAGAATGTTGTCCAAATCATTACAATCAATGCCTCCAACTTCGTTTCTATAGGTAAGATGTTGGAGAACAAACACCCCGCCATTTAATGGACTCCATGTGCAATGCACGATTTAGACCTCATCCTTAAAGGCATTGGCAAAATTGTGGGTCAAAAAGTGTGCGAGAGAAGAAAAAACCATAACCAAATACAACTACATCCACACATGGGTTTTAAACCTTATGAGGAAAAACATTGGGGACAAAACGCTTGTTTGATGAATGATTACATGAACTGCAACAAACTTTCTTGTGTTGAAATCCATATTGATCAATGAGGCACCTTGTGTTAGATATAGTGGTATCTCGGGATGTCATCCATGTTCAGATGCCTAGCATGGAGGTACACTTGTAGTATAGGCATCAAGATGGGGTGGAGGGTAAGATGCACCCTATAAGATGGCATGAATCCAACAGCGGATGCATGCCGACCTTTCAAGGTGATTTGTCTCATGCATGCACAACTTTTAATTAAAAAGCATGCAAAAGTGAGATTTTTGCATGCACTCATATTAGGGTTTCAGAACCCTAATTGATCAGTGAGTTATTATAAGGAGGCAAAAGGTCACCGATAGAGGTTACTTAGCAGTGTCTTCAGAGAGAGAGGAGATTAAGGGTGAGGACAACTTGTGCATGCAGAGAGGGCGACTTCCAGAGAGAAGAGGGCGCATCTACAGAGAGGGACGATGAGGGGATCTGAGTTGGATCAGTCCTCACTTGATCAAAGGCACCTGTCTGTCATTTACTGTGGGAAGAGAGAGCATCACAGAGGAGATTGCTCAGAGTTCAGAGCTTGGGTGACTTTGCTAAGAGAGGGGGTGCACTTCCTGGGGAGAGAAGGACATGGTTGATATAGCTTAAGGCTAGAGCAGTTGCGACTTGCAGGATAGGTCTTCTTCAGTGATTGAAGAAGATTTGTGACGATCTTAGAGGAGATTGGTTGAGATCTAAGATAGGGCGACTTCTCAGTGTTGGAGAGAGGGCACACTTTTCCATGTAGAGAGAGGGGTACATTATACAATGAGAGGTTGCAAACTTTTATCTTTAACAGAGCAAATCAGGGCTTTGGAGTGAGATAGTACTACATCCCGAGACTGGCAGAGAGAATCTTTCAGAAAGATCCAGATCCGAACAGACAACAAGGGCGCATTTCCCAAGAGTAGCAGTTGCAACTGTTGCAGATCTAGGGTTTCATACCCATCAGGTTTGACTGTATGTTCTGAGTTGTTGTATGTAACTAACCTCTTTTTATTTAGCTCTGGGATCGAGAAAGAAGAAAGCCCCATCGAAGCTAGTTTTCCCCATTGGGGTTTCCAGGGTACATCTTGAGTCAAATTTGTGTGATTGCTTATTATTTGGTTAAAGTTGTTAAGAGATCTGTAAGTGCTTTCACTTATAAGTTTGTTTATATTTGATCTTCTCTGGCATAGAGAAGTATGGTTGGTTTGGCTTATAGAGACTCAAGGCCATTGAGATCTCAAGGTTTCCAGAGCAAGTAGTGACCTTTGGAAAATTAACACCTTGCAAAAGTTGTTTTCTTCTAATGGGTGGAATGCATCTCAATGGAACAGAGACCCTAAAGGGCAAGAAAACATGTATCTATTTTTTGATAATGCTTTTCGGAAGAAAGAAAAAGAAATAGTCAAGTCAAGTTCAATGAAATTGTTATTAATATGGTGCAAATGGTGGATGGTGATAAAAGCCACCATGGGTTTTTTTCATGAGGCCATGGATTGGGCTAAAAAAGGACAATAAAGACATCAAACAAAGATGAAGGACCAACGTATCTTCTTATTTGGAAAATCATTAATAACAAATGGAACATGTGGCTCCATTGACCTATCCACACAACTCATTGTTACTTAAACCCAAGATACCATTATACAAAAGAGTTTGAAGCAAATGGGTAGGTATAAGGAAGATTGTACAAATGCATTGAGTGCACGGTCCCTGAAGTGAAGAAACAAGACAAAAGTTCATGCATTTCAATCAATGTCAATACCGTCAACAAGAGTATGCCTTTACGAAGTAGCACTAAGAACCCACCCATGAATATGGCTTTACAAAGTAGAACTAACCCACCCAAGAAGCAATTTGAAAGTTTTTTTTATTATTCATTATTCTAGACATTGCAAAAAGTTAGTAAGTTTTCAAACTTTTTGATCCTTATCACAACCTATTGCTGTAAACAATTGAGCCAAAGCCCTAATTTGCAAAAGTTTGCAATATAATCTCGAAACAAACATAAAATGCATTTGGGTGTGAACACAACTGCCATGTATTTGAGCATATACATACACCAAGAAACAATATAATCTTGAAACAAACATAAAATGCATTTGGGTGTGAACACAACTGCCATGTATTTGAGCATATGCATACACCAAGAAACAATATAATCTTGAAACAAACATAAAATGCATTTGGGTGTAAACACAACTGCCATGTATTTGAGCATATACATACACCAAGAAACGAAACCATTCGATAAAAAAATGATTGAAATGCCCCATTTGTTAAACAAGACTGCTGATTAAAAAACAGTCTTTGAGGATATTGATCCCTCATTAGATTGCGTTGTGGAAACTCAATGAACAATGTTGGCAGACTAGATCACTTATTTTGGATGGACTTGAACCCACATCCATTGCCACAAGCTAAACATTGGTGTTGGACCATCGATGCTAGGGGAATCAAGTCATGATTCCAAGGCTACACATGCAAAAGGTGAAGATTTAGATGATCATGCCATATAATTATGCTCGGGGAATCAAGTCATGATTCCAAGGCTACACATGAAAAGGGTGACGATTTAGATGATCATATCATATAATTAGATTGTATAGTCTAGAGTCTAGATTATAGTAATTAATATACTTATTTTGGGAAGTTAGAAGCCATTTAAACCTTCTATAATTATGTATTTTGGTTCCGATATATATTGAACTCTGTTAATTTGTTATATTCACCATTGCATGCTATATACATGAAACTGCATATTTTATGTTTAAAGGTTTGGATTTACATAGATGTACATGCATATATTGTTTTTAACCAAAATTTAAACATTTTATGTACTTTTTGGCCAACCGGTTGTCCAGTTTTTACAAGTCTACTTTTTGGTGTCGACCAGCTGGTCATCTATTCTTCCCTTATAATATTGCTTAACACAAAAGCGGTAAGAAACAGAACCAGTGTGCCCCAAATTTATGGACTA
This sequence comes from Larix kaempferi, assembly GCA_027924585.1. Classification (NCBI taxonomy): domain Eukaryota; kingdom Viridiplantae; phylum Streptophyta; class Pinopsida; order Pinales; family Pinaceae; genus Larix; species Larix kaempferi. The sequence goes on along the minus strand of BSBM01000672.1, from coordinate 11,382,488 downwards.
GACCGGAATCGGCTGAAGAACCAGTGGAATAAAAAATGATACTACTAATATTTCCAATTTCATGAACCTTAGTGCTAAACAAAAATTTAAAACTTGGATCTCATATGAAAATTTTAATCAACGATGAACAACTCTGTCAAACGATTACTTAAATTGCCCCATTTCTGGCTTCCTTCACTGGAATCTGGAGAACCAAAAATCCTTGAATCCAATCAATATGTTGTTCAAAACTTCAAATTGCAATTTTCACAATATGGGTGGATTCAAAAGACCATGAAAAATGCTTAGATCACAGTTTTGAGTTGATGAACTTGCAGTTTCATGATTATTACCATTCTTCTGCTGGATTTGGGCCAAAATTATGCTGGGAAAGAAATCAGGAATGGGGCGTTTTAGTGATGTTTATCCCAAAGCACATTGATTCCGATCCTAAGACCATTAAGTAATGCAATATCAAATCACGTCCACCCCCAAACAAGATGCAACGCAAGCTTAAATGAAATAAGAAGGCATAACTAGACAGTACAGTGAGACCTGTAACCCTCCACAACTAAAACTAAACATGTTAACGAAATATCATCCAATTAAACCTCTATCATTCTGCAATTCTATATTGAACATAAGCATGTGATAATTATTTTCCACTGCCTTGTCATTTACTTATTCAGCTAACGAGGCAATATTGAACTGTTGCCAAAGATAGGACAGCCAATGAAAGGGCAAACTTAAAACTACAATTTTGCAGTACATCCGACAAACTCAGTCATGAGCAACATAAATTGTGAAATCTCATCTGAAATGTCTGACGTGCCAGGAATGGGTATGTTTAAAAGCCGACAATTTGTTAGAGGGGAAAAGGCAAGAGAGTCGAAACAGGCAAGCTATCAACATAGTATATTGAAATTTGAAATAAAGTAGTCATATACACTGCCAAAAAAGAACCAAACTAGAGCACTGATGCCTCCATTTTAATAGGCATCACATACCATTACCTAAAAAAGTCATACAACAATCGCTGATGACGAGAATTCCAAAAGTTTAAATAGCAAACAAATAGTAAAAATAACCAACTAAATGTTAAAACTCCATCTCCTCAACCAACAATGGAGATGGATGCTTTGAGTATTTTTCACAGGTCAATTCAAGTTCTTTCAACTATATTCATGCCCACCTCCAAAGGCTACAAAAAGTTGATCATGACTTTTAATGTCACATACAGAACAGATAGATATATACAAATTATATCATACAGTGAAATGTCGAGCCTTGTCCTGTTTTTCTTGAAAATTATGATCGAGTGCTGTAGTTGTGCAATACAACTTCTGTAAAACTGCTTTTCTTCAAGACACCGACTTTACTCTGTCTATATTTTAGGAATCAGCGTCTTCGCTTACACCATGTTCACTACTCCTGCATCTGCAAGGAAATTCACATAAGACCTTAAGAATGATGCCTGTTAAAAAGCAGCAGCAGTGCTCTCCTTGGATCCTAGAATCAGAGTACAGTTGTAGAAGGATCCATGCTTCAATATCATACAATTAATAACAAATTTCAATTTGGGAGAACTCCCAGAGCAGCAACATTCACAGCATCACAACCATTTCTTTGCTTTAGTTATATGAGAAACATTGGGGAGGAACAATCCCACTCAACTATCCAGGATCCAGAGAACCAAAATATCACATGAAAACCATTTTAGTAGCACACTATCTCCGTCGGCCATGGCTATGACCTATGGGATGATGCCTTTGACGTCCACTGCTTGATCGTCCAGAACCTTCCCATCCTCCTCGACCACTAGGCATTCTATTTGACATACCTGAAATTGCTGGAGACCAATTAATTGGCTGTGCTGCAGCAATGGATGAATCCTCTTCCTCCCGCTCATTGTATTCGAGAACCAATCTCTTGATGTCCTGTTTCTCTTCAAGTTCAGCTGCTTCTTTCTGTTTTGTACTTTGCACAAGAGAGCAACCCCGTGGAATGTACAATTGCTTAGTTTGCTGCTTGTTACCTTTTTTCACAAGAACTCGAAAAGAGACATTGTTTCCACTGCTTTCTTCATCTAAGACCTCATCTCCACTTTCCATCTCAGTTATTCGGCTTTGATCTTTGGATCCTTCAAAAAGATTCATAGGAATTACCATATTTAGCATAGGACGTGCCCGTAGTTCTAATTTGCGAGAATCTAAACTCTCCTGCATAACTGCCCTTAACTCGCGCTCAAAATCAGCTTCCTCCACTGGATCAACATCCATTAGTTTTTTCTGTCTTACCTGAACATTCTCTTCTTCTTCAGAGGCCACTGGCTCTCCACCATCTTCATCTTCATTTTCGTCATCACCTTCATCATCATGATCCACATACTTGTCTTCATCCAAGTCCTCCTCATCTTCATGACCATCAGGCTCCAAGCTACTACTTTCTAATTCGCTTTCACTCTCTCCATCATCAAGCGCCGTACCATTCTCCTCCATCCCATTCATTGTTGATTGTCCATTGCCGACAATGGGACCAACAGAATGTGAAGCAGCCTTGCCTTTTCCTGTATCGGAATGTTTTTCACTGCCCATCTTTTCAGAAAATACTTGATGGTCCTGCTCTTCCAACTCATTTATAGCAGCATCTGCTTCCTCAATGGATGAATATCGAATCATTTTTGGCCGCAATTCAGCAAAAAGATCCTGAGAAGAAGGTACACTGGTATCAACAACAATTGAATAATCCAAGATCAGGTAGCCTAAGAGTACATAAAGAATTGCCAAATTCAAGAATTCGAAAAGAATGAGTAAATTCTTTATGAAAATTTAATCCCAAATCTGGAGGTTCAAACTAAAATATTAGGGATTTTTAATCAAAAAAAATAGACTCAGAAAAAATGGGAGCCAAATAGTTTGACAGAGACAAGGAAAACATTATATGCTTAATTTTACCAACCCAATAAATTTCATTTGCACAATTCAACACCCTTAATTGTCTTTTACTAACAGGGCCGTGTTCTGAAGAGGGATCTGGAATTATGACCAAATAAAACCTTCTATCTACGCTGTGCAATGAATGTCAATGTAAACTTACAGTGATACTTCCAACTGAGAAATAATCAATATAGAACTCACAAAATCAACGTGGATTTTAAACCTGAATGTACACCTGAAATTAGTCATGTCTATCAATTTGATTATACTGCATATTATTACATTGGTCATTTTTTAATTGCCCTTGATTCTCGATGGAACTGTATATTTGTCTTCTATGGCATTCATCAATATTCAAAGGTAACTCTGGATGGAACATATAATCATAAAATCCAAGTCATTTCTCTACTAAAGTGGAAATGGAGTCTAGAATGACTTCTCCTTTTCTGCTCCATGTATAGTCAATCTTCTGCCTCAAACCCCTAGCATAGAGATAATGCCATTTGGATGTGCAAATGTTCAGTAGGATCCACAGAAAAAGGCCATGTCAGTATGTTTTTTAGTCAGTGCACCATATAAATCAATGGAATTTTAATCTTGGGTTTAAGAAGTTTTTTAGTGTTCAAATATGTTAGTATGCATGATGAGGTAAGGAAAGTTTGCTCTAATCTAGTTATGTACTGTGAGAAACCCTAAGTTGGGGAAGGAGCAAATTGTGGTTAGTAGTTGATAGGCAAATCTCATGTAATACACAATGCATGTAAAAGTCTATGATTCAGCTTGAATCAAAGATGGCTGGGTTGTTGCTTTCTCCTTTCAGATTTCACTCATATATATTGGACTATGAATGTGGCTAGGACAATTTTGTCTCCTCTGACAGTTTCAGAGAAGGAAAAAAAACAATGTCATGGACATCTTCAATCTCCCTTCAATGTACAACCTAGTGCGGTAGCTAGGGCTCAACTATCATTTTAATCTTTAATATGTTGATTCAAATCACAGTGGTTCAAAAACACTTACATCCATGTGTTGATGTTATGACCATTATCAAGTATAGCCCCTCCAAATTTTCATGGGCATGGCTTTGTCATGTATGATGGAGCTGTTAGCCTACCTTGTGGTAACGTGGTCCAGACTATGTCATCTCAAGTTCTTTGTGTGACTCTCAGTCATTGGGATTGACACAGAAATACGGTCACCAAGTGTACTGGTATAAACCAGACAACAGTGAAATTCACCACAACAGCCCATAAGTTAAACATCTCAACAAGCAACTATGTTACTATACCATGCCCATTAGAAGAAAATCGAGACAAAAGAATAAGGCTGGTTCCCTTATTGAAGAGTAAGATCTGTCACTTCCAAGGTGTGAAAGAAAGTAGAAAACAGCATGAACTTTTAATTTATGCGCAGCCTGCCTAGCCCAAGTACTTAAACATTTATATAAAAGAGTTTTGGCTAGAAGGGTGTTGGAATGATGGTAATCTTCACATGTGATCATTTATGGCTAAGTGCCCTCATTAATTGCATCACTAGCTGATGGCTTAAGAGCCAACCTAGTCAACATTATTTTACATTACTTTAGGTGACTAAGGTCAGACTAAGCATTTATGTGGTCTCATAACACCTCAGCCTAAGCATTTATATGGGCTCATAACCTCTTCATGGAGGGAGACACAACACATCATGAGTTGTATATAAATCTAAGTTACCAGGATACGGATCCGGATTTGAATACGGATCCGGATCCGGATACGGATTCGCCAGATTTTTTAAAACCCAGGATCCGGATACGGCGGGGAAACGGAAAGTACAAAAAATTATAAAAATATTTATATAATAAATAAAAATATAGAGTGAAGAATCAAACTATTCATGAAACTCAAGAGTAGAACTATAAGTTATTGCCAAAAAAGAGAGTTCATGTACCATAACCGATAATTTGATGAGTTGTAACCATGATTGATATTGATAATTTTAAAAACCATTTCAGCATGAACTTGAAGCAGGTCATAATAGTGTTTTTGTGAGCCACATCCACATGTCCCTATCAGCAGGGAATAAAGTGGTTTTCTTGAAGACCATGGTAAGACTACATAACAGTGTAGGTGAAGTGAGCAACAACATAGCACGTAAAGATAGATCAGCCATTGACAGCAGACCTTGACCATAAAGATAAATCAAATAAAAACATTGAGAGCAGAACTTGATATTGATATATCAGAGTTCAAGAGCAGATCTTGACATAAGGATAGATCAAACCTTCAGCAGGAATGGGTTTTACACTTTCAGCCATTAGTTGTAAGGTTTTTTAAGTTTTTCATTAAAAAACAATTTTTGAAGGTTATCAATGGGTCAATTTTTGGGGGTTATCAATGGGTCATAGACGCACTGGAAGTTTCAGGATCCGTTTGAAAATTTAAGGAAATGTTTGATTTTTCACAGGATCTGTTTCATAGGACCAAGATACGTTTCCTTCTGTAGGGGATACGTTTCCATGATGGATCCTAGGCGTATCCAATTGGGATACGTATCGGATCCGTGGATCCGCGGATTCTAGACACTGAGGTGGTGGATCTGGTAATTCACAGATATAAATACACAACTCATGCCTCAATTGTAAGTCCCTAAGTTGCAACAGCTTCAACCTAAGTTGCATGAAACGGGGAAATGAGGACAAAATGGGGAAACTTCAAAACAGGGGAAATGTGACACCCCAAAATTTTGGAAATGAGGAAATGCAATATATATATATATATATATATATATTAAATTAATAAATTAGCAAAGACATTTACGAAAATGAATGTGAAATATATATTATAAATCATCAATCATACATGTCAACGAATCATTGCCTATATTGGGATCCTATTCATCAATAACACCCTATGCCTCCCTCCTCTAGGCTCTAGCCCTTGCCTCTAACTCGAATTTCAAAGTTGATCCTCCAAGGACATTAGTCAACGACTCAACACACTACAATTTTGATGAAACTTCCTAATCCAATCGCTAAAATAACATAGAAAAAGCTTCCCATGCTTGATAAGTGATTTTGCATGAGTGAAGAGTACATTTTTATTAAGGTCATGACAGAGGAATTCAACAATCAACACCACCAACATCAAGGTACATATAGGGGTTGATGTGCTTGATTAAATGCCAATTCCATACCCTCATACATGATAGAATCTGGTGGAAACCTTGCAATCCTAAAAACTATTAAGTCTGCTGAATTTTGAATGGGATCTAAAAATCTACTTTTTGTATATGAAGTCCGATGAGGTTGGAACCACTCTCAAACATCGTGAAACAATTAATGGTAATGTTAAAAATTTAAGTCAAAGTGGCATTCCTCTTATCTTTTATTTTCCGAATAAAAGATAAGAGGAATGTCACTTTTACTTTAAGAATTTAACATTACCATTAATATCACCAAGTACTACTGCACCATGGGGATATTGCATTCTTTTTTTGAGTCCGCAAGAACCCACACAAAGTTCTAGACAAGCCAACCAATTTTTTGCATAACTCGGCCGATTAGACCGATTCGGTACCGAACCGGCCAATTCAATGTTCAGATCGGCTGGTTCGGTACCGAACCGATGGACCGAACCGATTTGCAGACCGAGTTGATTCAGTTCCTTATCAAATCGGTAGATCGACCGATTCTCAAACCGATTTGGCCGATTTTTAAAACATAGATTGTAACATCAATTTGTATCAATCTTATGATGATTGCTTAGCCCATGGGAACTGTTACCACCCAAGATGCACTTGGATGGACTTACAGTTGAGCCGCCAGAGTTTGAACAAGTTACTTGTTCATTATTAGAGTTCAGAAGTCCAGCAGGCCATTTTTTGGCCCAATTTTCTCTTTTTCGCATGTTCATACCCCATGGGGAATTGTAATAAATGATGTAGCATGATGGATTTTTGTAAAAGGCTTGGCCTTCCTAGGACTTACTCATCAATCCATTTAGTCTAGAGTGTTTTTTCCTTGTTAATTATATATCACTTTTCAACGACTTATAATTTTCAAGTTTTTCACTCAATCCTCCATAGCTAGAGTAATTGTCTTGGTGGTTAGGCCTTAGGGGGTTATCAAAGCTTAGTGTCAATGTATATTACCATGCTAGTCATTATTTTTTAGTCTTATGAAAGTGGTACTACTAGGTGAAATTTTCCATGGGGGTGCTCGTTTTCTAACTCAGAGCATACACTTTACCCATGTATCCACTTTGAGAGTGAAATTAGTGATTATTTATCACTTACTGCCATTTTCTCTCTAAAAGTGAATTAATAAAGCCAAAAAAGACAAAATAATGGGAAAATCAAAATCCCATCAATCAAGGAAGTTTGTTCAGGACATGTTCCCAGTCTTCTTCAATGGTGGCAATCAATTGGTGAGGCAAAGGGTGAGTTAGCAAGGAGCCTGTTGACCACCTAACCAACTAGGTGGCCAACCATGTACCATGTGCCTTGAAGATGAGAAAGAAGTAGCTAATGATTTTTTCAAGCGAGAAAACTCTTCTTTTTATCTTCTTTCTGTTGTCCGCCAAACTGCACACCAGCAGCAAAAATCTTTCGAAAGCTGTCTCCCTCACTGGAAAGTGGGGAGAGGTGTGGCCTTGGGGGCAAGCAATGAGCCAGGTACTGTCACCTGAATCCTAGCTCCTCCATTTAGGCAAACTCCTAACAAAGCCAAGGGGGGTAGTCCCTAAAAAAGAGTTGTCTAAGGCTCTTTGTATGTTTAAATGTTTTTGGTGTTGTGATGCGGATTGTGATGCGGATGGGTGTTGTTTAGGAGTTTTTGTATAATGACTAGAACAAAATTAAACACGCAATCCACGTTGCAGAATTCACAAGATACAAATTCAGAAAATAACAAAATACTTTGACTTAGAAATTAAAGCAAAGCATCCACAAGATAGAGATTAAACAAATGACAAGGACATATGGTCCAGATTCAAAAGATATGTGAGAAATATTAAAGACCAGTGCCAAATGGAGTCAAAATAAAGTACTTGTGATGCTGAAAGAATAAGTCGAAAGTAGCTGTTTGTGAGAACGTTTTGAAATTTGTTCTTGGTGAATTTTAAGTGTTTTAGATGTTCTTGATTATTAGGGCTAAAACCAAGGATTTCAAAGAGTGTCCGGGAAGTAATTTTAAGCAGCTCCTTTAAGAGACATGTCGGAACCTGTCTGGAATCACAGCAAGGCGCGCAATGCTAACCAGCCACCGTGTCGTAGATTGGGCACTCCGACGCCTCCCCTGAAAACTGATTAAAATACTTTATGAACAACGCCGGTTCGTTGGTTATGGGGGTGAAAGTTTTAATTAGATTTTCACTTGTGAATTAACAAGTCTTCCACCTTTCTGAGTACTAGCCCAACCGTTTCCGGTTGGCAGAGCATACGGGTGTAGGACAGAAACCGAGGTAAATTAATTAAAGGGGTGTATGAGTGGAAAATTTTATTATTAGCGAACCTTGTTCAACTCTCCGACAGAGAGCGCTCTTGACTTGATCTTATGACCACAGTTCAAGAGACTTGCTATTTTAACAAATGCCTAATGCAGGGATAATGCAAAACTAAAAAATGCCCTCCAATAGAGGGTGCTCTTGACTTGGATTTGGCCAAGTTCAAGAGATTTTGGTTCGTTTTAAGAAGCAGATGAATTGTAAAAGCAGTATATCTCAACTTGAAAAGATTTAAATAATATGATTGATCGCAAGATATGAATACTACTAATAATACTATTTGCAAAATAAAATGAAACTGAGTAAATCTAGTGTTCTACCACACAACTTCTAATCTAATAGGTGGGATCGATCTCCGAACAAGATCAACCACTAGAAGCCGCCAATCCTGGAAACCTTCCAGCTAGCTGGATGTCCACAAGAAGTTGATGGGGGAGCGAGAAGCTACCACAAAACTATGTGGCCTTTGGGATACAATCCCAAAGTTAGCTATTCTCTTGTCAAGGATTGGAAGAGAAGATAAGATAACTAAACGGAAAGTAAAACTAAACTACCCAAGAGTCTCTTTCAGGTCAAAGACCCTACTCGGGAAAGCATGGGGGTAAGTAAATATGGAAGATAACTTATTGAAATAAAACTAGCATATAATTGATCTAAAGCTAAGAGTCAAACCACTCAATGAGACGAGACCACAAGGCTTCCCCAAATGGGGAAGTGAATGTGGGGGCTTAAAAACCCCACTTGCAAATTTTATTATGGAGATACAATTGCCCTTGGGAATAAGACCCTTGTAGGGACTTTTTCGAAATAAATAACTTGAAAAATTTGAAAGTAAACTAAGATCTATTACAAAAGGATAAGAATGATCTAGCTTTGTTTTTTGTCTTCTTATGTTCTTGATGACTTCTTGATTGGAAGCTTCTTGACTTCTACTCCCTGAAAAAGACTATCACAAACTAATAGCTCCAATACCCATTAGCATTAGGAAATCAAATAGCAAATTGATACTAGCTAAGTCTTAGATGCACAAACTACATGCAAACAATGATAAAACCAAAATTTTCCTTAAGATGCAAGTGCAATTACCTTGAAATTTAAACTATTTGCAATGTTTGAATGACAAAAATGAAGTGGCAGCCTCACATGTGAAGTTTAGGACAGTCAAAGATGTTTTTTAAGATGGCAACCACACGTGATGTTTAGGACAGTCAAAGATGTTTTTTAAGATGGCAACCACACATGTGATGGACAGTCAAGTCAAAGATGATGGCAGCCACTAAGTTTTATAACAGTCCTCAATGTCTTAACAGTCCTCACAATGCTCAAATGGCAGCCAACAAGTCTATAGGACAGTCAACTCAATAACTAGACCTTTAGGACAGTCAACTAGACGCTTTTAGATGGCAGCCTCTAAGATTTTATGACAGTCCTCAATGTGTTTAAATGGCAGCCCAACAGTTTACATGAACATCAATGGAGTTGCATGTGGACAAACGAAACTTAAATAACAACTGGAAAATGATCTACACTAACTTCCTTGGAAACACAATGCACTAGCTATGAAATTTTAAAACCCAACTAACAAGTAATCTAGCATGCTATGAGATGTAAATGCTAACTCTAACAATGAAAACTAACTATTTACTAATCACTTGCACTTGATTTGTTTTGTTGTTTTGTTTGTAGGACAAAATGGGGATGGACGAGAGGGGACCTAAGGGATGGAATGGATGCAAGAGAAAAGAGGACACTAGAAGGGGACGAGAGGAGGGATAAGGTAATAAGAGGAAAGGCGAATGGGATGGACAGGAGAGGCTAAAGGAGGTAAGACGAGAGTACAAGAGGAGAAGGGTGAATGGAGAAGGAAAGCCAAAAGAGGTGGGACAAAATGGGAGCTAACTAGGGCAAAAAACGAATGGGAAGAGGAAGAGAAAAACTAGGGCAAGGAGTTTCAAGTGGAACACTTGAGAGGGCAAAAAACACTGTCTTGGAAATCCTCCGGTTAACCGGTGATACGCCGACAACAAGTGTTGAAGAGAGCACAAGGGAACAAATCCCAAGTTATTCCCCAAGGTTGAAGGAGCTTCAATCTTATGGCAAACTAATCTATGGCTTGAAGACAAGAACAATCTCGGATCAAGACTAGAAGGGCTAGAAAGGGTTTAGCAAGTCAAAGCAAAAACTCAAGGAGCAACCAAGAAGGCTTGAAGAAATGGAAGCCTATAGTAACAAGTAACCAATATTGTGTTTTGAATGTTTGATGGAGAAGATCTAACTCCCTTTGTTTCTCAAATCCAAAAGCTAGGACTTCTTTGGTCTTAAGTAGAGTGAAGATATACCTGCAAGAACCTTAAGCATAGATAATATATATGCAACAAAATATTTAAGTGAAAAGAACTAGATACATGCTACTTGTGCTAGATTGTTAGCCATCTTGAACATGATCTACAACTTAAGAGCCTCAAATAGAATGTAAAACAATATCACCTTAATCTCAAGTGAAGCAATGCACATCAAGAGCCTCCACGTTTTTGACCTCCAAAGTCTCAACTTTATTAACAATAAAAAGTGCTTACAATTTCATCAGAGTTTCGATGCATAAAGAATCCATGAGATAATAACCCCTAAGGGCCTCTCTTTATAGTAAAAGACACAAACTAAACCCTAGGTCGAATTTGGCAATGGCAAGTAGTTCGAAATCCAATCAAGACAAGGCTTGGCATGCTAAACTCGAGTCTATGGTAGGTGAAATGGCATGAGGTGGCAAGAACTCGACTATGGGAAGTATCATCCAACGAATAGGCATGCTACAACAAGGGTTGACGTGAGCATGTGGAGGGGTTGACGTGAGCTTGAGGATGATGCGAGTTGGTTAGTGAATGACAAGTGGATAAAAGGTAGGTGCTAATTCGCATGGATGGAGCATGGGATGTATCACAACCAATTACCACACTCCAACAAGGCTAGGCTCGAGTTTGATGAAGATTGACGTGAGGGTTTGGTAGATATGCGAGCTAGCATGGTGAAGACACATGGTAGCAAGTAGGTGCTAACTCGAAATTGAATGGGAGCCAAACTTGGTAGGTATGGTGAGTCATGAGGGCGCCCATCTCTAACTTTAATGCTAACCACCAACCCAATCATCAAATGCCAACACACCATATCGAATTTTGCATGAGGAGGGCGAATTGCCTTGAATGGATAACACTCTAGTGACTGGATAGTTGACTGGGAAGACTTGGAGTTGATTGGAATCCTCCTAAATGCTCATTGCCATGTCATTTAGCCTTTTATTTTAATCAAATTGATTAATTTTGGAGAGATTTGGATTATCTCCAAAATATTCAATTTTATTATTTTAATTAATAATTTCTCTGTAAATGACTTTTCAGAGAAAATATTAATTACGAGGCTGAATTGACATCCGAAAGTTGGGTTTAGCTGCTCCATGGGTCATGCGTGATTTTTGGCTTATCAAACGAGCCATCAAGCACTAAATTCGAACCCCGAACGACTGACATATTACAAATTATTATTTCTCTATTTAAACTATAGAGAAATTTATTAAATTTAAAAAATAAATAAAACCCAAATTTCGACGGACCCGGTAAAATTTTTTCAAAATTTTTTTTCTGAGGGTTTTATGGACCTAGGACATGACCGACACCTATTCTAACAATGCCTAGTAGGCTTATATACATTAGTTGGCCTCTAATAACCCCCCATGGCCAAATTTTCAAAATCGGGCATTCCAGCTTTGGAGGAGCGGGAGAAAACCTCATCGATTATACATCGCCTTAAGCAAAGTATAATTGACAAGGGAAAAAACTCCTTGGAATATCTTAGTTGCTTAATCCAGTCATGAGGAACCGAGGCACTCAGATCCTACTAGCACACTTTATTACAAACCCCCATGGGGGCCATGGTCATGTCGACTCAAAAAACAAAACAAGCTAACCACAACTGGCTAGCCACAATATGTTGGATCATCTGATACACTAGAATCAAACATTTATCATGTTCGTCAAATGGCGGCTCTCCAGAAAATCCAACTATGGTACAAAAAGTTGGTAACACTTTCCATGAAATTTATGCACCCTTACAAGGGATTTTGTAATGATATGTCAACATGAGGGTCAATTTTTGTATAACTTAGTTGCCTATGACTTAATCATTAGGGAAGTCCATTCATCGAATGTTTTTTCCCTTAGATAGTTAAAATTCATTTGTAGTGATTTTAATTATTTGAGTTTTTCACTCAAAAATACCTCCAAAGTGGTGAAACACATTATAATGATCGAGTCCATGGGGTGATTAGGGCCTAGGAATGTTCTATATTATCATGCTAGACATTATCCAGAGTCTTGCGGAATTTCATTAAGTTTTACTTAGGATTTTTTAAATTTTTGGTAATTAAAAAATGTCCCTCAACATAAAAAATTATAATGTAAAAGAGGGATAAGTGGTTCTTTATGATATTGTATAGGGGTATGGGTACTCAAGATAAATGGCATGAGACCCCCTACAACCTTGGCCCAAGTTTGAAGTCATTCGGACCAGTCTTGCTAAAGTTTTGGACACATTTTCCTAAGTCAGTCAAGGAAATAGGAAATCAAGAAAATTGACAAATAATTAGTAAGGCAAATCTTGGAAAAGTGCCTAAAGTCAGGTGGCCAAGTTAAGTTTCTAAAGTTTATGTTATGTTCCTAAGGTAAAATTAAAAGCCAAAGGGCCCCCCCCAAGCAAGTGTTTTTCAAGTTTGAAGTTTCTCCCTATGGAGGAAACCCTCTCTCACCATGGGAAATGAGATAATTTGAAATAAGCCAAAAGGGGGGGTCCTTCATGATTCCTTCCCTTTGGCCTAGCAATGAAATATAAAACATGAGTGGGGGGGGTTTTCCCCCCATTGTTTGTTATTTTTAACCCATGGAAGTGCACCCCCCTCCATGGGCCCCCTTTCTCTCCAAGTGACAAATGTTATTCATGCAAAGGAACTCTCCCCTCTCTCTTTTCCTATTTAAGGAAGCTCCTCCTCCTCATTTGGGTTACAATATCTCATGCTCTTACATTCTTCCATTTTCTCACTCTCTTGCTTCCATTTTTCTCCCATTTGGGCCATTGTAATTTTCAGCCAATTGGCTTAGTTAATAAAATTCTTTGGAGGAGATCTTGTATCGGTGGTTGCTCTATGGTGATTTGCTTCTGCACTTCATAGCTACTCAAGCTTGGGGAGGCCAAACAAGCAAATATTTTTGCTTTGGTAAGATTTGTGGTATTTTTGCCATAGATTTTATGAGTTTTTTGTTTTGTAGTTAAGAACTTCATACGTTTCTTGGTCGAAGTTTATGATTCATTAGGATCTCACCTTTCTTTTAGTTGTGTAACAAATATCTTATAAGTTGTAGGTTACTTGGATTGAAGAGTGGACTTCCTTGGAGCTACTTCAAGCATTGGATAAACAAAGAGCACAATCTCTTCCCTTCTCTTTTAATTTTTTGCATTTTATTTCTACATGCTTTTCCATATTAATATCAGATTTCAAATCCCATTTACATGCTCTTATCTTGTGCAAATTTACTCATAAAAATTTCAGAAATTTTTGTAATATTTTGTATCATACAACTAACATTGCCCAATAGTGATTTTGGGCATTTTCTATGACATTTTTCTTTTTGGTTTTTAGCAGGTTTGTACAGTTTAAAGGTGTTATGCTACCCAAATTTGGCCATCATCAAGCATAAGGGCATCCACAAGCTACTATTTTGGCCACTTGCAAAAAAACGGTCAAAATAACTCTATTCCTTCTCATTTTCTCCCAAATACTAAGTGTTGAAATCTATATCATTGTAACAAGTCCAAGAGATTCTTTTGGGCTTGATTTCTTGTATTTCGTTTTAAGTTCAGGTTTTAAGTTTTCTTTGCCATCCATTGCATGCAAGTGAGGAAGCATTGCCACCCTTGCATCGTAATTGTTCAGTGGCTTGGGTTTAGCATAATTCTTTTTTATTTAATTTATTTTGCCCGCACCTTACAAGTGAGAAGGCTTTGTCTCCCTTGTAAAATTGCGTTGGCTTGTATTTTTGTTTGCCCACACCTTGCATGAGAAGAGGCTCTGCCCATCCATGCAATATCGTGCTGGCTTTTAGATTTGCTTCCTAGTTATTTTGCTTTAATTTATTTTGCCCACACCTTACAAGTGAGAAAGCTTTGCCTCCCTTGTAAAATCGCGTTGGCTTGCATTGTACTTTGTTTTTTGTTTATTTATTAAAGGTTAAAATCAACTTTGCCTCGATTTTTGCCTTGTATTCACTCCCCTTGCCGGTTCGACCGATCCTGGGTAACAAGAAAGGGCAAGGATTTGTGTTGGCTAGAATAATAGGCACTCAACAGTCGATCTTAACAAGATACTGAGAACAAGAAGCTTGACCTGTGGAGCTAGAGGGGTAGAGGCTGTTGGGAGCCTCGTGGCACTTACTGTTCTCCTGTTGAGCACCCAACAAGTTTTGGGGTTGACCCGTGGAGCTAGTTGAGAACCTTGTGTTCTCTTGTTGAGCACCCGACAATCTCTCTCAAATCGAAAGAGATAACTTCTTGGGGTAGATACATAGATTAGAATTTATTTTATTGCACAAACCTTAATTCCCCTAAGCTAAAGAGAGACTTAAAATCAATTAAAATTTACAGGACCATTTGCAAAACACAACAATTGTTATTTCATTTCCAAGTACTTTACTTTGAAAGCATTTCAATTTTGGTTCAATCTTGTTACAAGCATCTTTCTTTCATTAAATTGTTCCTCTACTACAAGTTAATGTTAAATGTAATATTTTGATTATTGTGATTAGTGAATGATTTAATGCCATTTTAGTATCTTTGACAATCTTGCTTTGTTATATCTATGACTCCATAACCCAAGTAAAGTAGGAACTGGTCTTGTTAATGAATTGATATTTCTCTTTTGCAATTGTATTTAATTTATTACGGTTTGCTTGTCATTTGAACTATTGCATCCCTGCACGATTGCTTGTCATTTAGACATTAAATAATTTACAACTCTTAAAATAAATTCGTAAAAGAATCTTAGCAAGTAAGGACAACCCCCCTTGACCTTTAGGAGTTGGGGTTTAAACGGAGGAGTTTATAATCGAAGTGATAGTGGGTTCTACAGTCATAGTTGCCCTCAAGAACACACATAGCAGTTGGCAGACTTATCTGTGGTCAAGTGTGTTTTAGGCGGCAACAGAGCCAAAACTTGTGACTGAATATTTATTGAAGTGCTCTTCATAAGGGGGGCACATTCATCCATGAGAGGGGTGCATTTGTTGAGCAGAGGTGGCACAAGATGAAGGGAAGGCTGCCTACCCCTTGAGGGGTGGCACCTCAATCCCTTGAATCACTCCCATTCACCCTCAATTAACTCCTCTCTTTCCCCAATTTTCTCTCCACTTGGCAATTTGCCCCTCATTGCCAATTCAACCTATTTTGGCTATTTAAGCAAGGTTTTGCTCTCATTCTCGGCATTGTAGAAGGACCGAACCACTACTTAAGCTTTGAGCTTGTAATTTGTACTATCTTTTGGAGGCAAACATGTGGTGTAGTGCATCAATGTGTGTGGATGATCATTGTTGTGTATGAGGTAATATGTGTCAATTTTATGTTGTTTCTTTTATCATTGAATATGGCCTTTGAAAGATTATTATTAATCAATAGGAGCGAGCAAGTTTGTTTACTTAATTTACTCTCTTATTTTCCTATGCATAGTGTTCTAGGATTTGCATGTTTTATTTGTTTATATGCATGCTATCCTGAGCTCTGGTGTAGGCAATACTAGATTTGATGTGTTAGTTGCAATAGTTCTAAGTTGTGCAGGTGATCTCGCTTGGAGGAATGGTTGATCTAGGTTGAATCTTCTATATCTTCAAGATCTTTCGGAAGAACATAGTCCCTCCGCTCTCCACCAGTAGACTCCATAGCCCAAATTTCCCAGGGCTAAGTTGCTTTCTATCTTCTTCTTCCTTCACTTTTACTCTAAATTTTCTCGATTACCTTATGCACCCTAGATTCAAAGTAGTTCATATTTAAAATCAGATCTAAAGCTATTTGTCTAGTATGCAAACTAAAAAGTTGGATCTAAGTCTTTAAAGTTCAAATCTTTGCAAGTAGATATAGCTGTTACGTCTAACTTCAGTTCATTCAAAAAAATTATCTTTCAATACTTGAAGCTAGGAAATTTTTTATGTTTCTAACAACTTATCTAGCATTCTAGTGTCTTTTATGTTTGCTGGTTTTTACTTTTTGATGAACAGGTAGAAGGAAGTGTTGGTGAATTTTCAAAGATTTGGGCCATTCAGGGCCCCCTCTTCCTTCCTACCTTTCTTCAAACCAACAAAAAACACTGAAAAACTTATAAGCTTGTTGGTCCTGATCTATAAAGGACCACAAGCATTCCTTCATTGTAAAAAATCATAATAAAATCAGCGGGCTACCCAGTACCCGGTCTCCATCCCCCCTAGGCCCTAGGGGGATCCACATCTTTTTTGTGGCATGAAATTTTTCTTTCTTTCTGCTTTTGTTTATTAACAACCATTAGCTTAGTTTTCCTTTCTTATTTAGATTAATTTAGTTACTTTTATTTTATTGCCTGTTTGGATCAAAGTAATTGAATCTTGGCTATTTATCCCCGAGTATGCTCTTGTGGCCATCGCAGGCTTGCCTAATTGACCACAATCAGAAAAGGGATACTTAGTGGCTAGCTTAATAGGGCATTCCATTCGAAATTTATCTTTAAAAGGTGAGAGGTTTCATTAAACATACTATAGAGTTAGAGGGATGCCTTAATGAGATCATGTCTCTCCCTGTTGGACACTTGGTATTGTGTCTCTACACTCATTTAAAAAGGATAAATTCTCTGGTGGGCCAAACCAACCCTCTGTAATCAACTCATCCATAATAAATTAAAATTGACTAAGAGCATTGCAAAACATCTCCTTTTTAGCAGCATCCATTTACTTTCTCGGCACTGGTCTACTTTTACAATTATATGCTTAAGTGAATTTAATATGTTGTGATTACTTGATTACTCATGTGTTGCTAGTTTAATTCATGTTTTTTTCTCTTGTTTCAGTATTTCAAACTCCTAGATTTATTTTTGTAACATAGCTTAAATAGCCTTAGTTATTTTCATAGGGACCCCCCCCCCCTTGGCTTCTCTAGGAGTTGGCCTTAGTTATTTTTGTAACTCACTTTTTGCAAGCAAGCAACTTAATTTATGCATGCTTGCATGCTCTTGAGTTATGATGGCTCGCATGCTCTACATGTCATTTGTTCTGGTTTATCAAAACAGAACATTACAGTCCTCCCTCACCAAGATTGCTTGTCCTCGAGCAATGCCAATGCAACTCCCCAATCCATAAAACTGAACTAACTAAATCCAAGGATGATCCCAGGGTCCCAGATCATCCTAGGAGATCTGTAGCACTCTCTACTCAAGGTATTATTCTTCAAGGTACCATCACAAGAGACGTATTGAAAGCATCCTGTTAGTAAGGTACCATCACAAGAGAAGTCTCAACCTCTCCTCCACTGTCATCCCATAAATATAGCAAATCGATCTCCCTCACAACTCTGTCGATCACCTCTACTATCTGAAACAATCCATCGTGCAGATGAATGCTCGGATCCCACCACCAAGGGGTCCACCAAGCCCAACTCCAACGAACTATTGTCGTACCATGCGGATAATCATCAGAGTCTCAATGTAATCCTTTGGTAGAAACCAAGTACTAAGAACTGACTCTGCTCCTGCTAATCTAATCAGCTCCCGCCAAACTACATCTATACATCTGCTAACCCTAATATTGTACCACCTGCAATCCCTCTCTCTGGATAATATCTATGCCACCTGCAATCCCTCATACTCATGCAAAAACCAAACTAATCTCCCCTGTGTACTCTGTGTACCAATTCCATGGTCAAATTGAAAGATCTCCATTGTGGCCAAGATGCCACTCACCTCATCCAACTGTCTCAAGTGAATCTCCCAAGCCTTGCTGTGTAACAACAATAGATAGCTCTGGCCCTGTATGTGTGATTGGAAAGCAACTAGTGTGTTGGTCAACCCCACGGGCAACACCAAAATCCCAAAAGGAGGTCTAGAAGTAGACTTGTGAGCATCATGATCTCTGACCCTCATAAGATGATATTCTCGACAAAGATAGGTTATTAAGGGATCTACTACTCTATGATGCATGCCCCTCCCCTCATCGATCTTGGGGAAACCCAGTACAAGGGTATGCTCGTGGTCTACCACGAGAAAACACTCCAAAACTCCATGGGATCTCATTGTGTGCCCTTATGTACCCCTGTAGACTACAACATACTCCTGTATCCTCCTGAGCCATTGAGTATCCTGTATGCACTACTGTAGCCAATACTCCACTAATATCAACGGAGCCTATAACCCAGTGTCTCTATATCCACCATATATCTGTCCACCCAACCTCTGTATGCATATACTTCCCTGTTGGTTGATCCACAGGGAACGTACTCAACTATCTCCTCCATGGCTAAACATATCCCCAACAGAGATAGCTCACGATCCCGCATCTGATCAAAACCTTCTGTGTCAGATCTCTCCTTAGTCACCTACAACTCTGAGTGCTCCTCGTGCAGAATCATCACCGAATACTCTCCCCTCAAACTATGGGTGCCACTCATGCCCTCATGTGTTATAGTTGTCCTGTATCCTGTGTGTTGCGGTATCCACCTGGGCACTCACTCTACTGGTGTCATATGAACCTGGATCCCACACATCTGTACTATACCCATCCCCAAAAATACGGAATGTGTCCATGTCACTAACAATTGGTCCCTGGAGTGTGTCTCCCGTCAACACATTTGCAACTACAATCGAAACCATTAACGGCCCTATTATCACACAAAGTGTAGTTGCCAACTAAAAGATCCTATCCAGGATGATAGAGGAGGACAACTAACCAGTGACACCTAAGAGGGCCTCAATTCCCAAGATGGATTGGTTGTCACACCAATCGAGGGAATCTTCACTTCTTGCTATCCAAGCCTCAGATAACAAAGGGGGAGACCCTGATCTACTCTCAAAGAGAGAAATCTAACCCAAACACCAAATCAAGCAAATCAAACAATGTATGTAGGGTAAAGGGTATAAAACCCTAGATTTAAGGGATGGAGCTACTATAGAGGCTTACGGAAGATGAGATATGAAGGTTGATTAGTTCAATTACAGTAACTCAGAATTAAGGGTGAATCTAGGATATAGGTGCTAGGGTAAATGATCAAAATCAAACCTCCTTCGGAAATGTGTACTTAAAATAGGGAAAATGGTCCCAAGAAGTAGATCTAACAAGTTTAAGGCTTCCTAGCACAACTTGACCATAGATCTGACAGTATCAAGGGTCACAAGCTCAGAAAATAAGGTTTTGATCATTCAGAAGGTTAGCAAACAAGAGGGGTGCAAGCATGGAGAGATCAGTACCTAAAAGATTGCGCAGAAGGATTCCACAGAGCAAGACACCCTTGAGGAGCCACTTGGGGCTAGGCTTAAGGATGAAAACCCATAAATTGTTCACCAGAAAACCAAATAATAAAGCCTAGGGAATTTTTATAAATTTTTATGGTTAGGGTTTGAGTAGTAAATTCAAATGGCCAATGGTTTAAAACTTCAAACAAAGAGATCAAGTGTAGATCTTACCCGGAAAATTTTGTAGATGCCTTGAAGGTGATGATTTACCTCTACCCGATCAATTTGAGACGATTTGACAGTGTCTCCAAGTGAAATCGATTTGCCCAAGGAAGCCAATGCGCTCCTCTCCTGCACATGCAAACTACAAAAGTAAGATTTGATGCATAGAAGAAAAAGACTGTAACAACAAGAACTAGATCAAGAAGCATAACAATGATCAAAGACACAATTGAAAACCCCCTAATATAAAGCCACTTCAAGTGGAACGAGTTGAGGAACCCTTGCAAAAACGTCTTAGGTGAAGTCGCCCTCCTGCAGTAAACATTGTTTCCACTAAAATATTTTGGATCCACATAAATATCTCAAATGCTAAGAGAAATAAACTTTACAATCGCCATCCAAAAAAAATCCACAAAGAAAATCCAAAAGTCTCTGCAAAATTTCTCTTTATTATGAAAATTCCAAGAGCCAAAGTCCATTTACAATGAGGGGGATCTCTCCTTTAAATAGGAATGAGAGAGAGACCAAAACCCTGACCACTTTTTGAATGAGTGGTTGAGATCAAAAGATATACCAATAATAATCAACGACTAAGATGAGCCAGAAATACAATACATGGACCACTCATGACAAGGGGGACGTCCTCCCTCAATGATGCCCTAGGGGGGACGTGAGCCTCACGACATGACTAGGGGACACAACATAAAGTCATAACATGGTGGGGGGGTCTAGGAGAATGCATCTTCACTAGACTAAGGCCCTACCTACATCAAAAATATAACATCATGTGATAAAGTGTCTAAAGACACTAGGACGTGTGTCCAAAAATACATAATAAAAACCCAAAAAAGCCACATGGGATGACGTGTGGACCCCACTGATGCCAGAACAAGTGCTAGAAGGTGTGACAGTGAAAATCATCATCAAAATATCCCAGACCAACCTCATGCCATTTCCTTGCCCCACTAAGCCAAATCAATTTCCTCTACTAGCCATTCCTTTGTCGGAAAACCATCTCTGAAAGTACAAAAATGCCTGTATCCCTCTGCTAAGTGTCCCGGACACAAATCTGACTATACCAAAATGTCTGAGGATGGGGTAATATGGTAAAAACGACTGGTTGGACCCCCTATCCCCTCATGAACGCCCTAGGAGAACGTGCATGCTCAATGGAAGTGTTGGATAGGCCATTTCTGAATGGCAAAATTCAATAAAGTGGTAATCTGACCATATCATCACCTGTTACTGCCCGAAACTTATAACCAAGTGCTCCAATGGACTCGGAATGCTCAAATCCACTAGGAATGAGTACTCATACACCATGTGACCATCAAGTGATAGCTTTGTAAGCTCATCCATGCCCGGAATAATAAAATAATGGCCTGTAAATAATAATAATAATAAAAATCCACCAAACCATCATCTGAAATTGTCGTCTGAAGCATGGAACCATCTAATGGACACATATGGGCCATGAAAAATTCGTCTCTAACACTGTGGGCACAAACTCATCCCGATTCATACGGTTGACTTGGTCAAACTGGGTTGACCAGGTCAACAATGATCAAAATAATGATCCATACCATGAACAACTGTTGCTGCAACTACAAATGGTTATGGCATGCTCCTTCAATTATATCAGTAGCTAGACTAAAGCATAAAATGATGTTTAACTGGCAAAAGCACGTAAATAATATAACCAAGATAAGTCTAGATCAAAGTAGTTAACCACTATAAGCAGGAATCTCAAGTGTATACTCGTTTACAGACTAGAACAATTTGCTAACCATGGGTGAGGGTGGAAAGACAAAGGAAAGCTAGGGGAAAGACTTGACAACCTCAACACTGCAATCTCTCGGATGAAGGAACCAAGGGAACCACCTACACATGCTAGATAGAAAAAACACAGCGGATGGCGGTGTCTCACAAATGAGTAGAGTGATGAGAATGCTTCCAATTGACTCTAGACAAGCAACATTTTAGCAATTTATTTATTTGTCATCTTTTCTTACTTGGGATTTAATATTTAATTTACTTTTAAACATTTTCACTAGCCAGCCTCCAAGAGAAGGTGCCCTGAATAGCTTGGCTGGCCTCAGATAATGACTCGGTATGACCTCCATTGCCCACCATTATCCATAGGTGCGATGGAGTGACCACCCTATTTCCCTGTAGGGGCAAACGACCTTACATCATACAAAGGATGAGTGCGCATCCCTTGGCCACTGACTAGCTAATATAGATATAAGCAGTAGTGTTTAGTAACACTGTTTTTGTTGACATAGCATTCCTTTAAATATAGCATTTAAGTTTTGATGCTCTAGTGTTTAGCAACACTGTTTGTAGGAATACTTGTTTTTGAGGACTAGAGGAGAACAATCACTGTGACTAAAATCACATACTCCAGAGCTAAGACACAATGCAAACAAGGAATCTATACAACACAGAGGTCTAGGTGGGAAAAGTCCTCGAGACTACTAGTTAAGCTGTAAGTCGGGATGAAACCAAACTGGAAAGTAACAGATGGACGGAGAAATGACTGATGATGCCATTGATAACAAAGGCCCAAGAATAAGGGAATGAACAAGTTTGTACTTCGTAAAGTAAGGGTATGACCAACGAGTATACACAAGAACCTCCTACTCATAGTAACTGACTGCTTCTACTCTAAACAACAAGAAATCATCAATAAGATATAGCCAGTAAACAATCATCATATACCCAATCACAAACTACATAGATAAAGGAAAGAGCACATCAACAACCCAAATGCACCAATAATATACCTCCTAGATCATATACCTGAGTCCCTGATCTAAACTACCTGGATCACACTGAAGCATTGCATCTGAATATATCATGGGCACTAACAATCAACCTGCTCTGGATGATAGAAGAATGGCTAACTCAATCACTGACCTGGTGTCATGGGGCTCAGTCCTGGCATGAAACTATCAATGTACAAGCTCTAGATCCACTGAATGTATAAGAGTGATCATAAAAATGTTGCTCATCATGAATTGATCTCATCAAGATGTGTAAAGGACTGGCTCAAAAATATACTGGAAACTAATCTGCAATCATGGTAGCCCGGCTACTATGGATGCGACAACGGGCCCCTCCACATGAAGTGACTCATAACCTCCATCCTGCCCCGCATGTATAGAGTCAACCATCTCCAAGTCATGTCTCTCCTCATGGATCTCGCCTGTCGTGAATGTCTCGACTCTTGCTGTAGATGATGAAGAGTGTACCAACTCCAACTCGTCACACAACCTGTCTACATGTATATCGGAGTCCCCAAGAGCCATCTGAGTGTTGTTCAAGAAATCTCTAGTAACCATAGCCTCATAGGTGGGCTGCTCTTCCTCTTCAATGTCCTATACGCCCAAATCACTCAATATTGAATGCATGTCACATCGAAGTGCTAACACACCCTAATCCTCACAAATACCACTACTAAGGTGAGATGATGAATCCTCGACTTTGGATGATCGGATAACTGCATCACATGTACTATCCTCCTCATGTACTGTCAACTCCATATCAAGTTCACCATCAACCTATACTTCATGCTCATCTTTCTCTAATCTCCGCACTATGTTTTTAAGGAGATCCTCATCCAAATCCTTGGGCCAGCTCCTGAACTGGATGGAGTAATAGTCTTGAAAGAACAATGCTGCACATACCTCATCCCCCAAGGCTAGATATTTTTGATATCGAGGCAAGTGTCGAAGTGCTGCTAACGTCCCCAAATTTCCATCCAAGATCCTTCTCAGTGTCTTCATGATCTCACTTGATGGAAAGAAACCTATGCTCAGGCATGCATAAATTGACGTGCACTGTCATGCATGGCACCAAAACTGTCATGTACTACCATGCACTCACATGCACCTATTCATTCAACCTACTTTAGCCTCATGCACCTGAAACCATCTGCTATGTGCCCACAGCTGGCGAGGAGCATGCTCTGATACCACTGTAAGATTCCAACTTAAATCTGATCTCAAATTGCTTCACTGTTGGTTTAATTCTGCCTGGTTTGTTGGTGACTTGTTGGTAGGTAGGCAATGTTTTGACGGAGTAATTAAGGTTTAATATTATTTGCATTCCCCTTCTCAATTAATATCAGAACATAATCCCAATAACAAGATATGAATAATAATTTCTCCCCAAATATTTAATGACAGTCATGCATCACATGAAGAAATCTGACCTTTATTTGTGTTGACAATGGACTGTTGATGCTCATCACAGTTGTTGTATATAATTGGAGAATGATTGCAAGTCTCTATTTGTGTTGACAGTGGCCTGTTGATGCTCGTGATAGCTGTTGTATATAGTGGGAGAATGATTGCAGGTTTGGGGCAGAATATTTGTATGAGTAAACGCCCAACACTTGACACCCGCCCAACTTGAGAGATCACGCTTTATATTGCTGATATGAAATAAGGAGTCTGTAACAGCTGTTGATGACCCTGGAGCTGCTATAAAGAGTGGCTGTAAGTGCAAGTCTGATAAGCCCTTCAAATAGATGGAATGCAAGCTCTAGTCAACAGATAACTCCTTTCCTTCATGAATCAGACCCTAAGTCTGTACTCACGGCTTACTTTGGCTGTCCAATAGCACCCAAGCACTGTACACTACAGCTACGGATCACGCCCTTTCTGAGGGAGTTTAAGGCTTCTTTAAGTAGTGTTAGTCTGCATAGGAGTGGAACGTTGCTATAGGAAATAGAAGGCTGCCTTAAGAGATAAATATCAAACCTCTTTCACATGCATGTAACTCTTCAATGGTCATAACTTCCTCTCATTAAATATGCCGCAGCAAATAGGTTAACCTCTGTCCAAGGAGTGAAGAACACGCCTTTGTTAGAAGGAGAGAAGGTCTGTCCCAACTAATAATTACTATGCCTTGACTCTACCACAAGAATACTTCCACTTGGTGCGCCTTTCCTCTTGACAGTGACCACATTTTAATAAAGAACTGAGCAGCAGTGAGGAAGGATTTGCTTATTAGGATAGATCGTTTCCAATAGGAAGGAAGGTTGTCTCCTCACAGCTCGTCCCCTTTGTGAACCGATAGGTGGCTGCCCTGGCCTTAATCAAGGCATGTCTTCATGATGAACATGCCCTTTTCCACTAGATAATAACTCAGCGCACACGCTCATTCCTTCTGAATAAGAGGGCCCTAATGAATAATGTTAGTTTCTGTACCTAGAGAAGTGTCCCCCAAGTGACCTTTTGCCTAAAGTCACTTAGAAGGGGGAAAAAGGTGACCCTCACATTAAATGACTTAGTAAAAGCATTTAATGAGACTGTATAAACTCAAAGTCATTTTTTGATAAATTTAAGTGGGTGAGGGAAATTAATATTTATAAAAGGTAAATGGAGCATTTAATTTCCACCGTTGATCTCATTCAATCTCATCAATTGGATTTAGGGAAACCCTAGAGTTTGATCAAAAAGCATGAGGGAGGCAATTTCACTTCACTTTTGAGAGATTCAAGAGAGAAGAAAGAGCAAGAGAGAGAGTTAGGACTTGGCACGCATTTCGAGGCACAAGCTGGGCATTTATTGAACTGTACGGATTCCTAGCAGATTTTTCTTCAGTTGGCACACATCCCAAGGCAGCCATAGTTGCACAGAAATCGAGGTATTGTACAGCAGCATTTAATGCTGGCCGTACAGCACAGAAACCGAGGCAGTCAACTTGGCATGAATCCTGAGGAGTGGCACACATCTTGAGGTCTGTTGGTACAGCGGTCATTATTGGCACGAGTTTCGAGTAAATCTGGGCACGCGTTTCAAGGTGAATCTGGGCACTAATTTCGAGACAGGTTGCATGCAGCCCGAGGAAGATTCTGGGTACATTTCTCGAGGTTTTCAGCACGAGTTTTGAGGAGATAGAGTGGGTACAGAATTCGAGACTGCTGCACACATCCCGAGGCAGATTTAGGGCACGGTTTTTGAGATAGTCTTGCACAGATTTCGAGGAGGACCATACAGTACGGTCACTGTACCTTCAGCACAGAAATCGAGGCACCCACTGGCACAGAAATCAAGGCTGCAGTTTTGGCACTGATTTCGAGATAAATGCTGGGTGAAATTTCATGGTGGAGATAAGTAAAATTCTGCTGTAAAATTTATGTACTGAGATTTACTGAAGAAATAAGAAACTCTCTCTCTCTCACTGGTTTTCCCCGTGGGGGTTTTTCCAGGGCACAGTTGCCGAAAATTCTATATCTGAAAGTTTAATGGTGTGCATGTTAAAATTTAATTTTTGTTTGTTAGTATGATTTTACAGCGTGTTTAATTGTCTAAGGTTTTTTTCTATAAGTAGTTTCCAGCCTATGCAAAACCGTCTGGGAATGAAAACCACTAAAACATTGACATAAACCAGCAAGCTGCAAACTCATAAAAATTTACATGGTATCAGAGCTTGGGGGGCAGAAAACAGTAATATTTTGCAGACACACAGAAATTTCCAAAACTCAGTAAATTCATAAATTTTCTTCTGTTAGTGAGCAGCACTTTGTTGGGTTGGCTGAAAGATGGCTACAGGACTTATAGGTTGGAGGATAGGCTAAATGAGATAGTGAACTTTGTGCCACGGAAGGCTAGGATTCTGCTGATATTAGAGGAGAATGAACTATGGGAGGAGGTGGTTAGAAATAATACAGCAAACCCCGTTCAGATTCCCGCTACTACAGATGCAGCAGCATTATCAGCCTTCAACAAGAAGCACTGTAAGGCTAGAAGGATAATCCTTGATGCAGTTAAAGACCACATAATCCCTCACATTTCAGGCAAGGCTAGGGCACACTTGATGTGGACTGCTTTGACCAGTTTGTATGAGAGTACCAATGAGAACCGGAAGATGGTTCTCAAAGAGAAACTCAAGAGTATAAAGATGAATGGCAGAGAGGGAGTGACAACGTACCTTACCAGGATATCTGCAGCTCGAGATGAACTAGCAGCAGTTGGCGAGGTGGTATCTACTACTGAGCTTGTACGTACAACAGTGAATGGGGCTTCGAAGCCCTAGGGTGCATTTGTGCAGGCCATAGTGGGTAGAGAGAACCTACCTTCTTGGAAGAGACTGTGGGATGACTTTGTGCAGGAGGAGACCAGGAGAGGTCTCATACAGGGCAGTTCATCACAGGGTGGGGTAGATGAGGAGAACGTGGCTTTGACAACAAAGGGGAAAAAGAAGAATGGTCCCAAGAAGGGTGGGGCCAAGTAGTAGCAACAGCAAAGGGGGCAGAAGGACTTGAGTAAAATCAAGTGTTATGGTTGTCAGACGTTTGGGCACTATGCTTCACAGTGTCCAAACAAGAAGAAGAAGAAGAAGGGACAACAGACTGCAGCCTCAACGGAGGTTGATGACTTTGGAGACAGGTTTCAAAGGGAGTTTTCCCTATGTGCTGGACAGATTGAGAGAGAGAGAGAGTCTCTTTAGCCACCAGCACAGATGTGGAGATGGAGATGGAGATGGAGCATTCATTATTGGCAGGCCATTAGACGAGTCCATCCACTACTAGTACTTCGTACATTAACAGCGGAGCCTCGAGCCACATGATAGGTGCTCGAGAGTTGTTCTTCGAGCTATCACAAACAGGTACAAATGTGGGGGTTGTACTAAGTGATGATACCATTGTTAGAGCAGTTGGTCAGGGGACCATTACATTTCAGATGGAGTCTATGAGTCCCATGATTCTGAGGGATGTGTTGTATGTCCTTGGGCTGAAGAAGAACCTTGTTTCAGTTTCCACCATTGAGGACAGGGGTCTTGGGGTGTGTTTCTCAGATGGGAGAGTACAGGTATTCCCCAGGACTACAGGAGTATCTACTTCCATGGACATTGGGGTTAGATGTGGAAGACAGTATAAGTTATTGTTTCAGCCACAGCATGCTCTAGCACATAGCAGCAGCAGTGAGCTATGGCATCGGAGGATGGCCCACTTACATCACCCAGCTCTGAGATTGTTGAGGAGCATGGTTACAGGTTTACCCGAGTTCAACACTGAGCAGAGTGATGTGTGCAGGGGGTGTGCTTTGGGAAAGTACACCAAGACTGCTTTTCCAAGCAGTGACACAAGACCAGCAGGAGTGCTTGTCTTGATCCATTCTGATATTTGCAGTCCTATGTCATCGGTCTCCTTGACTGATTTTGAGTACTACATCATCTTCATTGAGGACTACTCCAGGAAGACCTAGATCTGCTGCTTGAGGAGCAAGAAGTCACCCTTAGTTTTGAGTGTCTTCCAAGGGTTCAAAGCCCTTGTGGAGAAGTAGGCAGGGAGGAAGATTTAGATGTTGAGATCGGACAATGGGGGTGAGTATACCTCCAAGGAGTTCAATGCTTTTTGCAGACAAGAGGGTATATAGAGACAGCTGACAGTTCCCTACACTCCTGAGCAGAATGGAGTAGCAGAGAGGAAGAACAGGTCGATTGTGGGAGCAGCGAGAGCAATGCTTCATGATCAGGGGTTACCGTTCTTTCTATGGGCAGAGGCATGCAGCACTGCAATTTATCTGCAGAATAGGAGTCCTCACCGTGCTTTGGGGAGGAAGACTCCAGAGGAGATGTACACAGGCAAGAAGCCTGAGGTTAGCCACTTTCATATATTTGGTTCTTTGACTTACTCTCACGTCCCTTCTGAGAAGAGGACGAAGTTTGAGCCCACTGTAGAGAGGCATATTTGTGGGATATGACGAGACTTCGAAGGCCTATCGGCTTTACATTCCTGGCCAGAAGAGAGTTGTTGTAGGCGGGAAGTGAAGTTTGATGAGGAGAGAGCCTTCAGGAAGTCCAGAGAGTTAGAGCAGCGGGAGCCACCAGCTCCCACACCTCAGTTGACACAGGCTTCTTCGAAACATGTTTTAGGTCCACAGGTTTTCGGAGTGACTGGATCACAGAGTACAGGCACAACTTCTATAGGTTTAGTGGTTCAGGTGACAAGTACTTCAGGGACAGGTTCAGGTTCTGGTTCGCAGGTTACAGGTTCTTCAGGCACTGGTTCATCAATTACTGGTGCTCGGGGTATTGGACCTTCTGCTTCTGGGAGTTCCTCAGATGAGGATAGACCAATTTGGGAGGAGCCTTCAAGGAAGAGGAAGCCTAAATGGCTTCAGGATACCTTGAAGGAAGCAGAGGCATTTGGTAGGCCCCAAGAGGAGGTCAGGACAGTTGTGATGCCAGACAGGCTGGGTATGGCTCTTGTTGCGAGTCTTCGTGACTCTGATCCTTCCACATTTGAGGAGGCTTCTCAGCATCAGGTATGGAGAGATGCCATGATGGAAGAGTACCATTCCATCATGAAGAATGATGCTTGGGAGATAGTGTCGAGACCAGAAGAGAAGTCAGTTGTGACTTCCAAGTGGCTTTACAAGATAAAGCATGCTACAGATGGCAGTGTGGAGAAGTACAAGGCTCGGTTTGTGGCTCGGGGGTTTTCACAGGTTGAGGGAGTTGACTATGATGAGACTTTTGTGCGAGTTGCTCGGTATTCTTCCATCGGAGCAGTGATATCTATAGCAGCAGAGATGGGTTGGAAGATCCACCAGATGGATGTGAAGACCGCATTTCTCAATGGTCTTCTGCAGGAGGAGGTGTACTTAGAGCAGCCACAGGGATTCGAGATTCATGGGAGAGATTCTCATGTGTGCAGGCTGAGGAAAGCCTTGTATGGACTAAAGCAAGCTCCTAGAGCTTGGTACTCTAGGATCGATGCATACTTGACTTCGATGGGCTTTCAGAAGAGTGAGGATGATCCCAACCTTTACTACAATGTGGTTGGTGGAGATCCTCTCATTCTTCTGTTATATGTTGATGACTTGTTTATCACTGGAGAGGAGCGTCTCATTGCACATTGCAAGAGAGACCTTGCAACTAAGTATGAGATGACTGATATTGGGCTGATGCATTACTATTTGGGGATGGAGGTTTGGCAGGAGCCTAGACATATTTTCCTGGGGCAGGGGAAGTATGCAGTTGATATTCTGAGAATATTTCGGATGGAGGACTGCAGGCCGATGTCTACACCTATGATCACCAACTCGAAGCAACTTCATGCTTCTAAGGGTATGTTGGTGGATCCTACACTTTACCGTCAGCTCATTGGATCATTGATGTATTTGGTCAACACCAGGCCAGACTTGTGTTTTGCGGTGAACACTCTTAGCCAGTTCATGGTGGAGCCTAGGAGTGTACATTGGACTTCCACAGAACATGTGCTGAAATACCTAGCAGGTAAAGTGGATTATGGTTTGGACTACAGGGGTTCGGGTGGAGTCAGCTTGGTTGGTTTCACAGATTCAGACTGGGCAGGTTGTGTGAGGGATCGGAAGAGCACTTCCGGTTGTTGTTTCAATTTGGGCTCGGTAACAGTGTCGTGGTTCAGTCGGAAACAAAAGTCTGTTGCATTAAGTTCTGTCGAGGCAGAGTATATGGCAGCCAGTCAGGCTACTTGCGAGGCAATGTGGCTTCGCAAGTTGTTGGTAGATTTATTTGATCAGGAGCTTAGACCTACGGTGATCTATTGTGACAATCATAGTTGCATTCAGCTCTCTGAGAATCCGGTGTTCCATGACAGGTCAAAGCACATTGAGATCAGATACCATTTCATCTGAGACTACGTCCAGAGAGGAGCAGTTGAGTTGCAGTATATTTCCACTAATGAGCAGGTAGCAGATATCCTGACGAAATCTTTCGGGAGGGGCAACTTTGCCTTCTTCAGAGACAAGATGGGAGTGGTGCAGAACACCTTCCTCGGTAAGAGGAAGTGTTAGTTTTTGAACCTAGGGAAGTGTTCCCCAAGTGACCTTTTGCCTAAAGTCACTTAGAAGCGGGAAAAAGGTGACCCTCACATTAAATGACTTAGTAAAAGCATTTAATGAGACCTAAGTCACCTGACACGGGGACACGGGACACGTAGGACACAAAAATATGAGAGTCCGACACAGACACGGTGACCCTCGGAATCAGGACACGTAGGACACGTTTTATATACATATATATATTTTTTTTTAAATATATTAATATTTAAAAATATAGACATATAGATCCAAAAATCTTTAGAAACTAGAACATTTACAATTTACAAATATGAAATATAATGCACAGTATCAATCTTTTTGAGTATTGCACAGTAGAGAACTTTTCCCGGAATTTTTTATGTGCACCCGACTATATGAAGATGTTTTGATTTGGCTTTGTAAAATACTGCTACAGGCATCCCTCAGATGTTTCTATAGCCTTGGGTTTTACAATCGATAGGGAGGAAAAGAACAGCTTGGGCTCTTTTTGGAAACAGGCACGGCTCATTTCTTCCCGAATCATCTCTCCTTCAAGAATGGCTAGGGATGTATCACTGTATATCTCTGTAATTTTCTGCTGAAATAATATAAGATACTAACTTACAAAATATATATATATATATATATCAGTCAAGATAGCTGCATATTCAGCTCAAAAGAATAATAAAACTCAGTATTCGTATTTGAAGTTATAAACTGAAGCCAAAACCACATTCTAAGAATCTAATCCTTTAAACCGAGAATCTATAAAACTTAAAAAGCACAAATTGCAGTTCTAAACACAGAAAATTTGCTTAACCTAAACTCAATACATAAATACTCTGTTACTTTTTCTGTTAATATCCATCAGGAAAGGTGCATATTCAGCTCAAAAGAATAACAAATCTCTATTTTTTTATTTGAAGTTATGAACTGTATCCAAACCAGGTTCCATTCCTTCATTTTGAAACCCAAGTCAATCATCGCTAATTAATCTATGTAAAGAATTTTAGAAAGTGTGATTCTTTTACTCAAAATAGAAGTTTGTTTTGCAATTTTGTCCAAAAATTTATAAACACCTCAAACATTCGGAGCAATGTTGATATTCCCTCATTTCAATCATTTCAATCAGAAGTACAATCGGGACACGCTGGAAGTTCGTGTCCGATTTGTTTTGAAATCGTGTCCCGAATTCGGATTCGAAGGAAAGTCGAATCGGACACGAATTCAGATCGAATCGTGTCCGATTCGACTGATTCGGGACACGGGGAGGGTTTCCAACGAATCCGGTTTCTTAGAATGAGACTTTATAAACTCAAAGTCACTTTTGATAAATTTAAGTGGGTGAGGGAAATTAATATTTATAAAAAGTAAATGGAGCATTTAATTTCCACCATTGATCTCATTCAATCTCATCCATTGGATTTAGGGAAACCCTAGGGTTTGATCAAAAAGCATGAGGGAGGCAATTTCACTTCACTTTTGAGAAATTCAAGAGAGAAGAAAGAGCAAGAGAGAGAGCTAGGGCTTGGCACACATTTCGATGCACAAGCTGGACATTTATTGAACTGTACGGATTCCTGGCAGATTTTTCTTCAGCAGGCACACATCCCGAGGCAGCCATAGTTGCATAGAAATCGAGGTATTGTACAGCAACATTTAATGTTGGTCGTACAGCACAGAAACCGAGGCAGTCAACTTGGCACGAATCCCAAGTGGCACACATCCCGAGGTCTGTTGGTACAGCAGTCATTATTGGCACGAGTTTCGAGTAAATCTGGGCACGAGTTTCAAGGTGAATCTGGGCACTAATTTCGAGACAGGTTGCATGCAGCCCAAGGAAGATTCTGGGCACATTTCTTGAGGTTTTCAGCACGCGTTTTGAGGAGATAGAGTGGGTACAGAATTCGAGACTGCTGCACACATCCCAAGGCAGATTAAGGGCATGGTTTTTGAAGCAATCTTGCATAGATTTCGAGGACAACCGTACAGTACGGTCACTATACCTTCAGCACAGAAATCGAGGCACCCACTGGCACAAAAATCAAGGCTGCAGTTTTGGCACTGATTTCGAGATAAATGCTGGGTGAAATTTCATGGTGGAGATAAATAAAATTCTGCTGTAAAATTTATGTACTGAGATTTACTGAAGAAATAAGAAACTCTCTCTCTCTCTAACTGGTTTTCCCCATGGTGGTTTTTCCAGGGCACAGTTGCCGAAAATTCTGAGTCTGAAAGTTTAATGGTGTGCATGTTAAAATTTAATTTCTGTCTGTTAATATGATTTTACAGTGTGTTTAATTGTCTGAGGTTTTTTTTATAAGTAGTTTCCAGCCTATGCAAAACCGACTGGGAATGAAAACCACTGAAACATTGACATAAACCAGCAAGCTGCAAACTCATAAAAATTTACAAATAAGCCCCTCTTGTACTCGGCATTCCAAGAGAGTGCACCCTAACTGTCTCCCACGTGAAGAGATGGGCCAGCTAGTGATACGATGATCCCTGCGTAATCATTACACACTTGATCTGCTATGAAGTCCAAATAATAGATCTGAATGATCTATCGTCGAAGTGATTAGGGAAGATGGATTTTACTGCCGAAACACACTTGATGGTTAAGGTGGCGTGCCTCAACCCTAAATGGCTCTCAGAGCTCTCAACACGATTCTCAATGATCAATAATAATAATGGAAACCAAGCAACTCGCTTTTTCCTTCTTTTATCATGTTGAGATTGCATGCCCTGACTTGCTTTTCTTTCTTTGATTAAGTTGAGTTGCATGCATGCAACTTAATTAATGCATGCTTGCATGCTCGAGTTATGGCTTGCATGCTCTGCATGTCAGTTGTTCCGGTTTTTCAAAACAGAACATTACGATGTCAATATCAAGAGATCATTGATATAACATTTATAGTAGACAAAGAACCAATTAATAGGCGAGGTAGATGCACTGTTGTATCAAAGTAAACAAAGGAATTCAATGGTAAATCCAATAGTAGATTTATGACAACAGTAGATATTCAAGTAGCTAGTCAACAACGTAATATTTCACCATTAATAAGAAGACAAATATAGGAATGCTGTAACTTCAGCAGTAGTCACCACTTACGATCACAATATACAGCAGAGAGCAATCTAGTTATGATAATAAATGCAACATTAAATAGTAAACCAACTGTCAAGTAAAGAAGATATATTTGTACACCAAATTGACTTTTAACTTTAAACTTTAAACTTCCACCAGTATTAGCAACTTGTCAAAGTCTGATATGTGTCATTTATGGTATGCAAACAGTAGTAAAATCAGTCCTTTCATCAAACAGTAATCAATGTATGTCTGGCTAACCTCTTTAAACGTTTTTGTATTGTCTTTGAAACAAGGTGTTAATGGCTGCAAAAAGGTGACAGTCTGCAATAAATTGCAGACCTCAGAACTGGGTTTTAACAGCAACCATGAGGCTGCTACAGCCTTGTAAAAGGCTTCCCAAAGGCTGGCCGAGCCTAGGGCAGGCCTATAAAAGGGGGGTCGGGCCCTTAAGGGAGAGGCCGAGAGGTTTTTAGGGAAGGTTGAGGGTAGGAGGGAGGCCGAGGGGTTCAGGACTAGGCCGAGGTCAAAATGAGGGAGGTCAAGCCCAAAGGTGGAGAGGGCGAGGGTTTTGGAGATGAAAGGGAGGAGGCTGTGAGGCCTAGAAGAAAGAGTAGGACTGTTTTAGGGCTTTTTAGGATTTTATATTTTTAGGTTTTTGTAATAATAAACAAAAATAAACCCTAATATAAACAGTAAACAAATTCAGACCTAACCTAATTTACCATGAAACCTAATATTTACACATATACATGCAAGAGTAATTAGGTAAAAAGAACAACTTAGGGTTTTTATGGATGAGACCCCTTAACCCTAGCCCTAGAGGAAGGTGACCAACCTTCCTCTTGGAGTATTTTCTCCTCATCTACTAAAATAGGGCTTCCTATAACAACCTATAGGATTTGTTATAGGAGCTTAATTTAGGGAAAAATTGGAGATCCAAGACTAAACTTGGAAAAACCTCCACCTCTAGGAAGCGTTTTCCACCATGCAAAGAGGATAGAAGATAGACAAAAAGGCCCTATTTAGAAAGCTTCACTCCGGAAGGTGGAGTGAGCAAAGGGGGATCGTCATGCCCCATCTAACCCCAATAATGCTGAAATCCCTCAACGTCCCCCCTCAATAAGCATGTGGGCTTGGTGACAAAAGGTGACATCATCAAGGAAACTAGATCAAGAAAGGAGGGCGCTCTGCTAGAAAGTGACCAAGATGGGTGCATAAGGTGACCGAAAGGGGGGGCAAGAGCCTCAGAGCTGGAAAATTGTCACCGGTGTAGAAAACAAGCAGGGGGTCATGTGAGCCAGTGACCCATCTGTAGGAGCCTTGGACACCAACCTCAGAGCTATAAGCCCTAGAATGAGGCAGTCAACAATGCCACTAAGCCATAGTACTCCTAAAGGAAGGACCAAAAGGTCCGGCCATAACCACCACTCAGAAAGTACTTGTGACACCCCATCATGGTCTTGAAGAAAAAGAACGACCCCTCTCCTTGGAAAACATCTGAAGGTGCGCTGGTACTAGTACCACGTAATAGGAAGGTTAGTTTGTCATCGTCTGCCACGGTCCCTTTACCTTTGTCCTTCCCAAATTGAGTCTCTGTTTTTGTTTGGTCTATAACCCTGTCCTCCAGATCTATCTCCTCTAGATCTATATCCGCTAGATCTAAGTCCTCTTCTTCGATCCTTCCATTGTTTCTAAATCTCTGCCTTCTATAAGTGATATTTTACAAATCTTCTGGATGCATTTAACTATTTATAATTGCATGCCCCCAAAGCTGGCGAGGAACATGCTTTGAGACCACTGTAATATTCCAATTAAGGATTCTGCCGTTTTGTATGTGTTTCCCTTTCTTGTTTACTGTCACTGCTATTGCTCGGTTTGTTGTTTGCTTGCAAGAGTTTGTATGAAAGTTTATTTATCCCAATTTATATGCATGACATAAATAATCATTATAAATCCCACTATATCAAATTAGAGAACCCTTGTTTGAATAAGCAGATCTGAATATGCCAATCTGATAATAGGATTCACTTTAAATTAATCAATAATAACCATATAACAGAGAGGGATTATTTCTGACCTTATACAGTGCTACTAGGATGATAAAAATGAAAAGAATAGCTGTAGATGACACTCAGACAGGATGATAAAAATGAAAAGAATAGCTGTAGATGACACTCAGACTGATGTAAAGAGTTGGTTGTAGGTACAATGTCTGAAATGCACTCCAAATAGGCGAAATAGAGAACCCTCATAAGCAGAATACACCTTTCCTTTGATGAATTAAGCTCCAGTATGGTCACACGAATTACCTTGGCCTTCCAACAGTGCCCATGCATGAGATCGTGGGCTCTCCCAAGAAGTGGAAGCTACAGCTATGAATCAAGCCTTCTCTGTCATGGTTTTGGTGTCTCTTCAAGCAGCGTTAACTTGAATAAGATTTGATCGTTGTTAAAGGAAATGGAATGCTGCCTCAGTAAAGATATTATTCTTTATATTTTATTGTACTTTCATTATACTTGTTATACCTCCTAAGGGGAAAAGAACCTTATGTAAACAATTATGTAAACACATGAAAGAATCAATGTAAGCCTTGGGGTGCAAAAGGAATTAATAAAAAGATTAAAAATAAAATATTTATTGCCCCCAAGACAAGTCGGCCCCATAAGGGATTTTCTGGTTTCAGCACTTGTATAAATATGAGGTTAGTGCTCCTCATTTATTTATTCCAGTGTTACACGGGGACGCGTTCCCTAGGGTTGGGGGCGCGCCCCCCTCGCTCCCCGCGCCCCGGGGACTTGGGGGCTCGTAGCGAAACGTTTCCCCTCGTCCCCAATTTGGAGAAACTTCAGGAAACGCATGGGGGAGCTCGTCCCCTATTTTGAATCGCGCACCGATGAAGTGGGGGGCGCTTAGGCGCTCCTTCCTTACTAGAGTTGTTCAGTAGTAATGGTAATATTAAATTCTTAAAGTAAAAGTGGTATTTTCCTTATCTTTCATTTTCTATCCTTTTACTTAAATTTTTAACATTACCATTAATTGTTTCAGGATGTTTGAGAGTGGTTCCAACCTTATCGGAGTTCATATGCAAAAAGTAGAATTTTAGATTCCATTCATAATTCAACAGACTTAACAGTTTTCAGGATTTCAGGATTGCAACGTTTCCACTGGATTCTATCATGTATGAGGTTAAGGGATTGGCATTTAATCAAGCGCATCAACCTCTCTATGTACCTTGATGTTGGTGGTGTTGATTGTTGAACTTCTCTATCATGACCTTAATCAAAATGTTCCCTTTAGTCAAGCAAAAATCACTTATTAAGCATGGGAAATTTTTTTCTAATTCTACCTTATTTTAATGCTTGATTTAGGAAGTTTCATCAAAATTGTAGTGCGTTGAGTAATGTCCCTTGAGGATCAACTTTGAAAATCAAGGTAGAGGCAAGGGCTAAGAGCCTAGAGGAGGGGGGCACAGGGTGTTATTGATGAATAGGATCCCATTATAGGATTAATAGTTCACTCCTACATAATTGTATGTTGGACTTGAAAGCCTCAAATAATGTGATTTCCTCTAGAATCATGAAGAAATAGGATCCTCAAGTCATAGTTCCCCATTACAACATCTATGCCATGGATTCACACAATGTTGAAGTGTATTGAATCATTGAAGAATTAGACTGTATTTACAGGGAGCAGCTTAAATTGTATTTACACGCAATGAATTGTTGTTGCTGGTATTTAAAACCTCTATAATTTTTATAATTTTTATGACCTTAACGCCCCCCCGTCCCCCCCGAATTTCCCTAAAATTTGGGGGTGGTCTCCACACGTCCCCAATATGCGTTTCCCCGCTCCCACGCTCTCGCGTCCCGGAAACTTGGGGGAACATTGATTTATTCTCACACTTGAGAGTGGCGCATCACTTGGGAGGAGAATTTCACATCACCTAAAGGAGGAGGCTGATTTCTAGGGTTTCTATTTGTGGGAAACATTTCCACACTTTCTATTTTCTCATTTGTATTATGATCTCATAATTATCATCTCTCTGCGAAGGTTGCTGGGTTTTCTCCCTATTGGGTTTCCCAGGGTAAACTCGGTGTTGTTATTTTGTGCTTTGTCTTACTTCTAGTGATCTTGGTAATGCATTTATGTTTTATGCTATGAATGTATGAAATTTAACATGGTATCAGAGCAGTTCTAGAAGAAGCCATTGCCAAAGCATTGTCAGAACCCTGCCGGAATTAGGGTTTCATCTTGAGAAGTCTCCAACCATCATTTTGGAGAAAAGAAGCTATAGGAATTTCGTTTTTGTTAAGACGCATCTATTGGTGAAGACAGAATTCAATTCCGAGAATTTTCAATTTTTGACCTGACTCTGTAGCTGCAACAGAATTAGGGTTTCAGTTTTAACTGATATCTCTCCACAGATTTGGACCAGCCCACCCTCTATTCAACTCTCCTTGGCAAGGCGAATTTATCTGTGGATTCAGTTTTTCAAATTATTAACTTTCATTTTTGACCTAGCTCCTGCTAGGGTTTCTGAACCAGATCTACAATCAAGATGATTGGGATGAAAGTTGAAGATCGTTTGGAAGGAGCCTCCAACTTTATCTCCTGGAAGTCTAGGATTCTTCTACTCCTAGAAGAAAATGATCTCTTGCTATATGTAAATGAGAAGGTCCCTAAATCAAAAGCCGAAGAGGATAAATCTTGATGGAGGAAGAATGATGCTAAAGCAAGAAGGATTCTTGTGGATTCCATGAGAGATCATTTGGTTCCTAAGATCTCAGGAAAGAAGAATGCTAGGAAAATGTTCAAGACCATTATGAAGCTGTTTGAACACACCAGCCTAAATGTATCCATGACTTTGAGAAACCAACTCTCAAATATGAAGATAGCAAAGTCAGAATCCATTGCCTCATACTTTATGAGGATCGCAGAACTCAGAGACAAGCTCAGCACCAGTGGAGATCCTATTGGCGATAAGGAGCTTGTCCTCCACACTTTAAATGGTCTTCCACCATCATGGGAGTCCTTCATCCAAAGCATACGTGGTAGATCCAAACTACCAAATTTTGACAAGCTTTGGGCAGATTGCTCTCAGGAGGAGACCAGGATTGCAGCACGTCAAAGACTCCATGGACATGGCACTCAACCTGAAGAGAACCAAGCTTTTGTTCTCATGCCACAAAGGGTAAGGGAAAAGGTAGGAAGTTCCATAAACACAAGCACCAAGATAGGAGACCAAGTCCTTGCCCAGATCAAAAGGAGAAGAAGGACATATCTCAAGTTCAATGCTATAGGTGCAGAAAATATGGACACTACACAAATAGCTGTCGAAGCTCAAGTAAAAGGAAGCATGAAGCCTCAACTGCTGATGTAGAAGAGGATCATCATCACAAGAAGCAAAGGGATGATGATCGTTCAGAGTTCCTCTTCTAGAAGATCTAGAATGCAAGAACATAGATCTCTTCTGGTTCCCACAAGAAGGCAGTGGGGGCCCACACACCAAAA
The DNA here is from genome assembly GCA_027924585.1 of Larix kaempferi. NCBI lineage: Eukaryota > Viridiplantae > Streptophyta > Pinopsida > Pinales > Pinaceae > Larix > Larix kaempferi. The sequence goes on along the minus strand of BSBM01000672.1, from coordinate 11,342,970 downwards.
CAATAAGAGATAAGTATTTTGTTTTCTTGCTTACATAGATCTGTTTTTGTCTTATATGCTTTTTATATGCAGATCTAATGTATTGAGCAGTTGGTATAGTTTACCCTGTTATATTATGCACATTTCATGAAGTTAGTCTAGATGATATCTCCCTCCTACATGCTTAGGGTAGTGCACACTCTTGATGGCATGGTCTAGGGGAGATAACAGACATCTAGATACTTCCCAAAAGTGTTTGTTAGACATGTTCATGATTGGTGTGATAAAGTATTAGCTAAGATGCCTATGTAAACTATTTGTTTTTCTAGTTGATTATAAAATGTCACTGATCATCAATCAGGATTTGACTTGTAGGGAAAAGACCATGTGATTTGGCCTACAAGAGAAGACTTGTTCCGATGGACATATGAATCCCATTGATATTCAGCAAGAAGCTTCCTGGAATATGACTCTCAGCCTAGAAGGATGACCTCGGAGGAAGCTTTCACAGAAGTGAAACCAGAAGTAAGCCACCTTCAGATATTTGGCTGTCCAGTCTTTCTTCATGTGCCCAATTTAAAACCTTCAGGCAAGAAGGGAACCTTTGTGGGATATAGTGAGTCTTCAAAGATTTCAGAATCTAAATCTCAGGGTCCAGACAAATTGAAGTCAGTAGGGATGTGACCTTTGAAGAAGAATTCACTATCAAGAAAGGCAGAGGATCAAACATGGAGATCGATGATGAAATAATAGAACCAAAGGAGATGAGATCATCTCCCCCTCTAGTTCAAGAGGGAGTTAGTAGAAAAGGATGAACCTATCAATTCCATTGATCCAGTTGATATCCCCAGAAATGTTGCAGTAGGTCGGAAAAGACCTAGATTGGCACATCAGACTTAGCATGGAGCATATGGGAAAGACAAGGCCAAATTTGTTGCCAGAAGATTCTCTCAGAAAGAGGGAGTCGATTATGATGATACATTTGCTCCTGTGGCTAGAGATACTTTCATCAGTTCGATCATTGCTATTGTTTCAGCTATGAGATGGAAGGTGCATCAGAATGATGTAGACACCAACCTTTGCTTCAAGGTTGCAGATGATGAGTCACTGATTTTTGTATTGTATGTTGATGACTTGTTTCTCACAGGAAATGAGAAACTCATTGCATGGTGTCAAAAGAATCTCGCCTCTGAGCTTCAAATGAAAGATCTTGGATTGATGCATTACTTCTTAGGACTAGAAGTATGGCAGAGGCAGAAAGAGATTTTCCTAGGACAAGGAAAATACACCATCGATATATTGAAGAGATTTGAAATGTTGGACTGCAAGTCCATGGCTACTCCGATGGATGTGAATAGGAAGAAGTTGAGAGATTCTACTTCAGATTCTGATTTGATTGATCCCACCATGTATCGCCAGTTGATTGCGTCATTAAAGTATCTGACCAAACCAGATATATGTTTTGCTGTGAATGCCCCCAGTCAGTTCATGTTCGAACCAAGGCAGATTCACTGGATTGTTGCAAAACATGTGCTCAGATACTTATGTAGCACTATGGGATATGGTTTGAAATATGCTTCAGATAGTGACCTGAAATTGCAGGGGTTTACAGACTCAGATTGGGTCGGATGTGTCGCAGATTCGGAAGAGTACTTCCGGATGTTGCTTCAGTTTGGGTTCTACAATTATTTCCTGGTACAACAGGAAACAGAACTCGGTAGCACTCAGTACTGCAAAGGCCGAGTACATGGCTGCTAGCACAGCAGCTAGAGAAGCAGTTTTGCTTCGTAAACTCCTGGCAGGATTGTTTGGCCAGATTCTAGAGTCGACCGTGATTCACTGTGATAACCAGAGCTGTGTGCAGATGTCAGTGAATCCTGTATTTCACGACAGGTCGAAGCATATCGAGATTCGATATCACTTCATTCGTGATATGGTGCAGAAAGGTGCGGTCAAGTTACAGTACGTGCCGACAAACAACCAAACTGCAGATGTTCTCACCAAGGCTCTTCCCAGGATGAAGTTCGAATACTTACGCGAAAGACGTGGAGTCGAAGAGAACATATCCCTCCTTGAGAGGGAAAGATGACATCGAGATGCTTTCTGCTTTGCCCTGGTGCTTTCTGCAGTCCAGTTACTCAACCAGATATGGTAGAAATCTCATAGGAAGATGAGTAGGACAGTCAGCAATTGGTCGGGCTCACCCAGGCACCTTCTGCAGTCTAGTTATTCAACCAGATATGGGGGAAATCCCATAGGCCGATGAATAGGACAGTCAGCAGTTGGTCAGGTTCACACTGGTGCCTTTGCAGTCCGGTTACTCAGCCAGATATGGGAGAAATCCCATAGGAAGATGAGTAGGACAGTCAGCAGTTGGCCGTGTGGTTGCACAGGTGCCTCTACAGTCCAGATACTCAACCAGATATGGGAGAAATCCCATAGGCAGAAGAGTAGGACAGTCAGTAGATGGTCGTGCCCTTTTGCTCATCTGAGATCTCAGCCAGGTATGGGAGGACCCCATTGGCAGATGAGACAAACAGGTAGCAAATTGTATAGCAGAGATGGCACAACTGATTATCTCAGATATCCAGGATTGAGTGATTCTCCTAGATCCAGGATCAAGTGATTCTCCTGGACTCACCGAAGGCCTGGTGAGGATGTCACAGATATCTAGGATTGAGTGATTCTCCTGGATCCAGGATCGAGTGATTCTCCTGGACTCACTGAAGGACTGGTAAGGATGTCACAGATATTCAGGATTGAGAGATTCTCCAGAAATCCAGGATCGAGTGATTCTCCTAGACTCACTGAAGGACTGGTGAAGATGATACACTGAGACTGTGTGGACAACCTTCAGTATGCATAGAGATGATGGAGACAAAGTAGAGTACAAGATGAAACCCAGATGATCGTGATATTGATGAAGACCGAAGAATACCTTCCTCGTTGAGAGGGAGTGTTGCATTTTGTACAACTTCGGAAGATATTATTCTTTATATTTTATTGTACTTTCATTATACTTTTTATACCTCCTAAGGGGAGAAGAACCTTATGTAAACAATTATGTAAACACATGAAAGAATCAATGTAAGCCTTGGGGTGCAAAAGGAATTAATAAAAAGATTAAAAATAAAATATTTATTGCCCCCAAGACAAGTCGGCCCCATAAGGGATTTTTTGGTTTCAGCACTTGTATAAATATGAAGTTAGTGCTCCTCATTTATTTATTCTCACACTTGAGAGTGATGCATCACTTGGGAGAGGAGAATTTCGCATCACCTAAAGGAGGAGACTGATTTCTAGGGTTTCTATTTGTGGGAAACATTTCCACACTTTCTATTTTCTCATTTGTACTCTGATCTCAGAATTATCATCTCTCTGCGAAGGTTGCTGGGTTTTCTCCCTATTGGGTTTCCCAGGGTAAACTCTGTGTTGTTGTTTTGTGCTTTGTCTTACTTCTAGTGATCTTGGTAATGCATTTATGTTTTATGATATGAATGTATGAAATTTAACACATGGGGGAAGCCCCAAGGTCCTTAAGGACACCCCCTTCCCCTGCAGTGCTCAAGTCCACACAAATAGGGAAATGTGAAGCATGCATCCCCCAAGGGTGAGAACAGGTCCCCAAGCTACATCAATTTTTCCAGATATAACTTATACTTCAAGCACTAAGAACAGCCCAAGGGCTTTCAGGTTGTCTCAAAAGTTTCAGGACACTGTAATTTTCCAACTGATTAACAAATCCCATTTTCTAGCATTTCAGAGAAGCAGGAAATATATGGCAGTGTCTGCTAGATGATGTAACTACTTGAACAAAAGCTATAAACAAATAGAACCTAAATAAATTGTTCTTGCTGAAAAATGGATATTGAGTATTGGATGTGGCAATGAACTCAACCCAGGAAACAGCTCAGTTGGAGAATTTCACAATGGAACAATCTGCATAAATTTAGCAAAATGATGATGTATTTCTAGTCAATTCAGAGAAAGATAAAAACTGATTAGAAATAAGCATAAATGTTGTCACAAATATGCTAATATTACAGGAATTGAGGAGATTATTGTATGTAAAATTACATGATTGACAAAAGAGAAATCCATTAACCCGAGACCCAAACTTAAAACCAACCTGGAGATCAAACTCAACATCCAGTGCTATGGGCCCTTTGCTAAGAATATATCTTTGAAAATAGACCAGAAACTTATCAAGCCTCCGTTTATGAGAACCTTTATCAAAGAAGTGGCCACATGTCTGAAGAGAAGTTATCACCATCCGAATGCGAAAACAATCCTCTGGCGGATCCAGTGTGTCAAGCTAATTTCATCACAACCATACAAATAAGTAAGATTCTCTTCAACTAATTGAAACTTGCAAAGATACCACTGTAACATAAATCAAAGCAAAGACCAACACAAACATAATATCATATTAAAGACAAAGATCAATCACACTGCAATAGCAATCACCTCCAGGCTCTAGCATCTGAAAAGCAGATAGTTACCTGATCAAACTAATCCAAAAGAAGTTCTAGTTATTGGCATCAACCAAACATCAAGCACTTGCAAAATCATCCAAAATATATATGGACTGAAGTAAACACCAAAATGTAAAAAGTATGGCAAATTCCATATGCATACTAATATTTAATTTCCAGAAAAAGGGATGGCATGCATCAGTCTCTTTTATATACAAAGACTATAAAAAGTCATAAGAGGTCATAAATAGTGAACTCATTTAGGTTTAGACATTTTCCATTGAAATCATGATGCATGAAAACAAAATATTTGCAGAACAAGCACATTCAAATGATAATTCACAAAGTTATGGAAGTTATCACATGTTTCGTTGCTTAGCCTCATGTTGACAGTCAGAGTCAATGTTGCCCTCATTTGTTAAATAAAATGTATCTCTTTTTTGTTCAAAGTGATTCTTAGAAACATGCCCCGAGGGGCTGCACCAAATAATGCAGACTTCCTTCAACTTAAATGCCAGGTTTTGAAGGATGTCTATTCTGCCAAAATCACCGGGGAATTGCACTCTGCCTCAATGCTTCGTATACCAGTGTGCCATTTAGATGGGGCAAACAACAATGAGAATGGAACCCTGGTGGTTGACTTATAATTCCATAATATTACCAGTGAAGCAAAGCCCCATTGTCAAAAATGTCTCTCTTTGGCGAATTTTTCCAAGTAAAATACTGAAAATAAAATCTCATTGCAAATAATATGAGACAAAATAATGTAATGTTTATTTTATAGGATTTAGATCCTGGGACTATGTTACAGGATGTAATTTTAGGACAACGCTAATGACATCTTAGGACAAGGTGACTATGATATGATGCAATAAGATATGAGTCATTCTTATGGGAAAACAGAACATGGCTTCTTCTTTTTCTTTTCTATTTTCCAAGGAAAACCTCAAGGGGAAAACCAAGGCATGTTTTCCCACATTCGTGGATGAAATCCCTAGTAAACACATCAGCATAGACTATTGCAACTCAGCTAGGGGGATTCGAAGACAACTGCTGGCACAGAACTAGCCAAATGCCCAACAACATTTGTGACAACCGGTTAGGCTAACCCCTTGGGCTAGCATGGCTTCTCCTTCTATATATGTATATATTCATCAATGTAATTTATATCAATGAAACACATCATTCATTCCTCCAACGCATATCTTCCCACATGTGTGTTAAGTATTTCTAACAATGGTATTAAAGGCTAAAGCAACCACCTGATCCAAAGACATCAAAGAATTGTGTCGAGACAAAGTTTGGCACAAATGTCGGGAATGATACAACTTTGGAACAAGAGAGAAAACACAGAAACTGAGGCAAAACTCTGCATATCAAAGACACCCAAGAATTAAAGCAGCAAATAAAGGAAAGTGAAAAGTTTAATTTTTATAATATTAGGAAAATTTTAGAAAAAAAAGGGGATAGGCTATTTTTTTTAAGTCTCTAAATTTCTAAGATAGAAAATTTAGAAAACTAAATTGAACTCGAGTATATTATACAGACCATAGTGGAAAAAATCGGCGAAAAATCGGCGATGTCCAGATAAATCGCGATTTTTCAAAAAATCGGACCCTGGAAAAAATCGGGAAAAATTGGGAAAAAATCGGCGAAGATGGGGAAAAAATCGGCAAAAATCGGTAAATAAGGGAAAAAATCGGTAAGCAAATTTTGACCCTATTAAAGTACAATTTTTGCATTTTGTAATGCTTTCCGCGGTTTGCCGATTTTTTCGCCGATGTTGGCGAGAAGATGTTTTCTGGACCCTCGCCGATTTTTTGCCGATGCCGATTTTTTGCACTATGATACAGACAGCGAGTTAATTATCCAAAGCTAGCTCGCCAAAGAACATTATTTATGGCAGCATGTGATTAAACAATCAGTTCGATGGACGATAGAGACATGATCAACTCAAAAATATTCTACAGGCAGGCAGCATATTCCACACATATGGTGGAAGTGACCTGTTACACCCCAGATTCTCTGCAGCGCACCCTACCAAATGTGCAAAGAAGGGAGGGTCCTTTCTGCCATTGTAAAAGGACAAGTTGGGGCTTCTTTATGTAAAAGCATTGGTCTAGCTGGGTTCCAAACCCATTGGTTGGTCATGGCAAGTCCTCTTGGTCCTCATTTTGAGGTGTGTTGGTCTTGTGGCCCTGCTGACTACCCCTTGATGGGTGCTAACTCCTCATCATGTCAGGCATTTATGCCTGGGCAGGTATTGGTGTATCTTGGGGTGACTCCATTAGGACACATGGCTTAGGAGCCCCTAGCCACATTCATGATTTAATGCTTTGTAAAGGTGATTGCACTTGTAAGGGTTATCATACCCGCTCTAGCACACCTCATTTATATCCACTTGGACCTTAATTTATTGTATTACCCCCTCTCCTTTGCTCATTTAGGTCAAATGAGCAAATTGTCCACCTCGTAAAGCAAGATTTGAAGGTCATACCATCTAAAAGAGGGCATTGAAGGCACAAAAGACACATGTTGGGGTTAGATGGGGTATGACATCATCCTTCCAAGCTCAATTTTTCATCGTGTTGAAGCTATCATCATATGTTATCATTATTTTATGTTTTATGAGGATTAGTCCCCAGATTGTGGGTGACAATTGGTAACCCCTAAAAATTCACTTTAAACCAGTGTTCCACGGGGACACGTCCTGCAGGGTCAGGGACGCGTTTCTGCATTTTCCCGCGTCCCGGGGACGGCGAAACTCCATGCGAAACGTTTCGGGACGTTTCGCTTTGGGCGAAACTCCATGCAAAACGTTTCGGTCTATGGCGAAACTCGTTTCTCCATGATGAAACTTGGGGGGGGACTTCCTGGCGTCTCACACGAAACTCTGAAACTCCAGCGAACCTTCTAGGCGTCCCGCACGAAACTCTAAACCTCCAACAAACCTTCTAGGTGTCCGGATAATAATATATAATCATGATGAATCATGTCATGTGTTTGCATTATTAATTTATCAGATTATAAATTACATTGCATGATTGCACAATGATGAATGTAGTATTTAGTAATTTACTAATTTGCATGGGATGAATTGTTATTGTTGGGATTTATATTTTTAGAATTTTTATGACCCTGACGTCCCCCCCGTCCCGTCGTCCCGGAACCTTGGGGGAACATTGCTTTAAACTCAAAATTAGATATGTCGGCCTAGAGGAGGGATAAGTTGGCGCTTTTTCCCTATAAATATAATTCCCTCTCATTTGTAATCATGAAGAAAGATCATGGGATCAAATATGACTGAAATCTTATTTCTCTTATGGTATATGAGTTCTTGATGTGGTGCGCACCTCTCTTCTTAGCTTTTCTAAGGTTTCTAAGGATATTTCTTGGTGTTGAGGCTTTGTTGCATATCTTTCAAGGCTATTTTCAGGAGGAAGGATTCTTGGGTCTCATTCTTGTTGAAAAAATAACTCTAGAGGTCCTCCCATATTTTTGGTGTGGATGTGATGAGGACCGGAAAGTTTTTGTTCTTTGTGTATTTATGTAACAAAGTGACGTTTATGCAAATAAAGTGAAAGTGATTTTGTACTTTATAAAAGTGGGTCACTTAAGTGATGTATTTTTTAATTAATTATTAATTGAGAAAAGTGCATCTATTGTAAACCTTAGATCTCCTAATCTAATCCTAGCCATTGATTAGGTAGTTTCTTTGGTAGTTAGGGTTAGTTAATAAAAAGTAAAGTATAAAAGAAGACAAAGAGACAAATAAAAATCACTCACCATCAAAAGAGAGGAAGAGAGGAAGATTGAAGACCAGAATTGTTCCCTAGCAGAGAAGGGGCACGATTTCCAAGAGAAAGGAGCAGCACGCATCCCTAGGCAATTTGCAGCAGCCGTACAGCAGCATTTATGACAGTCACATGTGATGGCTCGATTCCCAAGAAAGGTGGCTCGAATCGCAAAAAATGACTGTACATTAAATGCAGACCATACAACATTAATTGCAGCCACATGTGGGCACAGAAATCGAGGGAAGAAAGTGTGCAGACCGTACAGTACCATACAACACGTGTGGCAGCCGTACAGCAGACCGTATAGTACTTTTTGCCACAGATTTCGAGGTAGTTTTATTGCTGTTCTGTTTTGAGAAATTTTGTTAGTAAGGGTTTAAAAGAAGGAAAAATTCATTGTAAGAATTTTTTGAGTTTGCTCTTCTTAAACAAAAATTTTCTTCTTAGGGTTTCCCCAAGTAAGTGGGGTTTAGCCTGGTCTTTGACCAAAATTCTTGTGTTCATCTTGCTTAAAGTTATTTTCAGTATTGCGATAATGTTTGGGAGTACATTTTGAAGTTGTGGTTTTACTTTCAGAAATTCAAGTTAAAACCCTAGTTATCAAAGTGTTTGACTAAATGTGTGAATGAGCAAATTTCATATTTAAGTCATTTTTCTTCATGGTATCAAAGCTGATGGTATCAGATCTCAGATTAACAAAGCCATACTGAAAAAGAAAGTAAGCAAGCGTTCTTTGAAGTTCAGAAAGAGTGTTAGAATTATCTTTCAAAGTTGTATTTTGGTTGCAAGTTATTTTCCATGATGAGCATTAGGTATGAGGATAGGTTGGATGGAGTATCCAACTACATCCCATGGAAAAAGTAAGAATCATTGTTGTATTAAAGGTACTTAGAGTTTGGGGATTTACTAACAGTGTCATGACCAAGCCAACAGATAAATATGAGCTTGAGGAGTTTGAAGCTCTTGAAGCCAGAGCCTATAGAGTCATACTGGATGGGGTTAAAGACCATCTCATTCCACACTTAGCAGAAAAGAAAATTGCTAAAGAGATGTGGGACACATTGAACCAGTTGTTTGAAGCGAAGAACGAGAATCGGAAGATGGCCCAAAAAGACAAGCTACACTGTATCAAAATGAACAAAGATGGGGGTGTAGCCTCCTACTTGACTCGTGTCACACAAGTCAAGGACGAGTTGGCAACAGTAGGAGAGACTATCCCTAATTCAGAGTTGGTGAGGATAGCCCTAAAGGGCTTCACCAAGAAGTGGGAGGTCTTTGTGAAATGTATTGTGGGCAGAGAAAAACTTCCCACTTGGTCCAGATTATGGGATGATTTTACCCAGAAGGAAATCCGGGAAGGGCCATAGGTTGGTCAAACTAGTGAGGATGCTAAGCAGGATGTGGAACTTGCATCCAAATCGAAGAACAAGAAGAAGAAAGATTTGAGTCAGATCACTTTTTATCAGTGTGGTCAGTCAGGACACTATGCCACGAAATGTCCAGAGAAGAAGAAAGGAAAGTCAGAGAAAGATTCAGCAGCTACTGCAATAGATGAGTTTGCAGGTGACTTTGTAGGTGAATTTTCTCTAGCCTCTTTTGACTCTAGTGTAGGAAGCTCAGTTTTTGAACATGTCTAGATAGTTGACAGTGGGTCAACCAAACATATGACTGGAGTGTATGATGCATTCCAGATTATCAGAGAGTTGGGACCAAGACACTACATTCAGACAAATATTAACGGTCCACAGATAGCTATTCAAGGGGTTGGAAGAGTCAGGTTCCAACTAGACCTTGGAGAGGACTTGGAGATACATGGACTCCTCTTTGTTGAAAAGTTACTGTTATCACATATATAGTAGTCAGGCTACCATACACTATTTTTCAGATTCCAGTACACTATTCAACCAGTTCCCTTACATTTGAGATGCTACGATGAGCATCTATTATGGATCACTATCAGATTACAGACAACAGATTTATTCCCCATTCCATTGCTAAGTTTCAGGACACTCAGAGAGATGACCAATGTAGCCATTTAGCCATTTATACAGAGCAGTCAGTAGTTCCCAGAGTTACAGTAGCAGTTTCAGAGGACAAATGATGGTTCAGATTGATGAGCATTCAGGTATATGACTCAGCAGGTATATTTTGGTGTTATGGTTATATTGCTTTTATATTCATTCTTGTAGCATGTCTTAGCATTTAGTATCATAATCTGGCAATCATATAGATAGGTGGACCTGGTTGTACTTTTATATATATCATATTGTCCCTACTCAAACTTAGAAGTTCTTGACCTATACTCATCGATTTTACCCTCCTTAGGGAGATTAGAGGTGATCATTCCCACCATACTTTGGCTTGCTAGTGTTGGTCTCATTACTCACTGTCTTCATCCATCCATTACCTACCCAGTTTGTTATTTACCTCGACTTACTACTTGACTTGTTGCATCGAGGACCTTTCCTCGCTATAGCCTCTGTATTGGATGAGCTTCCTTGTTTATTGTGTCTCGTATCTGAGTTGGTGACAAAACTTACCTTTGGTGAGTTGGATTGTAGGCCTAAATCATTCTGATCGATTGTCCCGATGTTTGGCACTGGCACGAACTCCCCCTAGTCACTAAAGATGTTGTTGGCTAAACCTGAAACAGATAGTACTGCCATGAATACAAATTGTGAAAAGGAAATGTTGTATCTATTGTGAAAAGCCAAATGAAACTGGCAAAGAAATATCAAATGTTATATCTATTGTGAAATGTAATAACCAGGTAAACAAGATGTCTAAAACACACGCCTAGAAGTGCTCAAGTAAACAAGTGCCTTAAAAACACACCTGCAGCAAGAAGCCTTATATAAAATGTAAATCTACGCAATGTGTTTATAAACACACATAGATCAAAGGCTATGGAAACTATAGGCCCAAAATGCAATGGAACTTAAACTCTATATCAAAAAGATCGATGGCCTCATTTGTGTTATGGATTGTGAGCATCTGCCAAGGTGAATAAACACTCTTTGAACAACTTACCCATTTGTGAGACACCGCCATTCCTTGTGTTTTTGCTTGTCCAATATATGCTATGGTGTGTATTCCCTTTCCATATCCAAAGTGTCACAGTGTTAAGTCAGTAAGTCATCCCTTGGCCTAGCCATCTTTATTTTAGCCTTCACCCTTCACTAGCAAATTGATCACAACTATGAAGTGAGTATGGTCTTGAAAGTCTAGTCTGAGTTATAAATAATAATTACTGACCTTATATATTTGGATTTAGATCGCCAGTAATGATTACTTTTGTTATAATTGCTATTTGAATGGATTGTAAAGGATGCTTTAACCTTTGACACCTTGCAGCATTATGATGATAGCCTGAGTTATATTTTGGGTCATTGTTGACTTGGCCAAACACAGTTTGACCAAAAGTCAACCAGAGGACATGAGGTGGCAGACCTCAGATGATACAAAGATATGATATATGGTCTAGTACAGGTCACCATGGTGGTTCTATGCAATAGTTTCAGGCCTATGATGATGATTTGTGCTTTTCAGCACTTTTACAGATTATTATTATTTGGTCTGTCAGATATGATGGGTATTTATTTTTGACCATGCAGATATCTATATGGTGTATGAGTACACATTTTAAATGGATTTGGACCTTCTGAGTCCAATGGGACAGTCTATTTTCAGTTCCGAGTAGTTACAGTGATTATTAGCCTCAATTGGCTATCCTAGTGTAGTTTTGGCCTATCAGAGGCCCTGTCAGAGTAGAGCAAAGAGTTGATGAGTTCACCTAAAGCGCTGTGCATGGAGGGGGTGGTCCAGCCACTTGTTATTACCATATTACCCCCCTCCCAGAGAGCTTGGTGGCCTCACCTTAACAGCACAAGCACTCCAAGAGGCGGTTTGGGCATGTTCACATTTCCCGAGGCAGTTAAAAAATGGTGAAAATGGCTATTGAAGGATTCGATTTGGGCTACTGAGGCAAGGGATTGGCATGGGATGACTTGTGATGATGAGTGGGATGTCTTCCACACCTTCTCCAGCAATTTCAACTTTCAGTGGGACCCACACCCATCATTTTTGCCATTTTATATGATTTTCTGGAGCCTCCAAAGGCTCACGACTTTCCTAGAGAGGCACAATTTGGTGTCTAGCTTGATTATTTTTGGATATTGTGCCATGGGGATTGACCAAGGGTGTTGATAGTTAACCCTTGGACCCACCATGAGCTAGATCTTATGTTTTATCATTCACTTTTGGTGGGATCCCCTCTGCTAGGGCGATTTGGTCCATTGATGTATTATTTTATTAGTGATCCATGTATTGTATTGTTGAGCCCATCTCAACCATTGATTAGATCATTTGATCTTTTAATCTTAGCCACTCATTCAAAAAGTGGTTAGGATTATGGCCTCTCTCCATCCTATTTAAAGGAGAGAACTTCTCATTGTAAAAGGTCTTTGGCTCTTGGAATCTTGATATAGAAAAACTTTTCTGTGAAATTCTTGTGGTCTCCTTTGCATCTGGTGTTCTTAGATGGTGATTAGAAAGCCTATTGTATCCTAGCATTTGGGCATTTGTTGAAAGATCTATTTTTCGTGGAAACTTTGTCTTGTCTACAGGAGGGCAAATTCATCTTGGGCGTTTTTGCAGGGCTTCCTCAACTCGCTTGGCTTGGCATTCGCTTGTATCAGGGGGTTATCATTAGTATCATTGTGATCTATGCTATTCTCTTGTTATTTCTTGTGTAGAATTAGTCTTTATCTCTTGATTCAGTAAATCTGATATTGTTGACGTTTATTGTGCAGGAGGGAGGACGCATTGGCTTCCTTGGGCAAATCGATTTCATAGAAAACTACTTCAAATCGATCCAAATTGATCGGGTTTGCATAGATCATCATCATCAAGGCATCTACAAGGTTATCCAAGTAAGATCCATAGATTTGTTCTTCTTGTCTTGGTTCCAATCCATTGGCATAGCTACTTCATTGTTAAAACCCTCATTTTCAAAACCCTCATTTTACATTTCCGCAAATCTAGTTAGATCTACTTGGCTTTTGGGTAAGATATTTAAAACCCACCTCTATAGCATCCACGGCAATTCGGATCTATAGTTTGGTGTGGATTGGCCTTCATTTGACCCATTTCCCAAGGCAAATTAGCCTCTCCAAGTGAGAACGCACTTCTTGGATGGGTGAGTTTTGTTAGATCTAGCACCTGGGTTGGTGAGATCCCACTTGATCCTTAATCTCTACATTCGATAACCTACCCCTAGTGCTTCACTTTAGTGATTTTCACCTTGTGGGCCCCATTCCTCATTTTGAGGGTTGACCCCCACTTGGGTCACTTGGTGATGCATTTCAATCTCAAATCTACTAAGATCTAGCCATTGGATGAGCGTAATCCTCAAGACCCACTTGGCTTTACACCTCAACATCCCTGATCTACAGTTTGGTGGACATCCGACTCCATTTGGCCCATCTTCCAAGGCATTGATCCTTCTCCAAGCCCTCACAACTTTTCTGGGTTGTTGAGTTTGCTTGTGGTTTGGTCTTTGTCTTACTACTTGAGCACCTAAACATTGTCATATCCACTCATCAAGTCTATCTTTCGTACTAGTAAGCCCCAACTCTGTCCCTAACTACTCTGCATTGGACACGGTTCCCAAGGTAGTGGATTCTCTCATCTTTGACTAGTACCCTGATCCTAGATCTAGTTCTAAATCTCATAAGTCACTCACATAACTAAGTTGGACCAAATTTGCATTGCTTAAGCCTCTTGATCCAATCCATTACTCATCTTGTGACTTCATCCATAGATCTAGGGTTTACCATACACCTTACGTACTTATCCATACTTGATTTGATCTGGTGTCTTGGTCTGATCTCTCCTATCGGAAGTATATCTGGGTCTCCCCCTTTGTTGTCCTGAGCTAGATAACATAAAGTGAAGATTGCCTTGATTGGCGTGACAACCATCCATTGGGAGTCGAGGCTATTTTGGTTACACCTCTTTGGTTTCCCATCCCCTCTGCCATCCACCTTGGATCCATATCTAGGGGCAACTACAAGTTTGGTGATAACAGTTACCTAGGAAGTGTTTGTTCACCTAGTATTGCCTTGGGGTGGACAAGGACACTTTAATTGGTGACACCTAGTCATTTTTTTAATTAATGAAGTGAGATGCACTTTATAATTTTAAAGTGACTTCATTAAAAGGTAAAGTCATGGTTTATCCTAAGTTCACATTTAATAAAAGTCAAGTGAGTGATTAATTAAAAGAGGGTGCTCATACTTTATTAAATGACATGAGGTGCACTAAATGTAATTTATTAATTATTTAATTGAGCATTTAGTGAGAACCACTCATCTAATCTAATCTTGACCATTGAATTGAAAGAGGAAGTTGCCATGAACAAAAAGGGACTAGGACAAGGCAAACTTATTCATTATTTACTTTTGAAAGAGAAGATTTGGAGAGGAGGAGCAAGAGAGAAAAACTGGGTTTTGAGAGAAGTTGACCTAGGGAGAAGAAGAAAATTTCCAGGCACAGTTACCAAGGAATTTCGTACAGCAGATTGGCACAAATTCCAAGGTGACTGTACAGTACAAATCTGGCACAGATTTCAAGGAAATCTGTACAGCATTTAATGTTGTTCATACAATACAGATTTTGAGAAAGTTGGCACAGTTTTCGAGGGTGAAATCTGGCACAGTTTTCGAGGCTGAAAAAGTACAGAATTAATGATGTTCGTACATTCCGTACAGGGACAGAATTCAACACACTTTTCGAGGAGCAGATTCTGCACAGTTTTCGAGGCCGTACAATTGTTGATTGGGCACATATTTCGAGAAATAAGATAGTTCGTACAGCAGGCCAATTTTGGCACAAATTTCGAGATGAAGTTTGGGAGATAAGTACTGATGTAATTTTTATAATTTATCTCTGAAAATAAAAATTCTCTGTCATACAGGTTTTCCCTTGGGGGTTTTATCTTGGACCATTGGTCAAAAATTCTTGTGTCATTCTTATATGTGATTGGCTGATTTAAATTCTAAGTTTGAGTTTAATGGCTGAAAGTGAAAATTTCCGAGTTGTTTTAAATTTGAAAAAGAATTCCATGTGTTTCAGTTTAGTAATTTTATGATAAAAATGTGCATACAAGGGCTTGGGCATTAAACTATGCAAAGAGCTATCAAGCTTGAAACCGGGTTGGGATTCAGAAAAACTTGCATGGTATCAGAGCTGAGTTAAAAATCAGAATTTAAACATTCAGAAAAACAGGGATTTGTGGAAAAAATTTCAAATTTGAAGAAAACAGGGGTTTTGAGAAAAATTTCAGATTTGAAGGAAGTTAGTGTTTTGAGAAAAAATTTCCAGATTTCAAAAAAAAGTTCTTGAATAGGTTGCTTGAGTAGTACAGGTTGTAGCCATGGTGTCTAAGCTTAGAGTAGAAGACAGGTTGGATGGGGCTACAAATTTTAGCCCATGGAAGGCTGGAATTATGTTGATACTTGAAGAAAATGAGCTATGGGATATACTGAACAGTACAACAAAAAATCTTGTGACAGTACCTACCGATGCTACTGATAAAGCCAATTTCATGAAGAGAGATCTAAAGGCGAGGAGGATTATACTTGATGCCATGAAGGATCATGTAATCCCCCACATATCAGCAAAGATACATGCTTTTCAGATGTGGACTTATTTGACCAACCTTTACCAGAGTTCAAATGAGAATAGGAAAATGGTGTTAAGGGAGAAGTTGAAGAATGTACACATGAGCAAAGGGGAAGGCATGGCTTCCTACCTTACCAGGATCACGCAGGTGAGGGATGAGCTTGCAGCTGTAGGAGAGGTTATACAGGGCACTGAGATGGTGCGCACCGCCTTAAATGGTATGACTCAATAGTGGGGTGTGTTTGTGCAGACTATTATTGGTAGAGAGAACATGCCTACATAGGATCGTATTTGGGATGATCTCACACAAGAGGAGACACGTAGAGGATACTTACAGAGCAGTTCGTCACATCACAGAGATGATGAGGAAAATGTGGCATTGGCAGCAAAGGAAAAAAAAGAAGAAGTTCAAGAAGGGTCCCAAGGGTGGGGCCAAACAACATACAGGTGAGCAGAAGAAAGACTTGAGTAAAATCAAGTGTTTCGCTTGTCAAAAGTTTGGACACTATGTTGGACAGTGTCCGAACAAGAAGAAGGGCAGCAGATAGCAGCGACAGCAGAGATGGATGACTTTTCCTCACGGTTTGAGGGAGAGTTCTCTCTATATGCTGGATGTACAGAGAGGACATCTTTCACCAGCAGTGATATGGAGAGTGACATGGAGGATCAGATTCAGTGTTCGTTATTGGTTGGCCATTCTTTTAGTGATACCACTACTACTTCCACTTGGTACATTGATAGTGGGGCTTCAAGCCTTTTGACAAGTGTGCGTGATGTGTTCACAGAGATGACTGAGACGGGCTTGAGTCTTGAGGTAGTATTGGGAGATGACACAGTAGTGAGAGTAGTTGGGCGAGGGACTGTCGCCTTTGAGAGGGAGTCTATGCAGTCCATGACTTTGAGGGATGTTCTTTATGTCCCCAGGCTGAAGAAGAATCTTGTATCAATTTCCACGATTGAGAACAAGGGCTTTGGAGTATGTGTTCTAGATGGGAAAGTTCATATCTTTCCCAAAGCAGCAAGACCATCTACTTCATGTGCCATTAGAGTGAGATGTGGGAAACTGTACAAGGTTCTCTTCCAACCTCATCATGCATTAGCCCATACTAGCAGTAGCATCGAGACATGTGAGTTGTGGAACAGGAGGATGGGCCACCTTCATCATTCAGCTTTGAGGTTGTTGAGGGAGATGTCTACAGGTTTGCCTCAGTTCAGCACAGAGCAAGGTGGTGTGTGCAGAGGGTGTGCTTTGGGAAAGTAGACCCAGACTGCTTTTCCGAGCAGTGACACCAGAGCAGGTGGGATATTGGATTTGATCCATTCAGACTTATGTGGACCTATGTCTTCAGCTTCAGTGACAGGTTTTGTGTATTATATCAGTTTCATTGATGACCACTCCAGGAAGACCTGGATCTACTTTCTAAGAAGTAAACAATCTCAGGAAGTCTTGCAAAGGTTCCAAGAGTTCAAATTTGTAACAACAAAATAATAATAAATTAATATTAACTATTAATATTAATTTATTAATTAAACAAATATCAATAGTCATGACCTTTTGTCGAAAAGGTACATGACGGGCCTATAAAAGCCCCAAACTATGTAACCATTATCATCTATCATACATTCCATTTTACATTACTACTTAGCCATTTATGGCTTTCTTACGTTACTCATACTTGTTATTCTATTAGTGGGAACTTTAGTTCCTTCAGTGGTATCAGAGCACTTTCTTGGGCAGATTCCAGCCTTTGGCTATTATTGGGAGTTTCACCCGTCAATTGGTTTTTGACCATAGAGTGGCCCTTGGCCAAAGTCCATTCTCCAACTCCAAAAGAGTAAAAAAACAAAAGAGAAGAAAGAAAAAGACAAAAGTAAAAAAATAAAAAGAAGAAAAGAAGTGATTTCGTTGATTTGGCTTTTGGCCAAATAATTGGAGAGTTTCTCCAAATTAGGTCTTTGACCTAAAGAAAATAAAAAGAAAAAGAAAAGAAGATAGTGAAAAAAGAAGTAAAATATGAAGAAAAAAAAAAGAGAAAATAAGTAAGAACAAGAAGTAAGAATAACATTCACGAAACCGCACATGGTTTTATGACAGTGCACATGGTTTTGTGAGCCCTTGGTTTTATAAAACGGTCCCTTGGTTTTATCAAACCCACTCTTAGTTTTATATATTATTATAATAATATTAGTATTATTATATAATATTTTAATTTTATTAGAAACTTATTACTCCACCTTTATAATAAAAGTATTTAAATATAATACTTATTATTTTTATTCAAACAAAAATTACAATAATATTATTATTATTTATAATAATATATATATTGTATTGTTTCAAAACTCTATACCCCTTCTATTCACAAAAAATTATAATATTTATTATTATTGTTAGTAATAATTAATATTATTAAATAATTGTAATTAATTACAATTATTTTATAAAAAGGGGAAGGAAGCCAAAAATCAGAAAAGAAGACCAGCAAAAATGAAAGAAACAGATTTTAATAAAACAGAGAAAAGATTTCTCAATGTTCCGATAAAAGTGTCGATGGCCATGCTGAAAGTTAATGGGATATTTGATGAAAGTCCAATTGCCATCACTATTTGTCCATCCAACAAGGAAAATTTTATAAATATTGATGTCGCAAATCAAGTGCAAGTTCAAGAATCAATGAAGAATGAGTCAAACGAAGATCAGATAGAAGTACCATTACAAATCGATGATTATCATTTTGCAGCTCAATTCACCGTCGCAACTATAGACGACCATCTCATCGACATAATGTTGGGTTATAATTGGTTGGAAACACTAGGAACATTCTCCGTCAATGCAAAAAAGAAGTGCATCACCTTCTTCCATGAGAAGAAGAAAATAACACTACATGATTTCTCATTGATAGTTCCCTTATTGCAAACTACAGACGAAGAATCAACTGATGGACGATATGAAGAGTTAGAAGAACAAATAAAGCTTTTAAACAAACTCATCATGGACAAAGATAGTGAGTTGGAGCATGTCCAGAGAAAGTTAGAAAATCAGGAAACAGAGTTATGTCATCGTCAACAGCAAAAAGAAAAACTCCAGCAGCAATATGACGATAGTAAGAAGACACATAAGATGGAACTGAAAAAAGTCAACAATGTGTTATCAAACAATACTGAAGAGATTTTTCGACTATGAAATCATAACAAAACACTGATTACAAAGATTAAAAAATTAAAAAACAGTAGCAAGAGAGAACACTCCAGTGAAGACCTCGAAGGAAGAACACTAGAAAAGCAGGAAGAAAACCAGTGTCTAAAGAATCGTAATCAAGAACTAGAGAATCAAATCAAGAAGTTAGAAATTGACAAAAAGTCGCAAGATGAAAGAATCGAAAAGATTCAGAATCATAAAAATCTACTAGAGAACCAAGAAGCGCAAATCCAAAAAGCTGCATCCAAAAATCAAGTCAAGGAAGTGAAGGTAGTCCTCACTGCAGTTCAAAAGAAAGAAAAACAAACAACACATACGCCTTACAGACATCCCAATTATAATCACCATTTTGACCAACGACGGGGTCAAAATGAACATTCCCAAAAAAGTTATGTTGACAGGCAAACAGTTCGACATACTATGCAACAATTGAAACGACCCATTCCTCAAAATGATCTCAGAAGTACGATCAAAATAGATTTGGGATGGACCACAGCAAATACGATGCGACAATTCTCCCGGGGAATCCAGAACTCGTATCGTCTTATTTCATCAACTGTTGCAAAGAATCTCGAGACAATCGTTCAAGGGAAATCAGACATCACTGTCAATACAGCTATGAGGACAAAGCTTCCCTTAAGGGAAAGGCAATGTAACAACAAAATAATAATAAATTAATATTAACTACTAATATTAATTTATTAATTAAACAAATATCAATAGTCATGACCTTTTGTCGAAAAGGTACATGATGGGCCTATAAAAGCCCCAAACTATGTATAACCATTATCATCTATCATACACTCCATTTTACATTACTACTTAGCCATTTATGGCTTTCTTACGTTACTCGTACTTGTTATTCTATTAGTGGGAACTTTAGTTCCTTCAAAAGCTCTTGTGGAGAACCAAACAGGGAGAAGGATTCGGGCACTCAGGTCAGACAACTGGGGTGAGTATACCTCCAAGGAGTTTGATCAGTTTTGCAGACAGGAGGGCATCAGGAGGCAGTTGACAGTTCCATACACTCCACAGCAAAATGGAGTTGCGGAAAAGAAGAACAGAGCGATAGTGGGAGCAGCTAAAGCCATGATGCATGATCAGAGTCTTCCTTTCTTTCTATGGGCAGAGAACTGTAGCACTGTTGTTTATGTTCAGAACAGGAGTCCACACCGAGCATTGGGGTGTAAAACTCCTGAGGAGATGTTCACCGGGAAGAGACCTGAGATAGGTCACTTCCGTATATTTGGATGCCTTACATACTCTCATGTCCCTTCTGAGAAGAGGACAAAGTTAGAGCCTACAGCGGAGAAAGGCATCTTTGTTGGAAATGACGAGACTTCGAAGGCTTTTCACATATACCTTCCTGTAAAGAGGAAAGTTGTGGTGAGGAGGGAGGTCAGATTTGAGGAGGAGAAATCCTTCAGGAAGTCTTATGATTCAGACGTGGAGGAGCAGCAGATTGTATCTCCACAGGTGATAGGGTGACAGACTCAGAGCACAAGGTCAGGTTTCAGGAGTGACTAGGTCACAGGTTATAGGTTCATCAGTTTCAGGGACTCAGTCTACAAGGACTTCTGGTACAGGGACAGGTTCACAAATCACAGGTTCACAGGTTTCACCTTCATGTGATTCCAGTGGTACAGGTTCAGGATCACCAGGTACAGGATCTCATGCCACAGGTACTTCTTCAGGTAGACAGTTGTCTGATGAGGAGGTTATGGAGGAAGCGACTTCCAAGAAATGTACGCCAAGTTGGCTTAAGGATCTTGTGGAGGAAGCTGAGGAGTCTGTGGGACCGGCCAAGAGGGAGGTTAGGGAGAGCAAAGCACAAGAGAGCTTTTCCAATTATATGGCGATGGTGACTAGCTTGAGTGATTATGAGCCTACTACGTTTGAGGAGGCTACCCCACACCAGGTTTAGAGATATGCCATGATGGAAGAGTACAAATCCATCATGAAGAATGGAGTGTGGGAAGTTGTTCCGAGACCAAAGGGGAAGTCAATGGTGACTTCCAAGTGGCTCTATAAAATCAAGTGTGCTGCAGATGGCAGCATCGACAAGTACAAAGCTCGGTTTGTTGCACAAGGGTTCTCACAGGTAGAGCGAGTTGACTACTATGAGACCTTTGCACCGGTTGCTAGATTTTCTTCGATCAGAGCAGTGATCTCCGTTGTGGCAGAGATGGGTTGGAAGATTCATCAGATGGATGTGAAAACCGCTTTTCTGAACAATTTTCTACAGGAGGAGGTATATCTAGAGTAGCCTCAGGGATTTGAGATTCATGGGAGAGATTCACATGTTTGCAAGGTGAAAAAGGCCTTGTATGGTCTGAAGCAAGCCCCTCGGGCTTGGTAATCCAGGATTGACACTTACTTGCTATCGATTGGGTTTCAGAAGAGTGAGGCGGATCCCAACCTATACTACATTGTGGTTGGTGGTGTTCCACTCATTCTTCTTCTATATGTTGATGACTTGTTCATTACAGGAGGAGCACCTGATTGAAGCATGCAAGAAAGATCTTGCTTCAGAGTTTGAAATGACTGACCTTGGACTGATGCATTATTATTTGGGGATAGAGATATGGCAAGAGGATGGACATGTTTTCCTGAGTTAGGGAAAATATGCTGCAGATGTTCTTAAGAGATTTCAGATGGAGGATTACAGACCCATGTCTACAACCATGACCACCAACTGGACGAAGCTTCATGCTTCTGAGGGAGAGTTGGTGGATCCTACTTGATATCGTCAGTTGATTGGTTCGTTGATGTATTTGGTCAACACTAGACCAGATATGAGTCTTGTAGTTAACACTCTCAGTCAATTCATGGTGGAGCCCAGGAAAGTGCACTGGATAGCTACAAAACATGTGTTGAGATACCTTGCAGGCACAGTAGATTTTGGTTTGGACTACAGGAAATCTGATGGAGTGGGATTGGTTGGCTTTACAGATTCAGATTGGGGAGGTAGTGTTTCGGACCGGAAGAGCACTTCCGTTTGTTGTTTCAGTTTGGGCTCAGCAGTTGTGTCTTGGTTCAGTCAGAAACAAAAGTCCATAGCATTGAGTTCTGCAGAGGCTGAGTATATGGCAGCCAGTCAGGCCAGTTGTGAAGCCTTATGGCTTCGCAAGTTGATGGTTGATTTATTTGGTCAGGATATGGGACCTACAGTGATACATTGTGATAATCAGAGTTGCATTAGACACTCTGAGAATCCGGTATTTCATGACAGGTCAAAACACATTGAGATCAGGTATCACTTTATCAGGGATTATGTTCAAAGAGGAGGAGTACAATTGCAGTACATTTCTATTGATGAGCAAGTCGCTGACATTCTCACGAAGTCTTTGGGTAGAGGGAAGCATGTCTATTTCAGAGGCAAGTTGAGAGTGGTGAAGAACACCTTCCTCGGTAAGAGGGAGTGTTGAAAGTTACCTAGGAAGTGTTTGTTCACCTAGTATTGCCTTGGGGTGGACAAGGACACTTTAATTGGTGACCCCTAGTCATTTTTTTTAATTAATGAAGTGAGATGCACTTTATAATTTCAAAGTGACTTCATTAAAAGGTAAAGTCATGGTTTATCCTAAGTTCACATTTAATAAAAGTCAAATGAGTGATTAATTAAAAGAGGGTGCTCATACTTTATTAAATGACATGAGGTGCACTAAATGTCATTTATTAATTATTTAATTGAGCATTTAATGAGAACCACTCATCTAATCTAATCTTGACCATTGGATTGAAAGAGGAAGTTGCCATGAACAAAAAGGGACTAGGGCAAGGCAAACTCATTCATTATTCACATTTCAAAGAGAAGATTTGGAGAGGAGCAAGAGAGAAAAACTGGGCAGAAAAAGAAAATTTTCAGGCACAATTTCCAAGGAATTTCGTACAGCAAATTGGCACAAATTCCAAGGTGACCATACAGTACAAATCTGGTACAGATTTCGAGGAAATCCGTACAGCATTTAATGTTGTTCGTACAGCATAGATTTCGAGGAAGTTTTCAAGGGTGAAATCTGGCAGAGTTTTCGAGGCTGGAAAAGTACATAATTAATGATGTTCGTACAGGGACAGAATTCAGCACAGTTTTCGAGGCTGCGCGTGTGAGGTCGTACAGCTGTTGATTGGGCACATATTTCGAGGAAGAAGACAGTCTGTACAGCAGGCCAGTTCTAGCACAAATTTCGAGATGAAGTTTGGGAGATAAGTACTGCTGTAATTTTTATAATTTATCTCTGAAAATAAAAATTCTCTCTCATACAGGTTTTCCCTTCGGGGTTTTATCCTGGACCATTGGTCAAAAATTCCTGTGTCATTCTTATATGTGATTGGCTGATTTAAATTCTAAGTTTGAGTTTAATGACTGAAAGTGAAAATTTCTGAGTTGTTTTAAATTTGAAAAAGAATTCCATGTGTTTCAGTTTAGTCATTTTATGATAAAAATGTGCATACAAGGGTTTGGGCATTAAACTATGCTGAGAAGCTATCAAGCTTGAAACCGAGTTGGGATTCAGAAAAACTTTCACTCTTTGTACCTGGGATGAGAGTTAGCAAACTCTCAGTGTCATCTTTTGAAGATGATGGTTATGGGATGTTGGTCAGGGACGATCTTATCTTCATCTATCGGAGAAATGATCCTGTCAGGACCACTATCTTGCTTAGTGATCGCAGGGACAAATTATATATTTGGAAAGGACATGTTGTACATCCATGGACCGGTGGATGGCTGTCAGAGTCAGAGGATGGGGCAGAAGATACAGTTGATCGGCATGTTGTTTACATTTCTTTTGATGACGAGAGTGAATCTCTCTAGAGCACTGGCAGAAGACTCAGCCAGACAAGTGATGGTGATGAGCAAGTTGATGAGATTCAGGCTGAATCTCAGGAGTCAGAGTTTTATTTCAGTGGTAGGCACTTCTCTCCAAGAGACATTCCAGAGCAGGAGGGAGTTGCGTCAAGAGTCAGAGGCAAAGTTTTGGATGGTGCCAGAAGGACCTCCCTCATTAGGAGGGAGTGTTGAAGAGATAACTCTAGAGGTCCTCCCATATTTTTGGTGTGGGTGTGATGAGGACCAAAAAGTTTTTGTTCTTTGTGTATTTATGTAACAAAGTGACGTTTATGTAAATAAAGTGAAAGTGATTTTGCACTTTATAAAAGTGGGTCACTTAGTGATGTATTTTTTAATTAATTATTAATTGAGAAAAGTGCATCTATTGTGAACCTTAGATCTCCTAATCTAATCCCAGCCATTGATTAGGTAGTTTCTTTGGTAGTTAGGGTTACTTGATAAAAAGTAAAGTATAAAAGAAGACAAAGAGACAAATAAAGATCACTCACCATCAAAAGAGAGGAGGAGAGGAAGATTGAATACCAAAAGAGTTCCCTAGCAGAGAAGAGGCACAATTTCCAAGAGAAAGCGGCAGCACAGTTCCCTAGGCAGTTTGCAGCAGCCATACAGCAGCATTTATGACAGTCACATGTGGTGGTTCGATTCTCAAGAAAGGTGGCTCGAATCCCAAGAAATGATTGTGCATTAAATGCAAACCATACAGCATTAATTGTAGGCACGTGTGGGCACAAAAATCGAGGGCAGAAAGTGTGCAGGCCGTACAATACCGCACAGCAGACCATACAGTACTTTTTGGCACAGATTTCGAGGTAGTTTTAATGCTGTTCTGTTTTGAGAAAAATTTTCAGTAAGGGTTTAAAAGAAGGAAAAAATCATTGTAAGAATTTTCTGAGTTTGCTCTTCTTAAAGAAAAATTTTCTTCTTGGGGTTTTCCCCAAGTTAGTGGGGTTTTGCCCAGTCTTTGACTAAAATTCTTGTGTTTATCTTGCTTAAAGTTATTTTCAGTATTGGGATAATGTTTGAGAGTACATTTTGATTTTTTGGTTTTACTTTCAGAAATTCAAGTTAAAACCCTAGTTATCAAAGTGTTTGACTAAATGTGTGAATGAGCAAATTTCATATTTAAGTCATTTCTCTTCTCCTTTTCTCCATTAATCGTGGTAAGACCTTAAACCTCTTGTCTTGCATTGCTAGAGGTATCCAAGGTAAGAGTTATTTAGGTTTTGATCCATTGTTGATCTAGTCTTGTTGGTGAGGCATTCCTCTTGAAGGATCCCTCATGTATCGGGTCTTGGCATCTTGTTTTTCCTGATTAGGTCAAATGCTAACATAGCCTAGGGTTTCTTAGCCTTGTCCTTATTCATCTAGCATTGAATTGCTAATTCTTGGGAGAATGTTAGCCATTATTTTTCTCATTGCCATAGGGATAAGACCTAGGGCTATTTCCCTCATCTTCTCTTTTTCAAAATTCCAAATTCTATATTTATATATTTAAAAATACAAAGAAAAACAGAATATACAGAAACCCTAAAAATTAAATATAGAAAACCCTAAAAATTTATATATATATATAACACCAAAAAATATTCGAGTATTGAAGAAACTAAACTGTCAAAGTGATGCGCACTACTTTATTTTATGGTAAATCCTAAAGGGTGTCGTCTTCTTGTGGTTGTTTTGAGAGATTAACGGTTATGTGCAAGTACTATGTATGTTTTCAGATCTGATTTAACAGGTACAACAATCTAAATTCATCTTTGAAAAGTATTACAAGCTAAAGACAATGTCTATTATCAGCCCTACTCGCTTGGGCATCCATCTAGTGGTTCAAGTAGATCTTCTTATTCCACCAAATAATCCACCCCTGCTCACCTGTAGGTCTCGAACAAAGATCCTAGACCTTTTGAACTACGGCCAAAACTCTGGTGACTCTAAAAGAGATACATTCAACTTATAGTAAAGTTGAATGTGTCGAATCCACTAAACTACCCATTGTAATTACTCTTAGTAGGAAGATGATCATACCCCATAACATCCACCAACTCGTCAACTAGACGAAGTGTGCCTAAATAAAAATGTCCTCCCTAGGGCCATAGATCCATTCAAGCCTCTCCTGCACCCTATCTTGTCCCTACCTAAAATTGGTCCAAGTGATCCATCCACCATAATTAGCCCCCTATTGAATCCAATTAGGGTCAAACACCTTCAAACCAAGCCTACCTCTTGGCTCCACTAACAACAACACCTCTATTTCCACCATGATCACCATCCCACTCTACCATGTTAAAATCACCACCAACAATCCAGTCAGCAGTCAGAAGGCATGAGGCCATCCAATCCTAAAGTCAACCATGCTTCAAACTAAGGCTGGGAGCATAAACGACAAAATACCCTAACAAACACTCTTGCACCATCAAGTGACCCAAACACATCTTTATCCTCGGGGTCCAATCCATGTGCCACCACAAAATTATGTAAAGAGGAGGAAAGAGCGATCACAATACCCCCATTCCCATGGCAATGACTAGAGGCCTTGAAAGGGACATTCCAACAATAATTCATTTAACTTTGAAGCTCAAAACCTAGCAATTTAACCTCCTAAAGGAAGATTACATTTGATTGAAATCTCTACATGACACCCCGAACAATATGCTTACAGCTAGGGATAATCATCTCACATACATTGCAAGATAGTAGAGAGAGCTTCATTCCAAAGGAAGATGGAGACCAAAATTGCTAAGCTTGTTATCCATTTCAAACTCCTACAAGATTGATTCTATCTATCAAACAAATACATCATCGCATTCAAGTAAAACTCACCCATAGATTAGGGTTGAAGTCCCCACCTAACTTGTCCACACAAGCAAGGGAAGAGACTACCTTCTACCTATTGGACTTTACCTGCCAACCAACCTCAATCTCCATACTACTCGAAACTACATTGACACCCACCTACTAACTCATAGGGCTAAAGGGTTGTCAAGACTTCAAAATCGCCACGGAAGAACTGCTAAACAATGAATAAGATGAATTGCTAATCCACAAGGACTCTTTTTAAATGAAGTACCAACTATGCCTAGTCCCCTAGATTGGATAACAACTACACTCAAACCATCAAATAGAACACTAGCTACTCCAAAACCAACTATCAATGAAGGACCATTGTTTTAAAAACCAGTCCAACCAAAACCAAATCTGAAACCTGTCGGTTTGACCAACCAATCAAACTACAAACCTAAACTGGCATAAAACTCGGCCAAGGCACCAGTTTAATACCGAACCGACTGGTCTGATGCCTAAACAGACCAGTTCGATACCGTTCTAGTCCAAACCGGCCAAGCTCGTATAAAACCAACTGATTTGACCTTCTCTCTACCTCTGCGGGTTACGTACAGGATAAGTCACCACGTTTGCAGTTTTTCATCCATACAATTCAAAATTCGACAAATTTGAAGAGAGGGTGCATCAATTCGATGAAGTTTGGCCATTAAATTCAATAAATGTACCCCCGCATCTACATTTTCCTATACAATCGTCTAATGTGCGGCATGCCCTCTGTGAGTCTGTGACCCATTTATGACTACGAACACAATGCATTTCTTTTTGTGAAAACTTCTTGTACATTCAATTTTGAATATCAAGAACCGAGTGCAGTTGCTGCTATCTCCCTTATGGACACATTCTTATGTTGAAATGCCTAAAACTGCTCAATGGAATGGTCCAAGTGGTTGAGATCTTCACGAAGGTCCAGTCGATGGGTCCGGTCGGTCGAGAGAGTACTTTACTTAAATAAACAAATATATATTTTTAAATATATATGGTGGAATGTTAAATATATTTTTTTATTAAAATTGTAATTTTTTTTATAATTTTTAATAGTTTGATTCATTGAAATCAAACCACTCCCATTCATTACTAGTTTAGGTTCTGGTCCGAGTTGACCCTCAACAAGTTCGACTCTCGATTTTGAGTTTTAAAACATTGTGAAGGACCATGGCTCCCAACGCCCTACCTCAAAGCCACTGAGGTACCACCTTTCACCCTAACATGAGAAGCCGATGGTGCAGTTGAGCCTCCCTCGCCCACCTACCCTATCCTACAAGGATGAAAACAGAAATCACAAATAAGATAGTCCCATGCCTGGCATGTAAAGAATGCATTTGGCAAGTTAAGGTACCTAATGTTGTTGGACCCCATCAATGGTGCACACAAAGATGAACGAGGGAAGCTTACGCTACAAATCCACCCCCCCCACCACCCTCGGATTGGCACTAAATGAATTGTGTCATCCATCAAGAAAAACAATCTTACCATACCAATGGGAAAACAAATCGACAAAGTGTTGCATATCAACTACCAAGGCCGAAAACTCCAACCAAAGAGGATAGTATGCAACAAAAGTTTATTTGATGCAACAACATACAATCCATTTTTTGTCAGTTGTCAAAAGGAAGAAAAATATCCTCCATATCGAACTACATCTATTGAGAAAGACAAAATAGGGTGAAATCAAAAAGTTGTTCAAATTAGAAAAGATCCAACCAACACCTCCCCCTATGGTTTTCCAAAGATTATGCAATTGCAAGCCCCTAAACAAATTTATGATGATAAACCATTACCCACTTCCTAGGATGGATGATCTCATGATCCATCACAACTCTTAGATAGCTTGTCCTTTAAACTAGTTGACCAATCAAAAAACATTATAATGGAGGTCAAAAGTGTGAGATTTTGAACCAATGGATCTAGAAGCTAAATGGAGCAATAATGCAATTAGAAATCAATAGAAAAGTAGAAGAAAGTATTAGAGTGAATAATATTCAATAACCTAACAAAGAGAGCTCATCAGAGATGAGACTTCACTACAATTACATAGAAATCAAAAGAGAATTCAGGTAAAGATCTAAGCTAAGTAGTCTCGATTAATCAATTGAATGCTCAAATGAATACATCAATGAATCAATTGCAAAAGTGCTTGGTCATTGAGATGAAAGCTTACATATAAAGGTAACTAAGCTAGGATTAATTACATGCACAAGCATAAAAGCTAGTTAAACTTAAGAGCATTCACCCTAAATGGTCAAATGTACCCTCCTTACGGAGTTGTGTTGACGATGCAAGTGTTGTTAGAGCTTAACTAGGCCTAGAACCAATAAAGAGAGGTGCTTTTGTGCCAATATTACACAAGTGCACCCTCCTTAGGAAGTAAACTAAGTCATGCATGTGTAACAAGGGTAAATTGGTCCTAGAATTACCTCATGAAGTAGTTAACTCATTCATGCATGTGAAATTGAAGTCTAACTAGCTCAAATTAGCCAACTAGGATGCATTAAGTAGTTAACTAAGCCAAAATAGCCAATTAAGAAGTTAACTGATCCAAAATAGAAACTAGGGTGCATTAGGCAGTTAACTGGGCCAAAACTACTAACTTAAGTGCACAAATTCCTAAAAGGGGGGTTAATTGGCTGAAGGCACCTTTGACCTTAAAAAGGGTGTTTGACCATGCAAGTGCACCCTTGGCCCTAAAATCAGGGGGAGAACTATAGTAGGAGTGTTATTGTCCCCTAGAGATGCAAAATGAGTGTGCATGTATACCAACACCCCCCCCTTAAGCCTAACTTAGGTGAGTATGATGCATAGATAAATGGGTCCCAGCAATATGAAGCCATGTTAGGTACCCAAATACATAAAAAAAATCCCCTAAAAATGAGAAAAGAGGAAAAACCCAAAGGAAAAATCGCCACCCCTCCCCCCCCAAAAAAAGAGGATAGTGCTAAGTAGACTTAAGCAGTCATCTTTAGTCAAGATCACTCTCATGTCCATCTATTGCCAACTTTGATCAATATTTCCACTTGCACCATGCAAGTTTCCTACCAAGTGGTAAGGGATCTAGCTGCCAAGGCTTGTTCTTCAGAAAGAGTGATGTTTTTCCTTCAGAGAGGATATCTACAGATTGTACATCCAGGTTATTTGGACTTCACCTCCGACAAGTTTGGGTTCAAAGATGTCCTTCTACCTTGAGCACTTCTTGGAGTTACAGGATGGCACCATCATACGCCCCCCATACACACGCAAACATTGGATGCATGCACTCAAGATTCCTTTGGGGCAGCTTCGAGTTGGATCGTATCAACTCCGTGTGGATATTGACCATCATATACCACGATATGACAGGATCTGCCAGATGTGTCACCTATAGGAACCAGATACGAAAGTACACCTCATCTTTTGGTGCCCCATCTATTATGAAATCAGAGGACAGTACCACTGCCTCTATAGAGACTCAGGGGGTTCCTTTTCTACTTTCTTTCGATATTAGGAGCAAAGATGCCTAGCCCTCTTCATCAGAGAGATATTCAACCACAGATCTCAGTTTCTTCATACCCCACCTCGCCCTAAGATCAATAGGAGGATCACCTCTTATTTTCATGTTGATCCGTCTGATCGAAGCAACAAGCGACGAGCTGAGGTTGAGTACTTCAGGTAGTAGGGTGGTGAGGCCTTGGGTCTCCCCTCAACCCCCCTCCTTGGGAGGTCCACCGATGTCTTTGATACAGGCTCGGAGGAGTCAAGCTGCACATCAAGCCACACACCCCAACAACATCAGAGGATCCAGTTCCTGATAGGTTCAATGTAGGGTGCCTCCTACCCATCAGATTTCTTCCCAGCCCCAGTGGAGGAGTCAGAGATCTATCTGGAGTTTCTTCCCTTCGTCCTCGGATGCTAGGAGTATCTCTCGATCCTACATCCCCCCAGGATCGTACAGCCAGACACCTTGGATGCCCAAGAGGATTCTGATACTAAGCTAGTGCCTCGTTCGCCCCCCTCGCCGTCGACTATCACACTTTGGCATTTTCGACGTCACCAGTCTCATGTTCATCTACATCACGGTGCCTTTGATATGGTTTTATACATATTTATGAGGTCGTCCCACTGATTGTACCTTTCTTTATTATTACTTTGTTGTTATTTTACCTTAGTTTTAATTCCAGCATTATATAGGAGTTGCGTTTGCCCTCCCACATTGTACTCATACTGGTTGTACCCTTCTAGTCCCATTGACCTACTTTTGTGGTCATCTGTCGAACATTAATAAAATTATCTTATCTTATCTTCATGGTAGCATCCCAATATAGATTTCCTGCAGCTTCTAAAAAAGATTGTGGATCTCTTGTACTAACCATGTAGTTATGAACGGGCATCAAGGGCTCTGTAGCAATGGGTGCACGGGCACTTTGAGAATGGAAGTGGGTCCTCCATGTATCTGTTGGATGCATCAAGGGCTCTGTAGCAATGGGTGCATGAGCAATTTGAGAATGCCAATGGGTCCTCCATGTATTTGTTGGATCTCCATGAAGAGTATGTTGTGCCCAAAGTGGTATGGTTGTTGGATTTGCAACAACCTATTCTTCAATGTCAACAACTTCATCTGGATCTATAGAAGGTTCTTCCTCAGCTAAATGGATGATCTGAACATGTCCATCTCCCAAGATGGTAGGGTTGGTGCATGGATACAAGGAAGGAAAGATGTTCTCTAACGAGGCCATATTATTTGAAGCTCTTGAATCAAGAACCCATGAAGATGATGGTTTGGCAAAGATAGCAACAAGTGCATGACCTACATCTTGTGGCTTTTCAAATCTTACAACTAACTTCTTGAGATAGCCAGGTATCTTGATATTTCCCTGCTCAAGAAGATGTTTCAGTTGATCATTCTCCTTCCTCATGCACTCTTGTTCTACATGATTGTGTTTCTTGTAGTAAGCACATGATTTTGTCCTTCTTGGTATTCCAAGTTTTGGAGGAGGTCTCTTGGGTAGATCTTTGATTATGCTCCTCCTTGTTTCCCTTAATTGTAAGGACATGCACATTTTATGGCTTTACGGGACCCATCTGAAGGAATTTATCTTTCTCATGGGTAAGAGAGACAGCAAAATCATCCAATGTAGGCTTCTTCCAAGTAGCTCCAAGTGCCAATTTGGTAGCATGGTAGGTAGAAACAAACACTGAATACTTAGAACCAGTGAAGCACCACTCGCCCAAGACTCGCGAGTACACGCAAGTCTGGGCGAGTTGACCTCCAATCCGGGGTACTCGCGTAAGACTCGTCCATTGACTCGGCAAATCCGCAGTGACTCAGCAAACCCGCAAGACTCGGTCGAACTCGCTGTCACTCGGCTCACTCACAGATTATCGGGGCACGAACTCGGCAAACGCACAACAAATTTCCAGCGGGCATCAACTCTACTTCGGTTCGCGTTGATCGTTTTTGGAGTGGGCACGTTGCTCCTGCCCTTCGACGTGAATTCCAGTCTTTCAACGACAGCCGTCAACCCACCAGAATTCTAGTTTTTCAATGTTAATCCACTAAAATTAAGTTTTATAAATATTATAAAAAATTAATTCTATATTCTGTGCCCCAAAATGTAATATTTTTTATATAAAATATTATTAAGTTTTAAAAAAATATTATAATTTTGTAATATAAATTTAATTTTAAATATTTATTTTTATTTTGTAGCAAATTCAATGTTAATCCAACAAAATTAATTCAATTAGCTCATAAATAATAGAATTGTTTAAAAAACAAAAATAATGAATGCATTTGGTTTTTTTTGGATAGTATGTAACGCTTAAAAAAAATAAAATAAAAATTGCTCCATAAAACTAAGAAAAACTAAGACAACAAATTCTTTAGGTATGTATAATTATTAATTATTCAGCGATTAACAACTATTACGAGGAGCCCTATATCCTCTAGATCGACCTTCAATTAGATTAATATATGTGCTCTATTTAGGGTTTCAAACTTTCAACTTTCAACTCATGAATTTTATTCCAATTAATATTAAATTAAGTTTCAGTTTGAAAGAATTTCTCCAATGGTTTTCCATTGGTTCCAAGTGTAGGTGGTTGCACCAAAACTATATTTTCAAATTAAAAAATTATCACAATCATCCACAAATAATTTAACACGTATAAAGTTAATTAAATATTATCCCCTCTGCTCTGATACACTTGACTACTGCCAATAACATTTACTGGGTTAAATGAATGTCATCCTCCCCTAACCCATTCAGCTGGGAATGGAGCTCCACCTTGCTCAATGAATGAGAAACAAATTATCATTATTATGATTAATATATTAGTGGTAATAAAATGAAAATCTAAGTCAAAATTATACACTAATAGGTGTCCCTTGTCTTCTATATCATGGTCAAATAGTCTAGTGTCTTGGTTCTTATCTTGATATCCTCCACCCATTCATTGATTTTTCTTTTTATGATTATTTTGATGAATTATTGCATAGATTGTAGTTTTATAACTTCTATGAATTGGAAATGTCATTAACTTCTTTTTTTCCCAAAATTTACCATATTTTAAGTTTTTTTTCCTTTTTGCCGAGTCTTGCCAAGTCTATCCCGAGTCTTTCCCGAGTCTTTCTCGAGTTGACGAGTCATATGCCAGCCGAGTCTTTGCCGAGTCCGAGTCGTGCAACATTGCTTAGAACTCAATTTGGACAGGTTTGAGATAATCAATTGCTCATCCTTCTTGTCCTCTCCACTTCACCTGAGCTACAACAATAATGATTTGAACATTGTGAAGAAGTCTTGGATAGTATCAAAGTCACTCAAGCTTAAATTTATGAGCTCATTCTCCAACTGATGTCCTCTCATCTCATCCTACTTCCCAACAAGTCCTTCTAGCTTGGTCTAAACATCATTAGGAGATTTTGCACAGTCAACATGATATAGGATGTCGGTTGAAATCGAAAGAAATATCAATCCAAAAGCCTCATCCATCAAGTTAAAATGTCTTTCCTTTTCCACATTGGAATTTGGCTCAGTCTCAATCCCCAGAGTGACTATGGACAGGCCTTGGCTCTACAAGACAATCACTACCTATGACTTCCATTCATGGTAGTTGAATGGAGTGAGGATTATCTGTCAACACTGATCCATCCTAACCGGTGAGCTCTAATTTGTGTTTTTAACCTACAAACCTATATACAACTTCTTTAGAATCACCAAGGCTCTAATACAATGTGGAATTCTGAACCAAAGGATCTAGAAGCTAAATGGAGCAATAATATAGTTAGCAATTCATAGAAAAGAAGATGAAGGTATTTGAGTAACATAATCTCCAATAACTAACAAAGAGAGCTCATCAAAGATGAGACGTCAAAACAATTACATAGAAATCAAGAGAGAATTCAAGTAAAGACCTAAGCTAAGTAGTCTCCATTAATCAATTGAATACTCAATAGAATACATTAATGAATGAATTGCAAAAGTGCTTGATCAATGAGATGCAAGATTACATACAAGCTAGTTAAACTTAAGAGCAATCACCCTGAATGGTCAAATGCACACTCCTTAGGGAGTTGTGTTGACCATGCAAGAGTTGTTAGGGATTAACTAGGCCTAGAATTGATAAAAAGAGGTGCTTTTGTGCCAATATTACACAAGTGTGCCCTCCTTAGGAAGTAAACTAGGTCATGCATGTGTAGCTAGGGTTAATTGGTCCTAGAACTGCCTCATAACTTAACTTAGTCATGCATGTGAAACTAAAGTCTAATTAACACAAATTAGCTAACTAGAGCGCATTAGGCAATTAACTAAGCCAAAATAGCCAACTAGGGTGTACAAGGCAGTTAACTAATGCCAAAACTGTTAACTTAAGTGCACAAATCCTTAAAAAAGTGGGTTAACAATGTTTGACCCTAAAAAATGATGTTTGAGCATTCAAGTGCACCCTTGACCCTAAAATCAGAGGGAGAACCAATGTTACCAAAACCGAACCAATCAAGCCCAAAAATCTAAACCAGACCAAAACCAAAAAAAGGGAAAAAACTAGACCCAAAAACTGATTGACCAAAAAAATACAAAAAAATTCAAATTTTGAAAAAAACATATATATTCATGTGCATCCATATGAATCCAAACCATTATACACAAATATGCAAAGTTTCTCATGTGTATAGCAAGTAAGGGTGCATATAACTAAAAGAGAAAAAAGTGTAATCCATATCTGACCAAAAATACATAAACAAAGAGGCTCTAAATGGCCTCTAGAGTCCAAAAAACTTCTTGCTGCATCAAATAACTACATATCATCAAAAGCATTACCTATATTGGAATCCTATTCATCAATAGCACCCTAAGGCCCCCTCCTCTAGGTTCTAGACCTTTGCCTCTACCTCGAAACTCGAAGTTGATCCTCCAAGGACATTAGTCAACACCCCTACAATTTTGATGAAACTTCCTAATCCAAGTGTTAAAATAAGGTAGAAAAAGCTTCCCATGCTTAATAAGTGATTTTTCTTGAGTAAAGGACACAATTTTATTAAGGTCGCGACATAGGATTTCAACAATCAACACCACCAACATCAAGGTACATAGAGGGGTTGATGTGCTTGACTTAATGCCAATCCCATACCCTCATACATGATAGAGTCCAATGGAAACATTGGCAATCCTAGAATCCAAACATTGGCAATCCTAGAATCCCGAAAAAAACGGTTAAGTTTGTTGAACTCTAAATAGGATCTAAAACTCTACCTTTTTCATATGAAGTCCGATGGGGTTGCAACCACTCTCAAACATCCTAAATCAATTAATGGTAATGTTAAAAATTTAAGTGATAGTGGCATTCTCATTACCTTTCATTTTCTAAAAAGTGGCATTCTCCTTATCTTTCATTTTATATCCTTTTACTTTAAGAATTTAATATTACATATGTTGCCAGGAAACTTGGGTGCGGGTAAGGGTACACCACTTTTTGAAACAGGGTACTTGGGTATGTCGGGGGCACTGTAAACACATATATATATATATATATATATATATATAAAACATGTCACAGTCACATGCACATTTTAAATTTCTTCATAAATTATGAATCATGATTCATAATTCAATGATTCATTGAAGAATGGACATTCACATTGAAAATTTCAAACATAAAATTTGATAAATCATAGTAAATATCAAGTGGAGGACTGGAAGTTATATAGTTAATAATATTATATGTCCATGACTCCATGAGACCATTGTCATACTACATTCAAAACTTGCTTAATGGCATTTCCAGACATGAAATAGGAAGTTCAAAACAGTAAACAATGAACAAGATAGTTGATTTCGCTTCCTCAAGCCATGTCATCGGCATCCTCGGGATCAATGTCATAAACATCACTAAGGTCCTCTGTCAGCAAGCTCTCTAAATAAGCATCAGTCTCAAGTTGAGGCTACTGCTCATCAATAGAACTAAAGGTAGCGTTTTAACCTTTTTTAATAAATTATTTCATTAAACAGGTGGTTTTTCTCCCTCAGCGCCGACGGATTTGACTTTTGTAGAGTCAATTGTTCCCCAAAATACCCAAACACGAGGTACGTCGTACCATTTAGCATGTAAGTACCTCTTTTTTTGTAACGGCATTTCGAGTACTTGGAGCCATTATGGGGTACGGCATGGTATGAACCTTACCCGTACCCAAGTACCCGGTACGGAAACGTGTACCCTACCTCTGGGTATGGGTACCCCTGCTACACAAAATACTACCAATGATTGCAAAGGTCTCGAGCTTACCTTTTCCTTTTGTTTTTAAATTTTAGGTTCTAAGCCATCACATACCGCCTTGTACAAAACCGACCGATTCAAGCATTTAAGGTTGGTTCTATACAGAACCAGCCATTTTCGGTCAGAAATAGTAAACCAAACTGGAAAACGTCAAAAAATGGTCGGACGAGCCAATTTTGCTAAATTTGATCTGCTTCTGATAACACTAGGGAGAACTCCAGTGGGAGTGCTATTGTCCCCTAGAAATGCAACAGACATGCAAAATGAGTGTGCATGTACACCAACAAGAATCAGAAATATTTCCAAGCACAAAAAGAGTCTCTTTGCTCAGCAAATGGAGGTCAGAAGCAAAAGAGATTAACACCTCGTAGTTTCCCATCGACATAGTTCTTAAGCAGGTTGGACACCCAATGGCATACCATCCTGAAACATTGTCATAAGACGAGCTCAACTGCAACACTTATATTCTATGTACCGATTCAAGCACTCAAGCAATAATGTCACGAAGTCCTTGATATGGAAACAATCCTTCATAATGATCACCAGTCACTTCAGTTTTTGAATTTTCAATCAAAAATTCAAGAGAAACAACATTTGAAGTGGGTATCTTATATTCAATAATTTCATTTGGTGATTTAAGTTCAGGAAAGGTGCTTTGAACAAGGTTGTTGATATGCTCAGTAAACTCCCTGCCAAGGTCATTCACAATCATAAGGTGAGATGCTCAACATATCAATAGTGAAAGAATTTGTATCTAATGGATTCATACTTTGATCAAATTCTAGAATCCATACAACAACCTACAATAGCCAATCAAACACCTTCTCTGAATTACACTATTAGAGATGGATTAATGTACAAGCTTAATTAGCTATATGTTCAAATCAAGCTAGTTTGTCTTCTCCTTCTTAAACAAGCTCACTTTTCTTCTTATGTAGGCCACTTCAGAATTCAAAAAACAGTAAAATGCATACGATGATGCTTCTATTCCAATGGATCGCCAATGGTCATGGTTATTGTCTTCACGACACCTTCTTAAATGCAAGCTAACTAAAACCATAGAATGCAAGATTACTAAAACCATGCTGGAATATCACTTATTGAGAATATTGTTCCACATTGATATGACAACTATTGGTCCTCTATGAGGAAACAAATGGAGAACCATATTGTAGATACTCCCTTTAAAGTCAACCCAAGCCTTCCAATCAAACGTTTGGCTTGTACCAACCTTTGTTAGTGTCCTCTAGACCATGAGAATCCATTTTCATCGAATTCATCAATGGTATGCCTACAATTTGGAACAAACACAAACGTAATTTTGTTGCTTACAGATTTTCAAAAAAAGATTTGTCCATAGATGGTCAAACTACAAATATGTTCTTTATGTAAAGTTATCTTTGGACTTAACTGAGCTTTCGCTAACCATCATTCCAAATTGTAATCCAAAATTTTCAAGTCACTTTTGCTGGCCTTTGTGCAAGATGCTTTGCTATCCATTGAGATTTTCTACCCCTTTCACCTTCAAACTAGTAGACATATTGAGGTGGTCAACTGCACCTTAGTCCATGCTCTCTACATTGACCATCATCAGAACAAACAATAGGACAACTACCTCCATATATTGCAACATATATATATTATGTTGCATGAAACTCCTAAAATGCCCACGTACTGGTACCAGAAACTCGCAAAAACTCGAAAACTTCTTGAAAACCTCCAAGGGCCCATGAGTGGTTTGGTACCCATAGAAAATCTAAAAAAAAACTAGTTTATGGAAAATGAAAACAAATTAACCTCTAGATCATTTGTAAACCTACCTAATTAACCTCGCATTCTTATTTTATTGTGACACACCACATTTCCCTTGACATACCCATTTTGGGGGGGTCACGTTTCCAAGCGTTCCCACGTTCCCATTTCCAAAACTTGTACACATTTCCATGTTTCGTGCAACTTAGTATCTATAACTAGGCAACACATGTCTCAACAAGGCACTCTCCCACTAAGTATGTTATTGGTTCTATCCCTTTGCATCTTTTGAGATTTCAGTTGATCTTCCTTCACCAACCACATCCCATCACTAGAGGGAGAAAGAGAAAGCCTCTTCCTTTGTTCAAAAATTCCCCAAGACATGGCATATGGCATACTCCATCAAAAACAAGCCAAGCATAAAGCACTTCATGACAAACAGAGGTTCAAATTGGTAACCATGTAAGACATCCCTTAGACAAATAGAAGTTCAAAAATCAACAAGCATCATCAGCTCAAATCGATCTGGTATGGACCATATACCAACACCCAAGCAATGGGTTCCAACTCATTGAGGGATCTACCACCTCATTTGTGTATTCACGACATTGTTAATGACAAGTCAACTTAATTGGTCACCTCCTAGAGAGGCAACAATAGATATTTAGAAATTTGCATCAGGATAAAACACAATATAAATACTAAAACTCAATCTACTCCACCATCATAAATTCTCATCACAACATGCTTTTTAAAACTAGACTCTGTGCTGCAGGCTTGGCTATTTGGCTATTTTCACAATGCAATTTATCAATTACAACAATGAAACAAGACCTTGAGCAAAGAAAAATTATCACAAGAGAAGATTTGAATTCAAAAAGGGATATGTCTGTATGCCTACCTCTGCAGTATCGTGTCCAAAGAAAAGAACCAAATAAAGAGTATCAAATATCACAGATGAATCAATAAGACGATAACTGTATAGCTCTCCTAGAAGGCGCATATGTGCTATACGTCGCTGCTGCATTCCGTAGTCATTCAATTCAAGTCCTAGCTTGATCTCCTCCAAAACCTGCAGTATAATAATAATAATAACAACAATTAAATATGCAGAAAAATATAAACGCAATCCCAACACCAAGCGAGCCACAAATATAATCAACCAAGGAAAACTAGTGTACTGCATGTACATTTGCATACTATGATAAGTTCATAAGCCATGTCATGTCCTACTAACTCACTAAAATATGCAATCTAGAAAACTAGGACTTTACAAACCAAATTACTCATTTTGAAAATAACTTCACTGAATAAATTACTTTTTCTTTGCATATACAAGAAACATTTGGGTATGATGAGGTCAAAGAGAAACAAACATAGAAATAGGACAGGACGATGGATGAATAACTCTAACAAGAGGTGACTAACTACATCGAGTTCGTGCAAGGATCTAAAGGCAAAGACATGCAAGCAAAAAAGAGATTTTGGGTAAACCAAAACCCATGATTGGTGCTATTTATAAAGTTCTCGCAAAATATTAAGATAAATTAAGATTTAAAATAAAGTAGGTTTTAGAAAGCATAGAAGAAAGCCAGAGTCTTACTGAGGAAAAGGGATGTCACCACAATTTCCTAAATGACCTTACAGAAAAGTGTTCTGATGCTTGAGAGCATAAAGATTAGGAGGCAAATTTTCAAGCAAAGTCAAAGTTAAAAAAACACTCCATTTTCAGAGACCCTTTCTTCCGTACACATTCACATTATAATGTTACAACATCAAACAGCAGAAGGGACAGGTACATAGTACCCTACATGCCCCAACTACAAAAAAAAATATATAAATATATGCTAACACATGCCCCCTATCACCGCCCCCCTTAAAAAAGCAGATATGCCAGTATTGTTTTCTGCATTTTAATAGTTTAATGCAAAACAGAAATTTCACCTCTGTGACTAGAGCTTTCCTGGATCTTAACCCAGTGAATTTTCATCCTTAGGGCAGTTATGAAATATAGAACAAAACAGAAGTGGAGAGTGAACAATATTTCTATCCTTAACAACCCAATCTTCTAGGCAATCAAAGGAGAAAAGAAACCAAAGTGTTCTGATAAGTTTCAGCCCTCTAGGGTAATCTTATCATGCATAAATCAGATCTGGGATTCTGAACACTCTTTTACAGCAGTAAAACAGCCTTTCACTTCTTCAATTATGATGTTTAATCACTTAATATAATTGCTCTTCACTTATGTCAAATCAGCAAGACATACATAGCTGTAAATAACAAATCATGAAGAACACAAATGGCTGAAAATCAAATCTGCAATTTACACAAGTATTGAACAGCTGAGTACTTCATTAATATGCATAAGATGTTGTTGTACATACCATAGCCTAAGTACAATCCACTAGCTCTCCAAAACCCTAGCTAGGAAAAATCAAGAAAAACCCTAGCTCAACCAAGGAGCTCCAACATGCATGAATCACTCAAACAAGTCCTCCAAGGCAAGACATCTTCTTCTCTTTTTCTTGTTCACCAACTACACCCAGGGTTTCATCTTAAAACCCTAATCTCAAACCTCTAGGCTTGTACATACCGTAGCCTTAAGTACAATCCGCTAGCTCTCCAAAACCCTAGCTAGGGAAAATCAAGAAAACCCTAGCTCAAACAAGGAGCTCCAACATGCATGAATCACTCAAACAAGAAGCTCCAAGGCAAGACATCTTCTCTTCTTGTTCACCAATTACACCCAGGGTTTCATCTTAAAACCCTAATCTCAAAACTCTAGGTGATGAAACCCTAACCCTACACTTCAAGATGCTCCAAGAAGATCATGAAACCTAGCAACTCCAAGATAGAAAGATCAAGCACAAATGAAGATCTGAGAGAGAGAAGATGACTAGTGCAATTTTCCTCTTAGTCACATCTCTAGACAAGAAATAAGAATGAACACAATTGTTGGCTAATGGTGCTTTGTTGATCAAAGATGCTATTAGTTTACCTCCTGCTAATACTAGACGTTCTTTCTACATTAGTTAGTCTCTGGAAGAGGTTATGATAGGCAATGTATATACCAATGTTGCACAACTTGGACTCAGCAAAGACTCGGTTGGCATATGACTCGGGGACTCGGAAAAAACTCGGGAAAGAGTCGGGACAGACTCCGCAAGACTCAGCAAATAGGAAAAAAATAAAAATATTGTACATTTTGGGCAAAAACATATAAAATAAAATAATAACTAAATTCCAAATATAAAATAAAATATAACAAAATTAAATTAAATATAAAATTAAAAAAATATAAAATATAAGCAAAAACAATAAAATACAATATATAACAGAAATAAAATAAAATAAAAAATATGAAAAAAATAAAATATAAAACAAAATATAACATAATAATAAATATAAAATATAAAAAAAAAATCAATAACTATAAATTTAAAACATATAACTTAAATAGAAATTAAAAAAAAAAACAAAAACAAAAAATATGTAATAAAAAAATTTATAACAAAAAATATAAATAAACAAAACTATTTAACAAAATCTATATAATAAAAAATATAAATAAAAATAACTACAGAAATAATATATATTATAAAACAAAATCTCAGGCTTAAAGATTTGGAAGGAGCAAGAAACCCTGCAAGAATGACAGTAGGAAGGTGTACGTTAATCAAAGACTGGGATTACACAGCGATTTAGGGTGTCTTCGAGGAGGATTATCAGATGTCCACCATTGTTGATTTAGCTGAAGACAACTGATCTGGGCACGCGGATGGAATGCAATTGAGTTCCTCATCTGTTCGACTGGACTGCTTACCTACTGGAAGGCAGAGGAAGTATACGCGGGAATGAAAGAAATGAGGGTCTTTATTCTTAGGATCGGACTTCCCTGTGATCGCTGGTGATGCTGGAGAGCTGCGAAGGTGTGGGGAAGTTCTTGGTTCTGCTTTGGATCTTCAAGATCGCTTCCAGTACTGGGTTTATTTTTGTGTGATTTACAAAACTTCTGGTGCTACGATGGTCTCCCAGGGGAGAGGAGCCTCTCCTGTCTTTGATTCCTTGCCTCGATCTGGGAAGAATGCAAACGCTGGAGCTCCGAAAAACCATGCAAAAACGATCAAGGAAAGAAAGAGACCAGATCTGCTAATATTGGGGGTAGATGTGACTATGGCAGAGGCAGAGGATTTATCGATTACTGCTGTGGTTGGTCATGTGAGGGGACGCAGATTTGGCCGTGGATTCCTTCAACGCTGGGTATCTGAACAGTGGATGAACGTTGTGTCATCAGCCCCGGAGGTCCGTGTATTGACAAAAGGCTGGTTTGCATTTATCTTCAGGAATCCAGGGGAGGTCCAGTCTGTTTTGAGTAGCAATTGGTCGATTCTGGGAATCCCTCTTGTTATGAAACGATGGTCACCATTCTTCGACTCTAAGACGGAGAGAGTTGCGAATGAACCTCTGTGGGTGAAGCTCCCAGGCCTGCCCATGCATATGTGGAATGAAACACGGTTTGCCGAGATTGGGAATTATCTTGGGGAATATGTGTGTTCTGATTCCTCCCATATATCGACTGGCATCTACACAGTAGCTAAAATATTGGTGAAAATCGATATTCGATTGGGTCTATCGGCTGAGATTAAGGTTCAATCCAAGGATGGGGATTTTACACAATCACTGGATTATGTGGGTGTGCCGTTTCGGTGTCATCGATGTCACTCTCAGAGTCATCTGGTAGCCGGATGTCCTTTACCGTTTCGGAAAGGTAAACCTCTGTCCGGTTTGGCAGCTGTTATAGAGGATGTTCCAGTGTCGAAGGTGGACTCTCCGGTGGTGGTGGTTGATGGGAGTGGGTCTGCTGTGGAGGGGGAAGTGATTTATGTCTCTGAGGTGCCACCCGCTCATGGTAGGAGACTAGGATCAGAGGTATTGTCGCCACCTTTGGTTATTGGGTTGGAGCACATTGAGCGGGCGCCCACTGGTACTGAGGGGGCTTCTACTACAATACCTCCGTCTTCTATGTCACTGGAGCTGCCTATTTCTCATCGGGATTCATCAGCGAATCACTCAGGTTTGTCTCCTTTATTTACCCCTACTGTTTCTATTGTGGACGATTCTATGGTATTGGGGGGGGGCTGCCATGGGTCTCCACATCGACCGGATGCTCCTTTTCATCGGCCTGATGTGGATTGTATGGTCACTCCGACTATGATTTCAACCAATCACTCTTCCAGCTCTGAGGGCAGCATCCGTTATGCCCTTCGTAATAGGGAGATTACTGATAATGGAAAGGGGGGCAAGGGTCTTCCTGATTTGGCCTTCAGTGTTGG
Organism: Larix kaempferi; assembly: GCA_027924585.1. NCBI lineage: Eukaryota > Viridiplantae > Streptophyta > Pinopsida > Pinales > Pinaceae > Larix > Larix kaempferi. The sequence goes on along the minus strand of BSBM01000672.1, from coordinate 11,299,318 downwards.
GGGGAAAGGGCGTGGTAGAAAATCCCATTTGTCCAAAGCAAAGTAACGGGCTATAGTGGATGTAGCGATGGGTACTCAATCTTCTATCGTGTGGGCACTTAGAGCAGTGGAATCCCATGACGGGGATTTAATATGAAAATTATGTCCTTCAACTGTCGTGGGTTGGCGAGTCCCATTAAAAAATCGTCGCTAAGGCGGCTGGTTGATTTAAACCAACCGGATGTATTATTGTTGCAGGAAACTTTGGGTGGCAGTGAGGAAGTCGTCCGTACGTTAGAATCTTTGCTGACTGGTTGGCAGTTTGTAGGAGTGGATGCTCGGGGTCGCTCGGGAGGTCTGGCCTCGGGGTGGAAAGTCAAGAGCTGCAGATGTGATTGTTCGTGGGGCATAGTCTCTGGACTCGGTTTGGAGGTTTGGGATGCAGAAATTGGTCGGACGATCACGGTTCTCAATATTTACGGGCCCTATTTAAATAGGGTGGGCTATTGGGACTCCTTGTTAGAGTTGGATAGTTTTGATGGCAGGGATGTGATTCTGGGTGGGGACCTCAATCTTACCCTGGGGTCTTCTGAAATTTGGGGGCCGCGGGCTGCTCCGGACACTTTAGCAAATTATTTCATTAATGCCTTGGTCAGGAAGGATCTACTCGACATTATACCATCCAAGCTAGCTCCTACCTGGAGGAATATGAGAGCTGGTGTTCATAGAGTGGCTAAACGCCTGGATAGGTTTCTGGTGGCCGAAGGATTGGCACTTGGTGTTGACGTTATCAGACAGTGGGTAGGCTCAGGTGGGATTTCTGACCATTGCCCCATCTTCCTGGAGATACGCGGCAGCAGGAAAAAACCACCCAGCCCATTCAAATTCAATGCTAGCTGGCTGAAGGAGGAGACATTCAGAAATCTGGTTCAAGAGCATTGGGTTCATCGTCCACATGACTCGCAGACGCAGGCTGGTGCTCACTTTTATAACAATCTTAAGAGAATTAAAGAAGCCACGCGTACATGGGCTCATGACAAAAGGGTGATGGATGACCTGCATTTACATGCGGCTGAATTAAACATAGCTAGGATACATTCCAGTCTGGGCATGGGATTCCTGGATGAGCTGCAGAAAGTTGAATTGTTGGATTGGGAGAGGCGCAGGAATCTGATTCTGTGTGAGAAAGAAGAGCTGTGGAGAATGAAAAGCAGGGCGGTTTGGCTTCAGTGCGGTGATGAGAACACTAAATTTTTTCAAGCTTATGCTAAGGGGAGAAAATTCACCAACTCGATCTGGGAACTTTCTGATGCTAATGGGGATCAGGTTTCCAGCTTTGATGGATTAGCAGATTTGGGAGTTCGACATTTTGGTGATTTATTCACGGCTCCTCCTGGTGTCTCTATCGCTGAGGTAATTAGTGTGACACAGCTTTTCCCCAGCTTTGTGGGGGAGGAAGATAACAGACTGCTGATGGAGGAGGTATCGCAGAAGGAGCTCTCCTTAGTTATGAATTCATTTAATAAAGATAGCAGCCCGGGGCCAGATGGCTGGCCGATAGAATTCTTCATAGGATTCTATGAATTCTTCGGGGAGGAGATTTTGAATGTGGTGGAAGAATCACGCAAGGCTGGGTTTATCCATGGTCCTTTCAACTCCACATTTTTAACCCTTATCCCGAAGACGGACAAGCCTGTCAGCTTTGATGAATTCAGGCCCATTTCGCTCTGCAATTGCATCTACAAGATCATCTCGAAGGTGATGGCGCGCAGACTCAAGAAAATATTGTCCAGGCATATTTCCTGTGAGCAATTTGGCTTCTTGGAAGGTCGCCAAATTCATGAGGCTATTGGCGTTGCACAGGAAGGTTTACACACTCTCAAGGTGCAGAAGCAGAAGGGGGCTGTGATTAAGATAGATCTATCCAAAGCATTTGACAGGGTGAGCTGGCTTTATATCCGGATGATACTTACCCACCTGGGGTTCTGCTATGAATTTATCAGATGGATTATGGCATGCCTCACAACGGTGGACTTTGCAGTGTTGATTAACGGTTCTGCTAGCCCTTTCTTCAAGGCTGGGAGGGGGCTCTGACAGGGATGCCCCCTGTCTCCGCTGCTGTTTCTCCTGGTTGCCGAAGGTCTTAGCCGATTTATTCGGACTGCAAAAGCTGATGGTTCCTTCAGAGGCATATCTATCTCACAGGTAATGTTCATTACACACCTCCTATTTGTTGATGACATTCTGCTTTTCTGTGATGGCTCGCGACAGGATATAGACAAGGTGGTTGAAGGCCTTCGATTAGTGCAAGTTGCAGCCGGTATGATAGTGAATACTGACAAATCTACTATCACTTGTTCGCAATTAACCGAGCAGGAGATCCTTAGCATGGTAAACAAACTACCATATAGGATTTTGGAAATCGATGATGGTTTAAAGTACCTCGGATTTCATTTAAAACCGAACGCATACTTGAAGGCTGATTGGTGCTGGTTAATTGCTAAGTTAGAACAGCGACTTCATGGTTGGAGCCATAAATGGCTATCTCGGGCCGGAAGGCTGGTTTTGATAAAATCTGTATTGGAAGCAGTTCCGGTGTATTGGATGTCTCTTGCTTGGATACCAATTGGCGTGCTGGAGCAGATTAGGCGACTGTGTTTTGCCTTTCTTTGGAAGGGTACCAGTGATCAACGTGCATTGGTGTGGGTCCGATGGGAGAAAATCGCTGTTCCTAAAGCATTGGGAGGGTGGGGATTAAAGAATATCTTTATGTTTGCCAAAGCTTTGGGGGCCAAAGTGTCGTGGAGATTAATTCATACACAAAGTCTCTGGACTAGTGTGGTCTATCATAAATATATTGCCCCTTTAACTCTTCTCGAATGGATCAGGCTGCGTAATAAGACGAGGGCAAACTGTTCGGTGGTCTGGAAAGCGGTGGTGCAGCATTTCACTTTAGTCGGATCTGGTTTAGTGTGGCGGGTTGGCGATGGGTGTCTCCTTAGAATTGGGATGGACCCTTGGGTTGGATGCAGGGGTGGACATGTCCTTTCTGAGGATTTGAGAACCTTTTTGGCTACTAGAGGATGCCTTTATCTGGCTGATTTAGCGGATCCGGGAGCTAATACACTTTGGCATCAGGGGTGGAAGTCTGCACGACATCTTGGGATATCGGCTGAACTACAGGGGGCCTGGGAGGCTTATTTAAGGTTGTTATATCTCACTCACATTCGTTTGTCCGATAGGCCTGATGTCCTTATATGGGATCACCATCCCTCCGGTGTATATACTCCTAAACTTGGATATATCCAACTCAATTTGGAATTACATAACCGGGAATTGGCGTGGTGGTGGAAATACTTGTGGAAGCTAAGATGTCCGGGCAAAGCCAAACTACTATTCTGGGCAATCCTGGAAAATAAGGCACCCACTTGGGACACTCTGCAAAAACGTTTTCTCCAGGGTCCGGGGATATGCCCCCTTTGTAGGGTTGCCGAAGAGAACATGGCCCATCTTTTTATTCATTGTAGTTTCTCACAGGCTGTTTGGATGGAAATCTGCAACCTTTTGGATATTAAGGTGAGATGGAGGGGTTCGAGTGTGCTGGAAGCATTCGAATTGTGGTGGTCTGTACAACATAACTCCACCTCCCGGGCTCTCCCGTGTATATACACTTGGGGCATATGGATTGCCCGCAATATGGTGATATTCCAGGACCGCAGGGTTCCACTGGCATCTGTTGTGGCACAAATGGTGGCGGTTTATCTACATTATGTGGCCCCGGTACAAGTGAGCAGAGTCAGACCTGTGCAGGTAGAATTAATAGATCACTCCATGCCGTGGGCTTTTTTCGATGGCGCCTCCATAAATCAACAATCGGTATGTGGAGGGGGGGGTGTCCTTTACAAATCAGAGGCACATTTTTTCCATCTGGTGGCTGGTTTGGGTAGAGGATCAAATAACTATGCAGAACTCATGTCTCTAAAATTACTGATGTTATTTGCTCTAGAACAAGGATGTTTATCACTTCAGATCTTTGGTGACTCCCTGTTAGTCATCAATTGGGCTAAGGAGATCTCAATGTGTAATGTGATGGTTCTAATACCTATCCTGGAGGAGGTGAACCGGATAAAATTGTCCTTTAATCACATCACTTTTACACATGTATACAGGGAGCGGAATGGGCTAGCAGACCAGTTATCCAAGGAGGCAACGCAGCTGGAGTTTGCTCACGGAACATGGAGGATAACCATACATTCTCCGGAAGGAACCTTCAGCTATTATCACCGACCATTTTATGAGGTTAATGAGGAGGCACTGCATTGATATATTGATGACTGGGGAAATATGGGAAGGCTAATCGCTGAACTCCTCTTGTCGGGAGGCATCACACAGGTATATTAAGGACAGACTGAACTTGATGAAACTATCAAACGCCCTCTGTTGTAAATACTCTGTATAGAGTGTAGAATTGACGGGCTGTATGGACAGTAATTAGAGCTGTGACGATTAAGAACTGAATAAATATGCTCTGTAATGACGGGCTGTAATAAAATGCAGAGTCACGACCTTCTAGTAGAGCAACTGTAGCGAGCTGCAGGCTGGAAAATATATAGAATATGTAAGGGACTCATTGTGGGCTGTATGGACAGAGTCAAATAATGGATCAGAGATGGTCACGATCAATTTGAAACAGCAGTAGGATGCAGTCGGTTACGATTGGATCTGTTGACAATAATAAGGACTGTAATATGTGACAATGTAGGGATCGTAGTGATCCTATTACATGTGCAGAATGTAATTTTGTTCCTCTTTTTGAAATAAAAATACGAATTTTTCTAAGGAAAAAAAATATATATATATTATAAATAAAATATATAACAAAATAAAATAAAATAAATTATATAACAAAAAAAAACAATATAACATAAACTATATATAAATAAAAACTATATAATAAAATTTATATAACATAAACAAGCAATAATGTAACATAATAAAAAAAATAAAAAATAAAAAAATTTACTGCACAGACGAATTACTCGACCCGCGAAGAGGCGCAACTGCAAGCCAAGACTGCAAACTTGTTGCTCCATGGTGAGTATCCACGCCCGAACCTTCACCGCAATGAGCAAGATGATGCTGAACCTTCACCGCAACGAGCTGCCAGCTTGCCACACAAACCTTCACTGCAACGATGAACTTCACGAATTGGAATTGTCACGAACCCTCAACCCGCGCGGAACCCTCAACCCATGGAACTAATTTTTGGCGTCCTTCCCCTTCCGTAGCGTGCTGCCGAGTTCCACAAGTATCTGCCGAGTTCCTCGATTGTCCGCCGAGTCCAGCGAGTGGGCGAGTCCACGAGTGCCAAGCCGAGTCTTTGCCGGTTATGCGGTGTGGGAGGCCGCTCAAGGAGACTCGCGAGTCCCAGCCGAGTGGTGCTTCACTGGTATATACCCTTCCACTCTTTGCATTTATGTATTTAAATATGTTTTTGTAAATATAAGAAGTATTTTTCAAAAAATAATAAACACTGATATATACAAGGAGGTCTCTCTCCTTCCTCTATATATATATATGGGAGGTAAGGGAGGACAACAATAAAATGTGGACACATGCCCTTACAAGCAAACTATAATAAACACTTGCAAGCCTTCACAATTAAAGCACTTCAATCGAAGGGTACACATGTCATGCTCCAAGGTGATGTCATACACAATAAGATCTCCAAATTGATGTAGCTGCATAAGGTGTGTCCAAACCCCTCCATCACAGGCCAACATGGACTCCATCACTCATCCTAAGCCATGTACTCAACTAGGTCCACTGCCCCTATATGAATATTGTCACAACCTAGGCACCCTCAAGTCAACTCCAAGCCTCCATATAGGAATCCAAGCTACCCCATGTTGTCTAAGGGCATCAGGCCCTCCTCCAAGATGCACAATGCTCCTCCTAAGTAGGGAATTCTCCAAGCAAGCGAGCCTCTGCATGTGGTCATCATGAAGGACATCCCACGAGCTATAAAGAGAACTCCAACGCCCTAGGGAAGAATGCCAAGAAGGCACCAAATTGAGGTCAAGCAACCACTGAGAAAGTTGTCTCCAATGTGCAAATCCATCACAAACCATCTCCCATGCACCAATCCATCTCGAACCATTCAAGAGCTAAACATACACCATGTACCCCATATCTCATGAAGCACCCCCAAACATAGTGTAAACACTTTCAAAGTAACCCAAAAGCTAACACTCCCTCTTTACAAGGAAAGTATTTACATGACACTTGACAACTCCCTTTGCAACTCCACCAAACTTGCTGCCTACAAATCTACACCTACTACAATCCTAGAATCAACCATTGTCACCTATAAAGAACATGTCACCAATGAATAATGACCACCTATGAATATGAAGGAACATAACTCGAGAACAAAAGCAACCTTCCAAAGTCCAACATCCTCCAAGTCAACATCACGAGATCAATGGACACCACATCATGAGTTGTCTAGGGCATCCTACAAAGATAATCACATCTCTGTACAAGATCAAGACAAGCGAATCACATTGATAAAGTGACAATAATATAAATCGGCACAAGTCAACTCCTCAATCCTGAAACACCCAGCTCATGATAAAGGTAACAACCCATACAAGATTATCAATGACTTGTCAACATGAGAATCCCTATCATACACCTCCAATCTACCAAAAATTGAAATAACATAAACTAGCTCAACTCCCTCATCCTAAGAGAAATGCAAGAGTGACATGGGCAACCTTCCACAATGCTCCCATCAATTGCAAACCTGGAATCAATCTTAGCATCAAACTCCATTAAGGCATCACACCCTCCAATGGACAATTGTAACGCATATAAATGGAACAAACTAATGCAACTTGACTAGGTTATCTCCTAGGAGGTATAATTGCCCTCACTAAAGATATGGGTGCTCCTACCCGGTATTGACCCTATTGGAATGTCTAAATGAGCCATCTCAATTTCCTACGGGATGGAGTGGAAGGCGAGGTCCTATCTACCTCTAGCCTCACCTCGTCCACATTTGAATTTGACTTCACATCTTTGCTTACTATTTTCTTCTTTTGTGCTAGAATATAGACCCTATAAACCTTGGAAATCTTATTATACCCAAGAAAAATACCTTTCTCCTCCTGCACATGAATACAAACTAGACTACCAAACACATACAAATGAGATATATATGGTTTCACAGCAATAAATGCCTCCTCTGGGGTCATGTCCTTCTAGATCCTGTGAGGACACCTATTCAAGTAATACACAATTGTGTTACAATCCTTAGCCCAACAACTCATGGGAAAATCCATGTCATGAATAAGAGAATTACCAATCCCGATGATGGACCAGTTCTTCTTCTCAACAACCCCATTTTGTTGTGGGTTTTGTTGACCACCAAAACCCACTAGGTGGACAACAATGTACCATGCCCATGTAAATGTAAATGTGCCTTGAAGACAAAGAAGATGTACTTTATGATTTATTCAAGCGAGGAAGCTTTCCTTCTTTTCTTCTCTCCATGAAATTTCCGCACCCCTGCAGGGGATTTTGTAAGGATATGTCAGCATGAAGGTCTAGTTTTTTGTAACTTAGTCACCTAGGACTTTATCATTAGGGAAGTCCTCTTTTTAGAGATTTTAATTACTTGAGTTTTTCACTCAAAAATACCTCCAAAGTGGTGAAAGGTGTTCTAGTGATAGAGTCTATGGAGTGATTGGGGCCTAGAAATGTTCTATATTACCATGCTCGACATCATCTAGAGTCTTGCGGAATTTCATTAAGTTTTGCATAGGATTTTTTTTAATTTTTGGTCATTAAAAATATTCACTCGGGACAATTTGTTGTAATGTAAAAGAGGTTTACTTGGTCCATTTTGATGTTGTATAGGGGTATGGGTACTCAAGACAAATGGCATGAGACCCCCTACACCCTTGGGCCAAGTTTGAGGTCATTTAGACAAGTATTACTATGGTTATGGTCACTTTTGCCCAGATCAGTCATGGAAATCAGGAAATTTGGCATTTAATTAGAGAGCCAAATTTTGTAAAAATTACTATAGTCACTTGGGGTGGCCAAGTAAGGGTCCTAAAGCTTATGTTATATGCCTAAGATGAAAATTAGACCATAGAGGGGCCCCCCATGAGGATGTGTCACTTGATTGGAGTTGTCCCCAAAGGAAATGCACCCTCCTCTCATGAGTGAATGTGGGTTGATGGAAAGTCAAAGGAACGGGTCCCACTCAAGTGGTTCCCCCCCCCCCTTTTGGCATAAGATGTTGGTTTAAAACATTAGAGGGAGGTTCCCCCCCTCATTACTTGCCTCCCTCTCATGAATTGTGCCTTCCTTGAGCAAGTGCGCCCTCCTCTCTTGGGCCCCCCTCTCCACATTTTGACATTTGGTAAGCATGCAAAGGGGGTCTCCTTCCCCTCTTGGGCTATTTAAGGAGGCTCTTCCTCCTCTTTGTGGTTACATTCACCCATACTCTTGCTTCATTTTTGCTTATGCTCTCTTGCTCCCATTTTTTCCATTCTTACTCTCTTGCTCCATTCTTGTCCAAGAGAAGCCATTGTACTTTCAAGTTATGATGTGAATGAAGAAATCTTTGGAGGAAGTATTGTCCATGCTATGTGTATGAGGTGACCTTGTTCCAATCTTTGTTCTATTTTGCATTATGGAATCTCAAGCAAAGTTTTTTGTTTGAGAATAGCATTGTTTCAGTTTGTTGCATGCTACATGGGTTCTTTGCTTAGTATTTGAAAAGTTAATAAATATTTAGTTTAGATATTTTTGTTTCTCAAGTCTTTGTGAATATCTCACCTCATTTTGCATTGTTGAGTTTTTTTGTCACAGGTTGCCCAAGTTTGAAGAGTGGGATTTCCGGGTGGAATACCCCACTGTTCAACATCTTCAAAGGACTTGGCATCTCAATACTAACTTTATTTCTTAACGCATATTTTTACAAGCCTTTCTTTTGCACTCTACATCATCATTTTTCAAGTGTTTACATGCTAGTTTGCCTTAAAACAATTTCTGGTTTTACATGCAAAATTTCAACTTCATTTAAAACTTATTTCTATCACATTTGTACAATAATTGCTTGATGTTTTGTGCAGGTTTCTGATCTTATAGGGGGGAGGGATGCCCAAATTCAGCCACTAGCAAGCACCAACAACACCCAAGAAATCCTACTTCAAGTCCTTCACTCAAAAATGGTCAAAAATCACTATTTCTCTCTCTTTCCTTCATAATAATAAGTGTTGGAATCTGAATCATTGTAACAAGCCCAAGAGAGTCTCTTGGAATTGAGTTTATTATGTTTTGTTTCAAGCATTTACTTCCTAGATTAGTTTTCTCTTAGTTGCATGCAAAGGAAGAGGCTCTGCCCATCCTTGCATGGTTTTGTTAAGTAGTTTTGCTTACTAGTTGTTTTTTACTTCAAGCATTTTTATTTTGCCCGCACCTCACTAGTGAAGTGGCTCTGCCACTCCAGTGATATTGCGCTTGGCTTGCATTTTTATCTTTCAGTAATTTGCTTAAAGTATTTTTATTTTTCCTGCACCTCACTAGTGAAGTGGCTCTGCCACTCCTGCGATATCGCGCTTGGCTTACATTTTACTTCTGTATTTTTTATTTCAAGTAATTTCATTTTGCCCGCACCTCATACGTGAGTGGCTCTGCCACTCCTGTGAAATCGGGCTTGGATTACATTGTTCTAGTTTAGTTTTGCTTTGAGAATAAAATTTAACTTAAGCCACGTTTTTGCCCTGTATCCTCACCCCTCGCCGGTTAGATCGAAGTTGGGTGACGAGAACGGGAAAAGATTTGTGTTGGCGAGTTTAATAGGCTCCCGGATACATATCTTCATTAGAACGGAGAAAAGGAGGCTTAACCTGTGGAGCTGGTGGGGTAGAGACCGTGGGGGGTCTCGTGGCACTTTGTGTCCTCCAGTTGAGCACCCAGAAAGTTTTGAGATTGACCCATGGAGCTAGTTGGGGACCTTGTGTCCTCAAGTTGAGCACCCAACATTCTCTCTCTAATCGAAGGAGATAGTCTCTTGGTGTAGACATCTAGATTAGTTCATTTCTCTACAACAAACACCTTAATCCCCTAAGTCAAAGAGAGACATAAAATTTACTAAAATTTATAGGATCACTTGCACAATAGTGTTACAATCTCTTTACTTTTTCGCAAGCATTTCGCATTGCTTTCTTGTTCACAACATTTGCTTCAAGTGCTTTTTAGCTTAATATTGCCACGTATATCCTTGTTCAATTAAGTTGTCCGTGTTCTCATTTTAAATGCTTATGTGATATATTGATCATCTTGTGGCAAGCATTTCATTTACTTGTTCATTTACTAAGTTGTGATTTCATGATATATCTAGATTAGTAACTGAATTATTACTTTGAAAAAGTACTTGTTTAAGTCGTTATTGTGACTCCATAGCCCGAGTAGTGACGGCACTGGTCTTTTGATTGATTAATTGTTTCTCTCTTGCATCTTATTTGGCTTAGTCTAAAAGGTTTTTCTTGTCATTGAACTGTTGCATATCTGCACGTCTGCTTGTCATTTTCATTTTCATAACTTACAACTCCAAAAAAATAAAGAAACTTAGTATTTAGGGACTACCCCCCTTGACCTTTAGGAGTTGTGGTCTAAACGGAGCAGTTTAGCGCCGAGGTGGCATTGGGTTCATAACTCATAGTTGCCCTTTGGAACACACACAACGGTTGGGAGACTTACCCGTGTCCAAGTGTGTTTTTGGCAACAACATTTTTGGCACCATTGCCGGGGACAAGTCTCTTGTCCTTGGTTAATCGAATTTTAATTTTAATTTTAAATTTTGAACTTTGTAAAAAGATTAAAATTTTTATAACATAAGTTGTTAGGCATTGCTTAATCTTCAAGTGGCGACTCGAATTTCAAATTCTGTAAGGTATTCTACTAGGAGCAATTCTAGGGGTGTGTTTGGCCCCCTCACTGAACCTGAAAGGGTTTATAGGAGGAGATTAAACAGACTAGCTCCTCGTAGACTCCTCACAAATCTTGGAGAAGAAGCAATTTCTGATATACATTTGTTATTTACTCATAATAATCCTTTGATAACTTTGCCAATGGATGTTATATATGACCCATGTGATTTTTCAGCCATCCATGGTTTTCCTCATCCTATTCCTGACAAAGATCTTGAGAAGTTGCCTTCTTTTCAGGGAAACAATGCTATTAGTGCAAAGGTTCATATTCGGAATTTCAGCTCATGCATTAGCAAGTGGTGCAACGCCCATAATTATGAGGATGTGAAAATGAAACTCTTTGTCTTGTCCTTAGAGGAAGATGCCCTTGATTGGTTCACTGAATAGGATGATGATAAATTTAAGACCCTTCAAGATATCTTGACTGCTTTTACTGATAGATGGGGTGATAGAAAGGATAATCGTTACCTCTTGGCTGATTTACATTCAAGTAAGAAAAAAGAAATGAAACTATGGAAGAGTTCAATGAATTGGTCAAAAGTATGCCTCAAAATATCAAACCTCCTGATGATACAATCTTGATTTATTACATCAAACTTGCTGCTTCTTCAAATAAAATGAAAGCAAATCAGAATTCACCTCCTTGCTTACTCCTAACTTGAACACCATAAGGTTTATTGCCCAAAACTTCTTGAACTCTTTCTCAACTTGGGCAGGAGTAATATTCACAGGCAAGTTGTTGATAAAAATAGAGCACCCAATCCTTTCTACAATGTTGTTGGCGGTTATATTGATAGGAGTGGAATTTAGTGGAGTAGAAATGGAAGCAGTTGATGGACATTAAGCGGAATCTGGTACATCCCTGCTCCTCACTAGAGGCAGTTCCTTAAGTGCAACGGTGGCTTGTGCTGCACTATTTTTAAGAATTGAAACATAGGACATTTTGGGTGCTTCTTGAACTACAACTGAAGTTTCTTGAGCAGGACCAGGAGGCCCTCCATTGTGAGCATGTTCAGTTTCTGATCCCTTTTGACTAACTAACCTTGCCTATGACTGGGGTGATCCAATCTAATGGATCACATTTGGCCCTATCTGCATGAAACAACTCCTTGTGGAGGCAATTGACCCACGAGGGGTGATTATGTCACAGGTGAGATTTGTACATAGGTGGGGAGATTAACAACTTCTCCCCTTAACCACCCAAGCTAGACCCCATTGATACCAAAAAAAACTTTTTTATCAGCATCCCACCATAAGGTTTATGTTGGGATAAGCATCAAACTTGAAAAGATGATACAACCTTAAGTGAAGTGGAAGGAGTATGCATTAAGCACCAAGCTTCACGAACTTGGCTTCAATTAGAAATTTGGTAAAGATATTGGTGTTTTGCTCTTTAGCCCTGCAATAGTTCCTTTTCGTACGTCCTTCGTGCATCATTTTTTTCACATAGACGTGACAAGTTTTGATGTTCTTTGACCTTGCATGAATAACCTGATTCTAGTGTGTTAGCATTTGGGGTTATTGCAAAAGTGTTTTTACCTAGCTAGGAGAGTGCTAGGTCTCCTAATCCTCAAAGCATAGAAACGTTAGGTCTTTGTTTTGGCTTGTAATGACTTCTCAAGATTCTTCATTCTTAAGTTCGTCAACGCAAATGATACAAGATGATGTGATCTTCTACGTGTTGAGCAAAACTTTTGAGTTGTGAAAGAGTCTGCCCACCCTAATTCGATCTTCCGTGGAACTGAACATTTATAGGGTTCGCAGAGAGAACCTATTGTATGAGTATCCTTCCAAGATGACTTCTACTTTATGACTGAACTGTATTGGTATGAGTATCCTTCCAACATGACTTCTACTTTATGACTGAACGGTATTGGTATGAGTGTCCTTCGAAACATAGGTCAACTGCTTTTGTTGATGTTGATATGCTGATTGCTTAAGGAATCAACTCTTATGATTAGGATATCAATAAGGTATCCTTTTATCTGGTGTCATATTCTCAAAACTCTCATCTTTGAATACTTCTAATCATTTATTGTTTGGTAAGATTTTCATAAGATCTGTATTGTTTTCCTTCTCCAACGTCTCGATTTTTACATGTGATGACTTCTTTATTTCAACGAGATCTGCGATTGTTTCTTTATCGATTAAGGATTCCTTGTTGATAGATTTTTCTAACTTATTATGTAACAACTTCTTGTCATTCTTTAGCTTATTGATTTGGGTAAGTAAACTTCGATTTTGAACCTTTAAGCCTAAAAGTTGTTCAATGTTCTTTGGCTTTTCGACTTTGTCCTTAAAGTCGTGGTTTTCTGAGTTCTCCTCTTTTCATCTATTGATTTGCTTAAACAACCTCTGATTAAGGTTCATTAAGTTGGAAGCTTCAGGAGGGATACTCTTTGACTTTGAAACAAGATATGCTTTGGCTGCATCTTCTAAAAGATTTTGGTCAGTCACACAATTCTGAGCTTGTAGCTCAAGCACAAGCTCACAATGGTGTGACTGAGGAAAATCTACTGGAAAATGCAGCCAATGCATATCCTGTCTCTGAAATACTTGTCAATTCTGAACCAGTAGCTCAAGCTCAAGCTAATAACAGTGTGCATGAGAAAAATCTTGTAGAAGATGCAGCCAAAGCATATCCTGTGTCAGAGCCACTTGTCAATTTTCAACCAGTAGCTCAAGCTCAAGCTAAGAATGGTGTGAATGAGCAAAAATCTTGTAGAAGATGCAGCCAAGCATATCCTGTATCAGAGCCACTTGTCAATTCTGAACCGGTAGCTCAAGCTCAAGCTCTGAATGGTGTGACTCAACAATCCACAACAGTTGTGCAGGAGCTTGCTCCTGTAGTTGAGGAGGTACACAATAATTACAAGCAATGGAGGGAATTTACACAAGGGTCAGTTAGTCAAAAGGGGTCGGAAACTGAACATGCTCACAATGGAGGGCCTCCTGGTGTTGCTCAAGAAATTTCAGTTGTGGTTCAAGAAGCACCCAAAATGTCCTATGCTTCAATTCTTAAAAACAATGCAGCACAACCCACCGTTGCACTTAAGAAACTGCCTCTTGTGAGGACCAGGACTGTACTAAATTCCACTCAATGTCTATCAACTGCTTCCATTTCTAATTTTCTACTCTACCAAATTCCACTCCTATCAATACAAGAGACAACAACACTGCATAAAGGACTGGGTGATCTATTTTTATCAACAACTTGCTTGTGAATACTACCCCTCCCCAAGTTGAGAAAGAGTTGAAGAAGTTTGGGGCAATAAAACTTTCTAGTGTTCAAGTTGTTAGAATTTTGATTATAGCAATATAATTTTCATCTCTTTCAACTTATAAACAATATAGGATCACTGAAAGAACAAGTATGCACAGAAACAATAGACACAAAAGTTTATGTTGGGAAAACCCAAACTTGGGAAAAACCAAGCAACCCTTTCTTACTCAGAAATTGAGTACAACGAAGATAAAAGTACAAGAAGAATAGATGCCTAAAGAAATCAACTCCAAATGTCTTATGCTACCCAAAAAGTGTGCCCTCAAGGGAAAGAGGACAATTGGACTAGGTCGAAGTTAGAGGATAAGTAGAAATACAAAACACCCTCAAATTCACAATTTAAAAGGGTTTCACGAATCCCAATGCACTTCTTCAAATGAGGACACCCTCTAGGGTTTGTGGCTAAAACCCTAGGGCGAAAATTTAGGGTGGACCAAAAATACCAAATCATGTCTAATTCACCAATTAAAAGCTTTTCACATATCCCAATGCACTTCCTCATAATAGAACACCCTCTAGGATTTGTGGTTAAAACCCTAGGCACAGAGTTTTAGGGTGAACCAAACAAACAAGTTCACGGCTACTTTTGGATTTTTTGAATTTATTTAGAGTGTTAGGGCTTTTTCCAACTATAAAATACCTCAATGCATAAAATAAAATAAAAGACATGTAAAATTGGATGAAAAGAGGATAGTTGAAGGATAGGGTATTAGATTCTTGTCTTCAACCCTACGGCTATGAGAGATTGAGGATGACGTCCCTCCTCTTAAGATGGTTTCCACTGCTTGCAACTAGGGCAAAGCTAGCAACCATCTACAGTAAGGTAGCAAAACCCTAATTATGGCAAATATAGAATTCCAAGGCCCAATAGAACTGTGGAGAGCTCCTTGATAGGAAAGTCTCCTCACGCATAGAAAAAATGCTAGCAAACAAACCCTTTTAGTCCAAAGCACTTCAAGAATGACGTCAACCTAGGGTTACCAAATAAACTTACCAACATTAATCAAGAAATGAGAAAGGAGATGCACCTTAGGTCACCCTTTAGCACGAGTTATCACAACTATTCTCACTATCCACTTAGCATGTGACAATCAAACCTTAGAAATTCTTCCATTCGCCATTCATGCAAGAGAAAAAGACATCCCAAGAGAAGTGCACCTAACTTCAAATGCTCTCATAAACCAAGAGAAAGATAAAAGAATACATAATTTGAACCATTGTCCATAATTTTACCACGAGGTTAAAAAGACTTATTTATATCCTTAACCTTTTAGAATAATATCAATAGGCATAAGGATACTCTTTTTTTCTTCAATATATACTCGATGACCATTAATTAGAAATTAGAATACGGGATGCCTCAACAGCAGTTTGGATAGAAGCTGCATCATTAAATTCCACAAAACCATAACTACATCCACCCCCCTGCCTGTTCCTAACTTGTAAACCAGAAAGCTTAACCGCCCCAAACTTATTCATCTCTTCCTCAACTTGGGAGAGGATAATATTTACAAGCAAGTAGTTGATAAAAACAGAGCACTGGCCTCTTTCTGCAATGATGTTATTAACTTTTGGTTGTTTCTACCTAAGATATACTTGACATCCACCAATTAGAACAGGGAATCCCTGAACTGCGGTTTGGACTGAAGTTGCTTCTTCAAATAAAACGAAAGGAAATCGGAATTCACCTCCTTGCTTACTCCTAACTTGAACACCAGAAGGTTTTATTGCCCCAAACTTCTTGAATTCTTTCCCAACTTGGGCAGGAGTAATATTCACAGGCAAGTTGTTGATAAAAATAGAGCACCCAGTGCTTTCTACAGTGTTGTTGGCTGTTATATTGATAGGAGTGGAATTTGGTGGAGTAGAAATGGAAGCAGTTGATGGACATTAAGCGGAATTTGGTACAACCCTGGTCCTCACTAGAGGCATTTCCTTAAGTGCAACGGTGGCTTGTGCTGCACTATTTTTAAGAATTGAAACATAGGACATTTTGGGTGCTTCTTGAACTACAACTGAAGTTTCTTGAGTAGGACCAGGACGCCCTCCATTGTGAGCATGTTCAGTTTCTGATCCCTTTTGACTAACTAACACTGGCTATGAGTGGGGTGATCTAATCTGATGGATCACATTTGGCCCTATCTGCATGAAACAACTCCTAATGGAGGCAATTGACCCACGAGGGGTGATTATGTCACAGGTGAGATTTGAACATAGGTGGGGAGATTAACAACTTCTCCCCTTAACCACCCAAGCTAGACCCCATTGATAACAAAAAAAACTTTATCATCAGCATCCCACCATAAGGTTTATTTTGGGGTAAGCATCAAACTTGAAAAGATCATACAACCTTAAGTGAAGTGGAAGGAGTATGCATTAAGCACCAAGCTTCACGAACTTGGCTTCACTTAGAAATTTGGTAAAGATATTGGTGTTTAGCTCTTTAGCCCTGCAATAGTTCCTTTTGGTACGTCCTTCGTGCATCATTTTTTTCACATAGTCGTGACAAGTTTTAATGTTCTTTGACCTTGCATGAAAAACCTGATTCTAGTGTGTTAGCTTTTGGGGTTATTGCAAAAGTGTTTTTACCTAGCTAGGAGAGTGCTAGGTCTCCTAATCCTCAAAGCATACAAAAGTTATGTCTCTGTTTTGGCTTGTAATGACTTCTCAAGATTCTTCATTCTTAAGTTCGTCAACGCAAATGATACAAGATGATGTGATCTTCTATGTGTTGAGCAAAACTTTTGAGTTGTGAAAGAGTATGCCCACCCTAATTCGATCTTTTGTGGAACTGAACATTTATAGGATTCGCAGAGAGAACCTATTGTATGAGTATCCTTCCAGGATGACTTCGACTTTATGACTAAACTGTATTGGTACGAGTATCCTTCCAAGATGACTTCTAATTTATGACTGAACTGTATTGGTATGAGTATCCTTCTAAACATAGGTCAACTGCTTTTGTTGATGTTGATATGCTGATTGCTTAAGGAATCAACTCTTATGATTAGGATGTCAATAAGGTATCCTTGTATCTGTTGTCATATTCTCAAAACTCTCATCTTTGAATACTTCTAATGATTTATTGTTTGGTAAGATTTTGATTAGATATGTATTGTTTTCCTTCTCCAACATCTCGATTTTTACATGTGACGACTTCTTTATTTCAACGAGATCTGTGATTGTTTCTTTATCGATTAAGGATTCCTTGTTGATAGATTTCTCTAACTTATTATGTAACAACTTCTTGTTATTCTTTAGCTTATTGATTTGGGTAAGTAAACTTCGATTATGAACCTTTAAGCCTAAAAGTTGTTCAATGTTCTTTGGCTTTTCGACTTTGTCCTTAAAGTCGTGGTTTTCTGAGTGCTCCTCTTTTAATCTTTTGATTTGCTTAAGCAACCTTTGATTAAGGTTCATTAAGTTGGAAGCTTCAAGAGGGATACTCTTTGACTTTGAAACAAGATATGCTTTGGCTGCAACTTCTACACGATTTTGGTCAGTCACACAATTCTGAGCTTGTAGCTCAAGCTCAAGCTCACAATGGTGTGACTAAGGAAAATCTAGTCGAAGATGCAGCCAATGCATATCCTGTCTCTGAAATACTTGTCAATTCTGAACCAGTAGCTCAAGCTCAAGCTAGGAACAATGTGCATGAGAAAAATATTGTAGAAGATGCAGCCAAAGCATATCCTGTGTCAAAGCCACTTGTCAATTTTGAACCAGTAGCTCAAGCTCAAGCTAAGAATGGTGTGAATGAGCAAAAATCTTGTAGAAGATGCAGCCAAAGCATATCCTGTGTCAGAGCCACTTGTCAATTCTGAACCAGTAGCTCAAGCTCAAGCTCTAAATGGTGTGACTCAGCAATCCACAACAGTTGTGCAGGAGCTTGCTCCTGTTGTTGAGGAGGTACACAATAATTACAAGCAACGGAAGGAATTTACACAAGGGTCAGTTAGTCAAAAGGGGTCGGAAACTGAACATGCTCACAATGGAGGGCCTCCTGGTACTGCTCAAGAAATTTCAGTTGTAGTTCAAGAAGCACCCAAAATGTCCTATGCTTCAATTCTTAAAAACAATGCAGCACAACCCACCGTTGCACTTAAGAAACCACCTCTTGTGAGGACCATGGCTGTACTAAATTCCGCTCAATGTCTATCAGCTGCTTCCATTTCTACTCTACCAAATTCCACTCCTATCAATACAAGAGACAACAACACTGCATAAAGGACTAGGTGGTCTATTTTTATCAACAACTTGCTTGTGAATACTACCCCTGCCCAAGTTGAGAAAGAGTTGAAGAAGTTTGGGGCAATAAAACTTTCTAGTGTTCAAGTTCTTAGAATTTTGATTATTGCAATATAATTTTCATCTCGTTCAACTTATAAACAATATAGGATCACTGAAAGAACAACTATGCACAGAAACAATAGACGCAAAAGTTTATCTTGGGAAAACCCAAACTCGGGAAAAACCCAGCAACCCTTTCTTATTCGGAGATTCAGTACAATGAAGATAAAAGTACAAGAAGAATAGATGCCTAAAGAAATCAACTCCAAATGTCTTATGCTACCCAAATAGTGTGCCCGCAAAGCAAAGAGGACAATTGGACTAGGTCGAAGTTAGAGGATAAGTAGAAATACAAAACACCCTCAAATTCACAATTTAAAAGGGTTTCACGAATCCCAATGCACTTCCTCAAATGAGGACGTCCTCTAGGGTTTGTGGCTAAAACCCTAGGGCGAAATTTTAGGGTGGACCAAAAATACCAAATCATGTCTAATTCACCAATTACAAGCTTTTCACATATCCCAATGCACTTCCTCATTATAGAACACCCTCTAGGATTTGTGGCTAAAACCCTAGGCGCAGAGTTTTAGGGTGAACCAAAAAAACAAGTTCACGGCTACTTTTGGATTTTTTGAATTTATTTACAGTTTTAGGGCTTTTTCCAACTATAAAATACCTCTATGCATAAAATAAAATAAAAGACATGTAAAATTGGATGAAAAGAGGATGGTTGAAGGATAGGGTATTAGATTCTTGTCTTCAACCCTAGGGCTATGAGAGATTGAGGATGACGTCCCTCCTCTTAAGATGGTTTCCACTGCTTGCAACTAGGGCAAAGCTAGCAACCATCTACAGTAAGGTAGCAAAACCCTAATTAGGGCAAATAGAGAATTCCAAGGCCCAGTAGAACTGTGGAGAGCTCCTTGATAGGAAGGTCTCCTTATGCATAGACAAAATGCTAGGAAGCAAACCCTTTTAGTCCAAAGCACTTCAAGAATGATGTCAAACTAGGGTTAGGAAATTAACTTACGAACATTAATCAAGAAATGAGCAAGGAGATGCACCTTAGGTCACCCTTTAGCACGAGTTATCACAACTATTCTTACTATCCACTTAGCATGTGACAATCAAACCTTAGAAATTCTTCCATTCGCGATTCATGCAAGAGAAAAAGACATCCCAAGAGAAGTGCGCCTAACTTCAAATGCTCTCATAAACCAAGAGAAAGATAAAAGAATACATAATATGAACCCTTGTCCATGATTTTACATCGAGGTTAAAAAGACTTATTTATATCCTTAACCTTTTAAATAATATCAATAGGCAAAAGGATACTCCTTTTTTTCTTCGATATATAATCGATGACCATTAATTAGAAATTAGAATACGGGATGCCTCAACAGCAGTTTGGATAGAAGTTGCTTCATTAAATTCCACAAAACCATAACTACATCCACCCCCCTACCTGTTCCTAACTTGTAAACCATAAAGCGTAACCTCCCCAAACTTATTCATCTCTTCCTCAACTTGGGAGAGGGTAATATTTACAGGCAAGTAGCTAATAAAAACAGAGCACAGGCCTCTTTCTGCAATGATGTTATTAACTTTTGGTTGTTTCTACCTAAGATATACTTGACATCCACCAATTAGAACAGGGGATGCCTGAACTGTAGTTTGGACTGAAGCTGCTTCTTCAAATAAAACAAAAGCAAATCAGAATTCACCTCCTTGCTTACTCCTAACTTGAACACCAGAAGGTTTTATTGCCCCAAACGTCTTGAACTCTCTCTCAACTTGGGCAGGAGTAATATTCACAAGCAAGTTGTTGACAAAAATAGAGCACCCAGTCCTTTCTACAGTGTTGTTGGCTGTTATATTGATAGGAGTGGAATTTGGTGGAGTAGAAATGGAAGCAGTTGATGGACATTAAACGGAATTTGGTACATCCCTGGTCCTCACTAGAGGCAGTTCGTTAAGTGCAACGGTGGCTTGTGCTGCACTATTTTTAAGAATTGAAACATAGGATATTTTGGGTGCTTCTTGAACTAAAACTGAAGTTTCTTGAGCAGGACCATGAGGCCCTCCATTGTGAGCATGTTCAGTTTCTGATCCCTTTTGACTAACTAACCCTGGCTATGACTGGGGTGATCTAATCTGATGGATCACATTTGGCCCTATCTGCATGAAACAACTCCTTGTGGAGGCAATTGACCCACGAGGGGTGATTATGTCACAGGTGAGATTTGAACATAGGTGGGGAGATTAACAACTTCTCCCCTTAACCACCCAAGCTAGACCCCATTGACACCAAAAAAAACTTGAAAAGATCATACAACCTGAAGTGAAGTGGAAGGAGTATGCATTTAGCACCAAGCTTCACAAACTTGGCTTCATTTAGAAATTTGGTAAAGATATTGGTGTTTAGCTCTTTAGCCCTGCAATAGTTCCTTTTGGTACGTCCTTCGTGCATCATTTTTTTCACATAGTCGTGACAAGTTTTGATGTTCTTTGACCTTGCATGAAAAACCTGATTCTAGTGTGCTAGCTTTTGGGGTCATTGCAAAAGTGTTTTTACCTACCTAGGAGAGTGCTAGGTCTCCTAATCCTCAAAGCATACAAAGAGTTATGTCTTTGTTTTGGCTTGTAATGAAATCTCAAGATTCTTCATTCTTAAATTCGTCAACGCAAATGATACAAGATGATGTGATCTTCTATGTGTTGAGCAAAACTTTTGAGTTGTGAAAGAGTCTGCCCACCCTAATTCGATCTTTTGTGGAACTGAACATTTATAGGATTTGCTGAGAGAACCTATTGTATGAGTATCCTTCCAAGATGACTTCTACTTTATGACTGAACTGTATTGGTATGAGTATCCTTCCAAGATGACTTATACTTTATGACTGAACTGTATTGGTATGAGTATCCTTCGAAACATAGGTCAACTGCTTGTGTTGATGTTGATATGCTGATTGCTTAAGGAATCAACTCTTATGATTAGGATGTCAATAAGGTATCCTTGTATCAGTTATCATATTCTCAAAACTCTCATCTTTGAATACTTCTAATGAATTATTGTTTGGTAAGATTTTGATTAGATCTGTATTGTTTTCCTTCTCCAACGTCTCGATTTTTACATGTGATGACTTCTTTATTTCAACGAGATCTGCGATTGTTTCTTTATCGATTAAGGATTCCTTGTTGATAGATTTTTCTAACTTATTATGTAACAACTACTTGTCATTCTTTAGCTTATTGATTTGGGTAAGTAAACTTCGATTATAAACCTTTAAGCCTAAAAGTTGTTCAATGTTCTTTGGCTTTTCGACTTTGTCCTTAAAGTCGTGGTTTTCTGAGTGCTCCTCTTTTAATCTTTTTATTTGCTTAAGCAACCTCTGATTAAGGTTCATTAAGTTGGAAGCTTCAGGAGGGATACTCTTTGACTTTGAAACAAGATATGCTTTGGCTGCAACTTCTACAAGATTTTGGTCAGTCACACAATTCTGAGCTTGTAGCTCAAGCTCAAGCTCACAATGGTGTGACTGAGGAAAATCTAGTGGAAGATGCAGCCAATGCATATCCTGTCTCTGAAATACTTGTCAATTCTGAACCAGTAGCTCAAGCTCAAGCTAAGAACAGTATGCATGAGAAAAATCTTGTGGAAGATGCAGCCAAAGCATATCCTGTGTCAGAGCCACTTGTCAATTTTGAACCAGTAGCTCAAGCTCAAGCTAAGAACGTTGTGAATGAGAAAAAATCTTGTAGAAGATGCAGCCAAAGCATATCCTGTGTCAGAGCCACTTTTCAATTCTGAACCGGTAGCTCAAGCTCAAGCTCAAGCTCTGAATGGTGTGACTCAGCAATCCACAACAGTTGTGCAGGAGCTTGCTCCTGTTGTTGAGGAGGTACACAATAATTTCAAGCAACGGAGGGCCTCCTGGTGCTGCTCAGAATTCACCTCCTTGCTTACTCCGAACTTAAACACCAGAAGGTTTTATTGCCCCATCATTTCATTGATCCTGGGTAAACCAAACTCAATGGTATTCTCGAAGCCTACATCGGGGGGTCTCCCTGGAGGAATCTCTCCAAACCCTTGGGCATGCATATGTGGGATGAAAGGAAACTGATGAGCATACCTCACCATACAATCCTCAAGAAAAAAGGATGGGACAGCTTTATGACCCAACATACTGTCATCACAAGAATCCATCTCCTCCTCACACGGATTATCAATGACAATCTCTGCATCACCACTGTATATCAGAATATCTTCTCCCCCTTAATCTCATCATGGGCACTCATTCCACTAGTGTCATCTGTACCTGGATCCCAAATTGATGTGTCCACATCAGTAATATACCCATTCCCCCAATCAACGGATGCATAAACTTCCTTATTGGCTGGTCCACCAGGTATATGCTTAACTATCTCATCTCTAGTTATGACTTTAGCCTTCATTGGGCTCCCCAAAGGAGGTGGCTCATGATCCCGATGATATAAACTATATGTATAGTCAGAAATTTCTAAGTCATACCTCTCTTCAAACCCATGCAAACCTTAATGCTCCTCGTGCTTGACCATCACAAGAGGCTCCTCCCTCAAATCCTGAGTACTACTAGCATACTCATGTGTTATGGATTCCATAGATGACTGAGTCTCTGCTATGGATGATGAAGAATGTGCCAAACCAAACTCCACACAAAGCTCATCATAATTAACATGATCATCATAATCATCATAAGTGCAATCAACATGCCCAACATAAGCACTGGTGTTATCAACCTCACACAATAGTTCTAATGGCATATTGAAGGTTGATGTTTTGTCAACCTCATTGCACACCTCCTCAACATGAGTAGATGCATGCACTTCTAAGAAGTCATCCTGGGGTTCTGTCAAACTTCCCTTATGAGATGAGGCATCCACGTCACCAACCACTTCAGATTTGAACCTCGCTTTCTTCTTCCCAATTGATAAGTAAGGCTCCAACCACTCAAGGTGTTCTAACAATGTTGTTAGATTCTTCTGATTTTCTTGAGAAGCTTGTGACAATTCTACCAAGAGTTCTTGAGTTGTCTTCATCTTTCCTAAGCCCTGAATGCAAGCATTGATACCAAGTTACCCTGCTGAAATGAAAAGGTATAAAGTGATGGTCACTTATCGACAACAATTTGAAAACATATTTTCATTGTTTTCCCCTCATGCTCGCAGGATGCACAACTCTGATACCACTGTAAAATCCCCACTTGGATAGCTGATGTAATTTGCGTTTTCTGCTGTAATATTTTATTGATTATTTGGTTCAGATGTTTCGTAAAACAGTTCACCACATTACTCTAATACCACTGCAATCTCCCCAACCAAATCTTAGCTGATTTTTTTTAGTTAACTGCTTATGTCAACTGGTTTAGAGCTTTCATCAAACACTTAGATCACTATGCTATGATGCCACTGAAATATTCCAACATTGATTTGACTAACTTGGTAATTGGTTTTGTGTTGGTTTTTGCAGTATATTTCATTCCTAATATAACATAAACCATGAAATATGAAAACCCCGAATGGGTTCTACCTGTATTTAATGCACAAAAAAGAGAAACGATCCAAAGTGTATAGAAAACAATGATAGTACTAAGTCTATAACAACAATTGTTGCACATGTATTGTGGAAGCTTGAACGTTTAATAATTAAAATATACGAAGTAATGTATATAAATAGAAATATTGTATTGGATAAAAGATGAATAATTTACAATAAGAAAGGCCTAGCTTATATAGGCCTGATGGCTCTTACATGAAGTCACATCCTTACAAAGCACCTTTTCAATATATTAATATTAATATTATTTATTTTATTGTTTTACATATAAAGTGTATTCATAACATTGTCGTCCTCTTAAAGAAAGCTTTGTCCTCAAAGCTATTTCTCAACTTATTTATCTTTGACCGAATGCGAATCGTAGTGACTTTTAACACTACTTCTTCATCTATTCTTGATATTTGTCAGTATTGCTTCCTTGAATGATATCACCTAAACACCCAAGTATATTCGTTATGATATTGTTATCACATCCATAGTAGCAGAGCTACCATGATGTTGCAGACCAGTTTTGTTCCAGATCTAAGCAAGTCCTACACTGAGATGAGCCTATTTTTTAGCAGTGATGATCAATGGCTGAGTACTTGCAGAGACAGCCAAAGCCCCAGAGCAGCATTGCAAGCTTTCCTTGTCACTTTTGAGCCTTCATGATCCCCGAGAGATGCTTATTAGAACATGGTTCACTTGAGCAGTATAGCAGAGCAAACAGTTGATATGCATCTTCCTGACCCCTCCAGACAGTCAGAGGCCTTGCAGATCCAAATCGAGATGCGGAGATGACTGAGCAGGTATATGGCATGAGGTTAGCACATATTGTGTATTTCCTGATTATCTTAGTAGATGTGACTAGTCATATGTAGTAGCAATGTGGTGATTATTTATCTATTGGTTGCTTTTGGGACTAACAATTGAATGGTTAAGCAGCACACTATTAAGACTTAGGCATATGCTCAATAGTAGGGTTACCCCTTATAAACTTAGCCCATTCCCCACTTGTTTTTGGCTCCACTATGTTCACTTGTCCTCCATCCATCCGTTTGTTCGTCATGCAATCCTTTGTCCTTGACTTGGATGAGACTTTTGAGACCAAAGAGCCTTCCCCACCTTGACCTTTGTACTGGTATGGCCTCCATGTTGTTATGTGTCTCGACTCTGAGTTGTGCAACAGAACTTTCAGAAATCCTTGACCCTTCTGGGCCAAAGGAACCCATCGGTGTTGGGTCTTGATCTTAGGTAGGTTGGGTTTCCAAAGCCTTGACCTTTCTAGTCGGTTACCCCCGATGTCTGGTCATGATTGTGGAGGATTCCCGCCAGTTAACCCCATGATTCACTTCTAGGCCAGGAGCACTCACTAGTGTTGTGACATGAGCTAAGGCTGGTTAGTTGCCCGGGGGACTATTAGCTAGACTCAAAGCAAGTACCTCATATTAAATCAAATTACCCTGGATGAGAGTTGCAATTAGTAGTGCTCCTTGGCACATGTAAAATCCAAAGGGTCATCAAATAAAAAGGTCATATAAAATGCATCAGAGCTTAAATGAAAGTCAAAGACTTGCCAAAAGCAAGTAGAAATGAAATGCAATAAAGGCACTTGTTAAAGTTGAATGAATGCCTCCCACTCAACTCATTCCATTTGTGAGACATTGCCCTTCCCTAGTGCCACCCTAACTAGTATATGTCAAGGTGTCTCCCTTTTCCCTTGTACTCTGAGAGATCACTAGTCTTGTCCACATAAGTCAAACTTCACTTGGCCTAGCCTTTCACTGCTTCCACCTCACCTAGGACAAATGAGGGATGGTCTAGCTTGTACATGGGAGTGAATGTGAACCTGAGCATATGTCTAGGACTTCATTTATGCTTAAACTGTCAATTACTTGGTCCATGTTTTATAATGTTTTGTTATGATCACCACTGTTATAGGCCATTTATGATTTATGTCTGCTACTAATATAATTTGGAAAAGTACTCCTAAGTCCTAACACCTTGTGCATGCAGAGACACTTAGTTTTGGATCAGTCATCAATTTGGGCTTGTTTGACATTGTTTGACCAAGTTTGACTTGGTCACCCGGCGAGGCCCAGGAGCGGGCGTGACTACGAACACTAATTTTATGTTTGTTTATGCCTATGGATATTCATCGGAACATTCATTGCTTCAGTCAGTGGATTTTGGCCCGGATACACATTAATTATTATTTTATAGGCCATATATTTTAAATGTTGAGCATGGATTTCTTCATAGATCACATTTTCTTCATAGATCACATCACAAATGGATATATGGCGTATGAGTAGTCATTTCCTATGGATTCATGCCTCTAATTTTATTTTTGCATTCAAATCAAAGTTTTGGGAAAAGGAAGAGCTCATTGTGGGCAAAATTGGTTTCTTACAGGCATTATCAGCATTTTAATTAAATTAATTAAGTGGCCATGGTTTATAAAGTATATCGAAGGGTGAAATGTTTGGGCTGAAAGTGACATTGGGCACTTTTATTATGCTTTGGAGGGACCATGGACATCATAGCACGTGTTTTATCTCACCTTGGGGCCCCACTTCCACACTTGACTTCTCTTGGCCAAGTTGCACCTCTACGAGGGAGGGCACATTTTTGGGGCAGCAACCTCATGTTGACACTTTGCATATGTTATGGCTGATGTATGATGTCTCTAGGGGGGTAAAACAGCCACTAGACACCCCCTTGTTATGTTTTATCACATCATTGTATCACTTGCTATGTACTTGGGCGCTATAGGAAAAAATCGCCCCCCCCTCTTCTTTTAGCTGTTATGTTATGTATTTGAGATGCTATCTCAGCCATTGGATCTGATTTGTAACTTCTAATCTTAGCCATTGAGATAGTGATGGCTAGGGATTTTGCCTCTCCTATTTTCTATATAAAGGAGAGAGCAGTCATTCGTAGAGACTCTAGGCTCTTGGATTGAATAATAGAGGGAGATTTTTCCAGCAAAACTTATGTTCTTTGATGGTGATTGCTCAAGATAGTGATTGCATGTTGTTCTTCTTCTGCACTAGAGGATTTTGTGGTTGTGCATAGTATTTTTGTGGTGAATTTTTAACTTGCAGACAAGGGGCAGCGATTTTGGAGGGGACGCATTAGTGGATTTTCCCTTCTCCCTCTCACACAAAATTGTTGGGCAACAAGGGAGTAAATTTGTGTCTTGTATCAATGATTTTCTCTCCAAATTTCTTATTTGTAGTTGCATCTCTCTTTTCGAAATCAAACTAACATTTTTATTGTTTGCTTGACAAGAGGAGGAGGGCGCATTGGTTCACTTGGGCGTATTGGTTCACTTGGGCAACTTGGTTTGAAGATTGGACTCCACAACACTCTTCCTAGTTGATCTTTGCGGGGACAAAATTCTCACTACTTCAACATCTCTTCAAGAAACAAGTATCACACCATTTCTCTTAATTTCATTTCCATCCCACTAGTCAGTTGAAACAATTAATTTAATCAACAACTAGATTTTTTGGCAAGCCTTTCACAAGGAATCTAAAGAATCTGGCATTTGGGTATTTTCAGCCATAGGTTAAAACCTCTAGAGAGATTTTCATCTCTTTGTGACCCCATTAACCCTCTAGAATTGGCATTAATCTGTCTACAAGTGCACCCCTCTTGCTGGTGATCTAGGGCTTCTAGTATATGACTTGGTTTGCCTGCATTATTTACCATTTCACTTATCTCTTATCCAAGCAAACATTTTGGAGTGTTAGGACAGCCTTCGTTTGCTGATTTAAATCCTATATTGGGCATTTCCATTTTGCTAAGTCAAATCCCCACAGGGTAGCGTTTTATTCATTAACACCTAATACTTATTTTCACCTAGATCCTATGTTGATTTCATGAGCTACTAAGAAGTATAAATCTGATTTTATTACTGCTATATCCATTGTTTTCGAATCGAACTTCACAAGTCACCACTCAATAGCATATTCTGTGGTCTAGGGTTAAATCATCCAAGGATATCCCCTCTCTCATCTTTGTATAGTCTTTAGGGTGTCTTGGGTTGGTTGAGTCTTTCCGTGAAGGAAGACAAGGGTCTCCCCCTTAGCCTCCTCATATAGTTGGCTTAAAGTGACGAAGATCTCGATCGGTGTGACAACCAGTCTATCCCTGGTGATCAAGATCCTTGGAGGTCACTACTTTGGTTGCCTATCCCCTCTTCCATCCAGGATAGGATCTCACAAAGGGGCAGCTACAAGAATAGTGATAACATATAACTTTTGAATAGATTCTTGATACGTAAATATAACAAAATATATATGATATTTTATTCGAACCTTTTATTACCATCCATGTTTATAATTCAACGTTGAATCATTGATGGACTAATAACCTTGATTTTTTATTTGAGGTAGCAAGAAGCGTTTTAACCAGTCTGCTATTCTGCGACGGCTATTATAAATTCCTATTGGACCTATAAACTTGTGTGAATAAAACAAAGCAAATTCTAGTCGTTGTGGAGGCATATCTTCTATCATACAAGCGTACAGCGTTTCGAACCTGAAAGATTTTATATATCTCCCATCATGTCAAGTAAGGAACGATGTTGACAGCATCGCAAGACACCTGCTGAAAAAAGTGCTCGTGTCATCCAATAATGAAGTGTCTGTCACCGCCCACATATTTGTCTCGAAGTCGAAGTGCAAGGGAACGTTAATGGCATGATCAACCAAAAATCAAATTGACAACAATTTATCTGTATCTAATAAATACAACCTCCCTTTCCAAAGGATGGGTATAAGAGATTTGTGAAGTCGCGGATAGTTTGAATTCTGAATCAAAACTTTCTTCTAAACTATGCCTTCTTCAAAATGGAATTTTAGGAGTGGCCCACTATTGACATTAATCAATGGTTCAGTGCTTCTAGGAGGGTTGAGCCTTACATCACTACTAAATTGCTGGAAGTACATATAATTTTCTGAAACATTGAGGCTTGTACAATTGTGAGAATCCATGAATTCGACGAATAATGATAATGCTTGGCCTACAGGTAAAAGCAGTGAGGGGCACACAGATGCTGACAGGTATGCAGAATTTACTGTATTCAAATTAGACTCATCTTCAGTTTCATTGATATCCAACAAAGAACGTTGTAAGGACACAAGCTTCCATTGTCGTGTAGCTTCAGGCCCATAAGAGTTTTACTCATCATATACTTTCTTTCGGGATTGTTTCCCATGCTTCACAAGTTGACTTGATGCATCTCCCATCCTATTAAGCTTTGATTTAATTCCTACATGTAGTGGATGCAACAGCCCAAATGCATTCCCTGATGAATTTGCAAAATTTCCAGGATTTGAGATAGGCCTTGCAAAAGGTTTCTTGGTTGTGGCCTTCGGTAAGCAGTTTTGTAACGAGTGCTCTTTCAGAATATGGGACGGTACCATTTGTCAACAAGATATCCTGCAAGTTTTTTTATTTGATGTTGTCTCTTCCTTGAATTTTGACAAGAACCCCTGATTTAAGAATTCTTGCTGCAATTGCCCCTTGGAAAGAACCCCCGTAAGCACAGGTAGCATTTTAAGCTTATTTATAGCAGGTTTAGATTGTCAATTCAATTCAGCATCTTCCTCTGCTGCAACTTCAAGACTGGTCATAAACTTTTCTTTACACAATCCAGTTTCCTTAACCGTATTTCAACTTTTTTTTTCTTCTTTAAAGACTTGAAAAGATTGTTAATTTTATCATCTGCCTCAGTGTGTTTTTCATGCTCTTTTATTCTATCAACAACCTTTTCAATTGTTTTTACCATTTGTCCTCACTGGATTTCTGTGAGGGTCGACACTTCTTCTACTTGTACAGCTTGTGGCTCATCATCACTTTCTTTAGATTCAGGTTCTTCTTCTAGGATAGGTTTTGCCTTTGAATCATGACATCTATTTATCATACTTTTGTTTCTTTCCCTCCTTATGTCTTTTTTTAGTTCAAAAGCGTTGCCTATCATTGCCCTCGATTTACGGTCCCTTTTGATTGCACGGTTATTTCTTGTTATTAATTCTTCTATTAGGTCTCGGATCTCTTGTATTACTCCCATTGGAATTGTTACACTCCGATACCAATGTTGAACATGTATTGCGGAAGCTTGAACATTTAATAACTAAAATATACAAAGTAATGTATATAAATATAAATATTGTACTGGATAAAAGATGAATGATTTACAATAATAAAGGCCTAACATATATAGGCCCGATGGCTCTTACATAAAGTCACGTCCTTACAAAGCACCTTTTCAATATATTAATATTAATATAATTAAATATTAACATTTTTTGCTAGAATCTCCCTAACTCGTGGGAGTGGCCTTTGGTCTAAGAAACCATGACCCAGGGGCATCTAAGCCATCAAAATCACCCAACGATTGCACCCATCCTATGCCACACCAACCCTCAACCGGTTGGATTTTGGGTGTCTCTTCCCAACTAGCTCACCCTTAAGGGGAATTGAACCCAGGTCGCCCTACTAACAAGACCCACACCTTAATGAAATGAGCTAGCGGGATTTGACTATAATTAAATATTAATATTATTAACAATTATATTTATTTTTTTTCGTTAACTGCTTATGTCAACCGGTTTAGAGCTTTCATCAAACACTTAGATGAAGATCAATATGCTATGATGCCACTAAAATATTCAAACATTGATTTGACTGACTTGGTAATTGATTTTGTGTTGGTTTGTGGAGTCTACTTCATTCCTCATATAACAAAAACCATGAAATATGAAAACCCAAAATTGGTTCTACTTGTATTTAATGCCCAGAAAAGAGAAACAGTCCACAATGTATAGAAAGCAATGATAGTTCCGCTCTGTAATAGCAGTAATACTATTGCAAAGGACATAAATTGAGCCCAGCTGTAACAACAGTAATAACATATGGAAAGCAACTAAAATACCTCACAATCTGACCTGTTAACAAAGGTATGCTTACAACTCTTTTAAAAAGTGAATCTGCCCTTGTAGAATGCCACAATTTCTCCCTTTTGGGAACTGTAGGTAATAGCCACGAATTGCAGACCATCTACAGACTGGAACAACCTCCCTTTTGAGCTCAGAATGTTCTGAACAACCACAGATAGATGGCTGACCTCAAAGAATGCACCCAGCAGCACTGTAGCAAACTCTCCCTCCTCAAAACGCCCTCAGAGATGAAGTATGTACCAGCAAAAATATGGTAGCAATGAATGGCACTAACTTTTGGTGTCTCTTTCTCTCCAAATCGCCCTCCAACACAAGGTTCCTCTGCTCCAAAGCTCCCCACGTCCTGGCTAGGGTCTACGTCCTCCTTCCAACACAAAATGAGTGGTGCTTCCTCCTCAATGCACCTCCTAACAGCAGCAAGAGATAGAAAGTACCATTGTGCCCCTCTTTTTACAAGTGTGCCCTCCTCCAACAGCACCCAAAACTCTGAAATGTTCCACGATTTAACCCAAAGGGATGTTCATGTATCATTGCCTTCAACCATGAAAACCAATGAGAAATATGCCTGATCTCTCCAACTTGATCAGTTACGGTGGATAGTTTTAACACCAAAACCAATGTTCTTTTAGGGTTTCCGTCCCAAGAGCCAAAAGCCACAAGAGCTCTCTAACTCTTTTTTGAAAATGAAAAGGTCATGATTGAATGAGAGAATAAGCCCAGGTCCCTCTTATAACTTCATGTCTCCCCCCCTTTTAAAATTATAAAATGACTTCATAAAGCTGTTTATTCACTTTTCTCCAAAACTCACTTTATTAATTTATTAAACCTTTTTACTCCAAAAAGTGATTTATTTCATTTTAAAACAATTTTGGGCACTGGAAGTCGCTTTTCATCCTCTCCAACATTTAAAGCTCTTCATCCCGATTCCAACGAGCTATTACACCAAGGTACCCCCATTAGATAATTTATTAAAATGACAACCTTAGTGAATTCCATTAAACAATGCTCAACAATACTCCTAATTTACGAGAACGGTCGACTTGCATCGGAATCGAAATCTGACTACGCAGGAGTGATCCCAATGACGAAAGATGATAAACGAACCTCCGAAAGCATCATATCACTCCTTTAAACCACCGGAGCTCACTATTAACATAACATTACCCCTTTGATCAGGCTGACATAAACCTTTAAAGTCATCCCCAACTGCAGAGCAAGGAAACCCAAAAATGGGGACATTACAATTAGATCCAGAAAACCTCAAGTAAATGAGGTGAATTTTCTGTATTTGCATTAAAATTCAGATTTCCAAAATTTCAACACGCAAACACAACCATGCAACCTGAGTTCCCCTTAGTATTATACTATTATTAAAGGTGCAGTTGCACCCTTGCACAAATAATGGTTTCTTCCTTTGATGTATTTAGCCTTTTATGCCTTCACTAGATTTTGGACTCGTGTTATAGACATTAATATGAATTTTGTTTTTATTCTAAAAAACAATTTATCATTTCTTCTTCAATTGGAAATTGTCTATCATGTGCTAAAAGATATCTGCAGCAGCCAAAAATAAACAGCATCTAATGTCTCTATGGTTTTCTGTGACTTAGAACAGGATACATAACACTATATTACAATTACAAAGATAATAGTTAAACAATTAGGCAAAGAACTAATTCCACAACTCCCAAAAATGTTTTAACATAATGTCATCAACAGTATCCATGACAAAAGAAATATTATTTAGCTATCAATTCAATGCTAATTCAAAATCATATAGATGATTCATAAATAAATTTCAAAAGGAATATTCTTCAATAGTTGCAAAAGCATGCACCTCATCAACAACAGCAACAGCAAATGCTTCTTGGTAACGACTTAAGCCTGCCGTAAGAGATGCAATAAGGTATACTTGACTATACTTTCCCTTGTGAACCTTCATAAAACACTTCAAGACATATGGTTCACATTCACTCCAGGGTAGTTTGCGAAGCTGACGGCAGACATGCTCTATAGACTGTTTATCCAAGTCTGAAAAAAGTAGTTTCCGCACATACTGCACGACAAAGCAAAGAAAAAATTCTCATTATTTGCACAATACAACTTGGACAGCACAAGAAGAAATCAACTCCA
The DNA here is from genome assembly GCA_027924585.1 of Larix kaempferi. Taxonomy (NCBI): domain Eukaryota; kingdom Viridiplantae; phylum Streptophyta; class Pinopsida; order Pinales; family Pinaceae; genus Larix; species Larix kaempferi. The sequence goes on along the minus strand of BSBM01000672.1, from coordinate 11,266,078 downwards.
TATGAAAGATTCCATGATAGATACAAACCTAAAGATGGATCTCTTAATAAATCAAAGCCCACAGCTAACTGAAATATCTGTTCATACCTGATGCAAAGGAGGTCGAACTTTAGAAACCCTGGCAGATTTTTCAGGAGGCTTACAAAGATAATAAGCATTCTCAACCAATGTACTGTGCCGTGCATCAAGATTTTTCACATTTTTCAGTCGCATCATTATTTCTATCATGTTTGCCATGCGTATGGCTGTTTCTGGTGAACGATACAAGAAGCGTCCACAGGTTTCAAGCAAATTGCATGCAACATCAATATTGTGATGAGTGAAGTCATCCAAACAGGCCTGGTAATCAAATAAAATTAAGCTTAATTAGTAAAATTAACAAAGGCATCAATATATTAAACTATAACACAATAATTATGACTGCTGGAAGTCATTGCTCAGAAACTATGAAGTTTCCAGATAAATATGTGAAGAATGATCATCTACTTGTCATGCAGCTGAAGATTATTTCTGAAATTCCTCATATATAATTAGTCTACAGGTTCAAGATGACATCATCACAGTTACCAAAAGATAGAACAATGGAAAAGAAACCAGCAAAAGCAACAACTCCATTGCTAGTGAAAATCTGGAAATGTAACAAGATTCAAAGCAAAGTACGATTCTCTAGAACAAGCGGAGAGTAAAACAACTAGGAGCAACCAAAAACTAACAGAATCAGCACCCACGAGTTGTGCATTGGGATTGTTCAAATACCCTATCGAATCACCATAAAACATTTAATTAAAACACATTACTGAGCATTTCATCTTGTGGATGGCGTGTCTTGCATATTTTCAATCCGAGGCATGGATGCAAGCTTTTAAGGTGTAGATAGTGGTCTGTAGGAGAGTCATATTGCATGAACATGGAGGGGACAAACCTAAAAAGAGTTGCTCCTATCAGTTGTCCCTATGTAAAGTCATGTTAGGGCACAAGAGTAACACGCTTGATCACACCTTGTGCTCTACATCAATTTTTAGGTGCTCATCTTTTTTCAGTCATAAATCGTGAGGAAAATTCTAACCAGAATTCAAGACAGTGCTTCCTAAGTTCATATTACATGAGGATCTTCTTCAATGGATCCAAGGAAATTTGGGGCAGCAATCCTCATCTAGTGCCCATATTTTATTTTTGTATCTTCCAAGGGCAAGGCAAGTGTGTTACTAATGCCTAAGAAGAATTCTTTTTCCAGCTACAAAAAGGAAAGCAACATACCACTCAGGCCATTGTATTTCAGTGAGAATGTTAAACAGGACAAATATTTAGAAGCCCAGCACAACAATGTCCCAGAGCCATGAAGTTCTGAATCCACTTTAATATCAGAAAAAAATAGAGGTTGTAGAAGGATTTATACCCATTGATTCTACTCTCACATCACATTTAAAGTCAGTAGCTGAGAACCACAAAGCACATTAGCCTATATCAAGAGTGCATGGCCATGACACTTTTATGGATCCTCGATAAAACCAAAAAACACTTGATGAGCACACCACAAACAGCCAGAATTAGGATGAACAAGGGCTTCAACAAGGATGCTTTGTTCTGTTGTTGTCAATGTAACTTCAGAAGATATTCTTTTGTATTTTATTATTATATTATTATTGTACTTTTATTGTACCTCCGTCGGAGATGTTTTTCCTCCGTTCGGGGATGACATTATTGTATTTGGTCATGTAAAAATATCGAGGTAAAACCTCCATTGTAAGTCGGGGCAATAGTCCCCAAAAGGTTAAATGTAAAATGTATTTTTGAGTCTCCCTAGGAGAGGTCGGCCCAGTCAGTTCAGGAAGTCGGCCCCATTGGGGATTTAGGTCAGTCACACATAAAGTATAAATAGGGAGGTGCTCTCTCTCATTTGGACACTCACTCACCAACAAGCAAGTTCGCTCCAAGGAAGAGAAAGACAAGTTCGCTGGAGGAAGAAGAAGGAAGTTGTAGAAGTCATCATATCTTTGGGTTTTCTATCTTGGTTTGATATTGTACTAAGTGACGAATCTATTGCTGAAGAAGTTGCGGGGTTTTCTCCTTTATGGTTTCCCCGAGGAAATTTCTTGTGTTCTAGTGTATTGTTGTGCTTGTCTATCTTTCAGTTTAAATATATAACATAATTGAATTAAAGTGCAAACAATAACATGGTATCAGAGCCACTCTAAAAGAAGGCACTGTGCAGCAGTAGAAAGCTAGGGTTTCCAAATCCAAGGTCTTCTCTCCACAGATCATCCAAAAAAGAGGGCTAGGCTAACTCGCCTCAACTAGGCGCATCTTTTGGTGGAGAAAGATTACAGTTTGGAGGATTTTCAGTTTTGCCCTAATTTCTGTTGGAACCGGAAAAACTAGGGCTTCCTGTTCTGAGCACTTCCTTCCACAAATTAGCTTGAAAAAGAGGTAATTTCAACTCACCTTGGGAGGGCACATCTTCCTGTGGAAGCAAAATTCAAAACCAAAAAGTTTCATTTTTGGCCCTATCATTACTGCTGGGGGGAAATTCGGGCATCAGTTATTTTGCATTTATGTCCACAGATTTGGGAAAAGGAATACATTTCTCAACTCACCTTGAGGAGGCGCATCTTTCTATCCAAGCATAAGTTCAAGATTCCAAATTTGGAAAATTAGGGTTTCTTTGTCACACCCTAGGTCAACCAGCTCCAGAACCAGGTTGGGCATCTCAAAATTGGTAAGATCTAATTCCTTGTTATTTCCATTTGAGGTTCTCATATCAAAATGATAAATCACACCAAGCTTGAGGACAAGCTTGAAGGAGCTGATAACTTTCGGGCATGGAAGTATAGAATTTCTCTCATTCTAGAAGAGAATGATTTGGACAAATATGTGAATGAGGAGGTTCCAGAACCAAAGGGAGTTGATGATAAAGCAATCCACAAGAAGAACATGATCATGGCCAAAAGGATCATTGCTGACTCCATCAAGGACCATCTCATCCCCCATGTCTCATCCTTGAAGACCCCTAAGAAGATGTTCGATGCTTTGACAAAGTTATATGAAGGGAAGAACATCAATCGGAAGATGACTCTGAGGAACCAACTCAAAAATGTGAAGATTCAACACTCAGAAACTATTCAATCTTACTTCACAAGAGTCTCTCAGATCAAGGAACAACTTGAGGCAATTGAAGATAATGTTGAAAGAGAGATTGTGATGACTACCTTGAATGGTCTCCCAAGATCATGGGAGGTTCGATGCTTTGACAAAGTTATATGAAGGGAAGAACATCAATCGGAAGATGACTCTGAGGAACCAAATCAAAAATGTGAAGATTCAACACTCAGAAACTATTCAATCATACTTCACAAGAGTCTCTCATATCAAGGAACAACTTGAGGCAATTGAAGATAATGTTGAAGAAGGAGAGATTGTGATGACTACCTTGAATGCTCTCCCAAGATCATGGGACTCATTCATTCAAGGAATATGCACCAGAAAGAAACTAATCACGTTCAGCAGACTATGGGAAGAATGCACCCAAGAAGAAGCTCAATTAGTAGCAAGAGAAGAAAAGATGGGAGCTAATGATGACCAAGCCCTAACTACTCATACTAAGAAGGATCAAAACAAGAGGGAGGACCACCATCACAAGAAGTCTAAAAGACCCCAAAATAATCATGGATTTAAAAGAAACCTCTCCAGTATTAGGTGCTTCACATGTGATGAGAAAGGACATTATTCAAGAAATTGTCCCAGAAACAAAGAATCCTCTAGGAAAATCAACAAGAAGAGGCATCATGCACATACTGTAGAAGATGATGAACCCGCAAGCAAAAGAACAAAAGAAGATTCTTCAAGTGATGAAGAATATGTATTGTAACCAGGGTTCATTCAGAAGGTTCCACCTCATAAGGTGAAGCTAGGGATAACTTTCAGTATTACATGAAAGGAGTAGGAGAAGCTCCTACAAAGTTGGACTCCATGAAAACAAATAAAGATCAATGCTCTATGGAAAAACCACTCATTTGCAGAAAAAGGGACACACAGAGTCTACTCCAATACAAAGAACAAGTGATCCACGATGTAGAATAGTTGCTCAACATTTCCGATCATAACCAAGAAAGGAACAGGTCCCCAGAATCACACGATGAAGTAGAACACACTGTCAGAGAATGCAGTAGTTCCTGCAAGGAAGCAAAGATCAAGAGGGAGTCCACCCAACAACCAAACAAATATAAGTATTTGAATTGTCATTTCCTATATATTTAATTTCTTAAATAATATTGTTCAGTTGTTTAGATATTTATGTTCCTAGATTTAGAACATGAATTATGCATGTCAGAGTGTTGCATTAATGGAACAGTGTATTACTAATATGCATGTGATTAGTAAGTGGCCCATGGTACCGCAAAACATTCCATTGCTGCTCATCTAGAATAAAACCTCTTTGCTGACATGTTGGGAGCAGTGCACGCTCTTAATTATGTTCTGGTAGAGATGGAAAGCATCCAGAAAGTTACCATATACGGAATATGGATGAACGTTGTGTTAAAGCATTGGCTAAGTTAGTTGCATGACTATGGGACATATGTCTTTATGCATAAGGATTTGTCATTATAAATATGTGTTTGGAAACTATAAAATGTATCTAATCATGTAACTGAATTTGACTTGTAGGAAAAATCGTGTACAATCACCTACAAGAGAAGAACAACGATAATTGTTTCGAAGAACAAGTGATGATGGCTCAACTATGACATTCAAAAAGACTTACAATATCTACAAAAGTACAAAGCACTTGGGTTCTCTTAGAAAGAAGGAGTAGACTACAACGAGACGTTGCTCTAGTGGCCAGACACACTTCCTCAATGCTGGTTATTACACTAGGTAGATGGTGTAATCGAAGTAGAAGTGTATATTGAGCAACCTCTAGGATTTGGGACTCTCTATCGAGAACCACATGTGTGCAGATTGAAGAAGACTTTGTACGAGCTCAGAAGGCACCCATGGGATAGGATGGTCACCTAGAGTGATGGGACATCAACCTTTGCTACAAGGTTGTGTTAAAGAAATGTAACTACAAAAGATATTCTAATTAAATTTGTCTATTGTATTATTGTATTCCTGCTTCGGGAGATGCCATTGATGCATTTGATAATGTAAGAGTCATTAAAAGAGTCAATGTAAACCCTAGGTCTTGTGTCGGCCTAGAAGAACCCAAAAGAGATTATTATATTATGTATTTGACAAGTCAACCCAATTAGTTAGGAGAAGTCGGCCCAGTTGGGGAAAAGTCACCCCAACGGAAGAATATAAATAGAGAGTGAGTCTCTCATTTATATTCACTCTCACAAGTTCGCATAGGAGAGAGAGAGAAGTTCACACAAGTGGAGGAGTAGTTGATTTTGTCTTGGGGTTTATCTTTGTACTTTGTGAATTCTATATTGAGGAAGATTTTGCCGGGGTTTTCTCCCTTGTGGTTTCCCAGAGAGAAATATCGTGTTCATTGTGTTCTTGTTGTGCTTGTTCTTCTTTCAATGATAAATTGTTTAATGTTATATGCTAAACAAGTAAAAACTAACATGGTATCAGAGTTGGCCTGAAAGAAAACATTGTGCAGCCTCCACAACTGCAGAAACTAGGGTTTCTTATTCCAGGAACTCCCTCCACAGATCAGCTGAAAAAGATAGTGCATCTAACTCGCCTCGCTAGGGCGAATCTTTTTGTCAAAGCAGATTTTCATTCTGAGAATTTTCATTTTTGGGTCCCCCACTACAACCAGGGAGAATTAGGGCATCAAGTTTTTGGATCATCTACTCACAAAATTGGGGGAAGGAGTACTTTGCTCAACTCGCCTTGAGGAGGCGAATTCGCTCATCCAATCAGACTTCCAAAATCCCGAAGTTGGAAAATTAGGGTTTCTCTAACAAACCCTAAGTCAAGGAAGAAGCAGTTTTCAAAAGGACAACTTTTCTGGTAAGTCTCAAATCTATTATATTTCCATTTGAAGTACTCATTATATCAAGATGACAAGCAATACCAAGCTTGATGAGAAGCTTGAAGGAGCTGAGAACTTCAGGGCATGGAAGTATAAAGTCATACTCATCCTTGAAGAACATGACCTAGAAAACTTTGTAAAGGAAGGACTTACAGAACCAGAGGGAGATGAAGCTAAAGCAAGGCATAAGAAGAATATGGTCAAGGCAAAGAGGATCATTGTTGATTCCATCAAGGATCACTTGATCCCCCATGTGTCTTCCAAGAAGACCCCAAAAGAAATGTTTGAATCCTTGACCAACCTATTTGAAGGAAAGAATATCAATAGGAAGATGACCTTGAGAAATCAACTCAAGGGTGTGAAGGACTCGAAGTCTGAGTCCATGCACTCATACTTCTCTAGAGTGTCCCAAATAAAAGAACAACTAGAAGCTATTGGAGACATGATAGAGGATGCAGAAGTTGTGATGACCACTTTGAATGGTCTTCCCAAAGATTGGGAACCATTTGTTCGTGGCATTTGTGCTAGAAAGAAATTGATCCAATTCAGACAACTATGAGAAGAGTGTGTGCAAGAGCAAGAAAGGATAGCGGTGAGAGAGGAGAAACTAAACAACAATGAAGATCAAGCTTTGGCAATTCATGCCAAAAGTAGAAGGAAAAGGAAGAGTGATACACTTACCCACTCTCCCAAAAGATCTCAAGGATATCAAAAGAACAAGAAGAAATTCAAGAAAGACCTCTCCTCCGTTGAATGTTACTCTTGTCACAAGATAGGACATCTAGAAAGAAATTGTCCATCCAAATCTGGACATCATAAGAAGCAGAAGAAGAGGTTTCATGCTCATGCAACAGAAGATAGTGAGTATGATGACGAAGACAAAAAAAGAGATAATGAAGACTCCAGTGAAGAATATGTTCTATTCTCAGCACTCACTGGTTTAGTATCTCATGGGAGTGATACTTGGCTAGTGGATAGTGGAGCTTCAAAACACATGACGGGATACAAAGAATCCCTCTCACATCTCATTTAGGAGGAATCTCCACACAAGGTAAAACTTGGAGATGATTATCAATACCCCATCAAAGGAATGGGAGAAGCCTCTTATAAATTGGACTCTGGAAATTCCATGAATATGAAAGATGTACTTTATGTACCAGGATTGAAGAAGAACCTTCTATCCATTTCTGCATTAGACAAGAAAGGTCTTCGAATTGCATTTATAGATGGTGAAGTTCTTATGTGGCCAAAAGGAAAGACTATTGATGATGCAGTAGTCATTGGAGTAGAAGAAGGAGGACTTTACAAACTGAAGGGTCATGCAGATACAGCATTGATGACCAGCCCTTGTGAGCTATGGCATAGAAGGCTAGCTCATGTACACTACAAAGCCTTACCAATAGTAAGTAAGGTGGTGACTGGACTACCAGAAATCCAGGTTGATCATGAAGGAGTATGCAAAGGATGTGCTCAAGGGAAGAGTACGAAGAACCCATTTCCAGGTAGCGACAGCAAAGCGAAAGGTATTTTGGATATTATTCACTCAGATATCTGTGGACCAATGTCCACCACTTCTCTAAGTGGGTATGTATACTATGCTTCTTTTATTGATGATTACTCCCGCAAAACATGGATTTACTTTCTGAAGAATAAGAATGAAGTCTTTGAAAAGTTTAAAGAGTTCAAGGCTCTTGTAGAAAACCTCTCTGAAAAGAAGATAAAGATTCTAAGGTCGGATAATGGAGGGGAATATACTTCAGACGATTTCAAAGATTTCTGTAAACAAGCAAGGATTAAGAGGGAGCTTACTATTCCCTATAATCCACAATAGAATGGTGTAGCTGAAAGGAAGAATAGAACGATCATAGAAGCACTGAAGGCTATGATCCATGATCAAGACTTATCCATGCATCTATGGGCAGAAGCAGCCGGAACCGCAGTATATGTACAAAACAAAATCTCTCACAGTGCTCTTGGCAACAAGACCCCAGAAAAGATGTTCACCAGTAAGAAGCTTGAAGTTAGTCACCTAAAGATATTTGGATGTCCGGTGTTTATTCACATTCTAAAGGAGAAGAGATTGAAATTGGAACCTTTAGGGAAGAAGGGAATATTTGTGGGCTATATTGAGCAATCAAAGGCTTACCGTATCTACATCCCAAGATTCCGCCAGATTGAACTCAGCTGGGATGTTACATTTGATGAAGACACAGCTTTCAACAAATCCAAGAAGACTCATGAGGATGAAGAAGAGCAGGAAGCTCCTAGAGTTATAGAAACAAACAAAGTACCAGACAAAAATATCGAAGAAGATCCTATTCCAGAGGATCATGACATGGCAGAACCTCAGAGACCTGAGGAGACACCTCATGAGGAGATTTCTCGAAAGAGAAGACCAGCTTGGGCACAAGAATTAATTCAAGATGCAGGAAGGTATGGTTCCTCGGAAGGAACCAGTAGAGAGAGCAAGAGACCAAGGCCATACTCCAGTTATGTAGCCTTGATGTGTAACCTTGTTGAAGAGGAACCACCTTGTTTTGAAAATGCAGTGAAGAAGAAGGATTGGTTGGATGCTATGAATGACGAATACCAATCCATCATCAAGAATGATGTTTGGGATATGGTACCAAGACCAAAGGATAAATCAGTTGTATCGTCAAAATCGATCTTCAAAACAAAACACTCAGCAGACGGAAGCATTGAAAAGTACAAGGCAAGATTTGTAGCTCGAGGATTCTCGCAAAAGGAAGGAATTGACTATGAGGAGACTTTTTCTCCTGTGGCCAGATATACTTCAATTAGAACCATTCTTGCCTTGGCAGCTAAGATGAAATGGAAGCTACATCAGATGGATGTAAAGACGACATTCCTGAATGGGAAGATAGAAGAAGAAGTATATATCGAACAGCCAGAAAGCATTGCAGACTGAAGAAAGCATTGTATGGATTGAAGCAAGCACCCAAAGCATGGTATGGAAGAATTGACAACTTCCTGATGAGTTTGGGCCTTACCCAAAGTAAAGCAAATTCTAATCTTTATTATAAGATTATGAATGATGAACCTATGATACTACTATTGTATGTGGATGATTTGTTCCTGACAGGAGAAGACAAACCCATCACTAAATGTAAGAGAAGGCTTGCAGCAAAATTTGAGATGAAAGACCTTGGTATGATGCATTACTTTCTAGGTCTTGAAGTATGGCAATTTCCAGATGAGATTTTCCTGAGTCAAGGGAAATACACAGTAGAGATCCTAAAGAGGTTTGGGATGTTGGATTGTAAGGCCATGACTACTCCGATGGTGACAAACTTGAAACTCCTAAATGATGCTTTATCAAAAATAGTAGATGTCACCATGTATAAACAGATTATTGGGTCATTGATGTACTTGACCAATACTCGACCAGATATATGTTTTGCTATGAACACATTGAGCCAATATATGGTGGAGCCCAGGAGTGTTCACCTGATTGCAGCAAAACATGTGATGAGGTACCTAAAAGGTACATTGGATTATAGACTCAGATATGCTTCAGATAGTGAGTTCAGGCTGTACGGGTACACAGACTCATATTGGGATGGAAGTGCCGAAGATAGAAAAAGCACTTCAGGATGTTGCTTTAGTTTGGGATCAGGTATGATCTCATGGCTCAGTAGAAAGCAGCCATGTGTTGCACTCAGTACAGTGGAATTTGAATATGTAGTAGCTTGTTCAGCTTGTAGCGAAGCAGTGTAGCTTCACAAGATGTTGGTAGGATTGTTCGATGTAGAGATTGATGCTACGGATATAATCTGTGACAACCAGAGTTTCATCAAGATGACAAAGAATCCTGTGTTCCATGATAGATCGAAGCACATCGAGATCAAGTTCCTCTATATCCGGGATATGGTACAGAAGGGAGCTGTGAAGCTCGAGTATGTTCCTACAGAGGAACAAGTTGTTGATGTACTGACTAAGCCTCTGTCTCGCATAAAGTTTGAATACTTTCGAGACAAGCTTGGTGTGGTCCAGAGGAACCTCTCTCGAAAGAGAGAATGATAGTTCCTATCCTTAGGGATAAATGCCTGCCCTGGAGGTGGAAGATCAGTACTGGATGACTGATAGTGTTCCAGTTCTTCAGATCTGATGCCAGTCCTGGGGGCTAAAGATCAGTACTGGCTGACTGATAGTGTTCCAGTTCTTCGGAACTGATGCCAATCCTAGGGGCTAAAGATCAGTACTGGCTGACTGATAATGTTCCAGTTCTTCAGAACCAATGCCAATCCTGGGGATTGAAGATCAGTACTAGCTGACTGATAGTGTTCTAGTTCTTTGGAACTAATGCCAGTCCTGGGGGATGAAGATCAGTACCGGCTCATTGATAGTGTTCCAGTTCTTCGGAACTGATGCCAGTCCTAGGGGCTGAAGATCAGTACTGGCTGACAGATAGTGTTCTAGTTCTTCGGAACTGATGCCAGTGCTGGGGGCTGAAGATCAATACTGGTTGACTAATAGTGTTCCAGTTCTTCAGAACTGATGCCAGTCTTGGGGGCTGAAGATCAGTATTGGCTGACTGATAGAGTTCCTATCCATAGGGATGGATGCCTATCCTGGGGATAGAAGATCAGTACTTGTTGACTGATGATGTTCCAGCTGATGATGTTGCTCACAAGGATGTACTAGCAGATAGTGTTCCAGCTGATGATGTTGCTGATGAGGATGTACCAGGCTACCAGCAAATAGTGTTCCAGCTGATGATGTTGCTGACAAGGATGTACCAGCAGATAGTGTTACAGCTGATCATGTTGTTGACGAGGATGTACCAACAGATAGTGTTCCAGCTGATGGTGTACCAACAGATAGTGTTCCAGCTGATGGTGTTGCTGACGAGGAAGTACCAGCAGATAGTGTTCCAGCTGAAGGTGTTGCTGATGAGGATGTTCCAACAAATGATGTACCAGCTGACGATGTTGTTGATCTAGTAGAGGATATTGCTGATGATGATTCAGAGGATACTGCTGATGGTGATATTCCAGCAGATGATGATGATGCTGTTGATGATGATATTCCAACAGACGATGATGATGCTACTCCAGCAGATGATACCCCAGACATATGATGATCCAAAATATTCCTACGACATATAGAGATTCAGAAGTCAATTGTGCAGTTGTTGATGTTACCCGCAGAATACCTTCCTAGTTAAGAGGGAGTGTTAAAGAAATGTAACTACGGAAGATATTCTAATTACATTTGTCTATTGTATTATTGTATTCCTCCTTCGGGAGATGCCATTGATGTATTTGATAATGTAAGAGTCATTGAAAGAGTCAATGTAAACCCTAGGTCTTGTGTCGGCCTAGAAGAACCCAAAAGAGATTATTATATTATGTATTTGACAAGTCGTCCCAATCAGTTAGGAGAAGTCGGCCCAGTTGGGGAAAAGTCACCCCAACGGAAGAATATAAATAGAGAGTGAATCTCGCATTTATATTCACTCATTCACTCTCACAAGTTCGAAAGGAGAGAGAGAGAAGTTTGCACAAGTGGAGGAGTAGCTGATTTTGTCTCGGGGTTTATCTTTGTACTTTGTCAATTCTATATTGAGGAATATTTTGCCGAGGTTTTCTCCCTTGTGGTTTCCCTGAGAGAAATATTGTGTTCATGTTGTGCTTATTCTTCTTTCAGTGATAAATTTTTAATGTTATATGCTAAACACGTAAAAACTAATAGGTTGAAGATGAGAAGCTCATAGATGGGTGCAAGAGATAACTTGCAACAAAGTTTGATATCTTGGTATCCAGAGATGACATAGATGGATACACAAAAGATCATCAGAAGAGAAGGCTACTAGTCACTCCAGTGAAGAATGTCCCGATGCAGAGAGTACAAGATGCAGAGGGAGGATAGTGCTCAGTTAGAGAGGGTGCAGGAAAGCTCCGCTTCAGAGGGAGTGACTACAGCACAGATGAAGAGACATTATCAGTTAGCCTCTATCTGTGGCAAAGGTGTTTTCCCCGGTATCTCAGGGATATGCTCAGAGTGATACTGGATGTCTCCCCTCATGAAGAGGAAGTATATGTGGTACAGTTTGAAACAGGCACCTAGGACATGGTACGGCAGGATGGATAGTTTTCTGATGAGCTTAGGCTTTCCCAAGAGTAAAGCAGATTCCAACCTCTTCTTCAAGGTTGAGGGCAGAAGAACAGTAATATTATTGCTATATGTAGATGACCTAATCGTAACAAGGGAGGATGAGCTCATTACAGAAACTAAGATAAGGCTTTCTGCAATGTTCAAGATGAAGAACCTGGGAATGATGCACTACTTCTTAGCTATTGAGGTCTGGCAGAGTTAAGATGGGATTTTCCTTGGTCTGGGAAAGTATTTACTGGAGATTCTAAAGAGGTTCGAAATGATGGACTGCAAGGCAATGGCCACACCAATGGCATCGAACTTGAAGCTACTGTGTGATGCTTCTTCAGAGACAGTTAATGCCACGATGTACAGGCAAATGATTGGTTCGTTAATGTACTTGACGAACACGAGACTAGACATGCGCTTTGTTGTGAACACTCTGAGCCAGTTCCTGACAGATCCGAGACGTGTTCACCTGATTGCTGCAAATCATATATTGAGGTACCTAAAGGGTACAATTGAGTATGGAATCAAATATGGGATGAATCAGAAGCTTAACCTGCATGGTTATGTTGATTCAGATTGGGCAAGCAATGCCACAAACAGAAAGAGCACTTCCGGATGTTGCTTTGGTTTGGGATCCGGTATGATCTCTTAGTTTAGCAGGAAGCAGTCAAGTGTGGCACTGAGTACAGTCGAAGCAAAGTATATTACAACCTGTTCGGCTAGTTGTGAGGCAGTATGGCTTCGGAAGCTTCTGCCAGATTGATTTGATCTCGAGTTAGAGGCAACTTGTATCTTTTGTGACCACTAGAGTTGTGTAAAATTGTCCGAGAACCCGGTGTTCCATGACAAATCGAAGCATATTGAGATCAAGTACCACTATATCTGGGATATGGTACAGAGAGGAGCAGTGAAGCTCCAGTATGTGGTGACAAATCAACAGATAGCCGATGTGTTGACCAAGTCGTTAGCAAGAGTAAAGTTTGAGTACTTCAAAGAGAAGCTTGGTGTTATCCAGATCGATGTTCCTCGAAAGAGGGAGTGATGTGACATGTCCGGAATATGCAGGTGCACCAGGGCTACGCTGCTTGGAATCGACCCCCCCCCCCCCCCCCGAATCGATCCCAAATCACACTCCGAACGGAATCAATGAGGAATCGATTATGGAATCGCGATTCCTCATCGATTCTGTCCGAAATCGATTTGGCAATTCGCGAATTGGTAAAAAAAAAACGATCCCTACCATTTTGCAATTCGATTCGAAATCGTAGCTTCCGAGTCGATTCCGGGTCGATCCCGAATCGAACCCTCATCGAACCCGAGCATTAAAATCGAACCCTAAATCGATTCCGAGATTGATTCCGCGGACAGGGTGGATTTTTGAAAAAAAAAATTGATTTTTGGATTTTTTGGGGGGGTTTTTTTTGGTGGGATAGGTCACTTTGGGCCAATAAAGAGTGAATGAGTCCATTTGGACTCATTCCATTACTCATTTGCTTGATTGGGAAGAGTTTGAGCTTGGAGTGAGTTTGCTAGTTGTTTGAGAGCTTTGAGCATTGAGAGGGAGATTGAAGGGGAGATTGAAGGGGAGAGCTTGCAAGGGAGATTGAAGCTTCCATAGAGACATTCAACCACCATTGAAGAGCTAAAAGGTAGGCTCTAAAAACTCATCTTTGTTTGTTTTTGCAATTTTTTTTCACTATGTTAAAAAATGGAAAACTTGCAATGTTCTCTTCTCCTACTCTTTCCAATTTCTTCTTCTCCATCATTCTATTGCAGGGAACAAGTGACTCTCATCTTGAATCAAGAAACATGATGGGTATGTGGTTTTGGTTTTTCATTCCACTTCTTCTCATTATGATGGTGTTGGGCAGTAGATGTGGTGGTGGTACTAGTAGTGATGAGGGGGAAGAGGTAGAGAGTGATGCATACCAAGGAGAAGAGGAGGAAGGGGAAGAGGGTGATGATGATGAGGATGAGGGTGATGTGGGGCAAAAACAAAAAGACACAACACCTTTGTGGAAGTATGTGACAAGGCAAGGGGGAGGGAGAGGGAGTGGAACCACAAAGTTTGCATGCCCCCATTGTGGGAAAACATACACAGGTTCATATACCCGGGTGAGAAAGCATTTGTGTGGGGTTATGCCATGCGATGTAGGTAAGTCTCATGGAGTCAAAACTTGTGACAAAGTGGGAGCTAAAGAGAGAAGCAAATACAGGATGGAAGAAGAGGCCGCTCAAAACAACTCCAAGAGATCGAGGGTTGATTCTGAATCCCCATAGAGAATGTTTAGTAGTGGAGCTGGATCATCATCGGCTCGATCGGGAGCCTCATCTCCCCATGGAGTCTCGCCTATATGAAGAACATTATCCGATTTCCTTGACCAAGGTTGTAGAGATGATGTGGATTCAAAAGTTTAAAGGTTTCTCTATGCATGTGGTGTGCCATTCAATGTTCTTCGCTCACCCTATTGGCATGAAATGGTACAAGCCATCAATGGTCGCCCTCAAGGATACAAAAGCCCTGGGTATGACAAAGCTAGAACCGTGGGACTTGACAGGGAAAGAGCCAGAATCAATAGTGCTCTTGGAAAGTTCACAAATGATTGGTCCAACTATGGGGTATCCATTGTATCTGATGGGTGGACAAGTGTTAAAAGGAAAGCCATTGATAAATATTCTTGGCGTTTCTGCTAGCGGTGAGGTCTTCCTTTCAGCCCATGACTACTCAGATCGCTACAAGACCGCTATTAATATTGCACAACCTTTACTTAAAACCATTCAGGAGATTGGGCCATACAATGTCATTCAAGTCAGCACTGATAATGCCGCTAATTGTAAGGCAGCAGGAGCAATCATTATGGATAAGTATCCCAACATATTTTGGTCAGGGTGTTTGGTTCACACATTGAACCTTTTGATGCATGATATTGTTAAGATGAAGGACAATAATTACTGATGGATTGGTGCCTTGTACAAGAGAGGTAAGAAAATGATCAAATTTATTACCAATCATAGCATGGCCCACCACATTTTTCGCAATCACTCTAAGTTGAAGCTATTGAAGATTGCAAAGACTAGATTTGCTAGCTACTACCTCACCTTCAAGAGGCTTTTGAAGGTAAGAGAGGCATTGGCCAGTATGGCCTCAAGTGATCCATGGCAGGAATTGAAAGACAGAGCTGCAAGTGCATCAGATAGAAGTGACTTTCAGGAGGTGGAGGACACCGTTCTTGAAGGTCATTTTTGGTCACAGGTTAGGTATGTTCTGCAGTTCACCAAGCCAGTTTATAACATGATTCATTTTGCAGATACAGATCAGCCAGTGATTGGGGAGGTATATGAGCAGATGGATAGCATGCTTGGTCAAATCAAAGACATTGTTGAGCAAAAAGATGCAGTCTTGTATGACCATATTCATAAATATGTGGTCAAAAGGTGGGATAATCTAAATGTTCCACTCCATGCCCTTGCATATTTCCTCACCCCAAAATACTATTCTCCAATTTGGTTGGCCCAACCTGCACCTGGGGGCGGAGTCAGGAAAAAACCCCACACAGATCCAGAGGTTGCTGCTGGGTATATGCTTGCATTAGAGAAGTTGGTCCCTGATGAGGAAGAGTGTGCTCAAGTACGGAGTGAATTGAGCATATACATAAGTGAGCATGGACGCTTTGGTTCCCTGTTTGCAACCAAAGATCGAGACAGATTGGATCCTATCCATTGGTGGAACATGCATGGGCTCTGGAGCCACATATTTGCATAAATTGGCGCTAAGGGTGCTATCACAGGTTGTTAATAGCTCTTCTGCAGAGAGGTGTTGGAGCACCTACAACTTCATCCACAGTGTAAAGAGAAACAATGTGAATGTAGATCGCACAGAAAGCTTGGTTTATGTGCACTACAACTTGAGGTTGTTGTCCCATTATTGTGAGCCAGCCAAGAATGATAGAACATTTTTTACTTGGGACAACAATCCAGAGGAGGCTAATGTGGAGGATGGAGCCATAGCATTAGAGCGCTTGGATGCTGAACTATTGGGTGATCACGATGATCCAATTCAGGCTACCCATACAGAGATGCCACCCCCAAGCAGAAGCAGCTTTCCGGATGCAGGAGTTTTGCCATTAGCTTCACAACATCCAATTTCAGCCCGCGGGGGCCATTCATCTTCTTCTCATGTTCCACGATCACTTCCACCAGCACCTATTCCACCTAGAACACGAGAAAAGAAATTGGAAGTTACTCGTGGCAAGCGGAAAGCTTAGTAGATTCATAGTACTTTGTAGTTTGTATTTCATTTTCATGTTTATTTTGGCGGTTGGCCTATTTTGTAAACATTATGACCTAGTTTGAAACTTTGATGGCAAATATTATATGTTGAAATTTGAAGGTTGATGTTGTTGATGATTGATGATTGATGATTTGATGATGATCATTTAATGACAATGTTATAAGTTATAGCTCCTAGAATCTAAAATACGAGATGATTAATGTTATATCAATGTGTATTAAATGGTTATATGAATATCTAGATTCTATGTTTTGATGTATTCTATAGCTAATTTGGCATAATACATGTTTTTTTTAATTTATATGCATCAAAATATATTAAAATATATATTATATAAAAAACGCTCCCGAAACGGAAGCTTTTGAAAATTTCGCTTTTCACTCCCGCTCCCGCTCCCCGCTCCCAACAGCATAGCACCAGGGATGTATCTTACATGGTGGAAGACGCAAGTAGTCTGCAAGGACGTAACGCATCTGGGATGCTCCTGGGCTGTATCCACATGTTTGAAGACGCTAGTGATCCACGGGTCATACAAGCATCTGGGATGCGCCTGGGTTGTATCTTACATGGTGGAAGATGCAGGTGGTCCGAAAGGACGTAATACATCTAGGATGCTCATGGACTGTATCCACATGTTTGAAGACGTAGGTTGACCAAGAGAGTCGTAATACATCTGGGATGTATCTACTACGTGGAAGACACAAATGTTCTTGGGTTGTATCCATTGGGTGGAAGACGCAGGTTGACTGAGAGAGAGACGTAATACATTTGGGTTGTATCCACTGGGTGAAAGACACAGATGTTCCTAGGTTGTATCCACTGGGTGAAAGACACAGATGTTCATGGGTTGTATCCACTGGGTGGAAGACGCAGGTTTTCTTGCGGACATGGTATGTGCACCTAGGTTGCTCTCCACATGAGATGATGAGATGATTCGGATACGATGAGATGATAGTAGGAGATGAAGGTGATTTCTGGAAATGTAATATGTGGTCCTGGGCTGTACCTACTTGATGGCTTGCTCGTATAGATGATGAAGTCCTAGATGAGAGCCAGGCCTACATCCAACATTAAAAAGGGTTGGCTCTATAGAACTTCTCATTACAGATAGATTCGAGAGATGTCATTAGTCAATGATCAACAAGATGAGAATTGTTGGAGCAGTGATGATGATGATCCAACGATGACGATGATCCAACAATGATGATGACGTTGTCCAAAGATTGTGTCCAGCTGTGATGATGACTGTGTTGAGAGAATACCTTCCTAGTTAAAAGAGAGTGTTGTTGTAAATGTAACTTCGGAAGATATTCTTTTGTATTTTATTATTATATTATTATTGTACTTTTATTGTACCTCCGTCGGAGATGTTTTTCCTCCGTTCGGGGATGTCATTATTGTATTTGGTCATGTAAGAATATCGAGGTAAAACCTCCATTGTAAGTCAGGGCAATAGTCCCCGAAAGTTTAAATGTAAAATGTATTTTTGAGTCTCCCTAGGAGAGGTTGGCCCAGTCAATTAAGGAAGTCGGCCCCATTGGGGATTTAGGTCAGTCACACATACAGTATAAATAGGGAGGTGCTCTCCCTCATTTGGACACTCACTCACCATCAAGCAAGTTCGCTCCAAGGAAGAGAAAGACAAGTTCGCTGGAGGAAGAAGAAGGAAGCTGTAGAAGTCATCTTATCTTTGGGTTTTCTATCTTGGTTTGATATTGTACTAAGTGACGAATCTATTGCTGAAGAAGTTGCGGGGTTTTCTCCTTTATGGTTTCCCCGAGGAGATTTCTTGTGTTCTGTGTATTATTGTGCTTGTCTATCTTTCAGTTTAAAGATCTAACATAATTGAATCCCAAAGTTCCAATCAAAGGGGGTGTTTGATGTAATGGTCATAATTAGGACTTAGGCATACATTAGACGTATAGTGTAGACTTAGTTATTGTCTTTATCATAAAGTGTTGTAGACATGAGTTAATTAACATAGTCATTAAAAGATTAGTTTTTTTGGAGTTACATAACGACTCCTATTGATCCTACTATGTAATGAGACATTGCATCACTCAATAATGAATCAATCCAACATCTCTCCATAATGAATCAATCCATAGTGGTCCCACTTTGTATGGACATCATGTTACCACACAGTCCCATTGACCTACTTTAGTGGTCATTTGTTGGACATTAATATAATTATCTTATCTATCTAGGTGCTGAATCATTTTCCTCCAAAACGTACTTGTCTCACCTAAGCTGCCTTGTTTGAGTACCATGTGCAACAGAACATCAGAATGATTGTGTAGGCCTGTTAATTGACTTCACAACAAGATATATATTTCTATCATCTTAGGAGACAATCTCACAGTTAAAGGCTGGAACCTCCTAAAAATGTATTTGCTAGCAATTATCTGTTCTTTCAAGAACCCTTAACACACATGATTGCTGACCAAAATATTAGGAAAACACAATAAACTCAGTTGTGGCAATTCCCTTGTAGAGTTTCCTGCCTTTGGATAATTATTGTACAAGAGCATAATAAGGTTCATTTTCTACAGACTCAGAGAAATGTTATTGTCTACAACATGAAATGTGGAACGAAAGCCTGCGATAACAAAATGTTGCCCAAAAGGATGTCATGAAAGCTCACCTTCAAGCAGGTAAATACAAGACTTGCCGGAGCAGTTTTGAACTTTGCCAATTCCCCAATGAATCTTATATTTCTCGTTTTTGTTTCAATGTTCATTTGATCCTGCACAAAAATATGATTAACATACACACTTACAGTTAAAAGCATAAGATGGCAAATGCATGTCTAACAAAGAAACAGAGTTTATCTTGACAAAACAAATACTGAAAGTACAAATAATGTTTTCTAAGAGCCACTAACAATACCAAAACATATGCCCATACCCACAAAGCTTCTCTTAATGCCTTTAATTAATGATATACAAGAAATATCTAATAACACAAACAACCAAAGGGGAGAATAACCTGCAGATCAATACCAAAACATATGCCCATAACCACATAGCTTCTCTCAATTCCTTTAATTAATGATATACAAGGAATATCTATTAACACAAACAACCAAAGGGGAGAATAAACTGCAGATCACTGAAAAGAGTTGCTGCAAAAAGAAAAGATGGCCTTTTCTGGAAAGATATATTATGAACATTCAAAAAACAAATATCTCATGACATTTGCTTCATAATTATAGCAAATAATAGTATTAACTATTAACCAATCATGGAAAAAAGCATACAATGAAAAGAAAGGTACCTTCTTATTTATTAAAAAATTGAACTCCTCTTCTAGCAGCTGCAGAAGCATTGAAGCTACATCTTTCATGCAAGTGGACAATGTCGCTACCATTCTTGAATAATAAGGCAATAATTCTAAGGATGTCCGAGGCACGTTGAATAATGTTCTCACGAGCTTTTTCCTGTTGCTTTTCGAATTCAGATAGCAAAAGTCTACCTGCAAAAAAAGTTAAAATAGGGCACTTCCGCATTCATCTGGTTCTCACTAGATACCCAAACAAAAATATTTAATAATAATCATGTCACTTACTGTCAACTGGTCAATAAGATCACGACTAACACAACCCGGAAGCCGTTGCAAGAGGCTGTCTAAGTTTGCACCATCAAGGCTTTTTACTTTATCTTTCTCGTTTTCTCTCTCTCCCTTCTTATCAGTGTCTCTCTCCTTCCACTTCTCTTTTTCCATTTCTTTACCCTTTTCCTTGTCCTTCTCTTCTTTGTCCTTGGACTTATCATCAGATGTTCCCTCTCCTCTTAAGGTTTCAGGCTCTTGGATTCCATCTGCAGTTTCTGAAACAGACAACGGACCTTGCTCTGACTCAAATGATAACTCCTGCAGGATGCAATAAATTTAATATTAACTACAAAAGCATATAAAGAAATAAAAAATTATTACAAACCCAACGATCCCAATGATATAATAATCAATTAGTAATTTTATATCAAAGAGCCACCAATGAAGTAACATGTGTGTGTGTATGCAAGCATGTCCGTATATTTTGCCTATGCTCCAAGCAAACATCTATTCATCATGTTAATGTTAAAAATGCCATTGAGGTTTTGCCTCACAAACCACCCATACCACCATCACTGAAATATTAGAATAAATCAACGAAATCTTCTTACCATTGTAATTTATGATACTACAAAGAACTGAGCATCTAGAAATTTATCATTCATACCATCTAGAGGTTTTCCCAAAGATTATTCACAATAACTGATCAACAGCTACATGAGACTTTTCCAATCTCGCTCTTTAAAAGTGAATTCTTGGAAAAGTAGTAGTCATTGATTCTCTTGTAAAGAACAGATTTATTAATGAGATACAATAACATGTCATGGTCTGTGAAGGATACAAAGGAAATGTCCCACAAACAGTGCTAAAACTTTGAATGGCATATGCCATATACCACAAGAAGCATTCTCATTTGTTCTGCTAGAATTTGTTTTTCTCTACATAGATAAGATAATTTTATTAATGTCCAATAAATGACCACAAAAGTAGGTCAATGGGACTGAAGTATACATCCAATAGGAGTACAATGTGGGAGTGCAAACGCAGCTCCTAGAAAATGTCGAAACTAAGATAAAATAAAATTAAAAAAGAATCAAGATACAAGCAGTGGTATAGCCTCATAAAAATGTATATGATATATATCCATATCTGTCTATTGGCTCGTTGAGACCAAGAGCTAAATCAGAAAAAAGGAAAAGGGCTTTGCACAGTAGTATTCTGAAATACCACAAAAGTTTGTTCAATTGATACATCAAGGGGCTTGTGCCCAGATATTTCCATGCTTGTGTCTGGTTCTGCAAGTGCAAACCATCCAACCATAAAGGGAGAAGTCTTTGTGAGTTCTTGAAGTATGTGATCAAGAAGGTGGTTTGATGCCAAGAAGATTTATAATATTGAACCTAGCACTATTATGATGGTCGATTCAATGACAGAGTTTACTGGATTGTTAATTTCTGCTACCCATCAGTGGTGTAAAGAATTCCTGGCAGGCCACAAAAAGGGAGTAAGCCCTATGGCTTGTTTCAAGCATAGTAGCAAGATTCGAGTACGGATTCGAATATGATTCGGAAACGATACAGAAAAAATACGTAACGAAAAAATCAAGTACGACTAAAATACGGGAGTAGATATCTTATAAATACAAAAAACATGCAATTTTAATTTTTAAAAAAATAAAATTATACATAAATCATTCCAAATGTTAACATATCATTCATTATTCATTGAAAACAACTTGAAACATATCTCAAATTCAAATTCAAAGTCAATATATGGCATACCATATAATGTAACAATGTTTATGATGTCATCATCTCCATTCATTCACCAATCCTAAGAGAATTATTAAATAAATAGTAAAATTATAAAAATAAAATTTAAAATAACAACGACATATACAAAATGAGAACAAAGGAACTACCTAAATACTAAAAAGTAAAACATAAAAGTAAAAAATTAAAATAACAATTACATATAAAATAAATCTTAAATAAAAAACTACATGTAGTCATGTACAAGTAAGTTAGTATTAGTAAGCAAATGATATAAAAGCAATGAGTATCCAGTGTGCACATACTTGTTGTTCAAGTTTAAAACTTTTAACTCTTGCACACACAAGTGGCACGTCACTATTCAAACCTGAACTTAGCCGAGGATTTCGATTTTCTAGCTGATTTGTTGAGCTGTCATGATTTGGAGTTTCTTATTCAGTAATAAATGGTTGACTGTACCAAAGCCGTATCATTTCGAATGTTCGATGCATTTTTAACTTGGTTCGAATTTCCGTACAGCAACTGCCAATACGACCGTATTTTGCTACTATGGTTTCAAGGCCAGTAATGTCACCAAGCAAAGAGCTATCTCGTACATTGATATTGTGAACATAAAAATTATCAATTAAAACTGATATGTGTTTGAAATTGTTTAGTCTTGTACACAATTAACAATGCTAGATATTAAAAAAGAAGATTCCATAAGAACTTGAGCATGGAATCTTCAAACTGTAAAACCATTCTTGGATACCAATAAGTCTGTTATTCCTGAAGCCTTTTCTCTTATCATTGTAAAATTGAAGATTGTATTCTACTGGAATGTTAATTGCTCTTATCATGGACATTGTACTGTGCTTCAACCAAGGGTTTGACTGGTGACATATACTAGCCATATGGTTGGTCTCCAAGCACAATAATAGATGCTATCCAATTTAAATCGCATCCATTTAGTCTAGTATTTTCTGAAGAAATGAATGGTGAATTATATGTAAAGCATATTATAGTAGATCTTAAAAAAACAAGCACGGTATCAAAATATCACTGTGCGTGTTCCACCACTTTCTAGGAGTTGCATTTGCACTTCCACATTGCACTACTACTTATACTGATTGTATCATTTTAGTCCCATTGACCTACTTTTGTGGTCATTCATTGGACATTAATAAAATTATCTCATCTCATCTTACTGTCATCGGAGCATGGACTGTACCTGCTGTTGTTCAGTAACCTTATGTGATTGCTCACTGGTCTTTGGTTCTGCTTCTCCTAGCAACACTGCAGGAACAAATGCCCTGAAAAAAGATGCATTATGAGATGCCCAAACCCAAATGCAGATGAGAGCACAATGCAATGGCTTTATAATGCCCTATAGCATCATTTGATATCATCATATGCAATCCTACACAAAATTTGAATATCAAACATATGACAATACTCAAATCCATTTAATACCTAAGATCTGGTAAACTCTCATAGAAGGCTTTTGTATCATCATCATCCCAGATAGGTTCAGGAGTGGAAGCATCCTTCGAAGTAGGAGCTGAGGATCCATCCTCACCAGTGGTAACTCTTGTAGTGTGGCCATCATCTGGCATGACAGGAGGTTGCATATCTAGTGCTTCAGCCAAACTGACACAAATAGAAGAAAGATAACTTAGAATATAATTGTTGAAAATGAAACTGATGAGGTAAAACAATGAAAAACTGATGTAACCATCAACATCAGTGATATTTGAAATCACTCTATTTCAATGTTATTTTTACTTTTAACATGGATAAGAATTAAAAAATAATTTTAACACAAACATTTGTGAAATGATCTTTCAACTACCAGTCTACCACACTTTTTAAGAATTGAAATTGCTCCATTTTACAGAACTCCATGCATATTATGGATAGTCCTAGCAGTAAATTAAGATCATACAATGAATAAATAAGGATCTGTGTCGCAACACTTGATACTTACATGGGAAAACTAAAGAAATGGTGTATGCAAAAAAACAATGTACAAAGTGCTATAATCATAATATAACTAAATGCAAATGCTCCGGAAGAAAAAGATAAAAATGGAAAATATAATACAGAAGAACAAGTAATAAACAGCCATAAAGTGCCTCCATGGTAAGAAAGTGAGCAGGTTCCACCAAGTAAACCAGTCAAATGTAGCTTTGAAGTTGAACGCACAGAAAGCACACAGTTTAGTTATCAGAATAGATGGATGGGGCATAAGGTTGCATCAGGACTCACCTACATAAAGTGGCTACTTTGGGTTTAAACATATGATCTAACTACTGCACTTGGGTAATAATCATAGATTCACTTAAGCTGTAATCTAAAGAAAGTCATTCATGACTTCAGAAAGACCGTAGCATTAATAATTTGTGAATACTGAATAATATTTCCGAGGCCAAAATTAGGACGTATTTCTTTTACTTCTTGTTGGGAAAACCTAAAAGGTGAGAATGAGTTATTTCGGAGGCCAAAATTAGGACGTATTTCTTTTACTTGTTGTTGGGAAAACCTAAAAGGTGAGAATGAGACAGTACCATATCAATAAAAATAAAGGGTCACCCAAAAGCACAACACCAAGATTGCTACCCTTTATTTAAAGTTTATGTAATTTGGGAATAAGGTGGGTGTGAAAGCACAGCATATATTGCCCTTTTTCGGGTTGTAGATGTTCCCTGTAAGAGCAAATTCAACATATAGGTTTAAAACCCAGTAGGTGAGAATGAGACAGTGCCATATGAATTCGCCTCACCAACAGCCCACCAATTCAGCCAACCAAGAATAACGGCGTACCCAAGAAGCCATTTCTTCAGCAACCAACTAGCATGACATTTAACCACCATGACAAAGCTGGTCATTCTTGGGGGAGAAATTAGCTGGGGGGATGTTATGAATATAATATATATAAAACAATAAATAAATTATAATAGAATCATAATAATATTAATATTTAAATTTTAAATATACTTAAATATTAATATTACTGTAATATTGAAGGGGTGCCTCCATAAGGACATGACTCTATGTGAAGGGTCACCATCAAGCCTATATATGCAAGGCTATTCTTATTGTACTCAATCATCTTATATTCATATATATTTTATTCATATACATTTTATAAATAATTTTATTTATATATTTTAAGTTGTTACGGCTCCGCTACGTAACATTGGTATCAGATCCAAACAGTCAAACCATACATATCCGCTGCCTTCGATCTTGTAACCAAGATGGTAAACTACGACGAATTACACACCGATTCAAACCATTATAGAGATGAAGTCAACAATGTAAGAATCTGTCTCGATAACATTAAGAAAGGGCAAAAAGAGTTGATGGATGGACAAAAAGAGCTAGGCGACAAAATTGACAGATTAATTGAGAAGCTTCTCAAAATATCCGAAAAAATGAATCAAAGCAAACAAATTCGAAAGAGTTACCAAGGAATTCGGACGAATCCCCTCCAGCTATATAATTAGAAGATGAAGCGGAAGCCCTCACAAAGGAATAGACATATTTATGTGAAGAAGAAGATGTTGATATTGATGCCCAAGAGTTTCTTGATTGCATAATAAGTGCATGAGAGGAGTATGAAAAATCCTATAATTCCCCCAACAACGATAGCAAAATTTTGAATAAGATGTTTCAATCAGTGCAGAAAATGATTAAACATTACGTTGGCTGCGGGAATTCATCACACACGGACGAAATAGTGAACTGTTTCCCTCTTCCACTTTCCCAAACTGATGGCTCATTTACTAAGATCGGAATCCTTATTAATCTCAATGAAAGCTTAAGCAGGTACTTCAATACAGAATACTTCAAGGCTTCTAGTCCAGGCGAGAAGTGGCGATGTAACTCATCAATCTATATCGAGTTGTCCATTTCTACACCTCCCAATGTTCTTCTACTCATGCTGCAGAGATTCTGGGTCGACACGAAAAAATTTAATAATAGCTAAGCATTCGGAAAACCTGCACTCAACCCATGAAATGCCACTAATATTGCTCCAACTCGTAAAGGCCACAAGAGCTCTGTTGCAGAACAGAGGGAAAGAACAGGCCAGCTTCAATTGTTTGACTTTGCACAGTACTTCCCTATTCTAATAAATGAAGCTACTCAAAAGTTGTCCATATGCGCCACAATTTTGAAGGTCTTAACACTCAAACTAGCAGTCATAAATAAGCAACACGATGTAGACTAAATGCTAGTGATTCGTAAGCATGTGGAAGAGGTCTAGGCTCAAATGTCACCACAGCCCAGCCTCTTAACTTCTTTGGGTAACTCCTAAACCCAGGGGAGAGCCCTAAATGATACCTACAAACAAAACACTCGCAAATACCTTTCCACAACCTTGTAACTAGATCAGTGCCTTGTATGGAGTCAAACAATATATAAGAAGACAACTTGACCCAATTAAGGAGTTAGTTCAATAGCTAATCATTTATATCATCAATCACCTTTCCAATTTCATAGATTCCAACGCAACTAGCATATACCAATGCACCTCCACGTATTTCAAGGCAACCCTCAAAAAGTTGTGCTCTGAGGAAAAGAGGAAGGAGGAGGCTAGGGAAAAGCCCTAGGTGAAGTCAAAACGCTAACGTGGCCCAAGGTAAGTGAGATATAGGGTTTTCACATTTCCCAAGACAGGTGCCCAGATTGGGATGCCCTTCAAAATCCATGGATAAATCCACTAGGGCGAAACTGATGGGTGGACCAAAATTTCCAAATTGCAAATATTTTTAGGTTTTTTAAATTATGTAAAATTTTAGGGCTTTTTGACAATATATGATTTTTCTGATTTTTTATCCATAAAATGAGGACACCCTTCAAGATCTGTGGATAAATCCACTAGGGCGAATTTGTAAGGAGAAGCGGAATTACAAACTCAAGGCTATTTTTGGAGTATGAATTTTCTACGTATTAGGGGTTTTCTAGGGTTTTCTGATTTTTAGGGGTTTTGTGGATAAAAATGCAGCTTACTAACATGAAAATGCAGCCTAACTATAATACATTAAATGCTGAAATTTTGAGTAAAAAAATTTGACAAGAGAAGGGGATTATGATGTCATCTCAATCCCTAGGGCTTTGAGAGATCATGGCTAGTGTCCCTCACTTAGAATGTCCCTCTAGTATTTGCAAGCTAGGTCTTCATCTATCAACCTCTAGGGTTCGGTAGGTGAGCCTAACCAATGTTGCACGACTCGGACTCGGCAAAGACTCGACTAGCATGTGACTCGTGACTCGGGAAAGACTCGAGACGGACTCGGCAAAACTCGGCAAATAGGAAAAAAAAAACTTAAAATAGCACCTATGACACAAATCAGACCTGAGGGCTGACATATGACATTTATGACATGTCAGGGCTAAAAATAGCCTCCAAGAGGGCGCTCAAGTGAGTTAGGGCAGCCAAAGAGACACCAATTCGAATTTGAAGAAGGAGAGAGGTAGAATTAGAAGGACAGGTGGCATACTTGGCAACCTCTTCCCAACTTGAGTTGGCTTGAATCTCTTGGAAGGATTTCAACCCATGGAGGACATTAGAAGTTTATAAAAGTCATGAACAAAGAAGAATGGCAACTTTTATTATCTGTAGAATTTGCAATTGCATTTGTGAGAGAGGAGCTAGTGGATGACTAGTTTCTTGCCGTAGCCAATTTCGAGGGTGAAAGATTCCCATCCAAGTTGGTGTTTGGAGAGGCCATTCAGGTCTTTCATGGAGCTTTAATGGAGCCTTTATTTGCAGGTGTAAGCTACAGGGCAGCTCGTGGTTTCTTCTATTGCAGCTCACTCACTCAACCATTTCCAGTTTTCATTGCATATTCTTGCTCCTTGAGGGAGGGCGTTTTTGGTGAGCTATTGTACTCTTTGGGGGAGCTTCTAATGCCCCATTTCTTTTGTAATATGAAGTAAATACTTTGTTCTTCATCTCCAGAAATTTTTAGGTCGAAATTCCAAGTGGAAATGTATAAATCTGATTGTTAAAGAAAGAATGGTGCCATTTCCCCACTACCTTGATGTATAGCAATGATGTATTGATGTATTCGAATGAAATCTCATTCCTCTGATGTATTTATGATTCATGGACTGTCATTTATGAGCTGCATAAGTTTCATGTTGAAACTAGTCTTTTTGCATCTGATTTAAGGGAGTTATAGCAGACATTAAAAGTTGATTGGTGATGCATAATCATATGAGTTCATGTTGATGTCCTTTATATGTCCCCTGCTTCCATTCAGAAATTCGAGGTGGATTGAGTGCATTTGGAAAGTTATTTTCATCATCTACCCCTAGGGGATTTGAACCACAATTTACAAGTAAAATCCCTATCTTGACCAGATTTGAAAGAGGAGTTGTAGAAGTCATATGAACACTCCAGAGAATCCATAAACATTATAAATATGTCTTAATATAATCCAAGTACCTTCTGTAGCAATTTGGGAGAATTTGGAGTCATTTGGAGACCAAGGGACCATACTAGTCAAAGAGAAATTGCTAGTAAAATACCATACATTGACCAGAATCTTAAAGGAGTTTGCAGAAGTGTTTTAATGGTCTTAAATCATCCCTGAACATCATAATAAAGTCTTAATATCAGTCATACACCTCCTCAAAATATTTGGGAGCATTTGGAGCAATTTGGAGACCTAGACATCAAAACTAGTCAAAGGTCGAATTAGGGAAAAAGTGAAAATTTTGTCATTTTAATAAAATTATTAAAAAGGGACATTACAGTTCGAGGAACCTCGATCTGGATAACAGCAAGCCTCTCTCTGAAGTACTCGAACTTCACTCTAGCTAACAGCTTGGTCGACACATCGGCTATCTGCTCGTCTTTCACCACATACTGGAGCTTCACTGCTCCTCTCTGCACCATATCCCGGATATAGTGGTACTTGATCTCAATATGCTTCGACTTGTCATGGAACATCAGGTTCTCGGACAACTTCACACAACTCTGGTTGTCACAGAAGATACAAATCGCCTCTAACTCGAGATCAAACAAATCTAACAGTACCTTCCGAAGCCATACTGCCTCACAACTGGCCAAACAGGCTGCAAGATACTCTGCTTCGGCTGTACTCAGCGCCACGCATGATTACTTCCTGCTAAACCAGGAGATCATACCGTATCCCATACTGAAGCAGCATCCTAAAGTGCTCTTCCTATCCGTGGCACTGCCTGCCCAATCCAAATCAACATAACCATGCAGGTTAATCTTTTGATTCGCCTCATACTTGAGCCCATAGTCAACTATACCCTTCAAGTACCTCAATATATGCTTTGCAGCAATCAGGTGAACATGTCTCGGATCCATAAGGAACTAGCTCAGGGTGTTCACAGCAAAGCATATGTTTGGTCTCGTGTTCGTCAAATACATCAACCAACCAATCATCTGTCGATACATTGTGGCATCAATTGTCTCTGATGAAGCATCACACAGTAGCTTCAAGTTTAAATGCCATTGGTGTGGCCATTGCCTTGCAGTCCATCGTTCCGAACCTCTTCAAAATCTCCATTGCACACTTTCCTTAACCAAGGAAGATTCCATCCGCACTCTGCCACACCTCCATGCCTAAGAAATAATGCATCATACCCAAGTCCTTCATCTCGAACTCTGCGGCAAACCTCCTCTTTACATCTGCAATAAGCTCATCCTCACCTGTCAGAAACAGGTCATCTACATATAGCAGAAGTATCACTGGTCTTCCCCCCTCAACGTTGAAGTAAAGGTTGGAATCCACTTTAGTCTTGGTAAATCCTAAACTCATCAGGAAGCTGTCCATCCTGTCGTACCACGTCCTAGGTGCCTGTTTCAATCCATACAAGGATTTCTTCAATTTGCACACATGAGTTTGTATGTCATGTGTCTCAAATCCCAGTGGCTGCTCCACGTACACTTCCTCTTCTACTACACCATTCAAGAATGTTCTCTTGACGTCCATCTGGTGTACCTTCCATTTCATTACTGCAGCCAATGCAAGTATAGATCTAATGGAAGTGTATCTTGCTACAGGTGCAAATGTCTCCTCGTAGTCTATGCCTTCCTTCTAGGAGAAGCCACGTGCCACAAATCTTGCCTTTTGTTTTTCAATGCTACCATCTGCAGCATGCTTGATCTTGCAGATCCACTTCGAAGTCACAACAGACTTCCCTTCTAGTCTCGGAACTATCTCACATAAATCATTATTCATAATCGACTGTTACTCCTCGATCATGGCATCCTTCCATTCTTTCTTCTCTGCTACTTCTTCATAGTTGGAAGGTTCTTTATCAATGATGTCACATAGCAGGGCTACATAGCTAGAGTATGGTCTAGGTCTCTTGCTTTCTCTGTGCATCTCCTCTGGAGTGCCATACTTCTCTGCATCTTGTATTGCTTCTCATACCCATGCTGGTCTTCTCTTGCGGGAGTTCTTCTCACGAGATGGTTCTATAGGTTCTTGTGGTTCTGCCATGTCGCGATCTTCATGATCTTCTGGAATCGCTGTGTCTCTAACTCTGGTTTCTTCAGGTTCTTCAATCTCTTCAATAGGTAGTTTTCTTGATTTGTTGTATGCTGAGTCTTCGTCGAATGTTACGTCTCTGTTGATGTCGATCTTCTTGAATCCTGGGAAGTATATTCGGTAGGCCTTTGAAGTGTCACTATATCCCATGAATATTCCCTTCTTTCCTGAAGGATCTAGCTTGGTTCTCTTTTCCTTCGGGATGTGTATGTACACTGGGCAGCCAAATATCCTGAGATGGCTGACTTCAGGTTTCTCACCTAAGAAAGCTTCTTCGGTAGTCTTGTTGCTTAATACTCGATGAGGTGTACGGTTATGTACATACACAGTTGTTCTTGTTGCTTCTGCCCATAAGTGCATCGAAAGATCCCGATCATGTAGCATTGCTTTTGCTGCTTCCATTATCGTTATGTTCTTTCGTTCTGCAACGCCATTCTGTTGAGGATTGTAAGGAGTGCTCAACTCCCTCTTAATCCCAGATTCTCTGCATAGGTTCTTGAATTCTTCCGAAGTGAATTCTACGCCATTATCTGATCGAAGGGTCTTGATCTTTTCCTCAGTGTGATTCTCGATCAAGGCTTTAAATTCCTTGAACTTGCTAAATACCTCATCTTTACTTTTCAAGAAAGAAATCCAAGTCTTACGGGAAAAGTCATCTATGAAAGAAACATAATATACATACCCGCTTAGTGAGCTGGATGACATGGGACCGTATACATTTGAGTGAATTATCTCCAATATTCCTTTTGCTTTGCTTTCACTGTTGGGAAATGCCTTCTTTACATTCTTTCCTTGCGCACATCCCTTGCAAATGCCTTCATGTCTTGTCTGGATTTCTGGAAGTCCTAAATCTGCTTTGCTTGCAATAGGTAGTGCTCTATAGTGCACATGTGCAAGCCTTCTGTTCCATAGTTCACTTGGTTCCATTGAGTCGTGAACCAATGCTTGTTCAAGTTGTCACTTCAATTTGTTCAAGCCTCCTTCTTTCTCTCCAATTACTGTTGCATCATTTATTGTCTTTCCTTTTGGACACAGTAGGACTTGGCCATCGACAAATGAACCCTCATTCCTTTAGCATCTAGTGCTGAGATGGAGAGAAGATTCTTCTTTAGTCCTGGAACATATAGGACATCTTTCATCTTCAAAGATTTGTCGGAGTCTAGTTTGTAGGAAGCTTCTCCACTTCCTTTGATGGGATATTGATAATCATCCCCAAGTTTCACCTTGTGAGGTGACTCATGCTCAGATAGATTAACAAAGGATTCTTTGTATCCCGTCATGTGCTTGGATGCTCCATTATCTACAAGCCAATCATTGCTCCCATGTGTGATGGTGCCCGTGAGTGCTGAGATTAGGACATATTCTTCATTGCTCGAAGAATCGTCTCTTTCTTCTTCTCTGGTTCTTTTCCTTGTTGGTTCATCGTCTTTAGCGGTGTGAGCATGATGTCTCTTCTTGCTAGTCTTCTTGTTGGAGGAACCTTTGTTTCTAGGACAATCTCTGAAGTAGTGCCCCTTCTCATCACATGTGTAACATCTAACACTAGATAGATCTCTTATGGGTCTCCTTTGTCTTCCGTGATGGTGGTTCTCCCTCTTGTTGTGATTTCTTCTAGCGTGAACTGTGAGAGCTTGATCATCATTTGCTCCCATCTTTTCTTCTCTTGCTATTAGTCGAGCTTCTTCTTGAGTGCATTCTTCCCATAGTCTGTTGAAAGTGATCAACTTCTTTCTGGCACATCTACCTTGAATGAATGAATCCCATGCTCTTAGGAGACCATTCAAGGTGGTCATAACGATATCTCCTTCTTCTACCTTTTCTTCAACTGCTTCAAGTTGTTCCTTGATTTGAGAGACCCTTGTGAAGTAGGATTGCATGGTCTCTGAGTTTAGGATCTTCACATTCTTGAGCCAGTTCCTTAACGTCATCTTCTGATTGATGTTCTTCCCTTCGAATAATTTCGTCAAAGCATCGAACATCTCCTTGGGTGTCTTCAAGGATGACACATGGGAGATGGGATGATCTTTAATGGAGTCTGCAATAATTCTCTTGGCCTTAACCAAGTTCTTCTTATGGATAGCCTTAGCCTCATCTCCCTCTGGTGCTGGAACCTCTTCATTAACATACTTGTCCAAACCATTTTCTTCAAGGACAAGAGCAATCCTATACTTCCATACTCGGAAGTTATCAACTCCCTCAAGCTTATCCTCAAGCTTGGTGTGGTGAGTCATTTTGAAATGAGAACCTCAAATGGAAATAGCATAGATTTAGATCTTACCAATTTGAGATGCCCAATCTGCATTTGGAGCTGGCTAGCCTAGGGTTTGCTAGAGAAACACTAATTTTCCAAAGTTGGAATTTTGAACTTCTGATTAGACAGTAAGATGCGCCTTTTCAAGGCGAGTTGTCCAATGTGCTCCTTTTTCCAAATTGATGGATAAAAACCCTAAAAACTTGATTCCCATTTTTCCTCCCGGCAGTAGTGACAAGGCCAAAAATGAAAATTCTCGGAATTTGATTATGTTGCCTCCAAAAGATGCGCCCTCCTAGAGCGAGTTAGCCTAGCCCTCTTTTTCAGATGATCTATGGAGAGAAGACCTTGAACTAGGAAGCCCTAGTTTCCCATTGCTGCACAATGCCTTCTTTTCAGGTTAGCTCTGATACCATGTTAGAGTTTGCACTTTAATTCAATGTTAACTAGGATCTTTAACTGAAAGAATAACAAGCACAGCAAAACACAATAGACACAATAGTTTTCCTCGAGGAAACCATAAGGAGAAAACCCCGCAACTTCCTCAAAGATAAATTCGTCACTAATACAATATCACAAAATGGAAAACCCAAAAATAGGAAGTCTTCTGCAACTCTCTCTTCTTTCTCCTCAGCAAACTTGTCTTCTCTCTCTTGCTTATGCGAACTTGAGTGAGTGAGAGGTGTGTCCAAATGAGAGAGCAAGCTCTCTATTTATACTTTATGTTTGGGCGACCTAATTCCTAATTAGGTCAGCTTGACTAACTTGACTAGGCCGACCTGTCCTAGGGAGACTCAATAATATATTTTACATTCATTCTTTGGGGTGCTATTGCCACGACTTACAATGGAGGTTTTACCTCAATGACCTAGCGTGACCAAACATAATAATGACATCCCCGAACGGAAGAAAAACATCTCCGTCGGAGGTACAAGTAAAATACAATAATAATATCAATATAAAATACAAATGAATATCTTCCGAAGTTACATTTACAACAACATATATAACATGTCCTCCATGTCCTGATTCTGGAGTTCGTCGTGTCCATGTAGGATACTCGTATTTTTGTGTCCTCCATGTCCTGTGTCCTCGTGTCAGGTGACTTTGCTTAAAATATATAAAGTTGATTATTTATAAAATGTATATGGATAAAATATATATAAAGATAAGATGATTGAGTACAATAAGAAAAGCCTCACATATATAGGCTTGATGGTGACCCTTCACATAAGGTTATGTCCTTATGGAGGCACCCCTTCAATATTACAATAATATTAATATTTAAGTTTATTTAAATATTAATATTTTTATGATTCTACTATAATTTATTTATTGTTTTATATATATTATATTCATAACAAGGGAGTCTTGGAATTCCCTCGCATCTGTCTTGAGGGATCCAATAACACCCCAGTATATATGTACCCATCTGCAGCTCGATTTTGGTTAGATTCTCCTTAGGTTAAGAATTGCAAGTTGCCGAGTAGTGTTGAAATCTTCATAACAATTTTAATGAAATAATTGCTATTGTAGAGTTGAGTTAAGGATTATTTGAGGGGTTCATCAGCTCTGTTCGAGTAAGGGCCCACATAAAGAGTTTACAGGTGAATGCATCTTTTCTGTGTATGTTTTTGTGATTGAATTTATATTGCTCAGATGTGTATGACATGTAATTCCTCATTCCAGTGACCTATGTTCACGTAGATGGCTGAGGAATTATTATGTGCTTAGTTTCAGCAATTATTTGTTAATTGTATTTGCTATTGAAGTTATTCAACTATCATGCCATGACCAGATGGCAGGCAAAAGAATTGTTGTGCTGCTGAGAGCACTGTAGAATCAATTCTATTTAGTTTCCATTGCTTGTGGCATTGATTTCCTGCTTTACTGGTTATTTACTCTTAAGCATTGTGTTTAGATTTCCAAATTGTAAGGTCATTATGAGAACTTGAGCCTGGAGAGACAAAGGTCACTCTGTGCGTTGGACGATTCAATTTGCAAATGCCTGGACTTTTGATAAGTTGAATTAGAATCATATAGATACAGTAGTTAGCTGCATTAGAGCTCCAAGAATTTAGAGTTAGAACAGCAGTCATTTCAGTAGCATTTGAAACCTAGGAGTTTGCCTAAACAATGCACATCACCTTCAAATCCTGCGCACTATGGTCAATAATTTAAGAATGAATTAAGGCATTCAACAGCCTATTATTGTTGTACTTCTTTTGCTCACCAAGGCTCCTAAAGATAATGTTCATTAACTACAAATTACAATACACATGATCACAGAAAGATCCCAATAACTTAAAATATGACAAAACATAAGTGATTGTGAACATAATATTTAACAAGGTCATCCCCATTCATCTAACGGGGGTATGAGGTATCATAATGTTGCCACTTGCAATAAAGGCCTTAGAGTGTATATAAGGAATCCATAGTCATTTTTAAAAAAATGGGTAAATGAAGGACCCAATGGTCCTTTAAATTCGACAGCCAATCACTCTATTGAAAATGTTTCCCACATTTAACAATGAGCCAAAAAGACGAGCAGGAGTATAAACTTGCAATGGCAGTTGCAAACTAACCAATTGCACGTTGAAAAGAAGCATTGTACTGTGTAGAAAATAGCAACTGATAAACCTATGCAAAAACCAGAGAGTACACAATGGCACAGAGTCACACAATACACAAGAGAGTTACCCTAGAAACCCTTTGTTGTACCACCAGTTTTATGGGGCGTTACTCCGCATTTTTGCCAGAGCAGACCAGAGTTTTGATCAATCCTTTACATTGAGCACAGAGACTTTACATGCATATTGATGGTTGAGATCATTCTATGAGCATATCATTCAGTGCTGGAGTAGTTTTGCTTGGGCAGAGCCTCAGAGCAGTTGCCCATATTACTGGTGAGCCACTTCTGTGGGTCCCCTGCTATATATTCTTATACCTATGTACATGTGCTGCTATTTTCTTGAGATGTATGGTCATGGATCTTGGTTGCCATTATTTCATATGTGCCTATGATGTTCCTTATTCAGTTCA
Organism: Larix kaempferi; assembly: GCA_027924585.1. NCBI lineage: Eukaryota > Viridiplantae > Streptophyta > Pinopsida > Pinales > Pinaceae > Larix > Larix kaempferi. The sequence goes on along the minus strand of BSBM01000672.1, from coordinate 11,230,539 downwards.
GTTGTGTATCAGATGCATGCCTTAGAGAGTGTTACTTATGGAATTTTATAATTTACATTGATGGACTGACTAGTTGTAGGCTCTGTTTTACACTTGTGATCTTTTGATGAGTATGATGAGTACGATAATTGCATGGCATTACATTTAGCAACAGTTATTGTTTTATATACATATCTCTATTTGGCATGGTCTCCAAAGTATTGCATGGATCACAACCCGATCCTTGGTTCCATTGTCTAGGGAATTATCTCACCCAATATCAGTAGTAAAAGGTTTATTTTCTAATTCTGAGCAAAAGTGTAGATCACTTTTGAGGCCACAGCCCTAGACCAATCACCTGTGCCATTACTCAGTACTTTGAAGTTTGGAGTTGCCTTTACCCTTTTTCAGAGGGGTTTGTGAAGCGAATATCCAACATGTGATTGCATCAGTGTTATCGGAACCGGACCAGAACCAGCAAAACCAGCCGGTCCGACCGGTTTACAGAGGTAACCGATCCGGTCAGGAACCAAAACCGGTTGAACCGGATTTTTGTCTGAACCAGCCGGAACCAGCCGGAACCGGTCAAAACCGGCCGAAACCGGTCAAAACCGGCCCGAACCGGCCGGTCCATACAGTGGACCCACGAAACTGAATTTAAAAAAAAAAAAAAATTCTATGCTTCTATGATCAGTTTATTGTTATTCATTAGTATTATGGTTTCCATTTCGAGCCTCTTTGTTGATGTACTTTGGTTCAGAACCTCAGAGATGTATTGCACTAGGTGTTGTTTTGGTTATTTGCACCCATACTTGCTATATATATGAGAAACTTTGCATATTTGTGTATTAATGGTTTGGATTCATATGTATGCACATGAATATATATATGTTTTTACAAAATATGAATATTTTATGTATTTTTTAGTCGACCGGTTTTTTTCCGGTTCCGGTCCAGTTCACATTTTGGGCTTCGCCGGTTCAATGACGGGTCCGGTTCCAATAACATTGGATTGCATATGCTAACTCAAGACATATTCTGTGGAGCTAATGCACATTTTTGTGGTCTGATCTGATTTCTGAACAGCAGAAGAGCAAAGATTAAGGCAACTACTGACTTTTAGGATACAGCGAGGAAACGGCAAGTATAAACAATATAAATATATTTTTATATTTTTAAAATAAAATTTTATCAAAATTAAAAAATATATTAAATTTTCAATATATAACTTATATATAAATATTAAATTTATATTAAAAATTACAAATTAAATATATAATTTATATATACATATATGATACTTATTACTTAGGTAAAATAATTATTATACAATACTTACAAATAATAAATCAAATGAAACATTGACTATTTACAAATAATAACTTAAATAAAACATTAATAATATATAATACGGAATACTTACATAGAAATTTATACTATACCATACTCATCTCAAATGGCCTATAGCATGGGCCTCCCGTGCCTTATGTCACGATTCAGTCCCATGTCATAACGTAAGCTATTTCCATTTGTGTGCGTCGGGTGCCCTTATATTATGAGCAATAAAAGAAAAAACAAAAGGAAAAATAAAAAAATTAACCCAAGAAAAGACGGCGGACAATTTAGGCATTGAGCATTATCATGAGAAGCCTGCCAATGGCACAATTTCACCATGTAGTCACCAGAACTAAGCCTATATGTCACCAAAACCCCGAGCCCATGAGAATGCGGCGGGCCCATATGTTATATGCAAAGTCGAGCCCATATGTCATGTGCAAAGCCAAGCACATATGTCACCAAAACCCCCGAACGCATGAGAATGCGATGATTTGTTGGACGATGAATCCCTGCAAATAAGTCAATTTCACCACAATATCGCAAACCCGAGCCCATATGTCACCAGAACCCCAAACGCATGAGAATGCGATGATTTGTTGGATGGCAAATCCCTACAAATACGTATCATCCATGTTGGATACCTTTCCGAGCGGATCCTGGGCAAATTCCGATCTGAATCTGTTTCTGATTCAGGGATCCATGGATCCATCCCCCAAGGCCCACGGATCCAGCAACACAGTTATTTTGATTGTATTAATAGTTTTGGGAGACATGTCCAAGCTGTTCTAGGAGTGCCCATCCCCTTTGAATGCTATTTGTCTTGTTTTTTGGTGGATTGTTGAGTCATTTGAAGAAGGTTTGTTGATGTATAAACCTTTCTCCATGGAGCGCTACCTTTGGATTAGTTAGCTTAAGAAGTGTTGTGGGGTTTATTTGGAGACTTTTGGAGGAGGCCCCTTTGGGGCCTTGTCTTCTTTGGAAGTTGTGTATTGGAGACTGTATGTGGACATCACTTGCCTTTGAACCCTCACTCTTAAATCACACCCTTCCTTGGAAGCAGCTAGAAGTTGAAAAGGTCATTATGTGGACACACCTACGACATCTTTGGAGGGGCCTTGGATCCTAGTTTGTTGCTTTGAGGACACTTTGGGTTGGATGGGTTGCTTTGGACCATTCATCTTGGAGCACCACCCTTGAAGATTGGAATTTGTTAATAAATGGAAACTCTCCTTGGAACGCTAGCACTTGGTTGGATTGAGTTCTATGCGGGGATACACTCTTGTGGAGTTTGTCCCTTGAGGAGTCTTTGGAAGCTTCTAGGTGGACTTGGCTTGTTGGAAAACCTTCTTGAAGGGGCCTTTGGAGGCCACATGACATCATCACTTGACTTTGATCCATTGCTTGAAGGAGGCGTCTCACTTGTTTGGGGCCTCATGATCTTATGTATTGTACAAGTGGCATTGACCACCTTTTTTAATGTATTTTGCTAGGAGTTAGTTAGAAAGTAGTGGGGTTTTTGTATTATTTTACTCAGCCCTAGGCCAGATCTAAGAATAAATGAATATTTTATTGAAAAGGAAGTTAGGCTACTCTCCTATATAAAGAGAGACACTTCTTCATTTGAACTCATGGTTGGAATTTGAGAGCTCTCTCTATTTTCGAGCCTGATTGTCATAACTTTTATAGGATTTTCTTCTCTTGAGTTTTCTTGATGGCTAAATACTGAAGTATCTTGTATCTTTTGGCATTGTAAGATTTATTTATCTACACCATAAGAAGGGTAGTGTTACTCCATTGGTTTATCATACTTTAGCTTTGTAGGTTGATTGAAGTGATTGGCATCACTAGGAGGGGTACCCATCAATTTGTGTAAGCCAAGGGTGAGCTCAATAGATAGGTTGAAGGTGTAAGCTTAAATGATACTCTTCCTGGTGAAATTTGCAAGAAGCTGCAATTGTTTAGGGTAGGAATTTGGCATGCACATTGCAGGGGGTCTGATCGAACACATACAAACAAGGTCTGAGGGGGATCATCTTGAGACTCCATATGCCCTGGGGATTGGCACTAGTCTTCAAAACTCTCCCTCTTTAAATCACCTTTTTCCCTCATTGCCATAGCCTCATAATCCTATCTAGGGAATCCCCCCTCGAATTGGAGAAGATCCAACCAGAAGTGCAGGGAGATGGTTATTGAGGTGATGGTGGGTAACATCTCTAATTAATAGTTGGGCTAGTTATGTTCTTTGGGGCTTTAACTATACATGCTAGCTCATGCCGTAACACCAAGCAAGAGCTTAATAGAATCACCCGAGACGACATTTATAGGTAGTTTATGCAAGTCACTTGAATCAACCCTCAGAGCGGGACACATTCAGCATCACAATCTTTGTTTTTATTTGACTCCATAAGGCACTGGTTACTTCAAAGTTTATTTCTCAATCAGGACCATTTGTCCTTGTGTGTATTTCATATTGTGAATGCTTTTATCTGATTATAAGTCTTGAAACATACTGTTAATCTTGTTATCTTATTTAGCAACGTGGATTGCATCATTATCTTGTGTTGACATATCTTTTAATTTGGTCTCATCATATAATAACTCCTAAACAACACCCATCCGCATCATTCACACTTAAAACCTAAAAACACAAGAGCCTTATTAAAACTCTTTGTAGGGACTACCCCCCTTGGCTTCGTTAGAAGTTAGCCTAAATGGAGGAGCTGGGATTCAGGTGATAGTACCTGGCTCATTGCTTGCCCCCAAGGCCACACCTCTCCCCACTTCCAGTGAGGGAGACAGCTTTCAAAAGATTTCTACTGCTGGTGTGCAGTTTGGCGGACAACATCTTTGGCGCCGTTGCCGGGGACAAATCTTTTTTGTTCCTGGACGACCTTAGTTTTTTCTAGTTTGTTTTACCTTTTTTGATAGATTTCATATCTATCTGGCGACTCCACTGCCCTTTTTAGTTTTCCTTTTTTGGTAGATTTTTAGTTTAATCACTCTCTGAAATTAGACTTGAGTCCACCTAGTGACTCCACTATCAGTTAACACTCCAAGGTATTCAACTAGAAGAAATTCTGAAGGCTTGCTTAGTTTTATCCCCTAAGCCTGAAAAGGTTTATAGGAGAAGACTAAACAAGCTTGCTTCTCGTAGGATCCTTGAAGAACTTGGATATGAGTCTATTTCGGACATCCATAGAATTTTCTTAGATTCTAACCTTAAAGAAAAAATACAAACATTTTTCCTGACATCATGGACGAGTGTTTTACTCAGCTCGATTGCTCTCAGATAGCAGGTCATCCTCACCTTCTTCCTGAGAAAGCTGTCAAAAAACTTCCCATGTATACTGGCACTGATGCCACAACTGCAACCCGACATATCAGAAACTTCTCCAAATGCATGTATACCTATATCTGTAAAACTGAAGAACAACATGACGATGTTATTATGAAGTTATTTGCACTCTCCTTGGATGAAAAGGATCGTGACTGGTATGATAGTTTGCCACATAATTCATTCACCACACCTGCAGCTTTCAAGACTGCCTTCACCAACAAGTTTGGTGAAAAGATAGAGCCTGAGAATATAAACTGTGTGGGTAAAAATTTTGGGGGGAAGCTTTTCAAGACCATTTCAGTGGTGATGAACATATATGCAATCCTGATCCATCTCTAGAGGAAATCATTACAGAGATTGACACTTATGAAGAAATCCGTGAAATTTGTAATGTGTGTGATGATACAAGTGATGATGGATGACATAGATACTGATAATGATGAATGTACTTTTATAGAGAACACTATCTATGTCACATCTAAGGAAATTAATGATGAACAAAACCCTCTTGGAAATTTTGTTCATAATCCCACTTATGAGCATAAGGACGCATGCAGCCATAAATATGAGAAAGTTCACGGAGACTCCCCCATATTTGACGAAGATATGGATGATAACTATTGGACATACATTGGAAAACCTATTTTTGATGTATCTAGAGAAGGGAGTGTGAATTTTAAAGATGTTGAGCAGTTATACATAGAGGAAGAGCATAAAGTTTTCACATATGAGCCGTCAGTTGAGCAGATTTCTCAACTCATTGATGTCCCTTGTACATTAGAGCACTTTGAGGCTTGCACTTCCACGGAATTTTATTTTCAAAACAGCCTTTCAGATCAATATGATGAGGTATCAGAACTGCCTTGTCATCCTAAGTATATTCCTCATATCCTGTTTTGGATAGAGGATGCCTGCAGAGGGACCTACCATATTGGGGAGCACTTCAAGTGTTTATCACTTATATATGATTCCCCATCCAGCCCTCCCATTCAGAAGATTCAAGCAGGTTTGCACTTTCTGATAAGCATTCCCTTGCTCTAGCTGGTAACCAGAGACAAGGTGGAAAACTGTTTTTTCATTGATTACATGCTTAAATGGTTACATTGGATTTCTGATTATACTTAACATGTTCTTTTGTATTGTGTTAGAATAGGAAAGAATAAAACTTTTTCAAAAAAAACAAGCATTTGTTTTCCATATTTAGTTTTCTTAAAATTATTTTCAAGAAATAAATATAGTTGGTATTTCATGTGGTTTTTTCGTAAACGCATGTGCTACTGAAGGTTTTCTGTCAAGTTGAGATGTTTTTACAGGTTATATATATAAACCAGAGATTCTGGTGTTCTCGTATCCTCTCCTTGCATGATTTCCAGATCAAGCACACGTCCCGTAGTTGGAGCCAGATGTTATCACCTATTTTGTACCATGGTTGGATTATCTGAAGAGCCGCCATTCGACAAACATGATGAATGTTTGTACTTCAGTATATCAGATGATCCAGCATTTATGCCTAGCCAGTTTTGGCTAGTCAGTTTTGTTTTTCAGTTGACATGACCATGGTCCCATGGGGGTTTGTAATAAAGTGTGCTAGTAGGATTTGAGTGTCTCGGTCCCCCATGACTTGATTAAGCAACTAAGGTATTCCAGGGAGTTTTTTCCCTTGTCAATTATACTTTGCCTATAGCCAAGCTATAATCGATGAGGTTTTCTCCCGCTTCCTCCAAAGCTGGAATGCCCGATTTTGAAAATTTTAGCCATGGGGGGTTATTAGAGTCCAACTGATGTATATAAGCCTACTAGACACTATTAGAATAGGTTTTGGTCATGTCCCAAGTCTCTAGGACCCTCAGAAAAAATTTCGAAAAAATTTTACCGGGTCTGTCGAATTTGGGTTTTTAATTATTTTTTAAATTTTAATAAATTTCTCTATAGTTTAAATAGAGAAATTTCAATTTGTAATATGTCAGTCGTCCGAGGTCCGAATTCAGTTATTGATGGCTCGTTTCATAAGCCAAAAATCACACATGACCCATGGAGCAGCTAAACCCAGGTTTCAGACAATTATTTGGCCTCATAATTAATATTTTCTCAAAAAATGAGAAATATTAATTAAAATTTTCAAAACATAATAAATTGGAGATAATTTAAATCTCTCCAAAAAATGCCAAATTGAATAAAATAAAAGTCAAAATGACATGGAAAAAAGCATTTATGATGATTGGAATCTTCACCCACCTGATTCAGATCAGTTTCGGAGCACTGGGAGTGATCTACAGTTGAGAAATTCGCCCACCTTCATGCAAATTCGTTTTTGCGATTTGGCAATTGATTAATGGGTTGTTGGATTTTGAAATCAATGCATGTGGGGCTCCTTCCTCAAATTATGGGCTCCTCTCAAGTTGCAACTCCTTGAAACTCGACTTATGTGATTGTATATTGCTCCAAGCCAAGATTTGATTGGTTTGTGATTGGAATTTAGAGTTTTGTCAAGTGTTTTTGGCTCTCCTTATGCCAAATTCGAATTAGGGTTTTAGCAGTTGGTTTTGCTATATAATGAGGCTCTTTTTCCTCATTCCTCATGGAGATTTTGAGCATAAACACTCTGCCAAAATACTATTGTAATACTTGTTTATCTTTTGAATAATATATTGACTTTGGAGGTCTACACAAGTGCTTTGGGGTTTGCTTTCACATTGCTTGGTGATATTCTTCTCACCCTATTTCTTATCTCAAGTTTTGCAATATTTAATATATGTTCTATAAATCATAGAAGTGTATTATTCGGTTTAACTTGTTTGATGTTCAAGGGTTTTGCAGGATTCATATAAGGCGGAGAATGACTTGGAGATCAAGTTGCTCTTTGTATTCCAATAATTATTAACACCTAATCAGAGTTGTTTTGCAGATTTCCAAAAGATTCATTGTTTAAAGAAAAGAAACACTTCTAAAGAGCTCTAGCCTCTCCCTCCATCAACAACTTCTCAAAACTCTCTTGGTTACATTGGTTCTAAGCTTATATCTTCAAGCCCATCCCCATCAGATTAGCCTCACTCACCCATTCGTTTTGTCCTTTCTCTCCTCCTCCATTCCATTGCTTTTTGCCCTAGATCTACCTCTTCACCCATTCGTTTTTGCCATCCTCAACCTCTTTCAAGTCTCCTTCCATTCGTTTTCTCCTCATTGGCTCCATTCGTCCACCTTGAAAAAAGAGCCCTAAATACACACAAAAAACAAAAACGATTTGTTAGAGTAGTGTTAGTTTCTTTTTAGTTTGCAAAGTAGCTTGTTAGAGTTAGATCTTAAGTGTTTTTCCATCTCATGCATTGAAAAGTTAATCTTAGAGCATTCTTTGTTTAACTTTAGTTTCCATTTGAAAGATAGAAAAATTTTCATAAAAATATCTTAAAAATTTTATACTTTAGATCTCTTTCCCATCACTTTTTAGGAGTTTGTTGTTCGCTGGTCCGTTTTCCCATATTAAAATTTTCAAACCAAAATCTCATGCTTTTACATGTTAGATCTTAGTTTTCATTTTCTAGACTTAGTGGTTTTCAAATTTCGCTTGATTTCTAACGTTTAATGGGTGCTTGTTGAGTGTTTTTTCCAAACTTGTGTAAGTCTCTTTGAAAGAGAAAACAAACTAGTGAGCACATTCGAAAAAGAGCAAGTACATTCAAGAAGAAGATCCAAACCAAGCAACAAATCAAGAAACAATCTCCTTTTGTACTAGCCTTCAAAGGCTTCCAGGTTTTATTTCAATAATTTGTTTATCTCACGTTCCTCAAAGAAGACCTTTCAAGGGTTAAACTCCCAAAGGCAATTGTATAAAATTAATAAAAAGTACAAGTGGAGGAGGCCTTCACTTTTTGGTTTTCTTCCCCATTTGGGGAAGAGTGTTGTGGTTGGTTAGCTTAGATCTTCTATTTCATGCTTTAGATTAGTCTTTTACTTCATTTTCATACTTTTTTCCAAGTTTTGACTTGAGGTAGTATCCTTGGGATTTCATCCCAAGGGCAGGACCACATAGCTTTGTGGTTACTCCTCTTTCCCCGTTAGTTTTCTTGGTCGAAATTTCAGCTAGCTGGGAAGTTCTCAAATGCTAGCGGTTCTTAGAGGTCGACCTTGTTCGGAGGAAGACCCCACCTTAGATTAAATTTGTTGGTAGAACACTAAGTCTTTTTATCTTATTTCATTTCGCAAGTAGCATGCTAGTTGTCTTTTTATATCTGTTGAGCTATCATATGGTTTATTTTTACAACTGCTTTTACTTGCAATAAAATAAACAGATATAGATACTTTCAGAAGAAAATAGGAAGCAGATATAGATATGATAGACAGCTTCTAAGGAGTTTTTTGTTAAGCCTGAAACTTTTGGATGCAATATAATAGACACTCTGTCTCCTATGTTGAACGGAGCTTTTATATTCACCAACGTAGATCCATCTTAAACCCGGATCTATTAAGCACCGAGAAGGATCCAATTTCAGATCCAGTTTTAAGATGGATCTATGCAGGTTTTAATTTTTTTATTATGAGCCGACATTAAATTTTTTTATTACTTTTTATTTTTTATAAGTTATGAGCGGACATGGGAACTGTCATGTCCCAAATTTGGTATTGGGTCACAATGGCCTAATCACATTGGCCCTATTCATTAGAGTTTGTCAAATTGATGCTAAAGGTCAAATTATTGCCAAGGAGGAAAATTACTAGTTTCCTAGGTTTGGGGTGGAAGCTTTGGGATTTGGAATAATGGGGATAATAAATGATGTTTGAACATTAGAATGGCATAAATATTTAATAAAGGAGATAAATAAATATATACAAGTGAAAATCAAAGTGGCATTTCATCATGAAGACACATGGAGGAAGTGGGACCCACATATGGCTAGATTTCCCCACTACACTTAGCATCATTCTCTCACCAATTCGAATTCAAGGTGAATGGTAACATACTTGGGGGAGTCCAAAAGGTATTATTCATTTCATGACTTATCCAAGGTCGAAATATAGAGGAAGAGTAACTCCCATGGAAGAGGAAGAGGCAATTTGGAGCTAGTGAGACACTTGGGCTAGATTCCCTAGCTCTATGACAACAATGATGAAGATGCTATGACACCTATGACACAAATCAGACCTGAAGGCTGACATATGACATATATGACATGTCAGGGCTAAAAATAGACTCCAAGAGGGCGCTCAAGGGTGTTAGGGCAGCTAAGATGCTTCCACATGTGATTTGGTGGAAGTGGGAGACTAGGAAATGTTGTACAAGTGGCATTCTTTGGAATCTCTTCCCAACTTGAGTTGGCATGAGTCTCTTGGAAGGAATTCGACCCATGGAGGACATTAGAAGTTTATAAATGTCAATAACAAAGAATGAAACCAGCTTTTGATCATTTGTAGAATTTGCAATTGCATTTGTGAAAAGGGAGAGCTAGTGGATGACTAGTTTCTTGCCTTAGCCAATTTCAAGGGTGAAAGATTCCCATCCAAGTTGGTAATTGGAAAGGCCATTCAGACCTTTCATTTGGAGCTTTAATGGAGTCTTTATTTGCAGGTGTAAGCTACAGGGCAGCTCATGGTTTCTTCTATTGCAGCTCACTCCATCAACCATTTCTAGTTTTGATGGCATATTCTTGATCCTTGAGGGAGGGCGTTTTTGGTGAGCTATTGTACTCTTTGGGGAAGCTTTTAATGCCCCATTTCTTTTGTAATATGAAGTAAATACTCTGTTTTTCATCTCCAAAAAGTTTCAGGTCGAAATTCCAAGTAGAAATGTATAAATCTCATTTTTAATGGAAGAACAATGCCATTTCCCCACTACCTTGTTGTGAGCCAATGTATTGATGATGATTTCGAATGAATGGATGATTCTCTGATATATTTGTGATCAATATACTGCCATGGATGTCTTCTACAAGTTTCATGTACTGTACTTGAGCATTTGAAACATTTTTACTCAGTTTAGTTGTATTGGGAGGTGAAATAGTGCCATTTCCCCAAGGGTTGAATTGGGGATTTTTGCAGTTGAATGGGAGAGGGTGAGAATAGTTGTAATAATCCATTAATGGTGCATATGAGACTTTAATAAAACACTTAACACATTACACACCTCTGTTCATAAATTTGAGTGGGTTTGGAGGCATTTGGGAAGCCATTTCAGTACTTACCCCAGGGGGATTTGAACCCCAAAGTACTAGTAAAATTGCATAATTGGTCCAGAATCTTAAGAGAGTTTGCAGAGGTATTTTGGTGGACATATTTCATCCATAAACATCATATTCAAGTTATAATATCATTAATACACCTTCCTTGAAGATTTGAAGGCATTTGGAGTCAATTTGAGACCTAGAGACCAATACTAGTCAAAGGAAAATCACTAGTAAAGTTACCTACATTGATCAGAATTGAAAGAGGATTTGCAGAAGTATTTTAAAGGCCCAAAGGCATCCCTGAAACACATATTTATGTTATAATATCATTCATACACCTTCTCAAAAGATTTGGGATCATTTGGGGCAAATTTGGGACCTAGAGATCAAAACTAGTCAAAGGTCGAACTAGGGGAAAAAAGTGGAAAATTGCAATTTTAGTAAAATTCCTAATAAGGGACATTACAGTGGTATCAGAGCATGGTCCTTGCACCTGTGTATTAGGTACATACATTCAAGAATAATTGGCAGCCATGTCTTACTATTATGATGAATCCTATGAGTACAATTCTTATGAGGAATATGCAGATGCTTATGAGCAATATGAAGCAGAATGTGAATGGTATGAGGAAGAGGTGTCATCATGCAACACTTCTTACAATTTCAAGAGAAATGAAGATTATTCTTATGACTTTAAATTTGATGAATATGAGTGTGTCACACCAACCAAGGATAATTCTATGAGTGAGTTCCAAAGATGGAGAGAAAAATATAAAACCTTGCCCCAACAATATCAAAAATATCAAGAATATCTTGCTTTTAGCAAAAACACACAAAATTCCATGTCTTTTGAGTACTATGCTGAACATGTTTTTGAAAATAGGCCCAAAAATGAAGATGTGGAGTTAGTGAAGAAAGGTTTATGCCCTTCTTGTAAAAACCCTTGGAGCGAGTATCATATATGTGTGCATGAAATGATGTCCTCCTTGAGGAGAGCTTTTGAGATTTATTCAAGAAGAGATTCCAAATATATTGATCCTAAGAAAAACAAGGGGCAAAATGCATCAGCTTTCATTAAGGAGCAAAAGGAAGAGACATCACAAGAGCATGAAGAAGATTCTATTGAAAATATGGAAGATCATTTCGAGACACCTTCTAGCTTAGACATGAACCAAAGAGCATCTACTGATGGATGCTTAAACTATGAAGAAGTACCTACTGATGGGTGCTCACACCTCTATGTTGGTGACATAGAGATCACTTTTGAAAGTGTTTCTACAAGTACAAGTTTCATTAAGCATGATAATGAAGACCTTGTAGCAGTTGAAGAAGAACCAAGATCAACTTCCCCATCACCACTTGAGCTTCATGAAGTTGGTCCAATCAAAATTGAAGAAGATGAGGAGGTTCATTTGCAAGAGCCTCATTTTCTTGAAGGGTCCTTAAAGATGAATGAAAATAAGATCCAAGAGTCCCTCAGCATTCTCCATCACACTCAAGCATTGGTGTCAAATTCTTGTTGGAGAGCTATTTCATTGGAGGAAACATCCTTCCTTGAAGACATGGAGAAGATTCAAAGAGCAATGTGCCACATCAAAGGTAATTTCATGTCTTTGTTTTTTGATAGAAACCATTTGTTTGAGCTTAATGAATTGTTACATGATGCATACTTGAAGAATAATGAGGATATTCATAAGCTCACAATTCAAAATGAGCAACTTCTTGAAAAGTTGCAAGATACTTGTTTTTCCTCCTATGTTTCAGATTGTCAAATGGTAGATTGTTTGGAGGATTCTCATGACATGGTGGATCATGAGAAATGTGGGAATTTGAATGTGCTTAATGTGTTTGAAGATGAACTTGAAGAGATCCAAACATTTGATGTGGTGGAAGAGGAACTTGAATTGTCTCTTGATGAAGCTTATGCAATTTTTAAAGAAGAGCATGATTCCTCTACATGGGAACCAATCTATGACAAAGGTTTCCCACTTTTGAAGGAGCTGCATGATACTACCCACATGGATCCTTCCCATGATGAAACTTCTGCACTTTTTGATCATTTGGGTGATTTGGTTCATTCTCCTACATCCTACAATTCCATGTTTTGCAACATTAGTCTCAATGAAGTATGGGTGAAAGGGTTCTTTTTGATGGTGCCACATGAGGAGTATGGAACTCCTAGATTTACTTTTTATGATGATATGGTTGGAGCACATTCTTATTCACATTTGCAGCAGCATACTTTGTTACTTTATGATGATGCACATCTACATGGATGCACCTATGATATGCATTTGAGTGACTTGAAGACTCATGGTTTTTCTTGCTCAACACTTGATTCATTTGATGTTGGAGGAACTTCATCCAACACTTGGGTGAATAGATTTATGATTGGAGAACACTTTTGTTGGAAGCCACATACTTTGTTATATCTTTATGATGATCACATTCAGGGATGTATGGGTGAGACTTCTTTGAGTCATTTGAAGTCTCCTTGTTTTTTCTGCTCATTATTTGGTTCAGATTTTAGTGGCGATTCTTCATTCACTTCTTGGATGAAAGAATACATAGATGAATATTTTGATGCATATCACATCCTTTTGGAGCAGCTTTATAGGACATGGGATCCTCACCTATGTCATTGGAGCAGATTTGACTGGTCACTTGAAGCTTGTATGCACTTGGAAAACGGTGGTCTACTTGCTTGGAGGTATAAGCACTTTCATGATTCTTTGATGAAGCACCTCCTTGATATTAATTTTCATTATGTAGTTATGTACTTTGATGATATATATTTTGTACTCATGATGTTTGGAAGAATGCATACAAGAAAATAGGATCCAGGAATCCTCTTATCTGATGGTATGGGTTGGAGAGCACTCTTAATTGTTCGGGTGCAATACAAGCAATGGGACCCTGGAATAATTTTTATCTCATTGGTTTCAAGTTTTGGGGGGAAATAAGCAGTATGGGAGATGGATTTCCCCACTTAATAAAGTGATTTTTATCAGAGTAGTGCAGCAGTAAGCATGTTGGTTCCTCTCTAAAATCTTCATGGAAACTCAAAGACTCAAGGTTGGGCAATTCAATGGCAACTTCAAAGAATTATACAGAAAGCGGGTTCTTCAACACCCATGTTTAAAATTGCTTGAGGACAAGCAATATTGGGAAGGGAGGATTTGTCATGTCCCAAATTTGGTATTGGGTCACAATGGCCTAATCACATTGGCCCTATTCATTAGAGTTTGTCAAATTGATGCTAAAGGTCAAATAATTGCCAAGGAGGAAAATTACTAGTTTCCTGGGTTTGGGGTGGAAGCTTTGGGATTTGGAATAATGGGGATAATAAATGATGTTTGAACATTAGAATGGCATAAATATTTAATAAAGGAGATAAATAAATATATACAAGTGAAAATCAAAGTGGCATTTCATCATGAAGACATATGGAGGAAGTGGGACCCACATATGGCTAGATTTCCCCACTACACTTGGCATCATTCTCTCACCAATTCGAATTCAAGGTGAATGGTAACATACTTGGGGGAGTCCAAAAGGTATTATTCATTTCATGACTCATCCAAGGTCGAAATATAGAGGAAGAGGCAATTTGGAGCTAGTGAGACACTTGGGCTAGATTCCCTAGCTCTATGACAACAATGATGAAGATGCTATGACACCTATGACACAAATCAGACCTGAAGGTTGACATATGACATATATGACATGTCAGGGCTAAAAATAGACTCCAAGAGGGCGCTCAAGGGTGTTAGGGCAGCTAAGATGCTTCCACATGTGATTTGGTGGAAGTGGGAGACTAGGAATTGTTGTACAAGTGGCGTTCTTTGGAATATCTTCCCAACTTGAGTTGGCATGAGTCTCTTGGAAGGAATTCGACCCATGGAGGACATTAGAAGTTTATAAATGTCAATAACAAAGAATGAAACCAGCTTTTGATCATTTGTAGAATTTGCAATTGCATTTGTGAAGAGGGAGAGCTAGTGGATGACTAGTTTCTTGCCTTAGCCAATTTCGAGGGTGAAAAATTCCCATCCAAGTTGGTAATTGGAAAGACCATTCAGACCTTTCATTTGGAGCTTTAATGGAGTCTTTATTTGCAGGTGTAAGCTACAGGGCAGCTCATGGTTTCTTCTATTGCAGCTCACTCCATCAACCATTTCCAGTTTTGATGGCATATTCTTGATCCTTGAGGGAGGGCGTTTTTGGTGAGCTATTGTACTCTTTGGGGAAGCTTTTAATGCCCCATTTCTTTTGTAATATGAAGTAAATACTCTGTTCTTCATCTCCAAAAAGTTTCAGGTCGAAATTCCAAGTAGAAATGTATAAATCTCATTTTTAATGGAAGAACAATGCCATTTCCCCACTACCTTGTTGTGAGCCAATGTATTGATGATGATTTCGAATGAATGGATGATTCTCTGATATATTTGTGATCAATATACTGCCATGGATGTCTTCTACAAGTTTCATGTACTGTACTTGAGCATTTGAAGCATTTTTACTCAGTTTAGTTGTATTGGGAGGTGAAATAGTGCCATTTCCCCAAGGGTTGAATTGGGGATTTTTGCAGTTGAATGGGAGAGGGTGAGAATAGTTGTAATAATCCATTAATGGTGCATATGAAACTTTAATAAAACACTTAACACATTACATACCTCTGTTCATAAATTTGAGTGGGTTTGGAGGCATTTGGGAAGCCATTTTCAGTACTTACTCCAGGGGGATTTGAACCCCAAAGTACTAGTAAAATTGCATAATTGGTCCAGAATCTTAAGAGAGTTTGCAGAGGTATTTTGGTGGACATATTTCATCCATAAACATCATATTCAAGTTATAATATCATTAATACACCTTCCTTGAAGATTTGAAGGCATTTGGAGTCAATTTGAGACCTAGAGACCAATACTAGTCAAAGGAAAATCACTAGTAAAGTTACCTACATTGATCAGAATTGAAAGAGGATTTGCAGAAGTATTTTAAAGGCCCAAAGGCATCCCTGAAACACATATTTATGTTATAATATCATTCATACACCTTCTCAGAATATTTGGGATCATTTGGGGCAAATTTGGGACCTAGAGATCAAAACTAGTCAAAGGTCGAACTAGGGGAAAAAAGTGGAAAATTGCAATTTTAGTAAAATTCCTAATAAGGGACATTACAGGAACTTAATATTTTTATTATTATTTATGGCCGACATATAATATTTAATATTTTTTTTATTACTTTGTTAGGTAGGAATGTTACAACATATCCCCCATACTGGGCTGTAGAGCGCCTCTCGGCACAAAAATAGAACTCTAGAGTAGGGGCTTCTTAAATCAAAATTTTGTTGTTGGAGAAAAGAAATGACCATGGCAAACCAACCAGTCTCACCACCCGGACTAGCAAGCTGCACAGATAAATGAAATATTCATGTTTGCAAATGAAATAACATCATGGCAATTTAACAAACCATTTATTTTCCTTCCCTTTCTACTTTTTCCTAATCTAACACAAAATTAAACAGCAACCAAAAATATTCCCTTGCTCTTAAGGTAAGCCTTCAAAAAAGCAGGTCAGAAAAATATCAACAAGAATTTCTGCAAAAATGATAAACCCAAGGGAAAAATATATTAAAAAAATGATTCTTCAAGAATAAACATGATTAGATCTAATTGTCAGCACATAAAACATAGCATTTTAAGTTTTCAAGATCAAATATGACCTAAACCAAGGTTTCAAGGAAAAACTTACGAAGAGACGCTCCGAAACAAGTGTTCATAAGATTTTCTCAGTTTTTCATACGTAATTGCATTTTCTTCACTGAGTTCTCCCTTTGCATTCAGCATTTTTGCATTCTCTTGCTCCATCTGTCGAAGTGACTGCCAAATATGACACTATAAATGTCAACATTTCCACTCTCTTCCTTACTGAGCTTTAACTACCTATTATCATAAAGTAATGCATAAACAAAGAACCATATACAGCTGCAAAGTTTTATTCAGAAATTCACAAAGCCTTGAAACAAAATTTGACAAATGTTTCCTCCTGCTAATGTCTTTTTCCCTCTAGAATTAGATGAAAAACATGTTAATTGTCCATGGTTTTACAACTCTGAAGACCACTATAAAGTATTGAAGTCACAAACATGCTTAGAATTGATCCATGTCAGTTCAGAATTCTGTAATGTCTTAAAACAAAGACTCAGTCAACTCTTAGTAATGCCTTTATTCAAGAATCAATATTGTTAAAAGATAACAAATATATTGATTAGCAATGATAATAGCATGCACATTGCACAAGTACAACAAAACAGCGAACATAGTCTTTTAATTAGAACCCATTGACTCTAGTTGCCTACTTACTGAATACAATCAATGAGAATATGCGTGTCCTTTGTTCAGTCCAAAATGGCTACTTTAACAGGGAAATGAGGTCATACAGAATGCTCCGATTGAAGAAGATCCGCCGATGCATCATAGAATGACTGAAATGCCTTCCTAAGAAGCTTCTTCTGTTCCACACTAATGCTGAGATCCTTGTAAAGCTGTCATTGTTTATCCAGCAAAGGAAGCTAAATCAAAAACTAGATATGGTGATTACAAAACAAGTATTCACAAGGAAAATAATAGCATAATTACTAACTAAAACTAACCCATACAGAGTGATTTCAAACAGCCAATAAATTGAAATTGAAATTTTATTATTGTCCTCAGCTGACCAAGAATGGTCACTGGGATAGGAAAGCGAATCTCCCAAGATTCGTTTGACACTTCTAATATGAGATTGATCAGCCAAGAAAAGAACCGCTGCATAAACTGGCTTCCATGGATAAGATGGAACTCACTCACCATTCTAATCTCTGTGCACGCACAAATTTTGTGCCCATGGTGAAAAAAATATTGAAGGATTTTAGATTTTGAACTAGAAGTCGAAAAAGTCAAAAAGATCAATTGAAATTGCTGCCGAAGAATCTAAATATAAATAATAAATATTTAATCATACCAGCAGAATTTGGCATAAAAAATTTCCTATATCTATCTTATACTAACATAGAAATATTTATGCGGATTGAAATGATCATCCTAGACTACATTCTCCAAAAAATAACAAATGACTTTAGTTGCAGATGTTCCACAAAATCCTGTAGCTTTCACAATTTAGAGTAACCAGAACAGTGTTTTCACAGAAATGATGATATGCGAGGGTCTTTGCTTGGATGGAAACTTATAATGGTTTTACCTTCGAAAACTAGACTTGCTAAGTATGGCTTCATAAATGCACTCCATCTGCATTGAGGGAGCACTGAGACAATTCAGTATATTTTTTGGAACTGAAGGAGTGCTACAGACTATATGGATCTCATTCGGTTTCCTGGAACCATATCCTGTACAGCCCTTTCCTGTGGAAAGATGCTATGTTAGGGGATTTTGATGCAGTTGCTCCACCTCTTTTCGTAGAGTTTGGCATCACAATAGAATTGTTTATCCATACTCCATCTGGAGGTGAGAATAATTCACATTTTATTTAATATCTTTTCAGGGGATAATGTATGGTGATATAAAGGGCCAGCTTACAGCTTAAGGTGTTCTCGTGAGAAAATATAACAAATTCTGTGACCCTCGAGCTCAATCTATCATAAGGACCTTCTTGCTGTCCTTGTATTGGTAGATGCGAGCTGATCTGTATCTTGTATTCTTACTGTTAATATAAGTTGCACTTTAAAAAAAAATCCATACTACATATAGGTTCAAATTTAGAAATCATACATAAATATAGTTCAACTCACCATAGCCTAAATTAGGACAAAAAATTAAACAGAAAAGAAGATCCAATTGATTGAAAGAAAAAAATAGTGTTTAGAAAATTTATGTGGTGTATCACATCCATTTTCATTTTCGATGTTTCAGACCAATGTTGCAAATATCGTTTCGGGGAATATATCGCCGAGGATTTGGAAAGAAACTTATCAAAAATATCGGGGAAAATATCAAAAATTATCGGAAAATATTGGCAAGAATAAACTTATACCTGAAATATTATGAAATTACCAAAACTCAGGAGAAATCGGAAATTTCGGGATAAATCAGAGATATCTGCAACACTGTTTCAGACCAAACCAGTGTGGGTCCACCATCAGGAAGGAATTGATTTGTGAAGAGGAAATCCAATTAAACGTTTGAATTAATATCAATATAGATTTTTATTTTCTATAAGTTTGAACTTTGAAGGTCAGCTTAGTTTAAAAAAATTAGTTTAATAATTATTTTACCTTTCGCTTCAAGGCTTAATCTTTATTTTTATTTTTATTTTACTTTAAATTTAATTTTAACTATAGTTTAATCTTTATTATTATTTTAACATAAAATTTGTAGCTTTAATCTTAATTCTAACTTTAAATTTATTTATAATTTTAACTCTAACTTTAATTTTAATTTAATTTCTGTATATTTATTTATTTATTTATTAAATTAATTTTAATTTGAAAAAAATAAATAAGGTATTTAACTAAAAGTCCTTATTTTCAATTATAATTATAAATTTAATATTTGTAGGTATGAATGCAAATTTTTCAATTGGGTTTAGTCCGAGTGGTTGTGGGTTTGCAAAAGGTTTTGGGTATGATTCAAATATGCATGTACCCAATTTCATGAATCCTTGTGTTGCTTCCTCAAGTCCTCGACAAGTTGCTTTGAACCCTCTGAATCCTTCATCCAAATATTCTTTAGTCACTTGTTCATCCTAGAGATTTTCAACTTCATCATGTTCGTTTTCTTCCTTGTGGTTGTCGATGTTGTACAGCATTCTTGCATGACTATTTGTTAGGATCACAACAAAAAATGATCACTGGATAAACCCTTGAATCAGCATTATCACAAAACTATTGCCTCTACTACCAACTTGTCGTGTGCCTATGTATGGTACTACTACTGCAACTATAAAGGTATCTAAAATAGAAAGTTAAGAATATCAAAAACAAAGAGCCAAAGACACAAAAACTAGTGGGGGCACCTGCACACCACAACATTGATTGCACCTGCAAATCGAGGTAAGGGAGGGAAAAAAATTCCAAATAAGCTTGCTGATTATATTGATAAAATGATATTAGTTAAAAATGAGAGGGAAAAGCCCCTATTATGCCAAAAAGAGGTAAGAAAACCTAGCTTAAAGCATAAGTTACTAATAAAATCAATAAGAGCCTTATTACATAAAGGTGGCCTTTTACAAATATTGAAATATGATACTATAAAGACATGGGAGAAGAACATTACAAAATCATGAGGTTACAAAGAAAATAGCTCATGTACAGAGAGTCTACTGCCTAACAGTGTTGGTATGTGCACATTTTATAATGTTGAGTGGCTTTGATAGTTGATGAGTGGCACTGATATTCCTATTCCAAAAGCTTTGGAATAATTGGAGCTGTAAATCAAATTACTAGTAGTCCCCCATTTTTTATATAAAAGATCTATAGTGGTGTACATTTTTGCAATGAATCAATAACCTGTCCATAATAAATAGAACAAGTTCATTACCAAGAATTGGAAAAGTAATCATACATGAAGACAGGCACTTCAGGCCTTAATATTTTCCTGTTTCAGGTTATAAAAAAAAAGTTGTTGGAGAAATCATCAATATAAAACTTAAGTACCTCATCTTGTATATCTTGCCCTGAAAGTGGGAGCCCTATGAAGATCCTCCCTTGACGAGCAAAACTCACAAGCAGCGACAGATTCATTTGAGTAGTATCCCTATCCTTAAAATGCTCTGTGCTGGTAAGGTCCTTTATGATATTTATGAAAATACCAGTGTCCTCTATGACACCAACATAATAGAGCTCCATAAGAAGCTTAAGCGTGCTTCGTTTCTTCATTGCTCTTGAGCTCCGGTCTATATCCAAATCATCACTAGTCTTGCCTGGAAAGAAGACTTTCAAGAGCCCTTGTATCAAACTGGGTGAAAATTCCTTGTACCTTTGATGAAGTAATGAGCAGACCTGCAAAAGAAAGTGCCAAATTTGAAACAAGAGACATCGGTGTGTCAAACTCATATCCTAGAAACTAATGAAAGGGCTATTCAAGCTACTAATTTTAAAATAGGAAGCAAAGCATACTAATCCTACATTGGAAATAGCAATGATTAGAAACCTATAATCTCCTTTTGAAGACGAGGGTCAAATTTATGCTTGTTAACAAGAGAACTATTATTTGTAAAATCACCATGATGATAAGGGATATACACATGAACAAAACTATAACCATATTTAAAAACTAGGGAAAACAAGAAAAACAATAAAACAGATTGATGCACCTAAACCCACAGAGGAAAGTGATTAAGAGGAGGGGATTTCCACTCCAACTTGGAGAAATACAAAAGCAAAGTAGAAGCCAAAAAGAAGGTAACTCAATTTTGCATAATCTAGGGAACGAGGAGATCAATCTTAGGTTCATATATCAAACACAATGCAAAGGAGGCAACATAGACTCAAGAGACTATGTCCAAGGAAACCAATGAAGGAGTCAAGTAGAAAATGTCTAAAGCCACTCCTAAGGACTGAATATCATAGCACCTATTTGCTAAGAGGCAAAGGATGCCCACAGTTAGTGATGTTGAGAAAAGAGATACCATGAAGCACTACAATATTTATGACAATATAGACTGCAAATGGGCAAGATGAAGAGGCATGTTGGGTGAAAGCATTCCCTCCAAATCCATATAGTATGAAGGATAGTTTTTTTGTTACAAAGAATAACTAAAGAACATAGGATGGCCATGCAAACCTATGTAGACATCATGCCCCACAAGTTTCCAAATCCCAGAAGATCATGCATAACAATCTTTGACCATGGACAAGTTGTACGCCATGTTCCTGAAATGGCCAATGAGAAGTCCCTAGCCTAGATGGCTTCCTACACAAGTTCTACATGGCTACATGGGAAGTATCTACTCCCTCAAATTATTACACAGGAACAAACAGGTTTCATTCATGGAAAATACATCCTGGACAATATCATAGATATCTGGATAAAAATGGAATGGCCAAAACCATTAGACACAAATCCCTTTTAAAGAAAACTGATTTTGAAAAGACATATGATCATGTGGATTAGCTTTATATTCTAACAATCTTGCAGGCACTAGGCTTCAAGTTTTAACCCTTTCTGTCACAATGCCAATCTTCATGCCCAAAAATAAGGAAAAATAAATTATGGGAGCAAGATGAATTACAGCTTGCATGGCAGCTTAGAGTAGGATAGCCTAGGAATACTAAGTCAAAATTATAGAATAGATTAGGGCATTTATCCCACATGCAAAAAGCAGTTTGCATGGCAGCTGAAAGTAGGATTACTAAGAAATACTAAGTCAAAATTATAGAATAGGTTATGGAATTTATCCCACATGCAAAAAGCAGTTAGTCAAAAATGTAAATGAAAAGTTATAGATAAGGGAACCAGAAAAATTAATGCAGAAACAGTTTATCCCACATGCAACAAGCAATGGGGTAAAAATGTAAATAAAAAATTATAGATTAGGGTACTAGGAGAACCTATGCAAAATAATATTTATTCTACATGAAAGGGACGATTGGATAAAGGTGAGAAGGAAGCTCTAAATAGGTCCTTGAGATTCAAAAGGGACATATTTCAGATTGAGTTTTCTTGCAGGGAGTCAGTGTGAGACTAAACTGTGACCATTCATCAGTTTGGTGCCTTGCTAGGCTGTGACCATAAAATTAGATTACTATTAGTATTATTATCTACTATTGACAACTTTACTGTTGATTATATTGGTGTACTATAATTTACCCAATTTATTGTTGCTTCCATAGTAAAATGTTTGTACAAGATCTGTTTTTATAGAAAGACATATATTTGTTGTTAGTGCAATTCCTTGTGTGCATAATAATTTGGGCTCATAACAGTGGTGTCAAAGCTCCAACTAACACCAGAATTTATATCAAATTTTAGTTGTGATATCAGATTTCAAATTAGACTCATAACACTTCCTTAATTTAAAAGTCCTTGATCACTATTTGTTAAAATTTCTGCTATTGTTGATTGTGTTGTTGTACAACAAATTCCTCAATTTAATGTTATTTCCATGGTAAACAAGTGTACTACAGTACTAGATTTGTTATAGACATGTATATTTATTGTTAGTGCAGTTCCTTGTGTCCATAGTAGTTTGGACTTATAACAATGGTGTTGAAGCACAAACCGAAACAGAATTCATATCACATTTTAGTGACGATATAAAAATTTCAAATTATCCTTCCCGAGAGTCACTGATACACTACTTGTGGATGCTTCAGCATGCAAACTATTTGCTCACTTGAAAAGCCAATCAAGGAAGAAAAAGGGGAATTCCAATCAATGGGCCAGATGCAGGGCAATTAATCAATGGTTACTTTTCTAACTCCCTTATTACTAACAAAGAAGAGAGTCTGTCAAGTAATGTTTCAAAATCCTTTGATATTTTGTGTACAACCTTGGGCTCCAACACTCAATAAGGAAATACAATGTGTCATATTCCCAAAGAGCTTACCGAAATGGCTGAAGAATTTGTATCAGAATTGGATTCAACCAAGGCAGATTTTCAAATTTTTGGGATATTACTTTTGCTTTCTTGGGATCCCTGAAATAGCTTCAGTGGATAGGAATTCAACAAATTGAACAAAAAGTGTCAAAATGGATCCCTAAACAAATGATTCCGGTTGCTAAGTATCAAATTTATACTGAAGTACTAGCGGCCACTCATGTTTATTATTCTTCATGCCTAAGTTCCCTCGTCCACAACTTACAAGTGAATGGAGAAGACCCTCAAATCCTCAGCCAAATCAAACATCATTTGGACTGGCAAAATGATACAGATCACCAATGTATCCTTGCATATTCAACCTCAATTCAACAAGGTGCTCCCGGAACTTGAACACCTTCCCCAACTACTATAATTTTGGTTTTGGGGTAAGGGAGTGCCATCTATTATAAGCAAAGTATACATGAATCTTTCCCAATGCAATCAAAGCAGTCTCATCAAGAATAATGCCATACAAGCAAAGAGGGAAGGCATAGCTTGCCATATTGCCACCCGAAACTCAACACCCGACCAACAATGATACGTCCCTGACTATGCCATGCACCCAAAACTTTAGAACTCAATTTGGACAGGTTTGAGAGAATCAATTGCTCATCCTTCTTGTCCTCTCCACTTAACCTGAGCTACAACAATAATGATTTGAACATTGTGAAGAAGTCTTGGATAGTACTAGGAGAACCTATGCATCAAGTGGAAGAACTTACCAGTTGAAGATTCGACATGGGAAGATGAGTCCTTCATACAAAAGCATCCACAACTAATCAAGCATTGAGGACAAAACTTGTCTGAAGGGGAGGGGCATGTTAATCCCTAAAGGTTGGCACATTAACCCCTAAATTGTGGCTCATTACATATTATTGATGTCGGCTTGGGTCTATCAGTGGTAATTGTCATTAGTATTATTATATTAGTCATGTCAGCTTGGGTCCATTAGTTGTAATTGTACCTCTCTGTCTCCTATATATAAGAAGGAGACCTTTTCATTTGAATCCTCTCATTTTGTCTTGTCTTGTGTACTTAGTACATTGTGTAAGGAGGTTGCCTCCTCGAAGAGGCTTTCTATTCATCTCTGTAATATCCCAAACTGATATTTTTCTTTTTTTGTGTTGTACTGTGATTGTCTAGTAGTCTTATGTCTCAATGGAGTATGAAAGTATGCACTGATCTCTGCATGCATGCATTTGCATGCAGATCTATAACCCAGATAAAGTGAAATGCTATAAAATAGGAGGAATCAATGCATGTACATACCAGTAGATAGATCGGCTGATGTAGATCAATATAATCCCAGCATGCGGAAATTGTGCCGGTGGAATAGGAAGCTAAGGTAGTACGTCCTCCAGAGAATAAATGCGCCCTCCTCAATGCTAAGAATGCTCCTCAATAAATAATACTCCGCAGATGAAGCTCCAGACAAGGTGTGCTAGGGTTATAGTGCCCTTCTAAAGAAGATGGAAGCAGCATGCAGAATAACTGATGGCTCAATAGCCTAAAGCGTGAGTATCCTCCTTGGTCAAAATTCATCAAGGTACAATGTGAGTAGTTAGATGCAATGTGAAGTCAAAATTCTTATTATATTTGGAGCTAGTGCTCCTGAAGGTTTCCCCCTTGAAGAGGCAAGTGAACATTGTTATCTATTTCATCTATTTTCCTTGTATTTTCAATCTTTTCTATGAAATAGATAACAATGTTCACTTGCCTCTTCAAGGGGGGAACCTTCAGGAGCACTAGCTCCAAATATAATAAGAATTTTGACTTCACATTGTACCTTGATTAATATCTGCAAGAGTTGGGGTTCCAGAAAAGTGAGGCAGATCCAAATCTTTACTACATTGTGGTTGGTGGGGATCCACTTATTATGTTATTGTATGTAGATGAATTGATCATTACAGGTACAGACAGGCTCATTACAGAATGCAAGAAAGATCTTGCATCGGAAATTGAGATTAAGGACATTGGGTTGATGCACTACTATTTGGGTCTAGAGGTGTGGCAAGAGTTGGGACATATTTTCCTCGGACAGGGGAAGTATACTATGGATATTCTGGAGAGATTTCAAATGCAGGATTGTAGACCAATGACTAAACCTATGATCAACAACTGGAAGAAGCTCCATGCTTCTGCGGGAGAGTTGGTGGATCCGACAGTATATCGGCAGCTTATTGGTTCTTTGATGTATCTGGTCAACACTAGGCCAGATATTTGTTTTGCAATGAACACTCTAAGTCAGTTCTTGCTGGAGCCTCGGAAAGTTCGTTGGATTGCTGCAAAACATGTGTTGAGATACTTGCCTGGTAAAATGGATTTTGGTCTAGACTACAGGAGAGCAGATGGAGTCAGTTTGACTGGCTATACAGATTCTGATTGGGCAAGTGGTGTGACGGACCTGTTATCACATTCATAGTAGTCGGGGCTACCATGTCTTCAGACCAGAGTCCAGTAGTTTTCTGAGCTAGTCCTTTACTATGAGATGCTTGAGATCGGCAGTTGATGAGCAGTTATTCTATGATCACCCATATTTTTAGCAGCCCCAAAGCAAACATTACAGCCTTATGCCATGACTGAGCCTCATGACCTCAGATTTGATGACTAAGGTGGCCATTTCCTTCCATACAGAGAAGTGTGATAGTGCCCAGAGTTATGCAGCAGCAGTGTTACAATGACAGTTGATGGTTCATATGATAGATACAGGTGTATGACCCAGCAGGTATATGATTGTGCATTGGATACCTATATGATGCTCTTTTATTTATCTTAGTAGCTTGACTAGGTATTTAGTGGTCATGATCTGACGATATATATATATGTATATGGTTATTGGTTGACTGTCTAGAATTAAAGTAGTCTAATTACTTGGAATCAGAATTTCTTGTGTATACTCGTTGGTCTTACCCTCTTAAGTAGTATGGACTTGGTCATTCCCACCATTTATGGCTTGCTAGTTATGGCATCACCTGTCACCTTTTCCCATCCATCCGCTCTCTTCCGTACTTGGTTTTACCCTGACTTACATTTCAGCCTGTGATGTGGAGGACTTCCCCACTTATGCCTCCATGTTGGATAGACTCCCTGTTTTTTGTGTCTTGGCTCTGAGTTGTGCAACAGAACTTCCTGAAGCCTTGATCCTTCTGGGCTAGGAGAACCCGCTGGTGTTGGTTCCTGAGCTTAGGTGAGATGGATTTGAAGCCTTGACCTCTCTGGTCGGTTGCCCCCGATGTTTGGTCTTGATTGTGGATGATCCCCCTAGTTGCCTGAGTTGTGTTAGCTAGACTTAAAGCAAATTGTACTACCATCATTACATGCATATGTGACTCATTGTTATATCTTATATGCAAGCCCATGATTATAAATTAAAACTGTGCTTTTAAGCACAATGAAAGAGGGCTATGAAATGAAATGCAAAGTACCCTGGATAAAAGCTGCAATTAGTTGTGCTTCTAAGCACATGCAAAATCCAAAGGGTCATAAAGGCCTAAAAAGCAGTGGTTAAATGTATGCTAAATCCAAAGACTGTTGGCCATGATTGAAATGTAATGATTAATTCCTCACAGAGCCTACGGGTTGGGATGTGAGATGGAGTAAGCGACAGCTAATTCTAAGTGTCCCCTAGAACCTCAAGTTACGGTTAACTATGCACCTAATCACAGTGGTTCTAGAAAAGATCCTCACGGAGCTTGATTCAAGCTTGGATGTGTGCTGTAGACATTTTGTAATGTACTCTTCTGCTTAAACACAGAGGTCCATCCCGCTAACCTATATGATTCCCATAGGTTCGAGCAGGCATTGACATTCAAGGAATTGACTAAGGATTGATGCCATTTACACCATAAGAAGATCTTAAGCATGGTTATTATATCATCAGTAGATAAATAGGGGCCACCTGCATGCATGACATGCGAGCCATATTTCATGTTGCATGCACTGAAACTCCTTCATTGAGTCTCCATGCACTCTGGAAGCACTGCATGCAAGTTAACTGGAAATTAGAAGATAAAGTGACCTAGTCATGCAAAAGTTAGGTCAAAAGTTAGGTCAGGCCAAGTGAATGTTATAAAAGAAAGGTAAAGTGAGTGAGTAAGGCCTACTTATATGATTATTGATTTGAGAAGTCGATTTGGAGAGCTCAGTGAGTTATTTTGGGTTGAGTGCACACACTCAACTATTCAATGTATTTCGGAAGCGAAATCTATCTGCCCTAGTCACTATCAGGTTGGATCATCCAGATTCAACATTGCTTTCATCATCAGGTATCATTCTTCAGCTTTTTGCAGGGTTCGAGTTACAAATTGGACTAAAGGAGTTCGCCCTCCTTGCATGAGTGAATTGCTCAAGGAGAGACACATTCGTATCTCGGGCTACAGGGTTCCGATCTTCTGCATGCTGGCTCCATTCTTCCGAGACCAGCACTATTACCCAACCCCTAGAAGAAGGGCTTCTTGTTTGGACTACAGAGCTAGTTATCAGCATCTTCATCTTCCAAAAGACGTCCTCCCTTGCATGGGCCACTTTCTCAGAGGAGGGGTTCACATTTTAGGCTTCTGAGCCAGTGCATGGTCTGCATGCCACTTCTACTGTGATCAGAGGGGGATTATAACCCCATTGCACACCTTCTGGAGCTACTTCTTATCAGTATTGCATCTACACAACCATATCTAGATTGGAGAGGACGCATTAATACCAAGGGCGCATTCTTGGAGGAAGGTTGCTCTGTATCTTGCTCATTCTCCGATACAATCTTTGCATGTTGATCTCATAGTGACATACATCGACTCCTTTAACTGATGGTACGTACATGCATAATTTCTATCCCTATTTTATAGCATTTCTGATTATTTGGGTATTTAGGGGTTGGCAAACCCATGCATGCGCATGCAAGCGTAGTTTGGCACATGCATTCATATTTACTTCAAGTATTAAGCCTTAAAGACTGCTAGCAAACAACAGAATTCCAAAAGCAAAAAACAAAAATATCAGTTTGGGATATTACACATTTGCTAATGTCGAATAAGCACTCCTCAAATCAACTTATTCCATTTGTGAGACACCGCCATTCCTTGTTTGTTTTCTGTCCAACATATGATTAGGTGGTCTTCCTTTTCCCTTTATCCAAAGTGTCACAGTGTTGAAGTTGTAAAGTCATTCCCTTGTCCTAGCCTTGCCTTTTCCACCTTCACCCATTTCTAGCAAAATGGTCACGTCCATGAAATGAGTATACACTTGAGGGTCTTTCTCTTAGTAATTGATTGTTTTAATCTGGACTTATATTTGATGTATTGATTGCTTAATCGCCAGTGAAATGCTACTTTATACTTTAGTCTTGCTATTGGAATAATTAAAGGAGCATTTCTTATCCTTTTGCACTTACAGCATCAATCAGTTTGAGCCTGGGTCATTATTTTGATCAATTTTGACTTGGTCAACCCAGTTTGACCAAGTCATCTGCAGGATCCGGGATGAGTTGGACCAATGATGTTCGAGATTGATTATTTGTGGTCCTGTGGTGCCCACTTGATGGTTCCATGCATCAAACACAGTTTTCATATGATGGTTTGATGGATTATTATTATTATTATTATTTACAGACTATGATTTTTATT
This sequence comes from Larix kaempferi, assembly GCA_027924585.1. Lineage (NCBI taxonomy): Eukaryota > Viridiplantae > Streptophyta > Pinopsida > Pinales > Pinaceae > Larix > Larix kaempferi. The sequence continues at coordinate 11,201,533 of BSBM01000672.1, read as the reverse complement.
GTTCGGCCATGGTTGAGCTTACAGATGATTATCCAGGTGGTCATATGGTGTATGAGTACTCATCTCTACTACATTTGGGCCTTTTGAGTCCATTGGCACATTCAAATATCAATTTCAGGTACTTTCAGATGGGTTTATGGTCGATTTATCATTTTATTGCATATTTTCCATATAAAATGGCCTGTCAGCACATTTTGAGATTATTTTGGTTCACTTAGGGCACTACAGAGGGAGTATGGGGTCCAGCCACTCGTTATTACCAAATTACCATGCTCCCAAACATTTTGGTGCAGTCATATTTGTGCTCGGGGCACCAGGCAGAGAGATATAGGCATTTTATTATTCTATGGGTGATATTCCGAGGATAAAAAATGGAAGAAATGGTCACTAAGGAATCGAATTGGGCAAATGAGGCAAGGAATTGGCATGAGGAATGTTCAGAGGATTTTTGTGATGCATCCCACACCTTCTAGCACAACTTGCAGCATTTAGTGGAGTCCACATACACTCCAGGCAATTATTTTGGGCATTTTCATTATGTCTTTGAGGGGCCACGATTTGGACATATGGTCACAATATGATATTATTTTGAGTTATTATATGTTATTGTGCCATGGGGCCATGCTAGAGAAGGACATGTTACACCTCCTAGCCCCGCCATGTGCTTATGTCATGTGTCTTAGTCACTCATCATGTGGTGTGTCGCCCTAGGGTGTCTTAGTGAGTGTGCCCCCTCTATTGTTTGAGTGATCCATGTATATTGTATTCGGGCTCATATTAGTTGTTGATTATCATAGATGTATCTTTTAATCTCAACCACTCATTCAAAAACTGGTTAGGGTTTTGGTCTCTCTCATTCCTATTTAAGGAAGAGACTCCCCTCATTGTAAAGGGACTTTGGCTCTTGGAATTTTCAGAATAAAGAGAAATTTTGCAGACTCTTAGATTTCTTTGTGAATTGTTCTTGAATGGAGATTGTAAAGTTTATCTTTCTTAGCATTTGAAATATTTCTGTGGATCCAAAATATTTTCGTGGAAAATTTATTTTACTGCAAGAGGGCGATTTCATCTTGGGCGTTTTTGCAGGGGGCTCCTCAACTCGCTCCACTTGAAGTGGCCTTGTATCAAGGGGTTTTTCAATTGCATCTTTGATCATTGTTATGCTTCTTGATATTTCTCTTGTTGTAATAGTCTTTGTCTTCTGAGCATCAAATCTTACTTGTGTAATTTTCTTGTGCAGGAGAGAGGGGCGGATTGGCTTTCCTGGGCAAATCGATTTCACTTGGATACATTGCCAAATCGTCTCAAATTGATCGGGTAGAGGTAAATCATCACTTTCAAGGCAATTACAAGATTTTCCAGGTAAAATCTACACTTGATCTCTTGTTTGAGATTCTAAACCATTGGCCATTTGAATTTTCTGCTCAAACCCCAACTATAAAAAATTATAAAAATTCTCTAGGCTTTATTATTTGATTTTCTGGCAAACAAATTCTGAATTTTTATCTTTAGGCCTAGCCCTAGGTGGGTTCAAGGGCGTCTTGCTCTGTGAACTCCTTCTGCCCATCTCCCTAGGCAGTGATCTCTCCATGCTTGCGCCCTCCTTGTTTGCTTGTCTTCCAGATAATCAAAACCTTGTTTATTGAGCTTTCGACCTTTGATAGTGTCAGATCTATTGCTGAGCTCTGCTAGGAAGCCTCCAACTTGTCTGATCTACTCTTTGGGACCATTTACCCTTTTCTAATTACACGTTTCCCAAGGCAGTTAATTTTGACCATATACCCTAAGCCTCCACAGTGATTTCATCCCTTAGATCTAGGGTTCCTGGACCAAGATTGGTCAAAATTTTCTGAGTCTAATTTTCATGGTGTGGCTAATTTTATTTTCTGAGTTTTAAAGTTCTGAAAAATTTCCATGTGTTTCAAGTCAGTTTGCTATTTATGCATGAGAAACTAATTTGCAGCAGTGGGGTTTAGGCATTAAACTCTATGTATTTGACAAAACTTGAAACCGGGTTGGGGATTTGAAAAAATTTCAATATTCATCCCCAGTGGTCATGGTTTTAAAAAAAGAAGGCGAGCGGCGTATGTGTCCTGATTTTCGGGCACTCAACAAGTTAACAATAAAGGATAAATTTGCCATCTTAGTCAATGATGATCTTCTAGATGAACTCCATGGTGCTAAATTTTTCACCAAACTTGACCTTCGTTCACGATACCACCAAATCAGGAAGAAAGAGACCGACATTTAAAAGACATCTTTCCAGACACATGAAGGCCATTATGAGTTCTTGGTAATGCCCTTTGGACTTTGTAATGCCCCCCCTACTTTTCAAAGCCTCGTGAAAAAAAAATTAGGACATATCTTCATATTTTGTGTTGGTTTTTTTTGATGACATTTTGATTTACAGTGAACCTTGGGATGCCCATGTACAACATGCTGATAAAGCCTTGCAACTCCTTTGGGGCCATCAGTTATTCATCAAATGCTCCAAATGTACTTTTGGGGTCTTAGAAGCCGAATACTTGGGTCACATTGTGAAACGATAAAATCGTTTCTTATACAAATAACCACTGTAAATAATACAAAGGATCCATAAATGGTCGAATAATCGAATATATAATTGATAAGATAATTAATGATGATTTACAACGAGGATGTAGCCGCATATATAGAGCTTATATGGTGACTACTCACCAAAGGTTATGTCCCTTAGTTAAATATAATTAACATTATGTTTTATTTTATTATTTATATTATTATATATATTATTCATTATTATTTTTATATTTTATTTGTTACATTGCCTTCCCCTTAAGGGAAGCTTTGTCCTCAAAGCTTATTGAAGACAAGGCTTACGTCTGATTTTTTTTCTTGTAATGTCATATGTCGTTTTGTGTGTGTTAGTAACTGCGACACTTGACGAAACGAGACGATACGAGTTACGAATTCCCAAGAAAAGATGTTGCATTGTTTGTGAACTTGCCCATATGAGATCTATCTTCATTGGACCTGTTTGTTGATCGTTTTGTTGGATGGAACTTCTCATTTTCTGCTTAGTTTATTGATCTTGTGTTCTTTCTTTTCTGAAATCATAACTCCTTTGTTTGTGTTCATTTTGATCCCGTCGTTGGTCAAAATGAATTTTATAATTTGGGTGTCAATAAGGAGTTCTTCTTGTTTGTTTTTTTACTAGATTGGCTTCTTTTTTAACTGTCATGATGACTTGATTTGTATTTGCTTCTTTTTCTTCAGTTTAGATTTTTGAGTTCGAGGGCTTGGATGTCCTCTTCTGAATTTGCTCCAACTTGTTTTCCAACAAATCTTTATCATTTTTAAGATTCCTCATCATTTCTTCTTGCGATTTCTCATCATCTTTAAGCTTATGAATCTGATCCATCAGATCTTGTTTATGCTTCCTAAGGTGACCATTCTCTTCGATATTTTTTACTAGTTTCTTCTGAAGATCTCAATTTTCCTCTTCTAGCTTTTGATTGTCTTGTGCTTTGTCCTTCGCCTTCTTTATTTGAAGAAGCAGTTTCTGATTATGATCTCTTAGACGAGAGATCTCTTCTTCTTTGTCCATGGTGACCTTATCGAATTCTTACTGCATCTTTTGTATGGATTTATGATCTTCCCGTGAAAGCACCTTCGAGATGTCCTTGAAGTCTTCAGACGACACAACTCCTGAACTTAATTTCAGTGTAACATCTTGGAATGTGACTTTCTTCTTTTTGTAAGGAAATGTTAAGAACTTTTTCCTTGTGTTGAACATGAAGGTACCCAATGTATCTAACCAAGGTGACCCTAAAATTATATCAACCTTGTCTTGATCCACTGATACCACTGAAACGACGCTGAATTGAATTAGGACCTTGTAATCATCAACAGATAGTTGTAGGTTCTTAAGCTCATATTTATCATCAGAAAGAATCGTGTTATTGTCAATTATATCTGATTCTGAAAGCATTAATTGATTTGCTAGGTCAGCGTTTATGCAATTCTTCTTGGTAGTAGGGCAAATAGCGATGCGAATAGACTTTCCTTCAATAAGCCCATAAGTTTTTAATATGGGATCTGCATATTTTTTACAAGTTTGCAGGAATCTTCCTTGGTTTTCGTCATGAGACTCCATTTTATTATGCTTCTTATCCAAAGATATATCAAAGAAAGACATCTTTTATCTTGTATAGTATATTATACTCTTCAATAATTAAATTTTCCCCAGAATATATTATTACTTAATATTAAAAAAATTAATAATAATAATAATTTTATATATATTTCAATATGGTTCTTCTTGTAGATTGAATGTAGATTGGGTGGTTGGGAGGAGTGATTGTTACCTTCCCCACCCAAGTTCAAATCTCGCTTCCTCCTTAGTAGCCTTGAGACTTCTTATGCACTTCTAGATTTTATATTCTAACTTTATTATTAGCTTTCACAATTGCTTCCAATAAACCACATGTTGTTTCTTGTTGGAAAATAAACCATGTATTGTTTTTAAGAAACCATGTGTGGTTTCTATATTTTCTTCTCTTTACTTTTTTTTTTTACTTTTCTTTTTTTCTTTTTCTTTTTTTTAGATTCCCTTTTTTCTTTTTTAACTTTCTTTATTTCTTTCTTCTTTTTATTTATTTTTCCCGCTCTCTTTTTCTTTCTTTTTTTTGTCTTTTTTTTTCTTGCGGATAATTCTTTTTTTTGCACTTCTTCTTTGTAATTTTTTTTCTTACTTCTTTGTTTTTACTTCTTTGGGGCAAGAGCCTAAATTTTGGACAAGGTCCTAGATTTTAGGGAAACCCAAAAATGATGGCTACAAGTCTGGATCAGCAACGCAGCTCTAATACCAATGAAATGATAAAATCGTTTCTTATACAAATAACCAATGTAAATAATACAAAGGATCCATAAATGGTGAAATAATCGAATATATAATTGATAAGATTAATAATGATGATTTACAACGAGGATGTAGCCACATATATAGGGCTTATATGGTGACTACTCACCAAAGGTTATGTCCCTTAGTTAAATATAACTAACATTATGTTTTATTTTATTATTTATATTATTATATATATTATTCATTATTATTTTTATAATTTATTTGTTACACATTGTTGGACAAGATGGGGTGAAAGTGGACCCCAAGAAGATTGCAACAATGCAAGAATGGCCCTGCCCTAAAACCTTAAAAATTTTACGAGGATTTTAAAGCCTTACAGGATACTATAGGAAGTTTGTGAAGGACTATGGTAAAATTGCAGCCCCATTGACAATCCTGCTCAAGAAAAATGCCTTTGCATGGAAGGAAGTGGCAAAACAAGCATTCTCATTTCTAAAGCAAGCCATGTGCACCACATCGGTCTTAGATATGCATGATTTTACTAAGACTTTTGTATTGGAATGTGATGCCTCCGAAAAAGGTTTGGGTGCAGTTTTAATGCAAGAAGGAAGACCCTTCGCATTCACAAGTAAGCAATTGTGTGACAAGAACTTGGGGAAGTCTAACTATGAGAAAGAAAAGATGGCCATCCTACATGCAGTTGACACGTGGCGACCGTATCTCATAGGGTGACGCTTCCAGATCAAGACAAATCATCATAGCCTAAAGTATTGCTCCAACAGTTGTCATCCCCAGAACAACAGAAATGGATCACCAAAATGCTTGGCTATGATTATGAGATCATCTACAAAAAGGGAAAAGCCATTCTTGTGGTAGATGCCTTGTCAAGGAAACATAAGGAACAAGGATCACTCTTTTTCTTATCCTCTCCGGTACTTGAATGATTAGAGGAAGCATGACAGGAATAGATAACAAATGTTGCTACATCTCAGTTCATCAAGCACCACCACGAGGATCCCAACCCTCCCTAGGGTTACACTTGGCAGCAAGATACTTTGCGATATAAAGGTCATCTTTTTTTGGTACCTATATCTGACTTAAAATAGACAATATTAACAAAGGCGCATTTAATCTCCTCTCGCAGGTCACGCGGGATTTCAAAAAAAAAATTGCACGCGCCAAGTGCTCATTCTATTGGGAAGGCATTAAAAAGGATATCCTTAATTTTGTAGTAGAATGTGACACTTGCCAAAGGAACAAGGGTTAGATAGTAAAGACTCTCGAGGCATTGCAACCATTACCAATCCCAACCACTATTTGGACCGATATTTCCATGGATTTTATTGTTGGTCTTTTGAAAGCAGGTAACAAATTAGTCATCATGGTGGTAGTTGATCAGCTTTCCAAATATGCTCATTTTTGTGCTCTCCAAGATTCCATTTACCTCGAAAATGGTTGCCCAAATTTGTTTAGACCAAATTTTCAAACTCCATGGCATGCCCACCTCCATTGTGTCAAATTGTGATCCCACATTCACCAGCAAATTTTGGCAAGAACTATTTAAACTACAGGGCACCCAGTTGCAAATGAGCACCTCTTATCATCCTCAAACAGATGGCCAAACAGAAGCAGTCGACAAGTGTCTTGAAATCTATTTGAGATGTTTTGCATCCAAAAAGCAACATTAGTGGGCACAATGGTTACCTTTTGCAGAATGGTTGTATAATACCACTTATCATGAGGCTACAAAAATGACACAATATAAAGCAGTCTATGGCCAACAACCACCCTCTATGGTTTCTTATCTACCATGTACTTCCAAGACACATGCAGTTGAAAGTCTGCTTCATAATCCTGAGGTCGCTCTTTGCACATGAAGCAACAAGCAGACCAACACCACTCATATCGTTCATTTGTAGAAGGCGACCAGGTGTTCCTTTGGCTCCAACCATATAAGTAGACCTCTCCCAAAGTTAGGCCATCAAAAGCTTACACCAAAGATTTATGGCCCATATCAGATTGTTCAACACATTGGTCAAGTGGCCTACAAATTAGCGCTCCCAACACACTCCAAGATCCACCCAATATTTCATGTGTCATGTTTGAAGAAGGTAGTGGGTATTACCAAAACTAGATGAAGAAGGCTCCATTTGGCTCCAACCAAAAGCAGTTTTGGACACTCAGGAGCGTCAGCTACGTCAGCGCACTATCCTTGAAGATTTGACTTAGTGGAAGGATACCTCACCAGAAGATGCTACTTGGGAACCATCAACAATTTTACAGTAGTTTCCCTATCTCCAGCATTGAGGACAATGTTTTTTTTTAGGGGGGGTACATGTTAGGGTCCTACCTTAACCCCCCTACTTAATATATGTACAAGGCCATAAGGTCTGTTATCACATATATAGTAGCTGGGCTACCATATGTTTTATTCCAGATTCCAGTATATTTTTCAGCCAGTTCCCTTACATTGAGATGCTGAGATGAGCATCTATGTTGGATCACTATTATGATTATGGACAGCAATATATTCCTATGCCATAACTAAGTCTCAGGAAACTCAGATTTGATAACTGATGTAGCCATTTATCCATTTACAGAGTAGTATGTATTGCCCAAAGTTGCAGTAGCAAGTTCTTAGTGGATAGATGATGGTTTAGATTGTTTATGCATAGATATATGACCCAACAGGTATTATCTTGTGCTATGGTTATTATTGCTTTTATACTCATTCTTGTGGCATGTCTTAGCACTTAGTGTCATGATCTGGTGATCATATAGATATTTGGACCTGGTTGTATTATATATATATAGATGTCCTCACTCAGACTTAGAAGTTCATGACCTATACTCATTGGTTTTACCCTCCTTAGGGAGAATAGAGGTGATCATTCCTACCATCTTTTGGCTTACTAGTGTTGGTCTCATTATTCACTTTCTCCACCCATCCATTACCTTCCAGTTTTTGTTACTACCCTGACTTACTACTTGACTAGTGGCATGGAGGACCTTCCCCCGCTTTAGCCTCTTTGTTGGATGAGCTTCCCTGTTGTATTGTGTCTCGGCTCTCGGTTGCCTAAGTTGTGTTGGCTAAACCTGAAACAAATAGTGCTACCATCAGTACAATGTGTATGGAAATGAATGTATATCTTCTATAAAATCCCATTCTAGAATGTGTTTCTTAACACACGTGAATGCAAGGCAAGCCTAATGAAATTGGCTTTGAAAGTTAAATGTGAAATGTAAATCCAAGAATGTGTTTCTTAACACACACGGATCAAAAAGCCTTCATAAATGTAAATCCAAGAATATGTTCTTAAACACACACGGATCAAGGCTATGGAAATGTACTGTGTTGCATGGGTACCCGTACCGGGGGGTTGGGTTCATGAACCAGTACCGGGTACTTGGGTACTTTGATGGTACGTTCCCAGCCGTACCCAAATCTAATCTCACATACCGGGTACTTCATTTATGAAAACAGGGTACTCGCACAGATTTCAGTACACTGTACCGCATGTTTGGGTATGCAAGCGATACAGCCGTTGGGAAATTTACCTTAGCTCATCAGTCGGGAGGGTCGATTTGCAATGTTTGAAGTTTAAAATTTTAAAAATTAAAAATTAAAACACTAAAACACATGTTATGTGGGCCCTTGACCCTTACCTAAACCCTCGCGGCACTCCATTTCTCACTACTAGTGCTCCGTGCTCACTACTCCAGCGATGCCTATCTAGAGAGCTTGTTGACATAGGACCTTAGTGATGCCGATGACAATGATCCTAAGGATGGTGATGACATGGCTTGAGGAATCCAAATTAGCTATCTTGTTCATTGTTCAATATTTATTGTTTTGAACTTTCTTTTTCATGTCTGGAAATGCCATTAGGCAAATTTTGAATGTAGTATGACAATGAAGTTTGAAGTCATGGCGTCATGGACATATCATTGAATTTAGAAATATCAAATATACATGTATGATGTGACTGTGACATTTTTTTTTATAAATTTTAATACACACACACACACACACATACACACACACACACACACATACACACACACACACACACATACACACACACACACACACACACACATATATATATATATACAGTACCCCCGATGTACCCAAGTACCCTGTTTCAAAAAGTGGCGTCCCCGTCCCCGTACCCACGTTTCCTGGCAACATAGGAAATGTATCAAAGGCCTAAAAAGCAATGGTTTAACAAATGCTATATCTAATGATTGCTGGCCTCACTTGTATTGATTTATTCCTCACTAGCTTGCGAGTTATCATGTGAGATGGAGTAAGGGACAGCTAATTCTAAGTGTCCCCTAGAGTCCTGAGTTACGGTTAGCCGGACACCTAGTCATGGAGGCTCTAGAAAAGATCCTCACGGAGCTGTATCAGCTTGGATGTGAGTTGTATGCATCTGTCAAGGTTGAATAAGCACTTCTGAAACAACTTACCCATTTGTGAGACACTGCCCTCCCCTGTGTTATTGCTTGTCCAGCATATGCTAGAGTGTGTATCCCCTTTCCATTTCCAAAGTGTCATAGTTTCAAGTCAGTGGTCATCCTTTAAGCCTAGCCTTATAAGTTTTAGCCTTCACCCATCACTCGCAAATTGATCACAGCTATAAAGTGAGTATAGTCTTGAAAGTCTAGTCTGAGTCATAATAGTAATATTGAAAACACTTAATATTGGTTTTAGATCGCTAGAGAATTGATTACTATATGTTATAGTTGCTAGTTGAATGATTTGTAGAGCATGTCTTAACCTCTAACACTTGCAGCAGTTTGATTTTAGCCTGGGTCATTTTATGGGTCATGTTGACTTGGTCAAACTTAGTTTGACCACAGTCAACTACAGGACATGAGGTGGATAGATCTTGGATGATGCAGATGGATGAAATATGGTCTATTACAGGTCACCAGGTGGTTCCATGCATTGGTTACAGGTTTATGATAATGATCTGGCATTTCAGCATATTTGATCATTTACAGATTATTATTATTTTTGTTTGTCTCGATATATTGGATATATTATATGATCATGCAGAGATCCATAGGGTGTATGAGTACACACCTCTAGTAGATTTGGGCTCTCTAAGTCCATTGAGACAGTTGGTTTTCAGTTCCGGGCAGTTACAATGAGTATTTTCCTCAGTTTATCATTCTGGTGCATATTTGCCATTAAAAAATGGCCTATCAGAGCAGTTCCATGATATGATTGGTTTACCTATGGCGCTACAGAGGGGATATAGAGTGTAGCCACTTGTGTTTACTACATTGCTATGTTCCCGGACACATTGGTGCAGTTACATTTGGCCCCAGGTGACCAGACAGAGAGTTACAGGTGTTTTTATACTTTCCAAAGGATTTACAGAGGCATAAAAATGGTTAAAATGGCTACTGAAGAATTCGATTTGGGCTGCTGAGGTAAGGAATTGGCATGGGAATTGTTTTGATGATGTGTTTGTTGTCTCCCACACACTCCAGATCAGCTATATCAGTCAGTGGGGCCCTCACACATTTCTCCAGTACTTTTTGAGGTTTTCTGGAGCCTTTGGAGGCTCACGACTTTCCCAGAGGAGCACGATTTGGTGCTTGGTTGAGTCATATGTTGTTATTATGCCATGGGGACACACTAGGGGTGTTAGATATTTCCCCCTAGACCCACCATGAGCGGGTTATCATGTTTATTTTGTCACATTGAGTGGGACCCCCTCTCCTAGGGCGATTTTGTCCATATATGTGTTATATTTTTGAGTTGATCCATGTACTTCATGTTGAGCTCATCTCAACCGTAGATTATAACTTTTATATCTTTTAATCTTGGCCATCCATTCAAAAGGTGGTTAGGGTTTTGGTATCTCTCCATCCTATTTAAAGGAGAGAGCTTCTCATTGTAAAGGGACTTTTGGCTCTTGGTTTCTGGAATACAAATAATATTTTGCAAACTCTTGTCTCTTGGATGTGGATGCTATAGATGTCAATTGAAACTGTTCTTCCTTTGCACTGAGATTATTGTTGAGGATCTTTTGCATATATCTCTCCGCGTTTTGATCTACCGGTGAAGAAGACGATTTGGTGAGGAAGGCGCATTGGCTGGGGAGACCCTCCCTGCTATTTTCTCTTCTCTTTGTCGGTTACAGGGAGTATTATTGTCACAGTACCTCTTATTCTTTGTTTCCATGTTCATTGCTTGTACTTCTTCCACTCTTGCATTAAACTGATTGATCTTGTTGTCCTTGGTTTATCGGGAAGAGGAAGGCACATTGGTGGAGCGGGGCAATACGCACAAGCAAGGAAACTCTCCAATCTTTCATTTGATCTCTGCAGGAACAATCCTCGGCATCATAGCAAAGTATTCCATGACTCAAGTACGCTTGTGAGGTAAGATTTTAATTCTTCTAACCTACCCATCTATCAATTTTAATTAAAACCCTAAGTAAATTTCTTCTAAAAAATCCCTGGCTCAAAAGACTTGTTTACTGGCAAACCATTTCTTGTTTTTAGCTTAGTGCAAATATCTAGGTGGGTTATGCAAGACGTCACCCTTGGAGGACTCCATAGGCCCATTTCCCAAGGCATTGGTTTCCTCAAACCCTCACGACTTTCCCTGGCTGTCTGGTTTGCCTGTCTTTTGGTCCATTTTCCCCAGCTTCTTGTTTCGAACACTGTCAGATCTATCTCACAAGCTGTGCTAGAAAGCCCCCAACCTCAAATTCAGTCTTTGGGACAGTTTCCCTGTTTTAAGGGTCACGTTTCCCAAGGCAACTGAATTTGGTCATTTTAAACTAGCACCTGAATCCTGGAATCACTCTTAATTATCAAGTCACTGTGTGTTATTAATCTTTATCATCTCACACCTTTCCTAAGCCTCCACAGTGATCTTAATTCCTTAATTCTAGGGTACCATACTAGTCACCTTACGTACTTCATCCTATCTGATTTGATCTGGTGATTTGGTTTGATATCTCCTATCAGGAATAGATCAGGGTCTCCCCCTTGTTGTCTAGGCTTTGACAACTCAAGTGAAGATTGCCTCGATTGGCGTGACAACTCAAGTGAAGATCGCCTTGGAGATCGAGGCTATCTTGGTTCACCACTTTGGTTGCCTGTCCCCTCTACTATCCTTACGGACCCACCATTAGGGGCAACTACAAGATTGGTGATAACAAGGTCCATTAGTTAGTTAGTGGGTAGTTGTTTAATGTAAAAGGGCCTTCCTTATTGAATATAGACCCTTAGTTGGACGACCCTCATTAATAGCGGGACCACAAATAGTTTGACTTGGGATACTGAAGTACACTATATATATAGTAAGATATGTAATGTGAAGTCAAGAATTCTCATTGTATTTGGAGCTAGTGCTCTTAGAGGTTGCCCCTTTGAAGAGGCAAGTGAACATTGTTATCTATTTCATCTATTTTCCTTGTATTTTCTATCTTTTCTACGAATTTCTGGGTTCGAGCATATTACAAAGACTATGATTTAAAGTTTAGAGTGAGCTTGGGCAATTCCTGTGGGCTGTTGGCATCTCAGTTAGGACTTACGAGACAGAACTAGGCAGGTATACTATATCCTATCTTCCAGCTTCAACTTCAAAGTCCAAGGGCCCTCAAGCCTCAACTTCAGTCTTCAAGGTATGTTAACAGTCACTTAAATTTGCTAAACACTTAAAATCTGCCCCTGTTTTTTTTTTCTCATATAAAATTAAAATTACAGATCTGAAATATGTCTTTTGTTGCAAAAAAAATTAAGATAGGTTTGTTGTTTGCATATTCCATTTGCACTAGCGGATTTTTCCATTTACCATGGCCCCGAAAGTCAAAGATGCTGCATGGATCCATGTTGAGATTGTTGAAACTTGATGATGAAAAGTACTGCAAATATTGCCGAAAGACTTAGATGGGGGGGCATTCATAGGGTGAAGCAAAACTTCGCTGGAATAAGAGGCCACGTTGCCCCATGTGAGGCACCAAATGCAATAATTGGAGAGATCAAATTGGAACTGCTAAACCAGTTTGAGAAATCTGAAGACAAGGCTAGGCAAAAAGAGATAAAAGCTGAAATAGGAAGGAAGCAGCAACTTAATTGCAACCGTATAGAGACACTAAAGAGAAATGAAGCTAGTGCCAAATCACATGATTGCAAGATGCACCAACTCCTTATTCCCTGTGTATTGTCTGAATAAATGACTTCCTTAATCCAAGGAAGTTTGCTCATGTCCTTTAGCGTCAAATCAAGGCAATGGGCAGCACAAGGAGTCCAATACAAGCATGAATACCTTTGCATAAGCAACCTCCCAGCAGCAGCATAATTAACAAAGTTGTCCATAATGACTTGGACTACATATTACTGGCCTGTCTCTTGGATAAAGTTATCCAACAACTCACATAATAATTGTGCATCTTTAACAGATGTCGATGCATCAACAGATTTGATAAACATTGCCCCCTGGGAGAATTAACCAAGAAATCCATAATGGATTTGTCATTCCCATCTATCCACCCATCTGATATAACACTGTATCTGATGATCTCCCATGATTCTTTGAGCTCATCTAATCTCTAGGTGCAATCAATCTTCCCCCCTTAAAGCAGTTTCCGTCTCAAATCATTACACACAGGGCCTTATACCGCGGGCCAACAATAGCAATAGCTTCAAACACGGAATGGTAGAAGGGGTTGTTCTTGGCAATGTTAAAAGGTACATCGCCCCATTGAAAACATTTGGCCGCAAGCTTGTCGACCTCCTCCTCTCTTGTTTTAATTAATAACCAAATAGAAGGTTGCCCCACAAGTATTGACCTCGGCACAAAGAAAGGTGAGGATGTCAAGGACATTGTGGAAGTTGTGGGCCATGTGGATGAGGAGAAGGAATGTATTTGACCCACCCCCGAGGAATGTGTGGCTCCCATGCCTCTTGATTGTGTTCTAGATGCAAGTTGAGCTCTCAATTCTTCCTTCTCATCCCTCGTCCTAGCCATATCAAGAAGGGATTAGTTTGCAATACGCATAACTTCTGGGGTAACTGCGGGACAAACTTCCACTTCATGCCCGACAATTTTGGCAAGGTGATATTTCAAGCTGCTAATTCCACCATAAATCTCCTACCACATAGTTTGCAACTCAAACTTTGTCTATTATGAGGGTCAACTAGTTCACCATACGCCCACATTGGATCCAATGGCTTTGGCATTGTGTTGAGTTGAGATTAAACCTATGGCAAAAAAACATAAATAAACACAAAAGAATGCTTGAAACTTTGAAAAGAATGCTCGAAAATACGTTGAATGATCAAATCATCCATTGAAAGACAACAAAGAGAGATATATATAATGGCCATTGGAAACCCTACACTAAATCTAGAAAAACAAACAAATTTCAAGCATAAAATTTAATACATACCCGGAAAAATGGAGAAGATGTATTGTAATGAATCCCCACTCCACAATTGCTCCGCTAATGGCAACGAGAACCCTAGATTATCCCCTGTTCTATAGATGCCAAATGGCCACAAACCTTCTTGGAGCTCAATCCCCTTCTTCAACAATGCACAATGACTCCAAAAAACCCAACCCATGGCCTTATATCCCAATTTTAGCATAATTTCAATGAGCAGGGTGATATTATAATTCGACTCACGATAAATTCGGAATATATGGCAAGTTAAGGTATGTGTCACGACACATTCAAAATATCATATGTGTCGCAATTTTTAGGTGCCGAATCGCCAATATATCGCAGCCCTGGTCATATCATCGATATATGCAACTATGGTTGTCATATCAGAGTTTTCAGTTTGAAGACTTCAGTTTCTATTTTCTAATATGAAATATCTATTTTGGAAATTAGGGACATGGCCTATTTTGTGAACATAACTCTTTGACCATGATGCCCTATTTCATTTCCTAAATTCGTAGCCCACTCTACTTCCTATTATCTGATTCGAGTTTAAATATTTGTGAGTGTATATTTTGTAACTACAATATGGTTCTTGTTATGTGTAGTACTAAATGGTTGAGGTCCATGATTAATCTACTATGATGACATGTTTGCAACTTCTTACTAATGTAGACAAGTAGTAAAAATATGTATGTTTTCATCTATTCAATAACTAATTTCAAATTTGACATTCTGCATGCTTTTTTTGAATTTATATAGGAATTAATATATATAAAAAGATATACTAAATGTAAATCGCTCACTGGGTTTTATGAGAAATAGCACTCCCACTCCCTCCTCACTCCATTCTCAGGTAACATTGCTTCCAACCAATGGATACTAACAGTTTTAGCAGAAAACAACTAGAATAAACTTCAATTAATTACCCTGGGTTGCTCCACTTGTCAAAAAATAATTCTCACTGCCACCCTCTAACTTAATATTAGAAAATTTCAGCATTATAGTCTCAAGCCAAAATCAAGGCAATGCTGGACCCTGCCTATTTATCACGGCACACCCTGTAGCTACAGACCTATATAGCATGATAAGAGACCCAACCATCAACTCAGAAAACACAGTTGGAAGCTCAAGGACTTAGTATTTCTTGGGAGCTTCCTGGAAGTCTCTGGGAGGCTGGTTCCCTAAACACTTCAAACATGCAATTGACTTTTCACGTTAATCCTCTAAAAATAAACAAAACAACAGACTTGTGCTAAAGTGATTGCGAGTGTGGCAAAGACTGAAAAATAACTAACCCTGTTCCTAAAAACTAGGATGGCAATATGCAGATCCAGTAACCTGCAGAACCATATGTCAAAGCAAAAAAAAGACACCTTTTAAAATATAACATGATCTAGTCATGATGATGTTTGTAGCATCCTGTTCTACATACACATAAATCAAAATAGTGGAATGTCCAGCCATACCATATAAAGGAAATTTAGAAATAGTTCAACCTTTAGTAACTACTTCCAATTATTATTGATTTATATCAATAACAATCTTCACTCGGGACCAGACAAATGAAACCGACTGGTTAGCCAACTCATTAATGAGTTAATAAAACTGTCGCAAAATTATTTACATTTTGAACACAACTTGATAACCCCCAAAAGTGAATCAAAACTTCGATAAATGCACACATCAATGCTCAGACTAATGGCATTACTAGAACAGCAACTATAATAAAAATTAACATATTGACAAACAAAAGTATTCACATTACAGTAAATAGCTTAGCTTCAAATAACATCATCTCTTGAAATTTGAAGGAAATGAAAATAAGCAATGACATCCAAATTATGAGTAACCAAAAATATAAAGGTCTATAATAGTTACCTGAACAGCTGCATTGATGTCAGAACTTCTAAGTTTTGCATCACAGATGGCTGTTACAGCTTCACTGACAAATTTGCTCAAGTTAACAGATTTCAGTTCCTCCAGCAATCCTTCTCGCTGCTCTTCATTTATCTGTTTAAGTTTTTTTATAACTGCTGTGTTACGCTTGATGCTAGAATCTAGAGACCTCAGGAAAACTGAATCTGTTTTGTAGAACAAAAAGGTTTTTAAAACCGGAGAAAGTCAAACATAAGGATGTCATTGGCAGAAAAAATACTCAACCATAAAATATACTTCATCTAAAGAAACAGGCATGCAGGCATTACTTCCTGGCAGACTGCAAGCAATACACATTTTTAGCAAAAGCAAAAGTAGTGTTCAACCTCCAAAAGCAAAAGATTGACAACCTCCAGAATTGTAAAATAGTGTTCAAAAGAAATTACACTTCTGGCAAAACAAACAAGTGAAAAACCATGAATAAAGTTGTAAACATAAGTTATACTGCAAGAATTAGAGACACAAAATATCGTAACATTGTTCAAAAATCAAGATTCAATATCCTACTTGGCATAAATTCTGAGTAAAACAAAGGACTATAAATGCTTTTAAAAGCTACATGCAATGCCCCAGTGAACAAATTGGCCAAATATCAAACCAATTAACTGCAATTGTTCTCCTCCCCTGCAATTTGCAGTTGCCATTGATCTTCTTAAATATGGTTCCATTTCTTCCATTCCATGCATCTATACTCTCCTGCTCGTGGTATCACCTCTGACATGAACTGAAGATACTTCCATAATTAAGTCTTATTTTCTTCATCCATTGACAACTTTTGCCTCTAGGGAAAATGAGCATGGTTCTATATTGATAGTAGACTCTCAATAGACTCAGGGTGAAGACAGAACACCAGATTGACCGATCTGACAAGATCTTCCAAGTGTACCATCTTCGGGATGAGACTAAGGAGCACTTCATTTTCCACTGCCTTATTTACTATGAGAACAAAGGGCAGTTTCACTGTCTTTTCAGGGAGCTTCGCAGCTGCAAGAGCCATTCTCTGGGAGGATGGCACCCTAGTCATTTAACTAGGGTTTCTGGTCAATTAACCAGGCAGAGTAAGTCCCTAGCAGGTACCCTAGGGCCCCCAACAGTCTATTGGGGTTCTTGGTCTAGGACAAAGCAGGTTGTAGCCATGGCAAAGTCCCTAGCATGTGGCTAGGGCCCCTATCTGTCTCTAGGGCATTCTGGTCCGGGACCTGACAGTTTCTTGGTCATGAGGACCAAGCAGAACCTGTAGGCAGAGACAGAGACATCCTAGTCTGGGACCAAGCAGTTCTTGCAGGTACATACCTCATCAGTTAACCAGGTGAATCTTGGTCAGTTAACCAAGATGATGATGGGTGATGCCCTCCTCTCCTAGGTCTTCGAGATGGTTGAGCTAGGTTGTCTTCTCAAGGGACTAGCCACCCCTTGATGGAGTCACTAGCACTTGACCTCAGGAGCAGTCAGGAGGACCACAGGATCACATCATCTAGTGGGGACCTTCCTTATATGGTGATGATAGAACTTTCAGTTAGTGTATGGAACACTTGCACATTTGAGAGAGAGATAAATGAGTTGTATCCCCACCTTGTTATTTCACCCTTGGTCTTGTGTGGTTAGAAAGGTTGTCTTCCCACTTTGTTTTTCTTTGGTCTTATGGTTTGAGGGATGTTTACCCATCCTTGATTTATGGTGGTTAGACTTGTGTTGACCCTGACTTGTTGGTCCTATGTGCTAGCACCCACCTTAAGCATGTCACACTACCTTTTATCTAGACCCTAGTACCCACTCCTAAAGACATCAAAATATTAAATTATAACTTTATGTTTGTTAACCCTCCTAAAAGAAAGGATGCCTTGAGAAACCCTAACTCAATAAAGAATTAGAAGGGAGATCCTTCTAGAAGTCTTTAAGAGGTTATAACTACAAACCTAATTCTTCATTGTGAGCACATCTTCCAGTGGCATATCAAATCTGATTTACTGTGTGTATGATCTAGGGTTTGTTGCAGCAGCTTTGTGGATGACGTCTATGCTTTGTACCCTCTCCTTGCTTGGGCGCTCTCTTGTTTTGGGGAGGCTATTGCCTGTGTTGGGTTGTCTGCTGCCCACGTGGACTGTTTTGTGGAGGTCATTGCCTGTGTTGGGCTCTCTGCTTCCCACGTGGACTGTTTTGTGGAGGCCGCTACCTGTGTTGGGCTGTCTGCTACCCACGGTGGACTGTTTTGGGTAGGTTGCTGCCCTTGTGGACTATTTTAGGGCTACCATTTGTCATTTGTGGAGGCCGCTGCCTGTGCTGGGCTGTTTGTTGCCACGGAGTGTTGATTTTACCTGAGCAGCATCGACTGCCATTCTCTGGGAAAATGGAGGCACCTGGTCAGTTACTAGGATATTGACCCAGTCTGGGACTGGGAACTCGGCCCAAGGCTGAGAGCCATTCTCTGGGAGAATGGAGGCACCTAGTCAGTTACCAGGATATTGACCCAGTCTGGGACTGGGAACTCAGCATGGGGATTGAGAGACATTCTCTGGGAGAATGGAGGTACCTGGTCAGTTACCAGGATTTCACTGTAAGCCCTAGACCGGGTATGGGCAAGTGGTGTACCCCTCCACTATGTCTTGGTGGCAACAGTAGGGTGAAGTAAAGCAATTAATTTATCTCCTTATGATGATGTGCTTGGAGTGGACATTAAGGCCTTGAAGAACGCCTGGATAAAATGGTGAAGATAAATGAAACCCAAGCATAGCTTGGCCTGGTCCATGAACCCACCATTTAGAAGAAAAAAAATATATATATATATTTATTTATTTATTTATGGGTTGGCTCATTATTGGAGAAAAGAAAAACACTATATAATAAATAAAATGATGAAAAGGTGGACAGGTCGGCCTCATACTTATTTCCTTTTTGGAGGACAAAATAAATAATAATAATAAAAAAAATTAATTAATTATGTGAGGACAGGTCGGCCTCAATAAAGTGGAATTATTCCACTATATATAAACAAAAGAAAACTCAACATTTCAGACAGGAAATTCGTGGTATCTTCAAGAGAAAGCTCGTGGGTGCTATTGACTGATTTAAATGTCAGCTCGTGGATTTGCTCAGTGTCTTCTCTGCTCAGCTTGTGGATGACTTCTTTATTTGCTGGGTTATCTAACTACTGTTGGTTCTTACCTCTAGAAGAAGTCAACTCCAGATTTTTGTCCACACTCTTTTCTGCTGGTTTAAAACACCTATCTCAGCTAGAGTTTTACTGCTGCCATCTGATTTCTACTTGAATTTTCTGCTGAGTATACCCGAGCCCTGCTAGGGCATTTTTCTTGTGCACCCAAATTTGTACAGGGTCTGTCTCAGGTTACAGCAGCCTCTGAAAGAGCTTCTACAAGTCACTACAGCCCAGCAGTAGTTCACAACACTCTTAGCAAAATATATATATCAGTAAGCAGTGACATCTACAGGCATGTACAGGATTGAAGCTGCTCCAGGCATCTAGTATCAGTTACAGATCAGAATCAGCAAACATTGTACAGGGTTCTTCTTGGTATATGAAACAAATTCTGATTTGTTTAGAAGGCTTGTTCTCAGCCTGTTATTGTACAAACTCAGCCATCCCATTTTTGGAGATAAATTATTAAATTGCTTTGGGGTTTTTGTCCTTAAAAGGTTTCCCCGTGAAAAATTACTGTGTTCAATTTTTGTGGATGTGTAATTATTGCTAGCTAATTATGCATTTTATTCACAGTTTGTCATTGCTATCAAATTCCTAAATTTCAACATGGTATCAGAGCTCTGCTTGTAAAGCACACAGTGTTTGAGCAATTGACTGTGTCTTACATAGACCTTGGGACAGTACAGACAGACCAAAGATGGCTTCTTCTACCTCTTTCAGACCAGAGGACAGGCTTGAGGGTTCAGCAAACTTTAATTAATGGAAAGCAAGGCTTATGGCCACCTTGGAAGAAAATGACCTTGATGACTTGGTCATCAATGTTGTAGAAGAACCCACGTCAAACACAGGAAGGGCAGCTTTCAAAAAGAAGCAAGCCAAGGCTAGGAGGATTATCTATGACTCAATCAAGGAAAATATAATGCCTGCCATAACACCACTAAAGACAGCCAAGGAGTATTTTGACACCTTGACAAATTTGTACGAGAAGAAAGTACCCAGTCAAAAGAGAGTCTTGAAAAATAGACTTCGTACATTGAAGATGGAAAAAGATGAAGGAGTGGCCTCCTTCTTCACAAAGATTGCTCACGTAAGAGATCAACTTTCTGCTATTGGGGTTACAGTAGATGATGATGACCTTGTACAAACTGTTTTTGATGGTCTTCCAAGTTCTTGGGAAACCTTCTTAGCTTCTGTTAGTGGGCGTGAGACTCAGCCAAATTTTGAGAGACTTTGGCATGACTGTTTAGAAGAAGAAGGCAGAGTACAGAGCAGAACTAAGGGTCCTAAAGAAGGGAACCTTGCACTAGCAGCTAAAACCAAGAAACAATTCAAGAAGCCCTTCCATCCCAAGAAGAAAGAGAACAAGCCACAAGGTAAGCAAATTGATATGTCACAAGTTAAATGTTTCAATTGTTTCAAGATGGGACATTATGCTAGGGACTGTAGGCAGCCACAGAGCAGGCCCAAAAGAAAATTCCAAGCATCTACAGCTGAAGAAGAAGAACCAAAGAAGAAGAAAAATACCAAGTCTTCCAAGCAAGAAGAATCAAGAAAAGAATACTATTTGATTTCTGCCCTAGCTGGTTCCATCACCAACAGCACAAATTCTTGGTTGGTGGACAGTGGAGCCTCAAAACATATGACAGGTTCCCGTGAAGCCCTTACAAGCTACAGAAAGAAGAAGTTTGCCACTCAAGTAGAACTTGGAGATGACTCCACCTACAAAATTGAGGGAGTGGGTTCAGTCTTATTTCAACTTGATTCAGAGACCATGTTGCACATTGAAGACATACTATGTGTTCCAGGTTTGAAGAAAAAACTTTTTTCTGTTGCTGGCTTAGAAGACAAAGGCTACAGAGTTATATTCATGGATAAAAAGGTTTTGATTTGGTCAAAGAATGAAAGGTTAAGTGCAGCAAAATTGATTGGGGTTCGAGAGGGAGGCCTTTACAAGGCATCTAGGCACTCTACTCAAGCATTGGTTCACAGTACTATCAACCCTTGTGAGCTATGGCACCGTAGGTTTGGGCACCTTCATTATGCAGCTCTCCCTGGTCTTCAAAAGATGGTTACAGATATGCCTGAGTTTTCTAATGAACATAGTGGTATTTGCAAAGGTTGTGCCCTTGGTAAAAATACCAAGAAGTCTTTTTCCAAAAGTCACAGCAGATCAAAAGGGATTTTGGATTTGATTCACTCTGACATTTGTGGACCCATGTCTTCACCTTCCTTAAGTGGTTGTTTATACTGTTAAAATTTTAAATTTGACAGCAGTAACAGACTGTAAATATAAAAAGTGCAGAGACAGCTATAAAAATTGAACACAGTATTTTTCACGGGGAAACCTTTCAAGGACAAAAACCCCAAAAGCAATATTAATAATAGTTTATCTCCGAATGAGATGACTGAGTTTTACAATCTCAGAATTCCGAGATAAACAAATTTAAATTTTGCATAAGATAAATATCACAGAAATTTCAGAGTTGGGCAACTGCCCAGATTTCACTTTTTCTGCTACCCAGAAATGCTGCCCGGACTCACTGTTACACTGCTTGAGATCTACCTGGATATTTCTGAGGCAGCCAGAGCCCTGTTTTGACCTGCCCGAAATTTTCTGAGGCTGCCCAAGCTCTGTTTTAACCTGCCCGAAATTTCCTGAGGCTGCCCAAGCTCTGTTTTCACCTGCCCAAAATTTCCTGAGGCTGCCCAAGCTCTGTTTTGACCTGCCCGAAATTTCCTGAGGCTGCCCAAGCTCTGTTTTGACCTGCCCGAAATTTCCTGAGGCTGCCCAAGCTCTGTTTTGACCTGCCCGAAATTTCCTGTGAATGATCTGAGGCTGCTGTGGAGTTAGGGTAGGCTTCGAGTCAAGCCCTAGCTCAGCAGAATGAAAAGAAACCAACCCTAAACCAGTAAAAATAGAATCCAGCAGAAAATAGAACCCAGCAAAAGATAAACTCAGCAGTAGATAAACCCAGCAGTAGAGAGAGAAACCAGCAGAAATATACCACCCACGAACTGTCTTTTAGATCAGTCAACAATACCCACGAGCTGATCTGAGGATGCCACAAATTGTATGTTAGAATGATCAGTTTCACTTTTTATTTATAGTGGAATAATTCCACTTTTATTGGGGCCGACCTGTCCTCACTAATATATATTTTTTATTATTTATTTTTGTCCTCAAAAAAAAAGAAATGAGGCCGACCTGTCCAACTTGTCATCATTTTATTTATTATATATTTTTTTTTCCTTTCTCCAATAATGAGCCAAGCCACAAATAAATAAATATATATATATATATATTTTTTCTTCTTCTAAATGGTGGGCTCATGGACCAAGCAAAGCTATGCTTGGGTTTCATTTTATCTTCAATAAATCATGCAAGTGTTCTTCAAGGTCTTCATCTCCACTCCAAGTACATCATCATAGGGAGATAAATTAATTGCTTTACTTCACCCTCCTGTTGCCACCAAGACCAAGTGGAGGAGTACACCACACGCCCAAACCCGGTCTAGGGCTTACAGTGAAATCCTGGTAACTGACCAGGTACCTCCATTCTCCCAAAGAATGGCTCTCAGCCTCAAGCTGAGCTTCCAGTCCCAGACTGGATCAATATCCTGGTAACTGACCAGGTGCCTCCATTCTCCCAGAGAATGGCTCTCAGCCCCAGGCTGAGCTTCCAGTCCCAGACTGGATCAATATCCTGGTAACTGACCAGGTGCCTCCATTCTCCCAGAGAATGGCTCTCAGCCCCAGGCTGAGCTTCCAGTCCCAGACTGGATCAATATCCTGGTAACTGACCAGGTGCCTCCATTCTCCCAGAGAATGGCACTTGATGCTGCTCAAGAAAAATCAACACTCCCTCTCAGCGAGAGGGTCATTCACTGCAATACCAAGCTTGTCTCGAAAGTGCACAAGCTTTGTCAACGACAGGGGCTTGGTCAATATGTCAGCAATCTGCTCATCTGTACGAATGTACTGGAGCTTCATGGCACCTCGCTGTACCATATCTCTGATGAAGTGGTACTTCATCTCAATGTGCTTTGACATGTCGTGAAATACAGGGTTCTCTGAAAGCTTAATGCAACTCTGATTATCGCAACGGATAATAGTTGGTTCAAGCTTTCCACCAAACAGGTCAGAGAGAAGCTTTCTAAGCGAAACTGCTTCTCTGCAGGCATCACTGGCAGCAATATACTTAGCTTCAGCTGTGCTCTGAGCTATGGAACCCTGTTTTCTACTGGACCATGAGATCATGGCTGATCCCAAACTGAAATAGTACCCTGATGTGCTTTTCCGGTCCATTGCACTACCAGCCCAATCGGAGTCAGCATATCCAAGTAGCATTACCCCACTGTTGGAGGTATATCTGAGCCCATATGTAATAGTACCTCACAAATATCTGAGCACATGTTTGGCGGCTATCCAGTGTATGTGCTTCGGCTCGGACATGAACTGACTCAATGCATTCACTGTATAGCAGATATCTGGTCTCCTATGCACTAGATACATCAAGGATCCAATAAGTTGGCGATACTGAGTAGGATCCACTGCCTGTGAAGAAGTAGCTGAGTCACGTAACTTCTTTAGATTTGATGTCATGGGTACACTCATGGGTTTGCAGTCATGCATCCCAAACCTCTGCAAGATATCAACTGTATACTTTCCTAGAGACAGAAAGATCTCATCTGGCTTCTGCCAGACCTTTAAACCAAGAAAATAGTGCATGAGTCCCAAATCCTTCATTTCAAATTCTGAAGTAAGCTCCCTCTTGCACTGAGCTATCAGTTGCTCCTCTCCAGTGAGGAACTATCATCCACATATAGGACTAGGATCAAGACATGGTTCTGAACAACCTTAAAGTAGAGGTTGGGATCAGCAGTGCTCTTGGAGAATCCCAAACTGTGAAGGTAACCATCAATCCTGGCATACCAGACCCTTGGGGCATGTTTGAGTCCATACAAAGCTTTCTTTAGTTTGCACACATGAGACTGCATTTCATGTGTCACAAAACCTTCAGGTTGCTCAATGTAGACCTCTTCTTCAACTTCTCCATTAAGAAAAGTTGTCTTTACATCCATTTGATGGAGTTTCCATCCAAAGACAGCAGCGAGGGAGATAATGGTTCTGATGGTGGTATATCTGGCAACAGGAGCAAATGTTTGATCATAGTCTATGCCTTCCTTTTGTGAGAAACCACGTGCCACAAATCTTGCTTTATATTTCTCAATGCTGCCATCAGCAGCATGCTTGATTTTATAGAGCCATCTGGAAGTTACCACAGACTTCCCTTTTGGTCGAGGAACAATTTCCCACATATCATTTTTCATAATGGAATTATATTCTTCTGTCATGGCATCAATCCAAACCTGATGAGACTTTGCTTCTTTGAATGTAGAAAGCTCTGCATCAATGAGCTTACTCATAAGACCTGAGTATTTCTGGGGCTTCTTGCTTTCTCTGAATGTCCCAAAAGGAGCTTTATGCTTCTCTGCTTCTTGCAATATTTCTCTTGCCCAAGTAGGTCTTCTCTTGGAAGGAGGAGCTTCAAGTAGTTCTTCAGCTGGTCTTTCTGGTTCTGAGTAAGCATGAGGTTCATCTTCTTCCTCCCTCTGATTCTCTGAATGAGGAGAGTCTGGAATGTCGAAAAGAGATCCTTCTGGATCTTTTGGAAGCTCTTTGGAGTGGCGGAAAATAGCTTCCTCATGAAACATCACATCTCTGCTGATTTCAATGTATCTTTGACCAGGAACATAGATACGGTAGGCTTTTGAATTTTCACTGTACCCAACAAATGTGCCTTTCTTTCTAGAAGGCTCCAGTTTTAATCTCTTTTCTTTTGGCACATGGATGTAGACAGGAGTGCCAAAGATCCTCATGTGGTCAACTACAGGTTTCTTTCCTGTAAAGACTTCTTCTGGAGTCTTTTCTCCCAAAATGGCATGAGGACTTCTGTTTTGAATATAGACAGCTGTACTAGTAGCCTCAGCCCATAGAGACAAAGGAAGATATAGATCACACAACATGGCTTTAGCAATAGACTGTTCTGTTCTTCCTTTCTGCAACCCCGTTCTGTTGGGGGTTGTAAGGTACAGTCAACTCCCTCTTGATCCCTGCTTCTTGGCAAAAATCATCAAAATCATTTGATTCAAACTCACCTCCATTGTCTGACCTCAAGATGCGAATGTGTCTTCCTGTCTCATTTTCAATCAACGCCTTGAACTCCTTGAACTTATCAAAAGTTTCACTCTTAGCCTTTAGAAAGTAAATCCAAGATTTACGAGAGTAATCATCAATGAACAGTACATAGTATAAACAACCACTTAAGGAAGGTGAAGACATGGGTCCACAAATGTCAGAGTGAATCAAATCCAAAATCCCTTTTGATCTGCTGTGACTTTTGGAAAAAGACTTCTTGGTATTTTTACCAAGGGCACAACCTTTGCAAATACCACTATGTTCATTAGAAAACTCAGGCATATCTGTAACCATCTTTTGAAGACCAGGGAGAGCTGCATAATGAAGGTGCCCAAACCTACGGTGCCATAGCTCACAAGGGTTGATAGTACTGTGAACCAATGCTTGAGTAGAGTGCCTAGATGCCTTGTAAAGGCCTCCCTCTCGAACCCCAATCAATTTTGCTGCACTTAACCTTTCATTCTTTGACCAAATCAAAACCTTTTTATCCATGAATATAACTCTGTAGCCTTTGTCTTCTAAGCCAGCAACAGAAAGAAGTTTTTTCTTCAAACCTGGAACACATAGTATGTCTTCAATGTGCAACATGGTCCCTGAATCAAGTTGAAATGAGACTGAACCCACTCCCTCAATTTTGTAGGTGGAGTCATCTCCAAGTTCTAATTGAGTGGCAAACTTCTTCTTTCTGTAGCTTGTAAGGGCTTCACGGGAACCTGTCATATGTTTTGAGGCTCCACTGTCCACCAACCAAGAATTTGTGCTGTTGGTGATGGAACCAGCTAGGGCAGAAATCAAATAGTATTCTTTTCTTGATTCTTCTTGCTTGGAAGACTTGGTATTTTTCTTCTTCTTTGGTTCTTCTTCTTCAGCTGTAGATGCTTGGAATTTTCTTTTGGGCCTTCTCTGTGGCTGCCTACAGTCCCTAGCATAATGTCCCATCTTGAAACAATTGAAACATTTAACTTGTGACATATCAATTTGCTTACCTTGTGGCTTGTTCTCTTTCTTCTTGGGATGGAAGGGCTTCTTGAATTGTTTCTTGGTTTTAGCTGCTAGTGCAAGGTTCCCTTCTTTAGGACCCTTAGTTCTGCTCTGTACTCTGCCTTCTTCTTCTAAACAGTCATGCCAAAGTCTCTCAAAATCTGGCTGAGTCTCACGCCCACTAACAGAAGCTAAGAAGGTTTCCCAAGAACTTGGAAGACCATCAAAAACAGTTTGTACAAGGTCATCATCATCTACTGTAACCCCAATAGCAGAAAGTTGATGTCTTACCTGAGCAATCTTTGTGAAGAAGGAGGCCACTCCTTCATCTTTTTCCATCTTCAATGTATGAAGTCTATTTTTCAAGACTCTCTTTTGACTGGGTGCTTTCTTCTCGTACAAATTTGTCAAGGTGTCAAAACACTCCTTGGCTGTCTTTAGTGCTGTTATGGCAAGCATTATATTTTCCTTAACTGAGTCATAGATAATCCTCCTAGCCTTGGCTTGCTTCTTTTTGAATGCTGCCCTTCCTGTGTTTGACATGGGTTCTTCTACAACATTGATGACCAAGTCATCAAGGTCATTTTCTTCCAAGGTGGCCATAAGCCTTGCTTTACATGAATTAAAGTTTGCTAAACCCTCAAGCCTGTCCTCTGGTCTGAAAGAGGTAGAAGAAGCCATCTCTGATCTGTCTGTATTGTCCCAAGGTCTATGTAAGACACAGTCAATTGCTCAAACACTGTGTGCTTTACAAGCAGAGCTCTGATACCATGTAAAAATTTTAATTTGACAGCAGTAACAGACTGTAAATATAAAAAGTGCAGAGACAGCTATAAAAATTGAGCATAGTATTTTTCACGGGGAAACCTTTCAAGGACAAAAACCCCAAAGCAATATTAATAATGGTTTATCTGCAAATGAGATGACTGAGTTTTACAATCTCAAAATTCCGAGATAAACAAATTTAAATTTTGCATAAGATAAATATCACAGAAATTTCAAAGTTGGGCAACTGCCCAGATTTGACTTTTTCTGCTGCCCAGAAATGCTGCCCGGATTCACTGTTACACTGCCTGAGATCTGCCCGGATATTTCTGAGGCCACCAGAGCCCTGTTTTGACCTGCCCAGAATTTCCTGAGGCTGCCCACGCTCTGTTTTGACCTGCCCGAAATTTCCTGAGGCTGCCCAAGCTCTGTTTTGACCTGCCCGAAATTTCCTGAGGCTGCCCAAGCTCTGTTTTGACCTGCCCGAAATTTCCTGAGGCTGCCCAAGCTCTGTTTTGACCTGCCCGAAATTTCTTGAGGCTACCCAAGCTCTGTTTTGACCTGCCCGAAATTTCCTGAGGCTGCCCATGCTCTGTTTTGACCTGCCCGAAATTTCCTGTGAATGATCTGAGGCTGCTGTGGAGTTAGGGTAGGCTTGGAGTCAAGCCCTAGCTCAGCAGAATGAAAAGAAACCAACCCTAAACCAATAAAAATAGAATCCAGTAGAAAATAGAACCCAACAAAAGATAAACTCAGCAGTAGATAAACCCAGCAGTAGAGAGAGAAACCAGCAGAAATATACCACCCACGAACTGTCTTTTAGATCAGTCAACAATACCCACAAGTTGATCTGAGGATGCCACGAATTGTATGTTAGAATGATCAGTTTCACTTTTTATTTATAGTGGAATAATTCAACTTTTATTGGGGCCGACCTGTCCTCACTAATATATATTTATTATTATTTATTTTTGTCCTCAAAAAAAAGAAATGAGGCCGACCTGTCCAACTTGTCATCATTTTATTTATTATATATATTTTTTTCTTTTCTCCAATAATGAGCCAACCCATAAATAAATAAATAAATATATATATATATATATATATATATATATATATATATATTTTTTTCTTCTTCTAAATGGTGGGCTCATGGACCAAGCCAAGCTATGCTTGGGTTTCATTTTATCTTCAATAAATCATGCAGGTGTTCTTCAAGGTCTTCATGTCCACTCCAAGTACATCATCATAGGGAGATAAATTAATTGCTTTACTTCACCCTCCTGTTGCCACCAAGACCAAGTGGAGGAGTACACCACATGCCTAGACCCGGTCTAGGGCTTATAGTGAAATCCTGGTAACTGACCAGGTACCTCCATTCTCCCAGAGAATGGCTCTAAGCCTCAGGCTGAGCTTCCAGTCCCAGACTGGATCAATATCCTGGTAACTGACCAGGTGCCTCCATTCTCCCAGAGAATGGCTCTCAGCCCCAGGCTGAGCTTCCAATCCCAGACTGGATCAATATCCTGGTAACTGACCAGGTGCCTCCATTCTCCCAGAGAATGGCTCTCAGCCCCAGGCTGAGCTTCCAATCCCAGACTGGATCAATATCCTGGTAACTGACCAGGTGCCTCCATTCTCCCAGAGAATGGCACTCGATGTTGCTCAGGAAAAATCAACATATACTATGTACTGTTCATTGATGATTACTCCCGTCAATCTTGGATTTACTTTCTAAAGGCTAAGAGTGAAACTTTTGATAAGTTCAAGGAGTTCAAGGCGCTGATTGAAAATCAGACAGGAAGACACATTCGCATCTTGAGGTCAGACAATGGAGGTGAGTTTGAATCAAATGATTTTGATGATTTTTGCCAAGAAGCAAGGATCAAGAGGGAGTTGACTGTACCTTACAACCCCCAACAGAACGGAGTTGCAGAAAGGAAGAACAGAACAGTCTGTGAGGCTGCTAAAGCCATGTTGTGTGATCTAGGTCTTCCTCTGTCTCTATGGGTTGAGGCTACTAGTACAGCTGTCTATATTCAAAACAGAAGTCCTCATGCCATTTTAGGAGAAAAGACTCCAGAAGAAGTCTTTATAGGAAAGAAACCTGCAGTTGACCACATGAGGATCTTTGGCACTCCAGTCTACATCCATGTGCCAAAAGAAAAGAGATTAAAGTTGGAGCCTTCCGGAAAGAAAGGCACATTTGTTGGGTACAGTGAAAATTCAAAAGCCTACCGTATCTATGTTCCTGCTCAAAGATACATTGAAATCAGCAGAGATGTGATATTTCATGAGGAAGTTGTTTTCCACCACTCCAAAGAGCTTCCAGAAGAATCTCTTTCCGACATTCCAGACTCTCCTCATTCAGAGAATCAGAGGGAGGAAGAAGATGAACCTCATGCTTACTCAGAACCAGAAAGACCAGCTGAAGAACTACTTGAAGCTCCTCCATCCAACAGAAGACCTACTTGGGCGAGAGAAATATTGCAAGAAGCAGAGAAGCATAAAGCTCCTTCTGGGACATTCAGAGAAAGCAAGAAGCCCCAGAAATACTCAGGTCTTATGAGTAAGCTCATTGATGCAGAGCCTTCTACATTCAAAGAAGCAGAGTCTCATCAGGTATGGATTGATGCCATGACAGAAGAATATAATTCCATTTGAAAAATGATGTGTGGGAAATTGTTCCTCGACCAAAAGGGAAGTCAGTGGTAACTTCTAAATGGCTCTATAAAATTAAGCATGCTGCTGATGGCAGCATTGAGAAATATAAAGCAAGATTTGTGGCACGTGGTTTCTCACAAAAGGAAGGCATAGACTATGATGAAACATTTGCCCCTGTTGCCAGATATACCACCATTAGAACTATTATCTCCCTCACTGCTGTCTTTGGATGGAAACTCCATCAAATGGATGTAAAGACAGCTTTTCTTAATGGAGAAGTTGAAGAAGAGGTCTACATTGAGCAACCTGAAGGTTTTGTGACACATGAAATGCAGTCTCATGTGTGCAAACTAAAGAAAGCCTTGTATGGACTCAAACAGGCCCCAAGGGTCTGGTATGCCAGGATTGATGGTTACCTTCACAGTTTGGGATTCTCCAAGAGCACTGCTGATCCCAACCTCTACTTTAAGGTTGTTCAAAACCATGTCTTGATCCTAGTCCTATATGTGGATGATCTATTCCTCACTGGAGAGGAGCAACTGATAGCTCAGTGCAAGAGGGAGCTTACTTCAAAATTTGAAATGAAGGATCTGGGACTCATGCACTATTTTCTTGGTTTAGAGGTCTGGCAGAAGCCAGATGAGATCTTTCTGTCTCAAGGGAAGTATACAGTTGATATCTTACAGAGGTTTGGGATGCATGACTGCAAACCCATGAGTGTACCCATGACATCAAATCTGAAGAAGTTACGTGACTCAGCGACTTCTTCACAGGCAGTGGATCCTACTTAGTATCGCCAACTTATTGGATCTTTGATGTATCTAGTGCATACGAGACCAGATATCTGTTATACAGTGAATGCATTGAGTCAGTTCATGTCCGAGCCGAAGCACATACACTGGATTGCTGCCAAACATGTGCTCAGATATTTGCGAGGTACTATTACATATGGGCTCATATATAGCTCCAACAGTGGGGTAATGCTACTTGGATATGCTGACTCTGATTGGGTTGGTAGTGCAGTGGACCGGAAAAGCACATCAGGGTACTGTTTCAATTTGGGATCAGCCATGATCTCATGGTCCAGCAGAAAGCAGGGTTCCATAGCTCAGAGCACAGCTGAAACTGAGTATATTGCTGCCAGTGATGCCTGCAGAGAAGCAGTTTGGCTTAGAAAGCTTCTCTCTGACCTGTTTGGTGGAAAGCTTGAACCAACTATTATCCATTGTGATAATCAGAGTTGCATTAAGCTTTCAGAGAACCCTGTATTTCACGACAGGTCAAAGCACATTGAGATGAAGTATCACTTCATCAGAGATATGGTACAGCGAGGTGCCATGAAGCTCCAGTACATCCGTACAGATGAGCATATTGCTGACATATTGACCAAGCCCCTGTCGTTGACAAAGCTTGTGCACTTTCGAGACAAGCTTGGTATTGCAGAGAATGACCCTCTCGCTAAGAGGGAGTGTTGATTTTTCCTGAGCAGCATCAAGTGCCATTCTCTGGGAGAATGGAGGCACCTGGTCAGTTACCAGCATATTGACCCACTCTGGGACTGGGAACTCACCCCGGGGCTGAGAGCCATTCTCACCTGGTCAGTTACCAGGATATTGACCCAGTCTGGGACTGGGAACTCAGCCTTGGGCTGAAAGCCATTCTCTGGGAGAATGGAGGTACCTGGTCAGTTACCAGGATTTCACTGTAAGCCCTAGACCGGGTCTGGGCAAGTGGTGTACCCCTCCACTTGGTCTTGGTGGCAACAGGAGGGTGAAGTAAAGCAATTAATTTATCTCCTTATGATGATGTGCTTGGAGTGGACATTAAGGCCTTGAAGAACGCCTGGATAAAATGGTGAAGATAAATGAAACCCAAGCATAGCTTGGCCTGGTCCATGAACCCACCATTTAGAAGAAGAAAAAAAATATATATATATTTATTTATTTATTTATTTATTTATGAGTTGGCTCATTATTGGAGAAAAGAAAATAAATATATAATAAATAAAATGATGAAAAGGTGGACAGGTCGGCCTGATACTTATTTCATTTTTGGAGGACAAAATAAATAATAATAATAAAATTAATTAATTATGTGAGGACAGGTCGGCCTCAATAAAGTGGAATTATTCCACTATATATAAACAAAAGAAAACTCAACATTTCAGACAGGAAATTCGTGGTATCTTCAAGAGAAAGCTCGTGGGTGCTATTGACTGATTTAAATGTCAGCTCGTGGATTTGCTCAGTGTCTTCTCTGCTCAGCTTGTGGATGACTTCTTTATTTGCTGGGTTATCTAACTACCGCTGGTTCTTACCTCTAGAAGAAGTCAACTCCAGATTTTTGTCCACACTCTTTTCTGCTGGTTTAAAACACCTATCTCAGCTAGAGTTTTACTGCTGCCATCTGATTTCTACTTGAATTTTCTGCTGAGTATACCCGAGCCCTGCTAGGGCATTTTTCTTGTGCACCCAAATTTGTACAGGGTCTGTCTCAGGTTACAGCAGCCTCTGAAAGAGCTTCTACAAGTCACTACAGCCCAGCAGTAGTTCACAGCACTCTTAGCAGAATATATATATCAGTAAGCAGTGACATCTACAGGCATGTACAGGATTGAAGCTGCTCCAGGCATCTAGTATCAGTTACAGATCAGAATCAGCAGACATTGTACATGGTTCTTCT
Source organism: Larix kaempferi (assembly GCA_027924585.1). Classification (NCBI taxonomy): domain Eukaryota; kingdom Viridiplantae; phylum Streptophyta; class Pinopsida; order Pinales; family Pinaceae; genus Larix; species Larix kaempferi. The sequence goes on along the minus strand of BSBM01000672.1, from coordinate 11,168,886 downwards.
TGGTATATGAAACAAATTCTGATTTGTTTAGAAGGCTTGTTCTCAGCCTGTTATTGTACAAACTCAGCCATCTCATTTTTGGAGATAAATTATTAAATTGCTTTGGGGTTTTTGTCCTCAAAAGGTTTCCCCGTGAAAAATTACTGTGTTCAATTTTTGTGGATGTGTAATTATTGCTAGCTAATTATGCATTTTATTCACAGTCTGTCATTGGTATCAAATTCCTAAATTTCAACACGGAGAACTGTTTTGAAAGGTCGCTGCCCTTGTGGACTATTTTAGGGCTGCCTTTTTCATTTGTGGAGGTCGTTGCCTGTGTTGGGCTGCCTGCTGCCACCGTGGACTGTTTTGGACTATGTCATTACTGGTTTGTGGACTATTGTGTCATGTATGTGACCACCAAGACTTTGATTAAGGGCTGCTAGGGCAGTCATTGCCTGCTTGGACTTTGTTTGGGTCTGATCTAGGGTTTTACCGCTGCCTCTTGCTGATAATACCTGATCTGGGGCTATGATCTACTTGTTGAAGGTTGCCATCTGTCATGAGGATTGTTTCAAATTTTTAGGGCTGCCATCTGTCATGAGGACTGTTTTTAGGGCTGCCGCTAACTGTTAGGGCTTCCATCACTTGTCTTAAGGCTGTCATTTGTTATGTGAACTATTCTTAGGGCTGCCAACTGCCATGTGGACTGTTTCTTAAGAGTATCGCTACCTTGTTGAGGCTACTGCTTGGTTGAGGTCTGAAGTTTTGAGAGTTTTGAGACTGCCATTAGTTACAGGCTTGTTGTCCCTCTCCTGTACCTGTCTAAACCTATCCTACAGCTCTTACTATCTCTCTCTCACAAGTATGTACAAAACCCTCAGGTAAGGATCAATTTTGTTCCAATTGATTGACTTGCCTCTGAGAGGCAAAGTCCGATCTGAAAGTTAAATTTCTGAGTATAAGGAAGTCCCATCTTATTAAGTGAGTTTCCAGACTCGTTCTCTTACTGCTGCTATACTTTTGTTTAATTATATTTTTGTTAATTGGTTTTACTACTACATTTGTTCTACTGGTCATATATCTGCAGTTGAAACCTTAACTTTAACACAGTGACCCTTGGGGAGTGTTAAAGTTGAAAGAAATGAAAATTATGTTTTAATTTGTCTTGTTAGATTTACTACTACTTTTGTACTATTTTGTTTCAGTACCAGTTTAGAAATTTATTTTTGCATTAAAGTACAATTTTTTTTATTTTCTGCTTCAAATCCTAACCTAACACTAATTTTAACACTTCAGACTCTTGCCAATTTCTTCAGTTACTCTGACTAGAGATGTTTGACTTATACCTGTAGGAGGCCCTCTAGCTTCGCTCCCTCATCCTCCAGCCACATCCACATCCACATCCTGGACCATCTTCCACTCAACATATCACTTCCTTTTTCACAATACTCCCATCAACTAGGGACACCGAGATGCAGACGGATAGCGATCATGTTTCCAACCCCAGATCTGTGTGGACCTGTAGATCCACCTCCAATTTCGTAAGACCCCAATGACATTGCCAGCCCTAGTCCCATATTAGCAGTAAGTCGATATCATCCAGATCACAGCAATGGGCCTCAGATTGTTAGGAGAGATGGCTCTAGCCAACCATGACAGGCTTGTATCATTTGTATCACAAAGCCTAGATCCATTCTTTTTGTACATCTCTCTCACAGAGCATCTCTCCATCTTTGTAGCTGGCTTTCTATGATTTAGACTAGATTCATACTTTATTTTTTGCATCTTGCTTTTAATAAGAAACGTTTTAGTGCTCCCACTTTGTATTTACATCATTATGTACCCGAGAATCCCTTTGACCTACTTTAGTGCTCATTTATTGGACATTAATAAAATTATCTTATCTGCAGGTCGTTTGGTTTAGGTGCTCTCTCCGTAAACAACATTAACTAACCACTTTTTCTAATCTGTAAGTGCTAATAGCTTTTCCCTTGTTGCTTTAGTCACTACTGAAACAAGACATATTTCACAATTTGCCACCTCCAAAATATGACACCACATATGATCCAAAATGGATCAATATATAATTTGTCATCTATTTTGGTGCTTTTTGGGTGGAAAAATTGGATGAATTGGCTTGTAGGGCCCATTGTAGGGACAAGTCTTACTTTGCAAAATTGGGGTCCAAAACCTTCTGAGGACCGTTTGAGGGCTTAAACGATGTTTTTGGGTCAAAAGTTCGTAAGCAGAGCAACAAACCCCTCGACGTTGTTCTAACTCTGAGAGCTTTCTAACAACTCAAATTTCACCTTCATCAGAGTCTGTATGAGGAAGTTGTGCCTTCCACAAGTTGATCTACAAGTTGACCAACATGGTATTGAGTCAATTCCACACCAGCTCTCATTACCCACACATGTGGAGCTGGTCACGTGTGTACTTTCAAGAACATTTTAAAGGATCAAAAACCCTAAACCTAATTGGGATTTGAGGAATGCTAAAAACCTAAAACTAACCCTAGACAACTATCGAGCTATGTTAAATATCGAGCCATTATGAGGAGAAGGGATTCCACTCTAATGATGTTGTTGTATAGTTCCATAATTGAGCAATAGCAAGGGAGTGGATATTAGAGCATAATAGAGGAAGTCAAAAATCCTGTAGTAGCCATAGAGAGTACCAATTTCTTTGTGTTTGCATTGCATATCGGAGAAGAAAAGAGCAAGGCATAGTCCTCACTTCTAGATGGGTATTTCCCCATAGTGGGTCTAGGGTATATGTTGTGTTATTTTTGTGGGATGTGTTATTTTGCTCTAGCTATTTTCCTTTCAATTGAAGTTTATTTTGTCATTCTGTGGAAATAAGTTAACACAATGAACTAATTTGTAAGATCCGTTGTGACAAACTGCTCCATTGGAATATCCATGATAGTTTACGGATCATATTGGTATGAGAGCATTTTTCTTTGGGGTTTTGTGGGAAATTGAGGGATCTAGAAGTTGGCGGAACATAGAAAAAGTCTTCAAACCCTAGCCATAGTAAAGGAGTCCAGTGAAGAATCGACAAGCGATATGAAGAGCGATTTACAAAGCTGGAAATACAAGTTGTTGATATCTCTCATAAAATGTCAATCCTCATTGCGGCTTTGGAGAGCAAGTTTGCACCTTTTAGTGATTTTAGAGGCTCTAACTCTGAGGTCAAATCAGAGGGGAAATTGGGAGATAAAGGTGACCTAGAAAAGGAACAGAGGAAAGAGCCTGAGAAAGAGCAACCAAGTTCTAGTGCCATTACCCCTTCCCAGTTGTTATTTAAGATAAAAGCTAAAGTCGATATCAAGCCCGACCAAGGTGAGATCGATGCTTTAAAGTTGAATCATTAGTTGCAGCAATTGTTGACTAAATTGTCATTGATGCCAACAAGTGTGTGTCAGTGTGTCTTGGTGCCCCTTGAGGAGCCTCTGATGGTTGAGTAAGTGTTAGCGTCCCATAGGAGACCTTTTGACTTTGCCCAAGCCCAAGTCTGAAGCCCTTGGAGCCCTTGGGACAATGGCAAAAGCCCTAATCTTCTAAGTTGGTCTTTTCAAAACATTCACAAGGTTAAATGACAAAGTCCTAAATCATTAATAAAAGATTTAAAATTAATATTAAAATCAAATATTAAAAGTTTTAATAAATAAAACATTTACTTATTAAATAGCTTAATAAATATAAAAATTTTAATATATACATTAAAAATAACTTTTTATTCAATATTAAAAATAATTCATTAAGATAAGGAAAAAGGTTTATTCAAACCAAGACACATTCATTAATTTAAGGAAAGATGACATTTCCTTTTTGAACAAATGCATTAAAACCTGGAAAGATGTTTTTTTAAATATATAAACTCATTTTTTATATTATGTTGACATGGCAAGTCGGCCCCATAAATTAAATAAAAAAATTCAAATTAAAAATTAAACAAATGGCAGGTCGGCCCCATAATTTAATAAATTAAAAATTCAATTTAAAATTATATATTGAAGGTCGGCTCCATATTTTTGCTAAGAAAAACTAGTATAAATAAACTCTCCACGATTTCACTTTGGGAGTGTTTTTCTTCGCTGTTTTTGGAGCTCGAATTTTTTTTGTGAAGGAACAGCGGTTTATAGCTCAGATCTTTTGTTTTGGTGAAGACATAGCTGTGTTTATAGCTCAGATTTTTATTTTGGTGAAGGCATAGCTGGTTTTAAAAGCTCAGATTTTTATTTTGGTGAAGACAAATCTGGAAATTCCTTTTTGGAATGTGGATTTCGGTGGAGAGGTAGCTCTGAGAATTTTCGGATGGTTCAGAAGTGTGAATTCGGTAGCTCTGAGATTTTTCACTGTGAACATTCGGAGGTAGCAGCAGCTCTTTCACAGAAATTTTCTTGGGTTTTGTTTGTCCTTTTTATCAGCATATAGTGCAGCAGAGATCCGAGAAAGACTGAGGCTGCTACAGCAGATTGATGCTTAATTTTCGGTTTAACCTTTTACCTTCTGGCTGCTTGTGACAGTCCGTTTTGGACTTAGGGCTTTTTATCAGCAGATCCGAATTACACTTCTTTGTATTGGTGTTTTTACTGAAGACAGAGCTCGTTGTTTTTTATTGAAGGCACAGTTCAGAACTCGAATTATTTGGTGGAGGCACGTTGGTTGCATAGAGCTCGACTTTTGGTGAATACACAGCAGCATAGAACTCGATTTTTGTAGTTATAGAGCTCGATTTTTGGGTGAAGGCACGGCTGTCATATAGCTCGGATTCTTTGGTTTGTGAAGGCAGCGTGGAGATATAGAGCTCGATTTTGGTACTACATGGTGGACATAAAGCTACAGATCCAAGAGATTTTTCTTTGAAGCATGCCTAAGGATCTGCGATGGTTTGACTGAGGCAGTGACAAATTTTTGAAAGTTGCAGCAATGGGAGGATAACTCACTTGGTCTTCATTTTTGTATTGTTCTCCTGCTACTAGAAAGTCGAAATTTGTGACTATTGTAGGCTTTATCCACAATCCCGAATTGAACAAATTGTTTGCAAGTTTGACTGGGTTTTGAGTTTCAGGGTTATGAACTGTTGTTGAAGACAGTTTAAAGTTTGTGCTAAGAAGGATTCCAATGAAGATGAGGAAGATGAGCTTGCTGACCGTGGAGTACTGAGACTAAAGCAACAGTGGTGATTTCCTATGCTGGAGTTTTTGCTGAGAATGAGCAAGATTATGTCCCAGAATTTGCAGACTTGCTAAGTCCTGAATCTTCTATGGTGTTTGGACAGTTCAAGTTTCTCAGCATTTGTGCATGGTCCTGTAATTGATGGCAAAGTGAAGACAGTGATGATGAAAGGTATGTTATTAATGTGATGATACTACTAGTGCTTATATTTATGATCATATAAGGATGATGATAAACACAGCCAGCAGAGGTTGATGATGGATAGATGACATGTTCAGACAGACCTTGATGTTGATGATGCATACTTGCTGATGCACCTGATGATGATTATGATTTGACAAGTGACAGCAGTGATAGTTGTGTTGATAGTGGCAGACTTGACATTGACTTGAACAGCAAGGTAACATGACAGTGACAGCTGATTGACAGTGAGAGCAATTAATTACAGTGACAAGAAGGTTGAACAGCAGTTGATTGACTTGTGATTGGGACAGATTTTTCGTGGGTATAGACAGCAGCAGAGGGACACAGCACTCTTAAGACTAGGGTTGGTCTTACAGTAACAAGCTGTTGAATGAGCAGACATTGGGCATGAGCAGAAATTGGGCAGGCAGTGATGATTTGGCAGTGGTCAGAAAGCAGAGGTTATCAGCAGCAGAAAGTACAGGGTTTGTTGTTTGACAAGTCCACAGGTTCAGCAATATTTTTCTATAGGGTGGTAGGGTGGTGCTAGGGCTCACAATCTTGTGAGCTGAGCTGTTGTAGCAGCTTGTCAGTTGTGGCTGACGAAGCCTAGGGGTTGTAGCCCCTTCCAGTTGTAGCTGGAAAAGTTGTATTAAATTTGTTATCCCAGTTGTTGCTGGGTCAAATTTTATTATAAAAGGCTTCCGTGGTTTTACCCCCAGGACTTGGGTTTCCACGTAAAAAATCTTGTGTACTGTGCATCCTATTTTTATTGTTGATGATTTACTGCTATGATTGGTGATTAGCAACTTGCTCTCGATTAAAAATCTATGATAGGCAAATACTGATTCACCCCCCTCTCAGTATTTCAACAGCAATTAGAGGTCTATTTTAGTATCCACAACATAGATGAGTAGCAGATGAAGAAAAATGACAAAATGGAAAAGTTCTTTCAGGAATTTTATCAAACAATTTAGCAACTAGGTTTTAAATTAAAAAATGCAGACTTTAAAATTCAAAACACCATGCCAAAATTCTTTCAACACATAGTACTGAATATACACATTGTACACAGCCAATTTTTGGTCAACCTTGACCAAGGCAAAACCCAACCTCGGGAAAACCCTAAGAGAAGATTTTATTAAGAAAAGTACATAAATTTCTTTCTCTTACAGAAATTTATTTTCCCTCAGAGAATCAAACTGACAAACAAGAACAACTTATCTTCATCCAACTCTGAACTGCCTCAATTTCCATGCTACTAAACAGCTGTACAGTTGTTATACGGATTCCACACATGCCAACTGTTGTACGGATTCCCACGTGCAAACTTACTGCTATACAGTCTGCCCACTGTCTGCAATTAATGATACCTCGGTTTTCGTGCTCACATGTGCCAAAAACAGGCTGTTGTATGGACCTATCAGTATGCAATTAATGTTGTTCTCAACACCTCGATTTATGTGCTGCATGGCCTCCTCTCTGACAATATGCCTTGAATTCTATGCAAACAAATCAGGGTTGTCTTGGAAATTGTGCCAGTGAATATTTCTGAGTTTTCTTGAGAACTGTGTTAATGAACTCACTGGAAAAACTTTTCTTCTCTCTTCTTCTCTTTTCCTCTTGATATATTTTATATTTGTCCTTTCATGTTCTTTTATACTCTACTTTTAATAACTAACCCTAACTACCAAATTATGAAAGGCTAGGATTAAATCTTAAGATCTAGGGTTCTCATTAAATGCACATTTAAATAATAAAGTTAAATATTAAATGCACAACTTAATTGGGACCCACAACTTAAGTCTCACTTTTTAAAAATAAAGTACAAATTCACTTTATATACAAAAGACACTTTGTACATAAAAACTTACTAGGAACAAAAGACTTTGTCCCCCCCATTACAAACAAACCAAAAATACGAGGAATGACATCCAGAGTTAAATATTTCAACACTCCCTCCTAAGGAGGGAGGTCCTTCCGGCACTAATTGTATCTCCATCTATGTTCCCTGTGTTAAATATACAGCATTAGGAGATATTCTCCAAACCAATCTTGTGTAGCCAAGATTGATCCTCCCATATAGAAGCAAGCACTTTGATTGCCTTCTGTGTAAAGGTTATTCCTCCCGTATAGAAGCAAGCACTTTGATTGCCTTCTGTGTAAAGGTTATTCCTCCCGTATAGAGGTACTTGATCAAAGTAATGATGTTGTAAAGTCTTGTTAGACAAGACTCCAGACTTGTGTGTCAAGTCATGATTATCATGTGGACCTTCTGTATAAAGGTATCCATCAGATGAACCTCCCGTATAGAGGTGGACCTTCCGTATAAAGGTCATGCTTTACTTGTTAAAAGCATTTAAAGTTGCGTGATGTATTATTAACCATGATCACCAGATTGCTATTAGGTCTCCTTTAGAGATTGATCACCTCTAAAGTGAATTATTTTACCATATGATCATTTGGTCCGGAATAATATAATATGATCACAGCATCCGATAATTCTTCTTAGTATAATGTAATGTGATGGATAATTAAAGTTAGCACATAAAGCATAGAGATCAAGAGAATTCGAAATTGCCAATGCAAACACTTCAGTTAATTAAAGAGAACTTGAATTGTTAAAGCTTCAATTATAGAGCTTCAATTATAAAGCTTCAGTTAAGTATCAATGCTTCAGTTAAAGATATGCCTCAGTTAACTAAAGAACTCATAGTAGTCACTTCAAGTAAATTAATCAGCATGATTTCAGTTAACTAATCGGCATGATTTCAGTTAACTAAGTGTTAAATAAGTGCACTACTTTCTTGGCCTTGAGATCTAGCCAAGAAAAGATGAATTTTTTCTATCTCAAGAGAAGTACAATGTGGATATATTGCGCAGGTTTGGCATGGTAGATTGCAAAACTATGACTACACCGATGGTTTCCAATTTGAGGAAACTTCATGAGTCAGGCTCTAGATCAGATCCAGTAGATCCCACTTTGTATAGACAGCTTATAGGCTCGCTAATGTACTTGATACATTCGAGGCCTGATATATGTTATGCTGTGAGCATTCTGAGACAATTTATGTCTGATCCAAGACACAAACACTGGACAGCTGCTAAGCATGTGCTTAGGTACCTTTGAGGTACAATTTCATATGGACTCAGATATGCCTCCAATGGAGGAGTCATGTTACTTGGTTATACAGACTCAGACTGGGGTGGAAGCATTGTGGACTGTAAGAGTACATCCGGCTACTGTTATAGCCTAGGATCAGCTATGATATCTTGGTCCAGCAGGAAGCAGGGCTCCGTAGCCCAGAGCACTACCGAAGCAGAATACATAGCTGCTAGTGTTGCTTGTCGAGAAGTAGTGTGGCTCAGAAAGCTACTTGCAGGGTTATTCGGTGAAAATCCTGAGCCTACAGTTATTAGGTGTGACAATCAGAGTTGCATCAAGCTTTCTAAAAACCTAGTGTTTCATGACAAGTCGAAGCACATTGAAATCAAGTATCACTTCATCCGAGACATGGTCCAAAAAGGTACAGTGAAACTTCAGTACATTGCTACTGATTAGCAGATTGCAGATGTGTTAACAAATCCTCTGTCAGTGACGAAGTTCAGGTACTTCTGAGACAAGCTTGGTATGGCAGAGAATGCCTCCCTCGCTGAGAGGGAGTGTTAAATATACAGCATCAGGAGACATTCTCCAAACCAATCTTGTGTAGCCAAGATTGATCCTCCCATATAGAGGTGAGCACTTTGATTGCCTTTCGTGTAAAGGTTATTCCTCCAATATAGAGGTACTTGATCAAAGTAATGATGTTGTAAAGTCTTGTTGGACAAGACTCTAGACTTGTGTGTCAAGTCATGATTATCATGTGAACCTTCCGTATAAAGGTATCCATGAGATGGACCTCTTGTATAGAGGTGGACCTTCCGTATAAAGGTCATGCATTACTTGTTAAAAGCATTTAATGTTGTGTAATGTATTATTAACCATGATCACCAGATTGCTATTAAGTCTCCTTTAGAGATTGATCACCTCTAAAGTGAATTACTTTAGCATATGATCATTTGGTCTGGAATAATATAATATGATCACAGCATCCGATAATTCTTCTTAGTATAATGTAATGTGATGGATAATTAAAGTTAGCACATATTGACCATGCAGTAAAAGATAAAGCATGGAGATCAAGAGAATTCGAAATTGCCCATGCAAACACTTCAGCTAATTAAAGAGAACTCGAATTGTTAAAGCTTCAATTAAGTATCAATGCTTCAGTTAAAGCATTAGTTAAAGATATGCCTCAGTTAACTAAAGAACTCACAGTGGTCACTTCAAGTAAATCAATCAGAATGATTTCAGTTAACTAAGTGTTAAATAAGAAGGACTAGTTAACTAAAGTGTTTTCACTTTAGTTAAACTAAAAGATGACACTTCAGTTAAAAAGAGTTAACTAAGTGACAACAAAGAAGATCTAGTTAACTAAGTGTTATTGCATGACGACACTTATGTTAAACTAAAAGATGACACGTGAGTTGTGACACTTGCATGTTGACACTTAAGTTAGCCACCTAACTAAGTGGGCAAACTTTCAGTTAAGAGGCAAGTTCATCCTAAGTGATAGCTTAGTGAGATAAAGCACTGCATGAGAATTGGGGCACACCTCTGCATGCAAGATTAATACATCCAATTTGAGGGCGAGTTCATCCTGAAGTTAGAAGTTAAAAATTGAAGAGAAGAATGTATAAATATGTTATACGGGATTGATGAATCCACTGTGAAACGAATTCTCTTCTCCTTTGAAAGCAAGGCGCTTCTCTTTGTGCAGGGTATTGTTCATGCTTGTTATTGTTGTGTTGGGCACACATCCAATTGATCTCTCTTCTCTATTGCTTTTGTATCTTCATCAAGAGTGTTTGGTGATCTCTTATCTTCCGAAAGCAATCTGCTATGTTGTAAAAGAAAGCATTCTCTGTTATCCATTATATTATACTGAGAAGAATTGTTGGGGTTTTTGTTCTCATAACTTTGAGGATTTTCCCCAGGGTATATCTTGTGTTATGGTTGTATGAATTTCATGGATTGAATTGTCTCATTGCTTCAAGTTTATGCATCTAAAAGAATTAAAGATCAAAGCTCAACCAAATATTAAAACCCTGAAGCAACTCCCTCCTGCTCTGGAATACGCCTTGGAGATAAGTGCTTGAACCTGAACTGAAACTCTGAACCTTCAGAATCTACCTAAGCCTCCTGAACCTACTCATCATCACTGCAATGGCTGAGTCTCCTGCCAGTGCTCTGAAGAGATCCACTCTCTTCATCAGAAGATAACGGCTAAACTCCTGCCCCATCCTCGGAATTTGACTCAAATAGCCAACCTCCTAATCCTGGATGTACAACATGTCCCCTCAACACATACAACCTGTCCCTGCGATCACCAAGAAGGATAGTGGTACCAACTAGTTCTTCTACTCGATAAAGGAAGACATGACCAGACCTGACCATCAATCCAAAACTATGTTGCACGAAACTCCTAAAATGCCCACGTACCGGTATCGGAAACTCGCGGAAACTCGGAAACTTCTGGGAAACCTCCAAGGATCCATGAGTGGCTTGGGACACATAAGAAATCTAAAAACACCCTGGTTTATGGAAAATGAAAACAAATTTACCTCGAAATCGTTTCTCAACCTACCTACAAATTAACCTCTCATTCTTATTTTATTGTGAGATAATGTGTTATTCAAAAACACTATATATTTAAATATATATATCATGTTTCCCTCGACGTACCCATTTGTGGGGGGTCACGTTTCTAGGCGTTCCCGTTTCGGAAACGCATACACTTTTCCACGTATCGTGCAACTTAGATCCAAAACCATCATCCTCCAAGGATGAAACTAAGAGTTTGCTAACTCTCATCCCAGGAACAAATAGAACCCCATGCAACTCCAGAACCTCACCAAGCTCCAATTGGAACCTCACTGTTCCAACACCTTGAACTGCTACCTGAGGACTATCAATATTTGTCTGCACAAAATGCCCTGGGCCCAACTCTGTAATGATCTGGAAAGCACCATACAGTCTGGTCATATGTCTAGTTGACCCACTGTCAATTATCCAAACATGATCAAAAACAGAGCTTCCCACACTAGAGTCAACGGAAGCTATAGAAAACTCCTGCTTGAACTTTGTCGCATATTCCTCCATTGAGGCAATGCTGCTATATCTTTGTCCACCTTCCCCTTCTTCTCTGGACATTTTGAAGCATAATGGCCAAACTAATTACACTGAAAGCACCTGATCTTACTTAAATCTTTCTTCTTCTTGTTCTTCTTGCTCTTAAAAGTAAGAGCCACATTCTCCTCAATCTCACCACCCTTGGATTGCTGTCTTTTGAAAGCCTCATCACGAGTCCCTTCTTGGATGAAATCATCCCAAAGTCTCTCCCAGCTGGGTCTATTTTCTCTAGAGACCACACCTTTTACAAAAGTGTTCCATGCACCTGAAAAACCATTCAGGGCAGTTCTCACCATTTCTCCATCAGTTACAACTTCCCCAATTGTACCAAGTTCATCCCGAACTTGAGTGATCCTTGTGAGATATGAGGCCACTTTCTCATTCTTAGCCATCCTAATGTCTCTCAGCTTTTCTCTAAGTACCATTTTCCTATTCTCGTTACTACTCTGGTACAATTTTGTCAAGGATGCCCACAATTCAAAGGCATTTGCTTTCCCTACTATATGAGAAACAATGTGATCCTTGACAGCATCAAGAATTACTCTCTTGGCTTTCACATTTCTCTTTTGATAGGCTGCATAACCTATTGCATCAACAGTCTTATCAGGTACAGTGATTGCCTTCTCAACTATATCCCACAGTTCAACCTCATCTAACAGTAAAACAATAAGTTCCTTCCATGGACTGAAGTTGGATTCTCCATCCAACCGGTCTTCAAACCTCAAGTTGGTAGCCATTAACTCCTAGACTGAAAACTTCAACACACTGTGAAACAATCTTGCTTACTGCATTGTTTAGAACAACTCTGATACCATGAAAAAAAATGACAAAATTGTAAAGTTCTTCTTTCAGGAATTTTGTCAAACACTTTAGCAACTAAGTTTTAAATTAAAAATTTATTTGCAAACTTTAAAATTCAAAACACCATGCCAAATTTCTTTCAACACATAGTAATGAACATACACATTGTACACAGTCAATTTTGTTTCAACCTTGACCAGGGCAAAACCCAACCTTGGGAAAACCCTAAGAGAAGATTTTATTAAGAAAAGTACAAAAATTTCTCTCTTACAGAAATTTATTTTCACTCGGAGAATCACACTAACAAACAAGAACAACTTATCTTCATCAAACTGCTAAACTGCCTCAATTTCTGTGCTATTAAACAGTTGTACAGATGTTGTACGGATTCCACACGTACCAACCGTTGTACAGATTCCCACATGCAAATTTACTACTGTATAGTCTTCCCACTGTCTGCAATTAATGTTGCCTTGGTTTTTGTGCTCACATGTGCCAAAAACATGTTGTTGTACGGACCTGTCAATATACAATTAATGTTGTTGTCAACACCTCGATTTTTGTGCTGTTCGCCCTCCTCTCTAACAATCTGCGTCGAATTCTGTGCAAAACAATCAGGGTTATCTTGGAAATTGTGCTAACGAAGATTTCTGAGTTTTCTTGAAAACTGTGTCAATAAACTCACTGGAAAAGCTTTTCTTCTCTCTTCTTCTCTTTTCCTCTTGATATATTTTCTCTTTGTCCCTTCATGTTCTTTTATACTTTACTTTTAATAACTAACCCTAACTACCAAATTATGAAAGGCTAGGATTAAATCTTAAGATCTAGGGTTCTCATTAAATGCACATTTAAATAATAAAGTTAAATATTAAATGCACAACTTAAATGGGACCCACAACTTAAGTCTCACTTTTTAAAAATAAAGTACAAATTCACTTTATATACAAAAGACACTTTGTACATAAAAACTCACTAGGAACAAAAGACTTTGTCTCCACCAAAAATATGAGGAAGGACATCCAGAGTTAAATATTTCAACAGATTCCATTTTTGCTCGACTGAAATTAGAGGTCCATGCATTAACCTAGTGGGAAAGCCACAAGGAGGCACTTAGGCTGGAGGGTGATCCACCAGTAACTAAGTGGGAGGATTTCAAAACCCTCATTAAGTCCCAACTCTACCCTATCAGATATGTAGAGGACCAATGGATCCGTTGGCATTACTTCAAGCAAAGGCAAGGATGGAGTGTGCAAAAGTACACCACTGAATTCAGGACGCTGGCTATTATGTTGGGTATCTCACCCAAGAATCCAGATGTGCTCTTCAAGTATCTGGGGGGTCTACACTGTGATTTACAAAAGCAAGTGATGCTCTTCAAGCCCAAGACAATTGATAAGGCCTATGTGCAAGCACGGCAACTGGAAAATATATGCCACAAGAAAGGGCAACCAAGTGGCTCCAAATAGAAAGAGAACCAAGACATTTCCAAGGAGGGGAAGAAGAAGCGGAATGGAAAGACAAGAAGACGACAACCACTGCACGTCAGTCCAAAGATCCAAGTAACCATTGTAAACATTGCAATATCGATGGTCACATTGAAGAAAAGTGTTGGAAACTACATTTAGAGTTGAACCCTAAAAACCACAAGAAGGATGCCAAGAAGAACCTTCTAGCCACAGATTCAAGCAAACAGGTAGAGAGCAGCTCAAATGTGGATGAGAAGATTGTTTGCACTTCATTGCAAAAGGAGGTGAATCCGAGTAGCCTTCATCACAAGGAAGAGAAGGAGATGACAAACTCTTCCATATCAAGATTTAGATCAAGAACACCAAGGTGGATGCTCTATTCCATTTCAATTCATAGGCCAATATCATAGCAGTGGATCTGGTCAACAAGCTTGGGTTGGAGGCTCATGATCATCCTAGCCCTTATCCATTGGGATGGGTAAACAAGGATACAGAGATCAAGGTCATGAAACAATATAAGATCAAATTTGTTGTAAGTGCGGATTGTATTGATGAATTGGAGTTAGATGTAGTACCCCTTGAAGTGTGTGGTGTAGTGTTTGAAAGCCCCTACATGTATATGAGGGATGCAGTCTTCATGAGGAGAGCAAACCAATACCACTTGATCAAGGATGGAAAGTCAGTCATCATCAATGCACATAAAGGTAAATCAAAGATATCATTGGTAAGTGCCAACCAAGCCAAAAAGTTGATTAGCGCAAGTAAGAAATATGTTTTGTTTTTCTTACAAGAGAATCATTTGAGTGATGAATCGGTAAAAGTAAAGGCATCCCTGGAGGGATGTACCAAAGAGAAAAAACATCAGTTGGAGGAGTTGCTACATCCATACAAAGGAGTGTTCCAAGAGCCTAAAGGGATACCACCTAAGAGGAAAGTAGAGCATGAGATACAGTTATTGCTAGACTCCCCATTACCAAATATTGGGTTGTATAGACAATATGTTCTAGAAGCACATGAAGTGAATAAGCAGTTGCTAGAGAAGGAGGTGATTTGACAAAGCAACTCACCTTGTGGACCACCTATCAACATCATACCCAAGAAGGATGGGACTTAGTGGATGTGTATCAACTACAAAGCTTTGAACGAGATTACACTTAAGAATCGATACGCCTAGGATTGACAATTTGTTATACAAGTCGCAGAATGCCAAGTACTTCACCAAGTTGGATCTCAAATCAAGATACCACCAAGTGTCAAAGAAGAAGATACTTGGAAGATTGCCTTTAAGACAAGGCAAGGGTTGGATGAATGGTTGGTCATGCCTTTTGGTTTATGTAATGCACCAGCCACATTTATGAGATTGATGAATGATGCTTTGTGCACATATTTAGATTCATTTGTTATAGTGTATTTGGATGATATATTGGATTATAGCTCTACCTAAAAGGAGCACATTTCACATCTCAAGCAAGTGTTGGAGACTTTGAAAAAGCACCAACTATTGGCTAATCTCAAGAAATGTGAGTTTGCTTAACAGTCATTGGTGTATTTGGGGTATGTGATTAGTGGAGAGGAACTCAAGAAAAACCCTAAAAAGATGGAGGCAATTATAAGACGGCCAGTTCCTACTAATATCACTGAAGTTATGAGCTTCATTGAGGCAACACGGTACCTATGGAAGTTTATCGCTTTCTTTTCAGCAGTAGTCACACCACTCCACGCCATAAAAGCGAGCGGTAGGAGTTTCCAGTGGGGAAAGAATCAACAAAAAGATTTCAACAAGCTAAAAGGAAAGATTAGTCAAGCACCAATTCTCGCATTGCCTAACTTGCAAAAGCCCTTTTAAGTGGAGACAGATGCAAGGAGGTAAGCCAATATGTTATCATTCAAAAATGTTGCATGAGAGAGTCCTAAACTACCCTACCTATGAACCATGGTTCAAGCTGTTAAGAAGTGGAAGCACTATTTGATGGGCAAGGAAACGTTATCGACACGGATCACCAACCATGCAGTCTAAGTTGCCAGGGTATCCGTACCGGGGGGTTGGGCACCCGTACCAGTATCGGGTACCCGTACCGCCTTACCAGGTACCGAGACTGGTACCTCTGGGAGTACCGCATAAGTATCGGGTACTTCACCCAAGTACCGGGTACTTGGTCACGGATTTTAGGGTACTTCCGGGCATGAAATTGAAACGCAGACTGGAAATTTCACGGTTATTAGTATTACTTATTACTTATTAACTTATTTTATTGCTAATTACTAATTACTAATACACTATACAGTAATGTAATACTGTAAATTTAAAACTTTAGATTATACAACTTAAAAGTTATACACCCATTAGCATGCTTGCCAAACTAAAGATTCAGGTTGCTCATGTCAAAGGCTGGCCCAATATACATGGTGTTAATGAATGGACATGACTCAGAAAAACAACTACTACAACAGCTCTGTCTCATAATTTCTGCTGTTTGCATGGCTGTAATTAGAGAACATGCATGAGAACTGCCTATTAGAGTGCTTTTACCTCATTCATTTAGCTGTCTTTCAGTATAATAACTAATATGTTTACAAGTATCATCACATCACACTTTTTCCAAGGTTATGCTATGTCTAATCAGCACACCAGGCTTAGTATTGTTTCCAGGATAGCAATATTTGACAAACTGCCATCTCACTGTCATATTTTCAGTCCTACTGTAATCTAATCACTTTAACAATTTCCTCCGAGAATAAAGTTCCAAGGTCAACACAGCTTGTCAATTATGAAATCCACTCATGGAGTAACATTGACAATTTCAGGAATCCTACCCCACATGAAAAGGAGATCGAGTTCTAGGTTGGAATGGCCAATTTCACTTAAGGTTTCAGAATAGCAAGTTTTTTTATGACTTTAGCTTGGTCAAATCAGCATGCTTTCCAACCACAGTTAACCAACCAAGCAAGATAAACTGCAGCTTTTATTCAAGGCCTGTTTGTAGCTTTGGTAGGATTAGCATAAATGCTAATTATAATAAGACAGTCAACCTGCTTTCCAGTTTGTCAAACCTAGCAATAGAAAATAGGATTAACTTGGCTTTTTGACAAAATGGTAAAACGAATTAGGGTCCTTAAAAATCCAATTATCAAGGATGCCACATTGCCAACTACAAATCAAGGCGAGTTTAATGTTTAGGAAAATCAACCTAAGGTTTTTAGCATGATGACCTTTTGCAACCTCATACTAATAGTTAAAACACGTCTGCATGAGACATTTCAAAAGGACAAGTAGGCTTTTACAGCTTTCATAAAATGGAGCGCACTAACAAAAAGGAAAAAAGCATTTGAATGGAATCAAACATGGATGGGTATAAATCAAAAGGTAAACAACAACTAGTGGTCGAGTTCCTTGATATGGCTACAGACAAATTATCATAAAAGAAAATGTTCCTACAATAATTTTAAAGTTTTTCAATTTTAAATTTTTTCGTATTAATAATTATTAATTTTAATTTAGCTTAATTTTCAGTTTTATTAATTATATTTATATTTAATTATAAATATATTAATATAATTATTAATTATAAATTTATAAAATTATATCTATATATATATATATATATATATATGTCTACAGTACCCCGACGTACCCAAGTACCCTATTTCAAAAAGTGGCGTACCCATACCCGTACCCGTCCCAGTACCCAAGTACCCTGGCAACTTAGCATGCAGTATTTGCAGGCCTAGAGTAAGTTGCAACAAACCAAACATTAAAAGTGCATGGGTTTTTTACAATAATTGTAGTAAACCAGACATGCTTTCAAGGCCATCCCACATCCAAGATTACAACTTTGGGAACTCTTATGCACATGGAACCATTTACCCATGATACATACAAAGAGGGATACACAAAAGATGATGACTTCAAGGAGGTGTCTCAACAACTATAGGGCCAAATTCATGTAGAAGAAGGTGACAGTAAGGCTAACTATCATCTCCAAAATGGGTTACTCTACAAGCTAGACAAGCTCTATGTTCATAAAGGCGAAAGATTGCAGCTTATTAGAGAGGTCTGTTACCAACTTATTTGTACCATAGTTGGATTATCTGAAGAGCCGCCATATGACAAACATGATGAGTGTTTGTGTTCCAATGTATCAGATGATCCATCCTTTGTGCCTAGCCAGTTTTGGCTAGTCAGTTTGTTGTTTGTCTTGAAATGGCCATGCCCCACGGGGTTTTTGTAATAAAAGTGTGCTAGTAGGATTTGAGTGGCTCAGTCACCCATGACTAGTTTATCAACTAAGGTATTCCAAGGAGTTTTTTACCCTGACCAGTTATACTTTGCCTTCGGCCGAGATATAATTGACAAGGTTTTCTCCCGCTTCCTCCAAAGCTGGAATGCCCGATTTTGAAATTCTGGCCAGGGGGGATTATTAGAGTCCAACTGATGAATATGAACCTACTAGACACTATGAGTCGAGTCAGTGGTCATTTCCTAGGTTTGTAGTGGTTTTTAAACGTTGTCCAAAAAAATTTTACCGGACACGTTGGACAGTTAATTATTTTATTTTTTAATAATTAATCTTTCCATAGTTTAAATGGAAAAATTCAATTTGTAATATGTCAGTCGTCTGAGGGTGTTTTTCAGTGATTGGAGGCTTAATTCATAAGTCAAAAATCATACTTGGACCCCAGGCACCTTTATCCTAAGTTTCGGATCGTCATTTGGCCACTTAATTAATAATTCCTCAAAAAATCAATCAAAGAGGATTATTAATTAATTAAATCAAAAAATTAATAATTGGAGATAATCCAATTCTCTCAGATTTAATCCAAATGGATTAAAATAAAAGGCTAAATGACATGCAAAAGGCATTAATGAAGATTCCAGTCAACTCCAATCACATTCAGTGAACTATCCAGTCAGCAAATGAGATCTCCTTCAAGCAAATTCGCCCTCCTGCATGCAAATCACGATTTGATGATGTGTTAATGGTTTAATGGATGGTTAGGCTTGCAATTAATGGATGGTAGGCACCTTAGCCACCTCATGGGCTTGGCTTCTATTGAACTCATTGCAAATCCCACCATTCACTCAAGGTTGCTCCTTCAATAGCTCACGCATATCCTAGTAGAGCTCACGCATATCCTTGGGTACTCACGTGTTAATGAGGTGGAGGCTTCCTATTGAATGGGTGTACATTACTATGTGATGGTGGAGTTAACAAGAAGGAGTGGGGGGCGCCTTGCCTAGGTGGAGGCCACCTTCCCACTCTCCATTGAATGCAAACTCGAGTTTATGGTGGATCTCACTCCAAGCTTTGGTTTGTTGGAGGATTTGATTGGAATTCGAATTTGTCAAGTGCCATTAGCTCTCTCCTTGAAGCCAATTCGAATTAGGGTAGGGTAGTTCTTGTTTTTGTTATATAAGGAAGGCATTGCCTCCTCTTTTCTCATGGAGAATTGGGCATAGAAACTCTGCTATAATTGTAATCAGTCTTTCATTGAATAAAGCTTTTCGACTTTGGAGGTCTATGTGATTGTTTCTTCACTGGTGGATGTGTTTATTATGAGGTGATATCTTCCTTACTTTCCTTTCAAGTTGTTTCCTATGTGTTGGATCAAACAACTAGCTTTAGAGGTCTATTGTTAGAACATAAGATTTTCCATTTACAGTTGTCAAGTTGGATTATTATGCAAAGTTTGTTATAATCTAGATGAATACAAGTACTCAATTATATGAAGTATTGATCTTGATTTAATTTTCCTAGCATACTAGTTATTTCGTTTGATCTCACTGGGGTTCAAGTCGATTGTCTTAACAGATATTGCTATTTGGAGAAGGGTGTGAGCTCAGTTGCATCGATCTCGTCTCCATCATCATAAGAACCTTCTAACATTGTTGACTTTTAGGATCTACAGAGTTGGGCTTGTTCCAAGCGAAAGTTGATTAGATCTTTACAACTTTCGAAAGATTTCTGCTGCTGGTGTGCATCTCGGCAGACAACAAGGTCAACACCTGCAAATTTGCAAGGCATTTTGGTGTTGGGAAGGCAATTGCTAACTTACAAAGGTATGTGCATTGGCCTAGAATACAAGGAGATATAGCATGGTATATTAGAGGATTCATACTTTGTTGTACTAGCAAGCCCAGTAATAGAAAGCAAGGTCTATACCATCCCTTACCTATACCCACTCGACCTTGGGAAAGCATTTCTATGGATTTTGCGGGTGGTTTACCAACCACTAGGAAGGGACTTGACTATTTATTTGTGGCAATTGATAAATTCAGCAAGATGTGCATTCTTATGCCTTGTAAAAAGACCATGAAAGGACAAGAAGCAACAAACATGTTCTTTGAGCAGTTCTAGGTGCACTTTGGGATATGAAGGAGCATCATTTCAAACAAGGATACCAAATTTCTCAAATCCTTTTGGACTACACTTTAGGAGAAGACGGACACTAATTTGAAGAGATCTACAACATTCCATCCATGGATAGATGCGCAAACGAAAGTAGTAAAGGGGACTTTGGTGCAATCTTTGAGGGGTTACAATCAGAAGCATATATGAAGACTTCGAATGAAAATATGATCTATATTCAGCACTCTTATAATAGAGCAGTGCACACTTCTACTAGTAAGTCCCCTTTTGAAACTTGCTTTGGGTATTTATTGCCTTCGCCCTTGGATGTTGTATACGGACGGCAAGGGGTAGTGAGGGAAGACAACACAGGTGAAGCATTAAGAGCTTAAAATTCATTGATAAGATCAAGCAAATCCGTTTGCAAGTAAAAGAGACATTGAAAAAGTCACAGGAAAAGTATAAGGCTAGACATGACCAACACGGGGTTGTTTAAAACATTCAAGGTGGGAAATAGAGTTTGGTTGCACTTGAATAAGGAAGGATTACAAGATCCTCGTAAGAAGATCAAGGCACTGCGATATGGTCCTTTTGAAATGCTGGAGAAGGTAGGAGATAATGCTTACAAACTCAATCTACCCCCATATATGAACATTTACTCAATAGTGACTGTGGAAAATTTGTAACTCTTTGAACATCCATTTTGGACTAGGAACCTGAGCAAGTCTTAACTTTTGTAGAGGACATAGCGCCAGAGGCTCAAGCGAAGTTAACAGAAGATATACAGTTTTGCAAAAGAAATCCAGAACAACCAGATGAGGACAATATGAACTCTGGCACGTTGGGTTGAAGGGACAACTTCCAGGCAAGGCTAAATGGTACTGTTATCACACCATAGTAGGAGGGCTACTATTCTTGCTTAGCAGATATCTGCACATTCCAGAGCTTCCATTATCCAGAGCTTGGCTATGATGATTGTATATTTTGAGATCACTCATGATCAAAGCAGTGTATTATTCAGTCTTATGTTAGACCTTATGTCAAGGCTGAGCCTTGAGAGTTCAGATTTGATGACCGATGTGACCCTTCATCCCATGCAATTTCAGTTCAGTGCCTAGAGTTATATTGTAGCAGTGTTTCAGATGATATATGATGATTATTCTTGTGATGATATTGTATGACCTATGGATGTTTTATCATTGACTGTGGATTATTATCTTGTTGTTTTAGTCTTGTTCGTAGCATTGGCTTGGTATATAATTCATGATGTGGCAAACTGTATAAAATGAACTATAAAATGAACTTTTACTTGCACATTTAGGTTGTTTGACAAAACTCGCTAGTTTAACACCTTACATAGATATGGTCTTTCTTGACACCAGTTGTTTGCTAGCTAGGCTCCACTTTCACTTGACTCCATCCATACATGACTTTCTTTATTTGACTTTAAACCTTGACTTGTCTTACTTGACTTTATGGTACTGAGGACTTCCCCTTTTTCTACCTCTGTGTTTGGACCGCATCCTTGTATGTTTAGTGTCTCGGCTCTGAGTTGGTGACAGAACTTGCCTTTGGTAAGTTGGATTGTAGGCCTAAATCATTCTGGTCGGTTGTCCCGATGTTTGTTACTGGTCCGAACTCCCCTTAGTCACTTGAGATGTTGTTGGCTAAAACTGAAAGCTCGTGTACTACTTATAGAAACTTATGTAAATTCGCCCATGGAAACTAAAAAGGGCAAGAACGATGAACTACTAAAAATACTCCTCGAAGAATATAAGAAAGGTCCAAAAAGCAATAGTTCTTAAAAGTTATATCTAAACAATTGCTGACCTTATATATGTAAACATGCCTTGGATGCAAGCTGCAATTAGTTGTGCTTATCAGCACACTTGAGATCCGAAGGGTTATGTAGGCCAAAAAGGCCATGAAATGAAATTGAATGATCTTGATGAACTTGGATCAACTTGATGTAGACATGATGTCTAAGTTGAATAAGCACTCTCTAAACAACTTACCCATTTGTGAGGCACAGCCATTCCCCGTGTTATTTTGTCCAGCACAGAGTTTGTAGTTTCCCCCTTTCTCCCAATCCAAAGTATCTTTCAGTTGAGTTTAGACAAGTCACCCCTTTGCCCAACCTTGTTCCTAGCCTTCATCCTCGCTAGCAGTTTGACCATGTTCAATGGGTGAGTTTGTCATTTAAACTATTGTGCAAGTAATTACAATTAACAAAGGAATATGCTAACATGATTAATGCCACTGAATGGATGTTATACTTTAAGTTAAGCTGTGAGTATGATTAGAGGAACATGTCTTAGTCTACTGATATGATTTATCCTTGGTCATTTCTTGGGATCCGTGATGATGTGGGCCATGGATGGTTTATTGATGATGATGTATGGGCCCACATACTTCTATTTATGATACTATATGATGGACATATGATTCATATGGTGATTGATACAGTTAAGCAGGTTTTAATATTACTTCAGATCATCAGATTATGCACTATCCATATATGGTGGACCCTACAGCTAGCCCATCAGGGCAACCCATGATGTATGAGTACACATTCTTAGTAGATTTGGGTCTTCTGGATCCAATGAGACACTTATCTTCCAGTTCCAGGCACTTCCGACAGTGATAGATGCAGTTTTTCACTTGTTGACCACATTTGGGGCTGATTTCCCAGCCTGAGCAGCAGGGACCATGAGAGGCCAGTTCACCTAGGGCGTTGTATGAGGAGGGGGTGGTCCAGCCACTTGTTATTACCATTTACCCCCCCTTCTAGAGAGCCTGGCAGGCTCAGTTTGACAGCGCAGGTGCCCTAGGAGGCAATTTCAGCACTTTCACAGTTACTGAGGCAGTCCAGAGTTGGGATAAAAGGGTCACTGAGGAATTCGATTTGGGCAATTGGGGCAAGGTTTTGGCACTTGGTTTTCACAGAGGTCTTCCAGGGTCAACCCCCTATCTTCCAGCCAGTTTTCACCATTTGGGTTGGTCCACAGAGGCTACAGGAGGCCTTTTCTGCTTGTCTGTCACAGATTTTGAGGACAGATATGATCATTTATATTTATTTTGGACATATTTTATTATTTTATTGTGCCATGGGGATGAGTTAGTAAGGATTGATGCCTCCTAGCCCCACCATGTGATTTATGAGTCATGTCCTAGTCATATGAGGTGGGACCATTGTATTTTGCCCCCTTTAGAGGATAACGTCACCCTCACATTGTACCATTTAGTTATGACGTCATCATTATATTGGGTGATCCATGTGTTATATTGTTATGATTCATTATTAGCCATTGATCATGTATTGACATCTTTTAATCTCAACCACTCATTTTGTTGTAAAGTGGTTTTGAGATCTAGGGTTTTGGTCTTTATTATCCTATACAAGGAGGAGACCCCCTATTGTATAGCTCACCTTTGGGCTCTGGAAAACTTGGAATGAAAAGAATATTTTGGAGATCTACTTCTTCGCTTTGATTAGGTTGTTCTTGCATATGTTCTTGGTTATCTTGCTTCTAGACATTGTTTGCTTTTCAGGTGAAATCAACTTCAAGAGAGGGAGGCCGAATTGCTCAAGCTAGCTCATTGATTTTGCTTTGTGGGAAGATTGTAGGGGTTGCTCACATCCCCCATGGGAAAATCGACTTCATAGAGAGGGAGTTTTTCAATTGTGCTTTGTCCATTGATTACTTTCTTGATATGACATGCTTAGATCTTATGGATTTGTAAATCAAATCTAACTTGATGTAGTTTGATTTTGCAGGTTTTCATGAGACATATTTCCTCCTAGGGTTTGAATGCTATTGGTTGAAGACACTTGGATCAAGCTTGGAATTGTAACTAGGGCAAAGAATTCTCCATATGCTAAGAGGCCGCAAGCTTTTGAGGTAAGATCTACAAGGTACGTATTGATTTCGCTTGCTATCCATCCCATTGGTCAAAATTACATTAAAATCAAAACCCTCATTTTTGTTTTTCTTAGATCTACTTGGATCTAGCCTTGCTCTTGAAAAGATATTGAAAACCCACCTCTATAGTATCCACGGCAATTCGGATCTATAGTTTGGTGGTGATTGGGTTCCATTTGACACACTTTTCAAGGCACTTAGCCCTCTTGAGGCAAATTGCACCACTTGGGAGAAGCTAGTTTGGTTGGTTCCAAGACATGGGTAGGTGAGATCCCACTTGATTCACACTCTCCTCACTTGATAACCTACCCCTAGTGTGTCACTTCTTTGATTTCTGCCTTGTGGGCCCCATTCCTCATTTTGAGGGTTGTGCCCCACTTGGGTCAAATTTGGTGATACATGTTCAATCTCAGATCTATGGAGATCTAGCCATTGGATACCCTTGATTTTCAAGATCCACATTGATCATTGCCTAAACTACTTGGATCTATAATTTGGTGGCCATTGGACTTGTTTTGACACACCTTTCCATACTTTTAACCCTCCTTGGGCAAAGTCGCACTCCTTGGGTGATTGAGTTTGCCCACTTCTAGGGCATGGGTAGTTGTGAACCCGCTTGATTTGGAAAGAGCACATCTTGAAACCCTTACCTAGTATCTCACTTTGTGAAGTTCTGCCTTGGGGGTATCATTCCTTGTTTTGGGGAAAGTTGTCCACTTGGGTCACTTAGTGAAATATTAGATCTAGTAAGATTCACCCATCACACCTCAAATAGCCCACTTGATTTGTATCCTAGGTGTCCCGATCTACAAATTAACATATCTTTTGACTCCATTCACCCATCTATCAAGACACTAGTCCACCTAGGGCAATTTGCACTCCTTGGGATGTGTGTCAACTACTAGATCCCATATGTGGATATCTCTAATTTCAACTTAGATCCATAGATCTACTTATTACATACCCCTTGGTACCTTTTCACCCTTAACTTCACCTTTTGGGTCCCATTTGAGCCATTTCCATATCCCAAGGAAGTGGGTCCCACGTATGTATTTCATGGTACTAGATCTTGTCCTTTAATCTCATTATGTGGCCTAAATCAGTCATTGGTTGAAACATAAATCATTCCTTAAGTCTCCTTCAACCATACCTCAACTTATAGGTCCACCTAACCTTGCATTGGTTTCCGTAACTTGTCTTTTACTTATCCATAGGAACCTTTGTTGGATCCAATCATCTATGATTGGTTATAGGGTCTCCCCCTAGGTCTTGATTCATCTTGATCTAAAGTGAAGAGTGCCTCGGTTGACGTGACTCCCATCTTGCATTGGGAACCGTGGCACCTCTTGGGTCACCTCTTTAGTTGTCCATCTCCTCTACCATCCCGGATGGGATACCACTAGGGACAACTACAAGTTGTGTGATAACAGGTACTCTAGGGAGAAGGTAGAGGAAAAATTTCCTCACCTTAATTTGTAAAATCTTTTGGGGACCAAAAGCCTCCCAAAATGGGGAGGTATAATCTGAAATGGATCAAGATCTAATTTGTCATCTATTTTGGTGCTTTCTGAGTGGAAAGATTAGATGAATTGGCATGTCGAGCCCATTGCAGGGGCAGGTCTTACTTTGCAAATTTGGGGTCCAAAACCTTTTGAGGACCGTTTGAGGGCTTAAACAATGTTTTTTGGGTCAAAATTTTGCGAGCATAGCTCTTATCCCCTTGACGTCGTTCTACACTCTAAGAGCTTTCTGGCGACACAAAGATCACCTCAATCAAAGTATGTATAAGGAAGTTACGCCTCCTACAAATTAACCTATCATGTTGACCACCATGGTACCAAGTGGGTTTCACGTTAGCTCTCATTACCGACACATGTGGAGCTAGTCACGTGTGTACTTTCAAAAACATTCTAAAGGGTCCAAAACCCTAACCCTAATCGAGAGTTGAGGCATGCAAAAGCCCTAAAACTAACCCTAGATGACTATTGAGCTATGTTAAATATCGTGTCGTTAGGAGAAGGGATTCCATTATTATAATGTTGTATTGTTCCATAGCTGAGCAACAACAAGGGAGTGGATATTAGAGCATAACAAAGGAAGTAAGACATCATGTATAACCATACAGGCCACAATGTCAAAGGTAACTCCATACAATACCACTTTCTTTGTATTTGCATTGCATATTGGAGAAGAAAAGAGCAAGGCATAGTCCTCACTTATGGCTGAGTTTTTCTCCACTGTGGGTTTTCCCATGGTATATCTTGTGTTATTTGTGTGTATGTGTTATTTTGCTCTAGCTATTTTCCTTTCAGCTTTAGTTTATTTTGGCATTATGTGGAATTAAGCTAACACAATGATTCATTGTGACAAACTATTTCAGTGGAATATCCACGGCAGTTTACAGATCAGCATATCATTGTGTATTTGTGGCATTTGCAAATGCAATTTCTTCCCACCAGACATTTTATATCATGATTGCCATTCATGTCCTTTGATGCCCAAAAAAAGTGTTCCTGCACTGTTATGTTGTTCCAAATAGATCCTTTCTGCCCCATGTAAACTAGACCTCTTGACTTTGATGTTTACTAATATTCTCTTGCTAGATGCATCCCTAATCCAAAAAGACACAATATCTAGATTCTAAAGACAAAAATGTTTCATAATAGCATCAAAGGAGAGAACCTGACTTCATGATGAGATTATTGTTGATAAACAAACTCAATGCAGCATTATTAATTGTTGGACTGTGGCATCTGATCTTCCACTGGACTGCTCTCAGCTTGAATTTTTCCATACTACTTCAAGCACATTATTTGGATTTCTAAAGACATTATTGATCCTACAATATATTTGAGCAATCACATGCCTCTAGTTTGAAATTTTCAATGGCCAATTCAAAGTATGTTCGATGCAACTAAATAATCATATCTTGACACCCACAAAAAAAAATCTAAAATATTGCCCCCATTGATCGTGCAGGTTGACGAGCACAGATAAATTAAACCACTAGCCAACCCTCATTACAATTAACCTCATACAAGAAGCAAAAGCACAACAAGGTATCGATGATTGCTCATGATTAGCTTCAAGCATAAGGAGACAGATAATTGTGAAGGTGCATCTGAAATCATCAGCAAAGATCTTTTTTGAGAAATACTTATAGAATCTCTTTGGCTAAGGTCCCGCACTATGAGGGGCATATCTATGCCATCAAAGTCACCCAGGACTTGATCCTGGCCTCATCTGCACCAACTCCAGGAATTTTGAACCCATGTCTCCGCATTAATACAAGCCCAATCACCTCACTGCTTGATGTTGGACCACACTCACATGGGCATCATAAGCAAGATTTAATAGAGAAACACCAAGGTTATAATGTTGCATTACAAGAAGTTTGATTCAACCTTAAAAAACCACATCAACCCCATCAGGATTTGGGGTAGTTGGTAATAAAGTGGAGAAAATATGATCCCAATTCTTTTACTAAGAACTGCAATCTATCTATGGGTCCAATAGAGACTTCATGGTCTAGTACAAATGAGAATCTGCAGTTGCTACTCAGTATTTCTTAATCTAAATTTGGCTCCTACATTTATCTCTCTTAACTTTTTCAGTGACTTTCAGTTCTCAATATCGAATGCTAATTTTCAACAATCCCATTGAGCACATTTAGTGAAAAGCACAATATATTTTTGTATTCAATGAATGCTCCAAAATTCCAAGCATGAAGCTCTGTTCAAAATAAGAACCATTATTTACCATTAATAACAGATGTTCAAAAAAATCAAAGTACAATGATCAGAACAAGAAAAAAATGCTAATTTCAATTCAGGTTAGCAAAAAATTTCAATATTATAATTAATGAAGGAGCGGAAAAGCACCAGATGAATGGAAAGGAATATGAAGAGACATGGTCACCATAGGAAGCAGAAGATGGATAGACTGGAACGCCAAGCATATGTGATGTTGCCGGAAAAGAAAATTTCTGATATTACAACAGTACAATAGCAGTAGTATGAGAGAAACAGAAAAGAAGGTATGAAAGATGGATTGAGGGGTCTGGAGTGACTGAGTAAATAAGATATTTTGAACTGGAAACCCCTGTATAAAAGCAAATTTCCATTTGGATTCTGTATGAATATTTGATTGAGCAATGTGGTTATTGTAATCACCCAACATTTTCCTGCAAGTTTGGATGTTTGACTGAGAAGGGTGCCACTTTGCGTCATATTTGGTATCAGGGCAAGAGGTTGGCTCTAGAAAAGTGAGAGGTGGGAGAGCAGGAATTGTGGCACTGTAAAATTGCAAATTTCAGGGTGAGTGGTGACCGGAGAGAAGAGAAAGCTGAAATGAGGATAAATGGTGCACAGCTGAGGTAGGCCCACTTTCAACAAAGATTCATAGGCATTGAAAAGGAAGGATAGAGAGTTGGAGAAGAAGCAAAGCTATAAAGTTTACGTGGGCAATGACCCAGACCAGATTCAGATGAAGAAGAAATTGTTGCTGGAGAATACGTGGCAGTACAGATAGCCTGTTGAGGAGAAATAAGGGAACTCTGGAAATGGAGATTTCCAATTACAGTGGAAGTTGGAAGGCAGAAGAATTGATTAATTGGATTAGTGACTTGGAGAAGTAATTTGATTATGAACACATTAAAGACCCTGAGAAAGTTATATTTGCCAGTGGGAAGTTGAAAGGACATTCTGCTATTTGGTAGGATTACTCGCAGGAAAAACACTTCGAAGATGAGATAAGATAAAATATTTTTATCGATGTCCACAATTGACAAGACAATAAGCTAATATAAGATAATTTTATTAAAGTCCAACAAATGACCACAAAAGTAAGTCAATGGTACTAAAAGAGTAAAACATACAGTGTAAATATAATGTGAAAGTGCGGACGCAAATCCTAGATCAATACTGAAAGCAGAAAAGACAAAGAACTAAGTCTCTAGCTAAAAGACAGAGGAAAAGAGAACTAGAACATGGAGTAAGGTGATGCACAAATTGAGACAAATTTTTGCCCTTAGATCACAAAGACTCTGTTCAAGCAAAGACAAAATATGAGGCCAAAGGACCACAATGTGGATAGTTCACAGGAGTTTTATAAATTGTCCATCCGAGTTGGAAATGAGGATGAAGACCGGCAAATAAATAGCTAAGTAAATGGATTGAGGTTTGCAATTCAAGATGAATTGAGTTTTACTTAAATTGAACTGTGTAGATGAGGCATATCAGCTAACATTTAAAGCTGAGGATAAGTTATCAAGGAATGCGAACAGAAAAAGCTCTGAGAGGTAGTTGTGCAAAGGGTCAAGAAGAAAATAGCAAAATGGATCACCAAACTCCTGGCCTTAGAGGCTAAATTCCAAATCTCTACTAAAGTCTTGGCTGTATCCTTGTTTATTATTCTTCATTTTTAGTCTCTATTATTCTTCATTTTTGGTCCCTTCATGAAGGCTTACCAATACTCTAAGCAAATGGGGAGGTATGGGGTTGTACTCAAGAAAATGGAGAAGCATGGGTATCCTAGAAAATTGCACATAGGCGCAAACCCTCTATGCTAAATGGGTGATTTGAGATTTGGAAAGAAAGGAGGCCTAGAAGATTTTGCTGAGAAATTGTGTATCTTGAGAAGCCACTTTCGACAAAAAGCCCTAGCAAGGGCTTAATTTTCAATCCTTAGTCGCAACCCCTGCTATGGTGAAAATAAAAGGATCTTTTGTAGCTCATAGCATCTGGAGTATACTTAACTCTTTGATCATGGTGGCGGATAGCCTTTTTCATTCCATAAATTCATGATCTATATCCTATTATATGTTTTAAAGATTTGTAAGTGTGTAACCACTAAATCATTGATGCTCAAATGATAATCATTAATCTAATATGACGATATTTCTAACTTCATAATAATGTATTATTCTGGAATAAATAGTTCCTATTTATTATGAGATTCATAGAGTAATTCTGCAAATATATAATAAATATAGAATAATGAATGATTGATGTGGTTACAATTGTAATACCCCCATTTTGACCCTTAAGATGTATTGGCTTCATATGTAAATATTGTGCATACACGATGTATGAATTCCTAGCGTGGAGTTCAAAGCTAAGGCCCCGCTAGTGAATGCTCGGCTTTAAAAGGCAAGTATTTTATAGTTTGTGAGCCATGTGCTAGTAAACCATGGTAAATTGTAAAAACATGTATATAGTTATAATGCAAATAAAATTCCAAAAGCTGGCCATGGAAGCAACTAAAAATGAGGGGGCTGTATGTATCCACTAGGGAGAGGTGAGGGGTTGGGGGCAATGTCACAAGGTTTGGGTTTGGGTTCGGGTTCGAATTTTTCGATGAAGTTCGGATGAGGTTCGGCATTAGGTTCGCCAATACACATATTTTCAAATTTTAAATATTTTATAAAATTAAACTATCCAATATATTTTTATATTCTATAAATAATAAATAGCATTTAATACATTTATATATAAAAAAAAAGAATTAGTATTTACTATAGATAAGTTAAAACATTTAATATTAATAGAATAACCTATGGAATATAGATAAATATGTACATTCTCTCAATGAATAAGTGTGCTATCACACCTAATTATCTGTGTATGTGATTGTGTTGGTTTTACCTGTCCAACTGGGCATCCCAACACCTAGAAATGTTATCTTTCTTCCCCAGTAACTAAACCATTTGAAAATTCTTAAATTTAGATAACATTATAGAATAATTGACTACATCGCAATCTCCCAAGCCACAATATACATTAGCACTCTCGAAATACAATGAACAGCAGTTGGTCATATCCCAAGCCTTCCACCACACACCCTTAAAGAAAGGATGTTGCATAACTATAATTGGGTTCTCCATATTTGACCAATAGCTATTCTAGACATAAGACCATGACCTGTGAGTAAAATACAAGTTATCTTTTGTCTTCGCCTTATTTCCATCTTCAAATTTTTTCCTTCAACAAAATTAAACAAAAAGTGTTTCTTCTATGGATATGGATACCTTAAATAGTGATGTTAAATTCCTCGTGGAACAAAGCTATGGATTCTGCATAAAATGTATAATATATAAATTATAATATGAACATGAGATTTTTCCAAACCCAACAAAAAAAGAAAAATAAATTTTCCCGCCAAGATGACAAGAACAGCAAGCAAGTGTTTAAAAATTAGAAACAATTTGTAGTTCGACACCAAAGAGGCCAAAAAATCACTCTAAAGGCTCTACATTGGTATAGGGTCAAAATTATCCTTGGAAAAAGAAGGTTGTTGAACATGTGATATTAGCATTGCCAAAGAGGAAATATTCTCCACATTGCCAAAAGGAAAAAGTAAAATAAACTGACCAAAATAGCAAGGGCTAAAGTAAAGCAAACATATAATTAGATACATTGTATCTTTCTAACTACAGTAAAAAATAATGCTCTTCACTCATTAAGTGACAGTATTGTTTATATTTCTAGTAAAGAAACGTTAATTTGCTGCAACTGGATGCTTACCTGGCCTTTCTGTATTCAAATTAGCCCTACGCATTGCAGACTTCGCTTCGTTTAATTTTTTGAGCTCTTCATGACGAGCTTGAGCCTCCTATGATGAAATAAAAAACAAAAATTATTTGCAATGAATAACTTTTAAATGACCAAATTCGTCATGCATCCCAGCATTTTGTGAAGGCTATAAATATTAATGTTTATATTGATTTGTACTATATATTAAATTGTAATTCTGAAATTAGACTCTAAACAATTTCCATATTGCATTTTTAGAAAAGCATTCCATTTTATTTTGGTCACAAGTTTCAAGCTAGTACAAGCGACAGGAGCAGTTCGCCAAGGAGGGCATAATTGACTGATATGAAACACAATCCAAAAGCTAAAATTCAATATGTATGAACAAAAATTTCTATCCCAATCAATAATAGTAGTCAATGCATACATATTATTATGCGCCTATACCATGTCAGCATGCAAGTTCATAGTAAAATAGCATTAATGTCTTTACATTGTAACTTAAAGGTCAATCGCACAATCTAAACTCTACTTAGACAAGTAAGCTAATGTCCTCAAGGGCTTTATCCCATGAAATGCATGACATAAACCCCAACCGCAACAGCAAAAATGGACTTCAACACCTCCGGCACACGGCTTTCAAAGGTTGTCTTTTGAATTCTTAGCATTACTCTATTCTTCCTCTTGAACTGAACTATGGTTTATTCCCATAACTCGTTAATTCAAAATACATTCAAGTGTAATGTGGCATAATAAGGTTTGAAACATGAAACTTAAAGAAACAGGTATAAACATGTATGGGAATTGACCCTAAGACAGTTAGAAACAGTGGCCAGGAAGTAAAATAGTAAAAACAGACCTCATCATCTTGCTTACTGCTTTGATGTTGGCGTCCCATTCTACTTTCATCTTCTGTATTTCCTGCTTGTACCAAATCGCCCTTCTGTCCACTTGCCTCCTCAACTTTCTCCTTAGATCGAGCCATTGCAGTATAAAAATACTTCTTTCCTGAGTAAATACAAAAAAAAACTAATCTAAACCAAATCAATGAAGACATACTGAAAAGAAACTAGAGAAATCTGACAATCGATATATTTACAAACTTGAAAATAACATTAACATTTAGATGAAAGAATAAATGATGAATTTGTTTAGCATCCACACTGATCACATTGGCCTATCAGACATCATGACACAAAGCTTATATGTTCAGTGCTAACTAGACGTGTTGGGGTACATTTGTTCTAGCTCTCAGACCGTGAGTTCAAATTTCATATCACAAATGATGTTCTGATGCAGTGATTTTGGGATATCGACTACTACCAAGAATTTGCATTACTATTTTTTCAAAGTTCTTTTCTTTACAAGATGCTTCATATTATAATATTATAACTGTGCAGCAAGCATGCCCATAGCTTCGGCTAAGAAGCTGCGGGTGTTCCGCTCAAATCAGGTGGGGGTATGTATTCAGCTAAGATCACCGTGGAGTTGCACCGGTGAGAAGGCCCACCTAGGGCGAAACGTGTTTATTCTGTATAGGAAGATTTTAACCTTGTCGGGGTTACAAAACACCCCGATTTTACCATCTAGACAAGCCCAATTGACATTTTCTGAGAGATTTTCAAAAGCAAGACAGCTTAATCATGGATTGGTGTTGTTCATCGTTGAATTTACCAGACTGGCATCTTGGATGCAATTTGGGAATAATCCTTCCGTTCGTATTTTGGGGTTACTCGGCCTACCTGCCAAGTCAGCCTTCTGCTTGCCTTATAAACTGTTGCTCAAAATAATTTCACAAATTGAAGTCTAATTGCGTGCCCTGTATTTGTGAAATTAACTTTCATGACGGCGATTTCTCAAACCCATATCGCCAACTAAATCGCATTAATAATTAATTGTTTTTCACCAGGGTTAATTTAAGGAAACAAACCAACAGTAAAATTGTCAAAGTATGTCATCAGCTAATCTAGCTTAAGCTTGAGGAATGGGTTTCCAAAACGGAATAAGTTAATGTATACAAAACAGAACCCCTTATTTTTAAGTTGATTTTTTACAACTCCGACAACAAGTTTGCCCCAATTTTCGAATTACAGATTTAGATTTGGATTGCAGAATTTCCAATATCGAGGTGCATAAATGGAAATGGAAACCAAGGAATTGTTATGCAATGTCAAAACTTACCAAAAAGACATATTTCATTGCTAAATTTAAGATTTTTCATTGCGGATTCTGTCAAGTTACCGGACGAAGAGGGTGGTTTGGTTAAATGATCAGACGAGTGCTCTGAAAATCGCTTTCTTTCGGTTAAAAAGATGGCTTCCAAATCAGAAGAAAATTAATTTAAAGCACAGTGCGAAGCGACGCTGATACCATTTCACAATTATTTAAACAAGTGTTGCCAATCTACCCTGATACAATGAAAGGATTGCAAATTCGGTGCCCCAATACTAATCTACAGTTAAGTCGGCACGAATTCTTCACTGCTATTGAGAGAACAGTAAAGGCTCACCTCAAACAAAGTTACGGGGAAGCAGAAGCGTGGCCGTAGTAAAGGATGAACAAAGTTGGAGGTTTAAGAGAACAAGTTGTCTCTTAAAATTCACAAACAAATAAAACTCCAAATAAGTAGGCAGGAAATGAATCGCATACGGTGGCGTCCGGGGGAGACGATGGGCCACCCTAACTCCAAGGGGCGCTGACGGGCTTTATCATCAATGGCATTCGTGTTCTCATTTTTTCCATGTTCTTTCCATTCGGGAATCCTAAAATCATTCAAACCATGAAATTTTATGTGAGCAAGGATTTTTAGAAAGCAGCAAAATTTATTGTGATTGATTGGTTAAGTGGTAATGAAAACATTGAAATGCTATCTAAGCGGGGTAGTCAGGTGGTTGTATCCATTTTGAGTATTGGTCTCACTCTCTTCTCTCTTCAAGTGGGAATATTCCGCTTTCTGCTTCCTCCAGTTGGTAGGGGTGTTCCCTTTTGGGAGCGGATCTTTTTTGCGGCTATACTTCCGGTTTTATATTTATTTTTTCATCTTATTATCGGCATTATTTTTTGGCTGGTATCTCTTCTCAAGAGTGATGTGGAGTGCCCTCGTGGCACGTCATCTCTTTGTTGCTTGTGGATCCTTTGGCTATTGTGGACATTTCTTATGTGATCTTTGCCCTGTCTTGGACTTGCTGGTCGGGTTGTGACCTTATCCATGAGGACCATTGTATTGAACACTTTCATATATTTTTAATACAAAATATAGCTATTTTTCTGTTGAAAAAAAAAAAAAATTAGAAAGCAACAAAATTTGTTGTGATCGATTGGTGAAGTGGCAATGAGAATAGTTAATATTGGTTTTTTTTTAAAAAGAAAAAAGAAATTTCTTGCTATTCATGAGATTGAATCAAAGAAATTTACAATAAAGCCTATCCCGGGGATAGTTAACCAACAATCATTAATAACTAAAACCATACCTACTGCAGTCCAATTCCGAAATCAAAATACCGTTATTTCTTCTTCAAACACATTAAAGCTAACAGTTGACAATACTACCCCTGAAATAACACAGCATAGACCAATACAGCAAAAAGAGATATCCACTAGTAACAACAGGAAAAAAGAAAACCTAATGGGTATATCAGCACTAATAAATATGCATAATCGAGATCTTCGGAGGCCTGAGTTCATGGTAATGAGTCACCTCAAGGACTCCTTCATCCAGCAGAAGACCTTTCTTGGATAGACAATCAGCCCGCTGGTTAAATGATCGAGAGATATGCTTAATAGTCACATTACCGAACTAGTTCATTAATATTCTGACTTTTTCCCTCCAATGTTCAAGCGAGGCCGCTTTGAAAGTATGGATACCCAACACCCAGTCCACAATGACTGATGAGTCTCCAAAAATCTGCACTTCTGCTACCTACAATAAGTTTAGATAATTGAGAAGGCACTAGAGGGCGAGTAATTCTACACGATTATTACTCCCCAATCCACACCCCAATGTCAGCTCACAGTATTCTGTAGCGGAGATGATGATAATGCCACCTGCCCCACATTTGCCCAGTTGACCTGCTCCATCAAAAAAACCAAATGGACCGGGACCATTACAGCATGGACCTGTCAGAGTCTTAGTCTTGTGGACTCTCTTCCTCACACAGGCTGGTGTCAGAATTATGTTGAAGGTATATTATCTTTTTGGCATATGAAGCATCGATCTACTATCACCTATCCTTTGTATTTTTTGTGGGGCATCTGGTTATTACGAAATCAAATTTTATTTGGTGATCTTGAATATAATTTTAGCAGTGCGCTACAGTTTATGTTGAGGATGCTTACTGGTTATTATTTGTATTATCATTCAAATTATGAAATTTTATGTCAGCAAGGATTTTTAGGAAGCAGCAAAATTTGTTGTGATCGATTGGTGAAGTGGCAATGAGAATAGTTAATATTGGTTATTATTTGTATTATCATTCAAATCATGAAATTTTATGTCAGCAAGGATTTTTAGAAAGTAGCAAAATTTGTTGTGATCGATTGGTGAAGTGGCAATGAGAATAGTTAATATTGGTTATTATTTGTATTATCATTCAAATCATGAAATTTTATGTGAGCAAGGACTTTCTAAAAGTGGCAAAATTTATTGTGATTGATTGGTTAAGTGACAATGAGAATAGTGATTATTGGTTATAATTTGTATTTGTATTGTAGTATGTAAATTTTCACAATTCATTGTAACTGTTGTTGGAGTTTGGAAGCAAATTGTGTCGAAGTTTCAAATCATCTTAATGTTTCGGGTAGACACTCCACCCATCTTCAAGTAAATATTACAAAAACACTATTGTTGGACACAAATTTGATAAGAATTCAAACTTCGTATTAATAAGAACTCTGACTTATTTGTCATTGGATTTCGACCATTGAAGGTAAGTATACTACATGATTAGAGAACTCCACAAGATGATATCGTTGATAAGCTTGACAGCACAAACATGAGGAGACATTTCATGAGTGGGATATGAATTGGATGGGAATGACAACAATTTATTCACGAGGGGTAAACATCTCACAAGTAGGATTTAAACCTAGGTGGAGTGGAGAACAACTTCTTATATCAACCATTCAAGCTACTCTCAATTGACTTTTATTATTCACCTTATCTTAATAAACATTTTAATACATCAACAAAGCGTTAAATAGAAAAAGAGCCTTGGAAACAAGTTAATTGCTCAAGGTCTAAAGGTATTTGGCACGAGTGAAAGTTTGTCCGTTTTTAGATCACCAACCAATCATTTCAAGTGACATGGTTTTTTTAATAACATTGTTGAGTCAATGCACATTTACAAATAATACAAATAATTGTTGTTTGAGACGATTTGAAACTCCAACATAGTTGGTACCAAAAACTCCAACAACAATTATTTACATTATTTGTAAATGTGCATTGACTCAACAATGTTATTAAAAAAAATTTGTCACTTGAAATTATTTGATGGTGATCTAAAATTGGACAAACTTTCTCTTGTGCCAAATACCTCTAGAACTTGGTGGTTAACTTGTTTCCAAGGCTCATTTCTATTTAATGCTTTGTTGATATATTAAAATGTTTATTAAAATAAGGTGAATAATAAAAGTCAATTGAGAGTAACTTGAACGATTAATATAAGAAGTTGTTCTCCACTCCACCTAGGTTTAAATCCTACTTGTGACATGTTTCCCCTCGTGAAGAAATTGTTGTCATTCTTATCCTATTCATATCTCGCTCATGAAATGTGTCCTCATGTTTGCGCTAGCAAGCTTATCAATGATATCATCTTGTGGAGTGCTCAAACCATGCAGTATACTTACCTTCAGTGGTCGAAATCCAATGACAAGTAAGTCGGAGTTCTGATCAATTTGAAGCTCATTCTTATCAATTTTTTATCCAATTGGAGTGAAAGGTGCAAGGGGGGATATCATTAGCCCCGGTGGAACTTACAACATTAAATATGCTTGGGGAATTGGTATTGTGACAAACAATTATGCATAAGCCCTAACCCTCTGGAAGGGTCTTTGTCTAACCAAAGTTAAAGGTATTGACAAACTAAACGTAGTGAGAGATTCCTGAATTATAATTCATCATCTCATTAGAGGCTCTTATCTAAGGGACATCACTCTCAACGGGATCTTTATCGAAATTACTAATCTCACTAAGGACTTCAAAGAAATTTACTACTTCCACGTCCTCTGACATCTCAACTCCAAGGCTAATAGTCAAGTTAATATTGCCAGTGGTCTTTAATCTAGGATTCTTCATTTTGAAGGGAGCTCCTCCTTAGCCCTCGTTCCTTAATTTTTAGCCCTGCCTCGACTCTTCCCCTAGCCTCTTGTCTTTGGACCTTACAAACTTCGACATCTCCTCTGGGTGCCTTTATTTGGCCACCTCCTTGATTTGATTATCTGCTTGTGGATGGTTGTCATCATTCCTATCATCTTTATGATGATGTGTGTAGCCAAACTATCAATATTCTCTCCTCGTACATCTAATATGACCTCGCTCCCCTCCTACATTATGTGCCACCCTTCTCTTGGCTCCTCCTATGTGCAATGAAACTCAACAAATCAAATAACGATGGCCCTCCTGCGTTTGATTTCTCCTCCCAGGCATGCGATGAATGAGACTTGTACCTTCCTGATCCTTTGCTACCGTTATTACCCTTCGAGCCATGAATTGGCCATTAATTCCTCCCATCTCATTTGTGTGGAAAATTTGCCTCTCCCTCCCTAGTCTGTTGAACCATTGTTGATTTTGATTCATCTCTCAATAATGGACCCGACCTCCTCCATGAATTCTCCCTCTAAGTCTATAAAATATACCATTCGTCATTGCGAACGAAGATGTGATGACTCTCAGGAAGCCATATTTGGTCAAATTTCAAATCTTGAGGGCTAGAAGTAGCATATTGCAAGGACAGTGGATGAAATGGAACGACTACAAAGAGACCAGATGGATCAACAAAAGGCCAAAACAATGATGCTCGAATGTGAAGTCATATGCCTCCAAGGACGAACCAAGGAACAAGACGATAAAATCAGAAGATTGCACCAGCTAATCGTTAATTGGAAGATGAAAGAACCCCACACCTAGTGATCAACAACAACATATACACCCATAAGTCTTCAATTGCCTCTCGTCCAATGGATCAGAATGAAAAACACGTAGTGGAGTAGTCGCTTTGTGAGCTCGTACATCACATTGTTCGGGGAAACACAAGAGCAACAACAAGTAACAAAAACATGGTTCTTGAAAATGCTAGTTTCATTAACTTTCTTTAATTTTTTATGTTTTACAATGTCAAATTTTTTGTCGGGAGGTTCATTAGATTATACACTAGCAAGCATACTAGTAAAATTAAAAGAACTCTATCTGGAATCTATGTAAAAAACATAGACATGTCTCCTTTTGAATTCCAGGCCAATTACTCGGTCTACTTTTTTGCTTCTTTTTTGTATTAAAGGTTGTACAATAAGGCTGCAATCCTTTTTCTCTTTTAATGCAAACAAGTACCCGCTTGTATGAAGAAGAAAAAATTGTATAAAAAAATAGAGTTTTTGGTATCTCTCTTGATGCTTATTAATTACAGGGCTAAAATGTGGCTAAAATAATATATACTTACGTAAATAATCAAATTGAAATCCATATGCTTAATAAAATATATGTTTTATATTATAGATCTATATTATATTAATGATTATGGTCCATATGCTTGATAAAATATATTTTTTATATTATAAATTTATATATTAATGGTGATAGTCCACATGCTTGATAAAATATATTTTTTATATTATAAATTTTTATTGATAATTATGCATAACATTTAGCATATATTTATGTGCCTGAAGTGAATTAGCACATGTGTTTGTTTTATCCCAATTTGTCTAAATAAAGCATGAATTGGGAAAACATAAAATATCAAATTGATGTATGATGCATCGATAAAAAAAAAACATTTTATATAGTTATTGCATTAAGAGAAGTGAGATGTATTCGGTGTAAATAAGATGTGTAATGTAACGTAAAGCTAATAAATTAAAATGAAAGAAAATAAAATTTGTAATATAATAAAAACCCATTAAAATAAATATATATATATATATATATAGTTAATTGGGTCTTATCCAATTGAGTCGTGAATCCCAAATAAATGATGTGTGGTTGGAAAATGCTCCAACACCCCTCTTTAAGCTAATCTCCTGTGGAGGAGTAAAATAAAATAATAAAAGGGCCCCGACAACAAAGGCCATAGGTCACCCAGTACAGAAATAATCCAAAAAATGCTCAAAAAATCTAAGTGAGGAAAGAGGGAAACACCCAGTTGAAAAGAACCCCCCCCCTCAAACTGAACACTGAAGGATCTAATTTGTCCTCGCCATAGTATAACTCACCCCCAACAGTGAACGGAGGTAAGAGAACCTCTTCTCAGTCTAGCTCTTGGTGAAGATGTCTGCAATTTCCTCTTCTGTAGGGAAATATTGCAGTACAATGGTTATGTCATGCACAAGCTCTCAGATGTAGTGCATGTGGATGTCGATATGCTTGTTCCTCTGTATCTGAACCGGATCTGTCAAGATCTTGATAGCACTCTGATTGTCACAAAATATGATAGTAGAAGTGGTGCTACCGGTATCAACTATGCTAGAATACCCTACAACCAAACTGCTTGAATGAAAGCATTGACTGCTCCTCGATACTCTGCCTCTGCTGGAGACAAGGCAATGGCAGCCTGGTTTTTGCTTGACCAACAAATAGGCCCTTGAAATCATGAAAACATATCCGGAAGTGGACTTCTGATCAATGCTATCACCCTCCCAATATGAATAAGTGAATGCAACAAAGTCAAGATCGGAATCCACGACATAGTGAATGCCAAAATGTCTCATACCCTGCACATAATGCATGATCCTTTTGGTTGCCTTCCAGTGAAGCTCACGGGGTTGTTGCATGTACCTTGACACAACACTCATGGCATAATAAATATCAGGCCTGTAGTGTGTCAGATACAAAATATTTCCAATCAATTGTTGGTAAAGTGTAGAATCCACCAACGGTGTAGAATCACCATCCTCAAGACTGATTCTTGAGAGGAATGGGAATGGTGTCGCTTTACATTCTTCCATATTTAACTTATTTAGTAGTTCCAAATCATATTTTGACTGAGAATTCATAATACCATCAAAATTCTGAGTGATCTCGGGACTAAGAAATTGCCTCAGCAGGCCTAAATAACTCATATCAAATGTTGGTGTAAAGCGATTTTTATAGTGCCAATCGAAGCAAGACTACTTCCTGTAATCAATAGGTCATCAACATAAAGTAAAATGATCAGAAAATTACTTTCATTCTGTTGTAGATACACATTTAGATCTGATTTGATCTCGCAAAGTTTTGCGACAGAAGAAAGGAATCCATCTTTGCATACTAAGCTCTTGGGGCCTGTTTTAAACCATATAAGGATTTCCTTAATCTGCAGACAAGTGTTGGATATGATATCAAGGTGAGGCATTGTTCCATTATAGGGGGAATACAACTATTGTTGGACATCCATTCTCATAAACTGAGTGTTCATTTACATGTTGGGCATTTTAATATGACCATTGGGCATATATTCTCTTGAGTCAAGTGTCTTATCTTGACTGAGTGTGTTGTTCAAGTCATAGTGGTGGTTGGAAGGTAATCCCATCAAAACTAGATAAACATTTATTGGTTTATTCCTATAAACCTTTTTCGAGGTTGAAGTGACATATTATAGTTTGAATGTTTGGAATGGAGTAAGCTTCCTTCCCCGATTTTGGCTAAACCCATTTATCAAATGATTTACTGGATTAGCATGGCACATGTTAATAAATGTTCATCATCATAATTCCTAAGTAGATGGACATTAAGAGAATGAGAGTAAGATACTTTTATTTCTATAAGTATCAAGCGTAAGCCCCAAGTGAAGCCTATACATCTTTTATTAAATAGAAGGAGAGTTGGTTTGTTAAGTTGACTAATTCCCCTATACACATAGTCCATAACAAGATAATTCGAGCACAAGTTTATTGAGAATTTAATCTTGCATCTTGTCTCACATTCTTACAATGGCTTGCAAGAACTAAAGGGTATTGGGCATTCCCTAGGGATAAGTGTTGGTGAAAAAAATAGGCTATAAGTCTATCATTTATGGATCAATAGAAAGGGAGAGGGTATGTTCCATTGCCTTTGAATCAAATATCATCTATACGTTCTTTGTTTGATATTTGAGTGATCTCTGAAATTGAGGCCATATCTTTTGTAGGGTTTTGAAATGTTTAGAAAGGGATAGGGACTTATGATCAATATAGATATGGGTATGATATATGTGTACACTAGGATGTGGTAACATGATAGAATAGACATCATGATAAATGACTAGAAGAATAAGACCACTCCCTCTTGTGTTGGATTCATTAATACTTAGCACCTCATTGGGGACATAGATAAGAATCGAGGCAGTATGAATCTCATCAACATCATTTTTTATGCTAATGAAATCCATTTCAGTGATACCTATGTTCATAATGACATCAAGTTATGAAATTTTAAGGTAATGTCAAGGCCTGGTTATTAGATCAATGATTGTTGTTAACTACTAGCATAGATACATTTTAACTATGGAGTTAATATGGATCTATATTAATTCTTTCCCTAATGCAATAGAAATCAACTAGTCCCATCATTAGGGGATAAAGAGGCAGGGAGTTTGATGGAGGATGGTGGACACTGATGGCGGTTAGGGCTCGATGAGATGGAGGGGTCTTCTGTGTAGCCCTCTGCAGGCGGCAGTGATGCCGTCATCCCTGTCAGATGGGCTACACGGTTATCGAGACAGTTTTATCTTTTCATAGTTGTTTGAGGTTTTGTATTAACTTGTGGGTTATTTTTTATTACTATTAAGCTTTGCCCTAATCATCCCTCAGGAAGGTTCTTGGTTTTATCTAGCATGGATCCACTAGACAAGGTGGACTACGGGAGTGACAGATTGCGGCATCAGGACATTTGGCGATCACCACTTGGCGTTTTCAGGGAATACTCAGGCGACGGGAGCTTTGGGGTCTTTGGAGATGGAAGTTGCCGGCCGTCAGACTATTTTCCCATTCTAGGACTAAACCCTACTCTGGATTCTGTAATCTCGCCGGTGGTGGCGAAATCTATGCCGTCTCCGCATTGGTATGGTTCAGACGAGTTTTTGTGCAGGAGGAGAGAAGAGACAACATTTGGGGTGTCAAAGGCTTCAACACTCCTACTTTTTCGTCTGATGCACTTAGCTCGAAGTTCGGAAATATCCAGGAGTTTCTCAATTCGTCGGGCGGTTCGTTCATTGAATCTCCTGGGCGGGGTTATAGTGTTGAATCATTGGTGAGGTTTGATAAGGAGGAAGGGATTTCCCATTATTCTTCTTCAGGGGGTTTTGTTGTTGCTAACCTGGGCACTGCGGAACAACGGGGTTTTTCTAGTCCGTCGGTGGATTCAATACAGAAGGAATTTGTTGGTGTAGAGGATACTGCGAGGTCAATTCCATCTTGTACACGAGCAAAGGCTAGGAGGAAATGGATCAAAAACTCCGGTAAGGCTCCGAACTATGCATTAGGGGAAGATATTGGTTTTCAGCAGATTATCGACATGGTTAAATCTGTGTTGGTAGGTAGGGTTTATGGTAGGTTGGTGAGCCACAAGTCGGTCATACAGTGGGCATCTGGGGACTGGTTTGGCCACTGTGGGTATGTTCCTTGTGTGGTGGCCCTTTCAAGGGGTTGGTTCGCCTTTCATTTCTCTTCGGACGCACATGCTCTGTGGGTATTAAGTATGAACTGGTCGATCCTCAAAGTGCCTCTCCTGCTTAAGCCGTGGAACCCATTATTTGATGTAAGCCGTGAACGGATGGACACCATCCCGCTCTGGGTTCGTCTACCTGGGCTCTCATTACACTATTGGGCTGAGGAACATTTCCGGAGGATAGGTAATTTGCTGGGAACCTATCTGGAAGCGGATTTCTCCTTTGTGGCAACATCAATTCAAAAGGTGGTGAGAATTCTGGTAAATATTAATGTTCGGGAAGGGTTGTTTGATGGTATGGATCTGAAATGGGGGCCATATACCTTTTCCCAAACTCTTGATTACGAAAATGTGTCGTTTCATTGTAGACGCTGTCATGAGTATGGCCATCCGGCTATTGAATGCACTTTGTCAATCCGAATGAAGTTTGGAATCTCTTTGAAGCGTAGGATGGTGGAGAAGGTGGCAAGTGTGGATATGGAAGATGACGCTATGGGTCAACATGAGAATAATAATTTGGTGGCGCCTTCCGTTACTTTGGAGGAAGATGGTATTTTTGGGGAGGATGGATTAGTGCCAGAATCTGCATCTATCGAGGTCTCAACAGAGATCGATCACATTCCTCCTGTGGTCTTTGCTCCGGAGGGTCTTCAGCAAACTATTCATCGATCACCAGATTTGGCAGCTAGTACATCTTCTACTCCCTACTCTATCCATTCCTTCAATTTCTTTATTAAGAACTTATCATTTCCGGGTTTTGATTGGGTGGATGGGTTTAAAAATTTACATATTTCCTCTCATCTGATGGCTACACTCTATGCTCCTACGTGTTCTCCTGTTTCATCCCCTACTGTTGAAACCCTATTACTGGATTACCCCCCTGAGAAATATCTTGTTGACTCCCCGATTCTCCAACAAGTTGCTCCAGAGCCCTCCTCCCCTACGGGCTCCTTTGAGTCCGGATATTTCCTCCGCTCAATGAACAAACCTTCTGCTGGGGGGATTGAGAAAGAAAAGCCTAGATTGTCCAAGACCAGAGGCTGAAAGTCTTTCATTTCGCATGCTAAGACTCAAGCTTGCTCGGACCTTAGGAATGGCAAACAACTTTCAATTGAAAGGGCACTTAGAGCAGTGAATGCCCACAAGGAAGGGTTCCGATGAAGGTTATGTCTTATAATTGTAGGGGTCTTGCTGGTCCCTCAAAAAGACCAGCTCTGCGGCGGATGTTGGATCTAGAACATCCTGA
The DNA here is from genome assembly GCA_027924585.1 of Larix kaempferi. Lineage (NCBI taxonomy): Eukaryota > Viridiplantae > Streptophyta > Pinopsida > Pinales > Pinaceae > Larix > Larix kaempferi. The sequence goes on along the minus strand of BSBM01000672.1, from coordinate 11,124,152 downwards.
TGTGTTATTGTTACAAGAAACTATGTGTGGAGGTGATGAAGCTATTGGAAGGTTAAAATCATGGTTCCCGGGTTGGTGTTTTGAGGCCTCTGATGCAAGGGGTCGATCTGGTGGATTAGTGATTGGGTGGAAAGAAGCTAAGGTCTGTGTTTCCTCCCTCTGGGGAATGAATTCAGTTTTAGGGATGTCTTGTAGGTCTCTAGATTTTGATAAAGAATTCACAATAGCAAACATTTATGGACCTTATTGTGATCGGGAACTTTTTTGGAATTCTTTGTTGGCAAGGGAAATGATCAAGGGGGATTCTGTGATCCTGGGGGGGGATCTCAACTTTTCTCTGGGACAAGCTGAGGTTTGGGGGCCTCATGCTCATGTTGATCCCCTCACAAACTTTTTTATCAGGAAATTCACTGAAGGAAATTGGGTCAATGTTGATCCTGTGTGTTTAAAACCTTCTTGGAGGAATAAGAGGGTGGGTTTGGATAGGGTGGCGAAGAGATTGGATCGTTTTTTGCTTTTTGAGAAGATAGTGGAGTCTTTTTTCTATGTCAAGCAATGGATTGGGTCTGGAGGATGCTCTGATCATGAACCTATCTTCCTGGAGATGAAGGCCGGACCTGCCAAGCCTCCTGCTCCCTTAAAATTTAACAAGATCTGGCTACAGGATCCTACCTTTGTGGAGCTATTCCATTAGTACTGGATCCCTTTTCAACCTGGGCTGATACATTCTACAGCATTTCATTTTGCTAAGAATATCAAAATTCTTAAGGACCCAATCAAAAATTGGGCGGTTGATAAGAGAAAAAGGGATGAAAGGACTCTTAAGATTATCGAGGATGAAATATCTTCCATTTCTGGAGGGTTTGGAGGTGGATATTGTTCTCAGGTTTTGAAGGATTATCTAGTTCATTTGGAGGATCAACGGAATAGGTTATTGTTGCAGAATGAAGAGACATGGAGACTGAAGAGCAGGGCCATCTGGCTAGAAAGTGGGGATGAAAACTCGAAATTTTTTCATGCCTATGCAAAAGATAGGAGATCAGCTAACACCATTTGGAACCTTGAAGATTCAGAAGGTAATTCTCATGCTACTTTTGAGGGGTTGGCTGGAGTCGGGGTTAATTATTTTCAGAATCTTTTCAAAGCCAGTGACAGAGTGAACATTGAGGAGGTCATAAGGGTAGCTCAGCTATTCCCTCGGTTTGTTGAGCATGAAGACAACATGAAGCTGATGGATCCCATTACGGTAGATGAATTAAAAGAAGTTTTGAATAGCTTTCAGAAGGATAAGAGTTTGGGGCCGGATGGCTGGACCATTGAATTTTTTCTAGCTCTTTTTGACATTGTTGGAGAGGATCTATTACAACTAGTTGAAGATACTAGGAAGGAAGGTAGGATACCAGCCAACATTACTTCCACTTTCATTGCCCTTATTCCTAAAGTGGATACTCGTTCTAATCTGAATGATTTCAGACCTATATCTCTCTGCAACTGTGTGTATAAGATAGTTACCAAAGTTATTGCTCGCAGACTCAAACCTATTTCATCAGCTCATATCTCTGAGGAACAGTTTGGGTTTCTTGAAGGTCGTCAGATCCATGAAGCTATTGGGATTGCACAGGAGGGATTGCATAGCATTAAAACCAGAAAATTGAAAGGAGCAGTACTTAAAATTGACCTCTCAAAAGCTTATGACAAGGTTAGTTGGTTATATATTCGTCTTATGCTTACTCATTTGGGTTTTGAGATAGGCTTCATTCGCTGGATCATGAGTTGCATCTCTTTTGTTTCTTTCTCTGTTTTAATGAATGGAGCGACAACTCCTTTCTTTCATTCTGGCCGGGGCCTGCGCCAGGGGTGTCCATTATCCCCCCTGTTATTTTTGCTGGTGGCTGAAAGTCTTAGTCGGGCTATTAAGGAAGCTAGACATTCGGGTCATTTTGAAGGTATCAAGGTAGCACCGGGAGTATCCCTCTCTCATCTGCTTTTTGTGGATGATATACTGATATTTTGTTCGGGCTCTGGTAGGGATGCACTTAAACTCAAGGAATTATTGAACCTTTTCTCTTTAGCCACAGGGATGGAAATAAATGCAGGGAAATCTTCTCTTACCGTTTCCTTATTAAGAGAGGAGGAACTACATACTTATACTGACCTATTGCCCTTCACTCTACTTACCCTTTCGGAAGGGTTAAAGTATCTGGGATTCAACTTGAAGCCTAATGACTATCAGAAACAGGATTGGGTCTGGTTGCTGGAAACACTGGAAAAACTGGAGCTTCAGGTGGCTTTCAAGAGCGGGAAGATTAGTTCTGGTTAAGTCTGTGCTGGAAGCTATCCCAGTCTACTGGATGTCATTGGCATGGATTCCTAGGGGCATTTTGGATTCAAGGAGAAAAATTTGCTTCAGATTTCTCTGGAATGGCAAGGAGGATGCTCATGTTACTCCTTGGGTCAAATGGGATCGCATAGCTATACCAAAAGCATTGGGTGGTTGGGGACTCAAAAACATCTTTCATTTTTCCAGAGCATTGGTTGCAAAGTGTGGTTGGTGTTTAATAAAGTCTAGGGGTTTTTGGGCAAGGGTTATGGTCCATAAATATGTTGAGTCGGACTCTGTTGAATCATGGATCCAGTCCCCACACAAATCTCATAAAAGGTGGCTCTTACATCTGGAAAGCTATTGTATCATCCTTTCATGTTATTGAACAAAATCTAGTTTGGGATGTAGGTAATGGTCAGAGGGTGAGGATAGGTTGTGATCCTTGGGTGGGTTGTGAAGCTCAACATTTGTTGTCAGCCGGATTGATTGAGGCGTTGGGTCAGAGAGAGTATTATTTTCTCAATCAACTGGCAGATCTGGAGACCGTTTGGATGGGAAGCCCTGTTTGGAGGAGGGCTGATTCTTTTGGATTGGGGGATGAGTTGGAGGAGGAACTAAGGCAGTATCTGAGGGCTCTCAGCAGGGATCAAATATACTTGAATGAACAAGAAGACACTCTTGTTTGGGATGGGGATCCCTCGGGTAACTATACACCAAAAGGAGGATATCAATGGATTAGCAAGAACTTCTTGGTTAGAGAACATGTATGGTGGTGGAAAAATTTATGGAAAGTCCAGTGCCCACACAAGGTAAGGTTATTCATGTGGTGTGCTCTGGCCAATAGGGTTCCGACGTGGGACTTTTTGCAGCGGAGAAGCCTTCATGGGCCAAGCAAATGCTACCTGTGTAATCAGGATGAGGAGAATGTGCTGCACTTGTTTCTTCAATGTAGCTATATTACAGAGGTTTGGAGTATTGTTTCTAGGATCCTTAAAGTTATTTTCCATTGGACAGGGAACTCTCTGGAAGATGCTTGGAGATGGTGGTCTCAGAATCCTGTTTTTTCTTCTTCTAGAGCTCTTCCTCTTATTGTAATCTGGGGGATATGGCTCTCCCGGAATAAATGTATGTTTTCAGACATTGCTGGTCTCCCTGCTCTATCGACTATAAACAGTTGTGGGATTTTTCTAGCCTACAAACGTCTCAAACCTACCTCCTTAGCCAGATGTATTCAACCAGTGGATATTGATCGCTCACAGCCTTGGGGATTCTTTGATGGGGCTTGCCAAAATGATCTTTGTGGGGGAGGGGCTCTCCTATACTTGTCTCCTGTTCATTTCTTTGTGATGTCGTTTGGTTTTGGGAGGGGGACCAACAACTAGGCAGAGATTCTCAGTCTGAAACTACTTATCTCCTTTGCTTTGGAACGTACAGTCAGGAACATTACTGTTTTTGGGGACTCTTTGAATGTGATCAAGTCGGTGTCTGGCTCTTTTCAGTGTAACACTCGGAGGATTGTGGTTGTTTTGGAACAAATTCAGAATGTCTCACACACTTTTGAAACTTTTAATTGCAGGCATATTTTCCATGAAAACAACACAGAGGCGGACAAGGCCTCGAAAGAAGGGTTGCTGCTGGGGGTTGGTTTATGGAAAGTTATAGAATATGAGGATGGGGTGGGTAGGGAGTATTTCCACAGATCGTTCATAGAATGATGATCAGTTTATCTGGATGGTTGCTTTGAACAATTTTGGTATTATGTTGTTATTTATAACCTAATGTTATGTACAGGAAGGAACTCTTTTTTTGTAAAAGATATTTAAGCCATGAACTCAGTTATCAAGTTTATTTTTGTAACAGATGTTAATGCTCACGTGGTGAGAACATCATAGTTTATTACAGACAGATGCAGAAAGTTTATTAAAAAAGCTCAATATTCCACTCTTTAAAAGTGATGATGACAAATATAATTTCGTACTCTTAAGGATGAAATGAAATTACGCTTTTTTCTCCAGGAAAAAGAAAAAAATCAACTAGTCCCATACTATTCTTATATAAAAAAATATAATCTAATATAATGAATTACTTGATTCCCTAATACATATATGTAATGCTTAGTTGAACCAATTCGTAGAATTTTTAATATATATATATATAATGTTTAGTTGAACCAATTCGTAAAATTTTTAATACATATATGTAATGCTTAGTTGAACCAATTCGTAGAATTTTTAATACATATATGTAATGCTTAGTTGAACCAATTCGTAGAATTTTAAATACAATTGTTAGAACAAACTTCAACCATTCAACAACTAAATTTTAATTTCGACTAATATATGAAATTGCCGACTTTCTGAAGGCTGAATGCATATTAGCTGACTTCAAATTAAACATCTCACATTAAAATACAATCTTAATATTTTCATTAAAGTTTGAACCATTATGGAAGGCTGAATGAATGCGGTGCTTATATTTCACATGTTGTCCGTTTCTAATTCTTAGCATATAGTATGCAACATCACTTGAAAATTTCATAATATGCATGAACAACGTTGTGGGATACTTAGGTTTTTGTTAATTAACACTTTCTAACAATCTGTTAAACAACACTTGAGAACACGTAATGGAATACATTTAATGGCATATTGGTAGAAGAATTGTGTTTGTTACCAACAATCCATTAAATAGAAATGGGCAATATGTAACGGATTATATTTAATGGCAGATTGGAAAAAGTGATAGTTATTAATGTTATTTAGTGAGATATTTAATATTTTATTATATAATAGTGATCATTGGTTACACCAAATAGATAGAAAAACTGATAGCATTTTAAGGGATTAAATTATATTTAATGGTAGATTGAAAAAAAAGGATAGTTATTAATATGATTTAGTGAGGAATGTAATATTTTATTATATGATAGTGATTATTTGTTATACACTAGATAGATAGAAGCATTGATAACATTTTAAGGATAGTAGATAAAATATATGTGTAAAGAGAATGTTTTATTTGTGGCATGCTAGGAAGTATCGATATGTATTTTTTGATTCATTTTGAATATCAAAAGTATGATTTTTTTCTCTGAAAAATATGTGTAGAGAGAAAGATATATTAAGGTTTTATAAATTTCTGTAGTTTTAATTAATTTAACATATATGTTTGGTTTTTAATTTTAGGTTTAGTTGATGGTTTGTATTTACTTTTTTTTGAAGTGTCACGTGTTAGCTCCATGTTGAATCCATGTTGAGTATAAAAGGAATTACACATATCTCTCATACAGGTTTGTACAAAGTACCTCTCGACACAACAAAGGTCAAGAGAAGGAGTTAATTATAGAAAAAACACCATCCATTGCGTTGATGAAGATGAGATATATTATGAAGGCATGCCTTTATGTCACAATAGCGAATGTTGTGGTGATTATTCTTGCAGAGTTTTTTCCAACTGGTCGAAATACTAAGGAAGTGGTGGATATGGATAGATTCTTGATTGAATCATGACGTGTTCTGCGAAGCCCGACAGTAAGAATGCAAGCTGATGGAGCTCGTAAGAAGGAAAGTTACCCTGAGTGATTTTGTTTTATCCTTAAGGCTTTTTCATGGGAAAGCGGGAAGTTCGAAGCGGGTAGGTTCCACTGTGGTGGTCGCTTAAGGTTCATAGTGCTTTTCATATTTTCTGTGTACTTTAGGTTAGCAGTGCATTGTTGGGCCCCTTTTATTTTATATTGGGATCTTCTTTATATATATTATTTTATTTATACAAGTTTTATCTTTCTAAATGTTAGATTGGGATCGTCACCTACAAGAATAATCACCACAACATTCGCTATTGTGACATAAAGGTAGGCCTTCATAATATATCTCATCTTGATCAACACGATGGATGGTGTTTTTTCTATAATTAACTCCTTCTCCTCACTTTTGTTGTGACGATATTGCAAGAATAATCACCACAACATTCGCTATTGTGACATAAAGGCAAGCCTTCATAATATATCTCATCTTCATCAACGCGATGGATGGTGTTTTTTTCTATAATTAACTCCTTCTCCTCACCTTTGTTGTGTTGAGAGGTACTTTGTACAAACCCGTATGAGAGATGTGTAATTTCTTTTATTATTACTCAACGACTACAAGCTGCAAGTGCCAAGATTATCAGCGTGATTGCTAGGTTTATTGTGATGAGAATGATTAATGAGCCTATTATTGTTGCCATTACCTATGGTTTGAACAATAAGGCTACTAGTTTGGGTGAGAAGAATACATTGATCTTTGATTTGGGTGGAGGAACATTGATGTTTATCTTTTCAGTATGGAAGAGTGTATCTTTTAAGACAAGGGCATTCCTACCCAAATGCAGGTGACAGCTCAGGAGGGGCACGTGGAAGGCACTCAAGGCATGGACAATCGTGCCCAACCCGTGGCACAAGGCACATCGCCAGATTAAATACGCCAAGTGCCTTGTGCTCTTGCGCATTCACACCGGTTATTGAAGCAGTCTCGTCGTCTGAGCATGGAGGGGATTCGAGGTACAAGGAGAATTAACAAAGGTTTGATTGCAGGTGAGCTCCCGCATGCGACATCCTGTGATTTTATGAGCACATGGTTAAGTATGGGCAGAAGGGAGAATTTCATTTTCATTCCTCAGCCATCGTTGGAAAACTCTATTGGATTGGTTGTTCTCTCCATGCGCAAGGTGACTCTCTGGTACATTCCCACGCCGAGGCAGAGAGGCACTCCCTGTCGGGGAGCGCGGGTCATAGGACAACCAGGAGGAGTCTGGTTTGGGATGCAACATATGGTTATGCGACAAGCGTCTCTCCATTCCTGTTTGGGTTCTGATAGACGACCGGGAAGCTCGTTTGGTCTCTGAACATCTGGCTTGTGGAAGGATAAACTACTATTGGCTCGTCAAGAACATGATGGGTGTCTTAATGGAAGACATGATGGAAAATTGGAACTCTGCCAAGGATATTGTGCTGGATGCCAGACCTGATATGATTCAGTTTGATGAAAATATTGGTGGTCTAGAGGCCAGCTTCGCCTAGAACAATTATGCATTGGGTCGTCACTTGAGAGGTGTTACAGAGGGAGGATGTGGACCTAAGGGGAGTGGCGTGGATGGCAATACTTTTGTGGTGGTTTCGGTGCCTACAACTCACACTGGAACAGGTCTGGATCTTGTAAATTTTCGAGTGCCTTCAACTACCAACCCCTTGCTCAACAAATGAATTCGAGAGGGAGAAGGGGGAAACATCTCTCCCACGCGCAAATTGGAACCTCTGCCGGTGAAACTACCACCAAGGAGCCAGTTGATGCATTCCATGGAGGTTTCCCAATTTTGTAGGAAGTGCATGACCACCCTCATGAGGAGGTAGGCATCGAAGCTTTCCATGAAGGCTTTAGGTTCTATTTGTGACTTCTAGTTCTATTGCTATTGTTTGCTTTGTTTTTTTGTTAAAAAGACAATATATTTGTATTGTTTGCCTTGAACATTGCATAAACTTTAGATTTTTTTCGGTTTCCCTATATAGGGAAGGTGTCTTTTTGTGTTAAGCACAACTATCTCAGCATTTTTGAGCGCCTGGGGTGGTGGCTCCACCTCCTCAGGCCGCCATGGGTTGTTGACTGTCTTGTATTTTTTTCTATTCCAATTTAATAGATAGTTGCAGATTTACAAAAAAAGAAAAGACAAGGGCATTCCTCAAGACACCCATTTGGGTGGTGAGAATTTTGACAATGCTAGGGCTTTCAGAAGATTGAGGATATCTTGTGCATGGGCCAAAAGGACTCCTTAATACACTACCAAGCAAGGAAAATTTTGAGGGTCCATAATTTTCTCAAAGTGTAGAAAACTTGGTGAATCTTACTAATTCTTAAATTTGCAACCATAAATTGTTTGACTATTTAAAAAATATATATATTCAAATTTCTATGGACTTTATATAATTTCTGGATCATTTTAGCAATTTTTAGAGTAAAAAAATTATCCCATGGAATTTGGGCGAATCATCTTTGAAAAAAAGGCAATTTGGTGAATTTGTTTTTCAAAAAAATAGTTCATGGACTAAATTCCGCCCTTAAAATTTTCCATGCTACTAAGACAACAATTAATAATGATTCTTTATATGAACTTAGTGATTTCTATTCAACCATTACTAGATTTAGGTTTGAGTAAATGAACATGGATCTTTTAAAAAATTGCATGGAACCTATTAAAAAGTGTTTGAATGATGCTAAGATGGTCAATATCACTATCCATGTTGTTGTTTTGGTTGGTGATTCGATTAGAATTCCCAAGGTTCAACAATTATATTAGGATTTATTTGATGGAAAGGAGCTCTAAAATATTGTTAACAATGTATCTAATGAGATTTTTGATTATGAAGCTACAATGCAAACCACTCTTTTGAGTGTAGAAGGTAATGAGAAGGTGCAAGATTTGGTATTGCTAAACATTGCTCCCATTCCCTTTAGTATTGAGATTTCATGTGATGTTATGATTGTTTTGACATAGAAACACGTGGCATTTCTACAAATAAGGAACACGACTTCACTACATACTAAGACAACCAACCTAGCATGTTCACCTAATTCTATGAAGCTAAGTGAATCCAACAACTAGACAACAATTTTAGGGGCAAGTTTTAACTCTTTGGTAGACGACTTGCTCCAAAAGGATTTCCTCAAGGGGCAATGTGCACATGTGTAATTCCATCCCACCTACATTTTGTTATTATAGATGGTAATTGACATAACAAATTTTGATCCTACACACAAATTAGGTCTTAGGTAGAGCCATATGAAGCATGCATGTATTGAAAATAAGTTGAAAACTTATGCTTTAGTATGGAAGTTTAATTCATGTGGAGTTAAAATTTTATTAACTAATTAAATTTATAACATTATGAAATTTATAATATTAGCTTATCCTTCAACATTAGAGTGGAAAATTAGAGGAAACATTTGCTAATTAGATAGAAATATTCTTGTTATAAGAAACTACAAGCTTTACTACTGAAATTGCAACTTCAAATACTAGTTTATCTCACAAGAAAAACCTTCCATGTCAACCAAAAACTTTGAGAATTAGTCTATTTCACTCTATTCCAAAATTTTGAAACAACTTACGAGGATAGTCCCAGTCTTCACCAATATGTTGGTTTTTAATTTTGTCAAAACACCAAAATGGATCTAAATGGTCCTCTAACCGATCGGCTAATTTGCCACCTTGGGTTCTAAATGGCCAAATGATCTACCGCCATGGCTTCTAAATATTTTTAAAGCAAGGCTTCCACCTGTAGTTAGATGAAGATTAATCAAAAGAATTAAGAAAAATAGAATAAAATGTATAACAACTTTTGTCCAATCCCCCAATAGACAAATGTTTGGTTGGTTTATCATTATGTGTAGACAATCATGACTTTGAAACAACAATGATTATCTTGTTTGTTTCTTTATTCATAATTGTCTCAAACTTGGACATATTTATATTTTTCCCACTATGCCGCCTCAATCCTTGTCATTGCCTAATTTCATATCAATGATTATAATGATTGAATCAGGATGTGTCCAAAATCATCCAAGCCAACATATCACAAACCCATTCACCAATATTCCAACATATTTATGAATAAACAAAGACCTTTGTTTTGGTTAAAAACAAGAATGGTTTAAATTGTATTAGCATCCAAGCTAGATAGCAAGTTAGTACAAAATTCAGAGTGCACTTATATTTCAGAAGGTGTTGCTATGTTATGCTTGCAAAAAGAAAACTAAAATCCTTGATGGTTATACATACTATAACATGATTTCCGGTGGATACAACTTGTAAAAGACTCCCAAAACAAAGTAGCATCGAAAATACATAAGAAACTACAAGACTAAGGAAAGTATCATTTACTCATAACATCGTCTTGGGATTGATTAGAGAGAAGAGGTTCCTGATTTCTTTCATCCCTTGCTTCTCCAAGCTAGTGAACTATTTATTCTTCATTGAATTCTGGGGGTTGGAATCCCATTGAGGCATTCATGTTTGAGGCTATTTAGGTTGATCCTTTAGCAAGTGTTGAGTATGTGGCTTCCAATTTCTCAAAATTTTCCTTTAAAGTATGAATTTGTTGCAATAAGAGATTCATGAATATGTCATTTTGAGCTTCTTGGTGTTCAAGTTCATGAGCCTTAGTGTTGATTGATAAAAATGAGGTACGATTCCCTTTGATAATGTTCTCTTGTCTACAAAGAAAGCAAAAATTTCATGGTATTCTTGTTGGAAAAATAAGTGATTATTGTCCATAACTATTACAAACAATGCTATGTGGAATTGAACCATAATTCCCACTTAGGCTATGTTCATAGAAATAAGAGATAACGTGTCTTTGATATAGAGAGAGTGAATCCGTGACCCAACATGATAACTTATAGAAGAGTCGCCATGGTAAACATAACCCAAAATGAGATTCTAAACATAAACCAAACTAAGATGCTCAGCATAAACCAAACTGAGATGTAGTGGGAGAAGAGATGGAGACCTATATCTATGGGACGTAGAGGTCTGTAACCAATAGACCAATGAGATCATACACATTATACATGAGATCAAGAGGTAACTCAACTTATTCCTAATGATAATCCTATACAATGATGTTGGTTGTTGATAGGCCTAAATCCTAGTCCTAACGAACCGTGAAGGTGAATAATATTAAAACTCCATAAGAAACAAACCTGGCAATTGCAGAGAGAACTAGAAGGCTTAGACTTGGAAGTAGTCTTTTGATGTTGTTTAAGTCTACCCACAAACTTGAACAACAACCAAAATTGATGGAAGTCTCATATCCAAAATGCATCTGTAGGTGGAGGATACATGATTTTATGTAAAGGTTGGAGGGTAGATTATGGTGTGTGTGAGGGTAGGGCACCTATTAATGTTTCTTCCCATATTCCATTTTTTGGAATTAATTCTAATTGACATGTCTCAACCATTGTGAATTGTGTCATGCAAAGAGACCACTTAGATCTAGGGGATGGTACAAGTAACGTTAACCCCATTTTTTATTAAGTACTCCTTGCATTAAACTTGATGATTGGTGAGCTAACCCATTTGAGTTTAGAGAAAGTATAAGGAAGAACTTAATTTCATTGAGAGTTTGTATTTCTTTTTTAATCTTGGTTATGATCCTAGAAAGGATAGTGTCTTTGGGATTAGAGTGATTGTTCATACGATGAATAATAAGAGAGGATTCCCCAAAAACCAGAAGACTCTTGATGTATTTTGATGTAGCTTTTGTCACTCCTTGAAGGAGAGAATAGGCCTCTTCTGTATTATTCATTGTCATTATGAAGCCCCAAGAAAAACTGCTTATCTGATCTCCTATGGGATCTATGATGATGCCCACCATACCTACCACCCCTATATTTTTTTTAGATGCTCCATTGAAGAATAATTCATGCTTTAATTGTTGTTTTAACCAGTATTTGAACTCTCCCTCCTCTTTACGGATTTTCCATGAGTGAGCTTTGGCTCTAGGATTGCTTGTGGGATTGGGATCAACTATGGTGTTTGACAAGATGATTTCCATCCAACTAATTTCCCCGGGGTCAAGGAGCATGTCTTGATGTCTAGCTAGGCCTTGATCATCATACCTATGGATTTAGCTATCATGAGGTAGGGGGTCCCATGTTGACTTGGTAAGTGGCCTTGTTTCTAGCCAACCACACCTTCCAGCATATATACTTGGTGATTGTGTTCCATGCCCTCTTGAAGTTTGGTTTATTTATGAACGATCCATTGTATTTTTTTCTAGAGGAGAGACATCTCTTTCCATTTCCAAGGGAGGATCCATCTTGAGTTTAGTTATTGCAGCATTAAATTCCACACATGAAGAGTAAAGGGGAATTCTAGGAATAGGTGTTTATGGGTTTTAGCATTGTCTTTGCATATGGCGCACCAAGACCGGCCATTTATTCCACACTTAATAATTTCTTTTGCAGTTAGTAGCTTTTTTTGTGCTAAGACCAACCAAAAGAGTTGATATTTGGTAGGCCATTTGATTTCCATAATGCTTTCCAAATACTTGCTTGAGATCGTATATTTTGTGAGGAGAGCTACAATTCATATCCTTGTTTGAAACTATCTGATTGCTCATCACAACAATTGATATTTCTCTGGAGACCACAAAGAGATGTCAATGAGGGTGCAAATTGCTATGCTTTGCATCCATTATCTAATTGGATGCAACGATTCTTCCTACTCTATGGGAGTGTTCCCAAAAATACTACCCTTCCAAACTAATATCCCAATCATTGCCAAGAATCCATGTGGCCTTGGATTGAATCAACATGGAAACTGTTTTATCAAGTCTCCAAATATATGATCCCTTTATTTGATCAATGAGAGAATCTATACATCTTTTGTTTTCCCCAAATAATATTTTTTCATCATGGCATTCTTCCACCAATCAGGTTTGTTGGTGATCAATATCTAGATAATTTTGGCCCTTATTTCCATATTCCATCATGTGTGGGTCTTTGATTCAAAGGCTTCCATGATATTTTGGAGCTTTGACTTTGTTCCAGTTGAGCAAGTGGAATTTTTTAATGTTGGTTTTACGTCCCTGGCACATAAAATTATGAATTTCAATGGAGATTTGTTTAGAAATACCTGATGGTGCTAGCATAATAAAGTATGGAAGAGCATGAGAGCTCAATGGGAAGATTTAAGAGGATATTTTTCCTTCTTGTATTTAGGCACTAGGTACCCAATTGATTGAGTTTGCCTTTGATTTTTCTATTTGTGCTCTGTCATATTGTTCCTAAAGCATTCCTAGGTATTTGAATGAGGACCAAATCTCCACGTAGGGGAACCTAATAATTATGGAAATACATGGAGCAACCAATTGTGAGTATTCCAAGTGAATATTTGAATTTTTCCATTGTCGGATTTCCCTCCTGGTGCATTAAGGTAGTGCTCAAGAATTGAGTTGAATATTTCTGCAATAATTGTTAATGTGCCTCCCATTAAAAAATTGTTATCAACAAATTGTGAGTGGTTTATTCCTCTCACTCAACTCAATATGATGATCCCTTGGAGGTTTCCTTCAAATATTTCCATCTCCAATTTTCTGCTAAAGAATATTCCATTATGATGTAAAGTAGGGGGAAAGGGGGAAACCTTGAAGGAGGCCCCTACTGCTTTGAAAAAATATAGAAGGATGCCCATTTATGGGGGGGAATCCACGGCCTTGAGATGTAAGATCTAGTCCAATTAAAAAACTTGGGTGACGAAAATTTACTGAGGACATCCACAAGGTAGGTTTGTTTGAATATATCAAAGGAATTGGCCATATCTTCTTTTTTTTTCCCAAGAAAAAAGCGTAATTTTATTTCAGCAGAGGTGAAAAAATTACATTCTGTATATGCATATAGCATGCGGTTATCCATTGAAGGACGATACTTTAGTAACCAAAGATTTCAGTATAGCAGTCCATTGTGTTCTATCAAAAGCCAATATATGGCCAGTAAAAACAGTATGTAAACATCATATCAAAATATGACAGAAAAAAACTATAAAAGACAGGTGGTTCCCCGAGCCTCCTGTTTTCCAAAACATAGACTATAGAGTTTGAAAGGACGCAGCCTTTCTTTAAAAAAACAAAAATTAAAACCATCCATAGTAAAAAGTAAACATCAAAAAACAGTTTCCAGCTACTGTTCCTGTATAGTCAAGAGGTCCATGAATGGTCTATGATAGTATTCATAGTCGATCCCATGGCGATGTTCTATTATTTTCCACAACCCCATTGCCATTTCCCTGCCAGCCATAGCAGCCTGGTCCGCCTCCTGGTTGTTCTCCCTGTATATATGTCTTGTCATAAGCTTTTGACAAGTCAATCTTGATTATAGCTCCTTTGATTTTCTTAGATTTCATACTATGGATGCCCTCTTGAGCAACTCCAATCGCCTCGTGAATTTGTCGTCCTTCCAGAAATCCAAATTGTTCCTCAGAAATATGCTTGGACAGGATGATTTTAAGCCTCCTGGCAATAATTTTTGACACCACCTTCTATACACAATTACACAATGAGATGGGTCTGAAATCACTTAAAGAGGAAGAATTGTCAGTTTTAGGTATGAGGGCTAGAAAGGTGGAGTTTAGGGCAGCTGGGATCCTCCCAGAGATTCTAGTGTCTTCCACCATCTGCAGTAGATCATTCCCAATAAGATCAAAAAGTGCAATGATGAATTCAACAGTCCATCCATCCGGCCCCGGGCTTTTGTCTTTTTGGAAACTCTGTAACACTCCCTTAAGCTCCTCTTCAGTAACTATTGCCATCAGTGAATGATTGTCATCCTCATCCACAAACCGAGGAAAAAGTTGTGCCATTCTAACAATTTCCAGAATATTAGCCTGTGCAGGGGCTTTGAAGAGAGTTTGGAAGTGATTTACCCCAACCCCAGCCATATTTTCAAAAGAAGTCTGGGGATCCCCCAACGAGTCTTCCAGGCTCCAGATGGTATTAGACGCCTTTCGACCTTTAGCATATGCATGAAAAAATGTTGTATTCTCATCCCCAGCCGATAGCCACAAAGCCCTGCTTTTAAGACGCCACGTTTCCTCTTTTTCCAGTAAAAGCAAATTTCTCCTACCTTCCAGTGAAATCAGGTGTGCTTTTTCTTCAATCGTGCCCAGTCCCCCAGTGCCAGAGTCATATATAGACTGTAGTTCCAATTCAATAGACTTCAGATCTCTATCATCTCTACCCTTCTTTTCATAGGCCCATTCCTTCACAGGCCTTTTAATTCTTTTGATATTAGCAGAGAACTGATGAGAGGCAGATTGACCCCCCCCTAGGGTTGAAAGGTACCCATAGGGATCCCACCAAGTCAAAAAAAGTCTCATCCTATAACCAGATCTTATTGAACTTTAGCGGTCCAGCTGGTTTAGATGGTCCGTCCCGAATCTCCAAGAAAATGGGGAAATGGTCAGACGAGCCCCCCGACCCTACCCACTGTCTCAAAAGGTAGCTTCTATCCACAAAAAATTCTGACACCAGAAACCGATCCAACCGTTTCTCAACCCTATAGTCACCTGTCCTGTTATTCCTCCATGTAGCTTTAAGAAGAGTAGGTTCAATATCCAGCAGATTATGTGTAACAAGCTTGTGGGTGAAGTAGCCAGCCAATGGGTCAGGTCGAGCCCTACTTCCCCACACTTCTGTTGGACCAAGAGAAAAATTAAAATCCCCTCCGAGGATCAGATTTCCTTCCTGTAGCAAGGGATGCGTGAGGAGAGAATCCCAGAATGGAGCCCGGTTCAAATAAGGACCATAGACATTTACCACCGTAAAAAGTTCCCCAAAATCCAGAGAACAGCAGGTCATACCCAAAACCGCATCCACACCCCAGAGGTTGTGGCATTGAACCGAACGAGTGTTCCAACCCATAGCCAGGCCACCCGACCGACCATGAGCATCCAAGGTAGCAAAATTCCATCCTCCAAACCAACTTTCGAGTAATGTTTTTATACCCTCACCAACACCCATAGTCTCCTGGAGTAGAATGATATCCGGGTGTTCAAGGGATACCACTCTACGAAGTGCTGTTCTTTTATGGGGACCAGCAAGACCCCTACAGTTAAAGGACATAACTTTCATTAACGACCCCTCTTCGGGGCACACACTGCTCTAAGCACCCGATCAATCGTCACCTGTTTGCCATCAATCAAATCCATCTTGGCCTTGGATTGTGCTTTAGAAAGATGTGATTTCCTACCACGACCTTTCCCAATTTTATTCACCCCAGTACCCAACCCTCTCGGGGTAACTTTGGTAAGTGATCAAAGGAAATATCTAGAGTCCGATGAGGTAGTAGTGGGGGAAGAAAAAACCATCAACAGGGCCAGGATCAGTTTCAGGCGGTAGGTCCAGCCGTCTCACCCCAGGGTTCGGCAAAGTAAGGTGGGTGGAGGGGAGGGTATGTGGAGAGGTAGGGTGGTCAGATTCAATACAAATAGGTTCCACAATATCCATAGCCGAGGAGATCTTCAAATTTTTTAAAGCCTCAATCCAGTCCAGATTATCGAAAGTACAGTTATTTAAAACAAAATGCAAGGAGAGGGGATTAATGGAATGAGAAATACCCGCCGACGAAGTCCCGGGAATCGAGGCAGTAGCAGATGGAATCACCCTCTCTGAAGATCCAGGTATCGACTGTCCAACATCTGGCGCCTCCAAACCCTGATCCTGAAGAAAGCCATCAGTCCCTTCTGCCGTAGCCCCACGTCCCGTGAGAGCAATATCAAGTGGGTCTTCCTTATCCCGGGGTTTTCCATGGCCCTCATCCGCATCCAGAGCCACATCCAGAGAAGGTCCAGTAATAGGAATAGTATGCGGCGGGGTAGACTCCGCAGCAATTTTATGTGTCCCTCCATATTTCCTCCGTAGAGGAAGTTTACATTCAGCCACTGGGTGACCATATGCATGACAGCGGCGGCATCTGAATGGAACGTTTTCATAGTCCAATTTCTACACATAAACGAAAGGACCCCAGCTGAGGGTTACATCCGGTGCTAACCCATCTCTGATGTTCAAATTAACAAGAATCCGGGCAATCTTCCTTTGGCGAGTCTGTAGAAAACTATAATCTCCATCCAAATAGGTACCAATCAGGTTTCCTATCCCTTTGAAATGTCTCTCCGACCAGTAATGGAGTGGCAAACCAGGTAGCCGAACCCACAGTGGAACAAGATCCAGCCGTTCCCCGGGTCGCATCAAACATCGGATGCCAAGGTTTAAGCATGACCGGGCAGTGATCCCAGCTCCAGTTGGAATTAAGAACCCATTTAGTATGTGCCTCCGAGTGGAAATTAAAGGCAAACCAGTTGCGGGTTAATTCCACAACTTCCGGGGAATAACCCAATTCTGCAGCCCAATTTTCTCCCACCCAGGCCTCAATGGTGCGCAGAGAGAAGGATCTGCCCAATGCCTTACCCACCAAGGTGATACTGGTCATCGTGATTAATTGATTCCACTCAATGTCATCCCCCAGGGCATAGTTATGCTTGTTCCTACTCATCTTTAACCATCGTTTTCTACCACGTTTCACCTGATGAGAGTCATCCGAGGAAGGGCCACCCCACTCTTCGGAACTAGTACCAGAGCCCACACATGGGCTAGCAAACCCACGGTGTTCATGCACCTCCAGTCAATCCTGTCGCGTGCCTTCCCTCGCCCCAGCAGTGTCCAACACAGGAGAGGGGTCCGTAGTTGGTAAAACCACCCTACCAGATTCCTGCCGACCGTCAATAACCGCAAGTGGTCCTTCCTTACCATCCGTCAAAACCTCGATGGCTTTGATTACCTGTTCAGACGACCATAGAGAAGTCCCAGTTTCCGACAAAGGTGATGTCGATGGAATACGGCCTGATACAACGTTTAAAGGCCCGAAACCTGGAGAGCTAGCAAGAAAACCGGAAGGCGAAAACCCTAGCTCTGGGTTTATCTCCAAAGAAGGTAAAACTTCCACCCCACCCACAGCTGATTGTGTCCCATCCTGCCACCTGGCACGCATGGGCTGGGTCCAGATGGGCATACCATCCGACGGGTCGAAAGCATAGTCCACCATGTCATCGTAATTAGCCATGGCGGTAGCAAACCCACAGTAATTTAATCAGTAAACAGACGTAGATACAAAAACCCCGAGGGTTTAACCAAGATACAAATAATCCCAACAAGAAAACAATAGGAAGACACGATGTTCGATGATGAAATGTTCGCCACCCCGCATGCGCTAATTGTCAGGCTGTTAATCTCATCCTGACAGGAGAAACTCCACCATCGCCCATCCTAGGGTTCCGCCATGATTACCCCTATGAGCTCCAAGAAAACCCAAAATCCCAAATTCTTCATTCTTTAACTCTCTGGCCATATCTATTTTAATGATCATTCATCTTTCTTTGTTTTTTTTTACTAAAACGGTTATAGGACTTTTTAATTTATCACCTGGCTTAAACAGCTGCCAGTAGCTTTACATCCAGTGATGCTGGTCCAACATAAGCATAATTTCCAGAGATACTGCCAAGAATATAATTGCACCCATTACAAAAGATCTGGAATGTGCAATACAGACATAGGATTCTTAATAGCATAAACATAATAAGTGCCACTAGTATTACTGAGAATAAGCTGATCAGAGAGGATGGAATTCAATGTTCTGTTTTTGGAGTCTTTCCATTCTCCTTGAGCATTACATCTACATTTTTTTTCTAGCTCTACCAGCCAGTTTCCAATTCCACCTGCAGCATTTGCCAGATCCTTTATGCTTGTCTACTTGTCTTCGAATATTTCCTCCCTCAGCTCTTTGAGTTCTTGATTCATGCACTCCCATCGACTGGTTCCGGATGTTTGCATTCTGGTATGCTTGTTCTCCACCTTGTGATCTGCATCCTTTAGTTCGATCAGATCGTCCTGAATTTGGGAGAGACGAGCTTCTAAAGTGGAGGACGAGCTTGATGCCATTGCTAGACCCGATTTGCTCCCCTCCAGATCTCCTGCGCATGGTCTGAATGTTGCTCAGCGACTCCTTCAGCGATTTGCAGAGCTGGTTGCTGATAGCATTGTGAGAATGCATCCTGATGTAGGCTCGACCTTTTGTTTTCATCGGATTTTTGAATTGATTCTCATCGATTACCTGCGATTTCCCTTGCTGGAAAGGAGATTTACCATGCTGGATATGAGTTTCCCTGGAGGACGTCGATTGGAAGCCACTTCCATTAGTTTCAGGCCCGGTACAAGGAGAGCAGAGATCATGATACGAGCTCTGGTCAATATTTGTCTTCTTCCTGGACGTTATGTTCCTCGATTGCCTCAGACTACTCGCCGACGAAGGGGAATCTTTGCTTTTTGAAAACGAAATTATCATTTGCCTTTCCTGGTCAAATCTAAAAAGGACCTCTCGACTTGCACTAAGGGATGGGCACATGGTTATAGGCTCCATTAAGACAGAGGACTCCCTTGCTCAAGGAGACTCCCAAATTAGCTTCCTGGTCTACGTTTTGATTGAGATTCCGAAGGACATGGTAGAGCTTTACCTCCTCGAAAGCGTTCATCTGAGAAATGACTTTCCTGTAATAGTGGGCCAACTCCATGCTCTTGGGGGCCTTCTTCAGGTTGAGAGCCTGAATGATAATTCGGGAATCCCCAATGATAATGAGCTTCTTAATGGCGAGCCTTCTAGCCTGATTTAGGCCCTGCCAAATAGCGAGAATTTCAACAGCATTGTTAGAATTTTTTCCCAACTCCTAGGAGAAGTTGAGGATAATTTTCCTAGATTGGTCTATCAGAACTCCTCCACTTCCCGCAGGCCCGGGATTCCATTTCGAGGCCCCATCCACCTGCAGAATGTGCTCATTCAGAGAGGATCTCCATTTTATAAACTCTTGCTCCTCTAACCTGATTTCCCACGGAGTCTGATGCTTCGAAGAGAGCTTGATTCTGGTAAGAAGAGAGGGGTCTAGCTCTTGGAACCAGCTGTGCTCCTTATTGTCTGGGGTGGTTTCATTAGAGATTTTTGGATTTGAGGCTACCAGCTCCCCAATCAAGGCCTTCACTTTGGTTGCCACTTGGGCCGGCGTGCCTGCTATTTCCTTAAAAATTCTGTTATTACGTTCCAGCCATACTTTCCAACAAAGGATTTTAGGAACCCACATCCAACACATCTTTAACAGCTTCATTTGAGAGAGAAGAAAGGGATCTAAGTCGGGCCAGAAGGCAAATAAGGCAGAGATGGAAGGGGGGAGAGACGGGTTCAGCTGATCAAGAATAATATTCCAGAGTTCTAGAGCAAAGGGACACTGCAGAAACAGATGGGTCGAGTTTTCCTCATGGCTGGCACAAAGAGGGCATTTTGAAGGCCCTTCCCAACCTCTTTTTAGAAGATTGTCCCAGGTTAAAATACTATCATGCAGAAGGGACCAACAAAACAGATCAATTTTGGGAAGAGAGGGATGGGTCCAAAGGTTCCTCCAAATCGAGGGATCTGGGGCAACCCGAGGGATGGCTTTAAGGGCTGCATAACCAGTAGCAACAGAGTACAGACCAGAGGAGGAGCCCCATCCTCTTTTATCCTTCAGCTTAGAGGAAATGGGGGAGAGCCCTTGAAGAGCATCTAAGAGGGAGCGAGCTTCATTTTCGAGAGCTTCCGAGACAACCCCCAGGTCCCAATTGGTCCAAGAGTCATCCGGGCCCCAACTTGATAGATCCCAAAGGGTGAATTTGCCAATCGAGTGAAGCTAGTTTTTAATGTTCTCCATTCCCTCCAAGGCGTTAAGAGGAGGCTGCCCTAGTATGGAGTCTTCCCAGAACATGATTTTGAAGCCATTTCCCGAAATCCAAGTGAGGTTGGAAGATATCATATTCAGGGACTTAAGACAGAGAGTGAGGATTGGAGAGCCTTTCCTAGTCCTTGGGGGACAGTCCAGGCACCTTTCTTTGTGACCTCTGAAGTACTTTGTTCTTAGAGCTTTGGAGCTCGAAGTGGTTTTCCCCCTTATCATTTTCCAAAGAATCTTTCCTCCCATTGCTAGATTCTGAGTGGCCACATCTCTGATTTGCAGCCCTCCTTCCCATTTTGGAGCTTTTATTTTGTTCCAGCTTACTAAGTGCATTTTCCTCCCCTCATTCCTTCCCCCTTCCCAAAGGATTTTTCTCAAAATTTTGTCAATCTCTTGCACTATTCCTTTTGGGGCTAAAATGAGTGAGGCTTGGTAGACTGGAAGGGAGGTTAGGACAGAGTTGATAAGAACAATTTTACCTGCTTTGTTCAGCCAGGAAACCCCCCATGACAATATTTTACTCTTGAGTTTGTCCATCAAGGGCATCCAAAGACTCTTTCTGGGGGCAGCTTTCACAAGAGGAATTCCGAGGTATTTTATGGAGTCCCACCTGGAAGTTCCTTCCATTTCCAGTGTCCTAGATATCTCTGTCATTTCGATGGGGGGGCAGTTCCAGCTGTAGATTTTGCTTTTCCTCAAACTGATTTCGCTACCTGAGGCCTCGGTGTAAGCATCCAGCTCATTCTTGAAGGATCTAGCCGTGGTGAGATTAGCCAGACCCAAGAGAAGGGTATCGTCAGCGAACTGGGCATGATTCAATCTCTTCACTCTGGGGGTGATAGAGAGCCCCCTTAGAGAATGCTACTGATCGTTCTTGTCTAGCTGAAAGCTAAGGACAGAAGCTTGAATGACATAAAGCAGGGGGGACAGGGGGCAGCCCTGCCTAAGACCCCTAGAGGCTTGGAAGAAATTTGCCGGTCTCCCGTTCACCAAGGGGGCGATCCAGGGTCTCAAGATGCAAGCTTTGATCCAGTTGAATAACTGGGGATGGAATCCCAATTTATGCATTACAGCAAAAAGAAAGTTTACCCGAACTCTATCAAAGGCATTGGCAAGGTTGAGTTTGACTATCATACCTTTCTCTTTCTGATGACAGCTTGAATGAATTGCCTCTTGGACCAGGATGATGTTGTCCTGAATTTGTCTGCCTTGGATGAAGCCCCCCTGGTTCTCCAGGATGATCCTTGGGAGAATATTTTTTATTCTGTTTGCAATAACTTTAGTGATGATTTTGTACCTAGTGTTGCAGAGCGAGATAGGGCGGAATCTGGAGAAGTTTTGGGCACCTTTTTCTTTAGGAATTAACGCCAGAAAAGAGGAATTGCTGCTTCCTCCAATTTTGCTGCAATTCTGAGATTTCCTAACCATTTTGACCAGATCCTTCTGAATAATGTCCCAACAGGTTGTTAAGAATCTGGCCGAGAACCCGTCAGTCCTGGGAGCTTTGTCAGGATTCATTCAGGCTAGATCCTTCTTATCTCCTCAGTCGAATTTGGGGCAGTCATCCTGCGATTGTCTTCCTCAGTTATTAGCGTGGGGATCTCAGACAGAGGGTAGCGATCCAGCCTAGGGAGCGTATCCATTTCTTCTGTGAACAGACCTTTGAAGAAAGAGTGGGCTGCGATCTTGATCTCTTCAAATTTGTTGAAAGTTTGGTCTTGGAAGTGGATTTCTCTAATGGTGTTATGGTTCTTCCGAGCTTCTGCCTGCTTATGAAAGAAAGAAGTATTTTTATCACCATCTTTGAGCCAGAGACAGCGCGCCTTTAATCACCAGTACTGCTCTTCTCTTCTCAGCGCAAGATGGAGGGCCTTTTGAAGATCGATCTCAACATTTAGCAGCTCCGGGGTGATCGCGGCTTCCTCCATGAGCAGCTGGTGGCTGCCTAGCGCACTTTGAGCTTGGATTCTTTCAGATATAGGGGAGAGATGGTTCTTCGCCCAGATTTTCAAGGCAGCTTTAAGCCTTCTCAACTTCTCTTCCCAGATGAAGAAAGGCGACCCAGAGACTGCTTTTTGCCAAGTTTTCGAGACTAGTTCATAGAAACCTTCCATGGAGACCCAGAGGGGGTTGAAGCGGAAGGGGATACGCCCCAATTTTTCTCCAGAAGTCAAAGAAAGGGAGATAGGCTTGTGATCAGAGGTGCAGGCCTGGAGGATTTCAGAGTTTGCAAAGAGACCAAGGGTTAGAAAGGAAGTGTGAACAAGGAATCGATCCAGGCGGGCAGCAATATGTCCTGGGCCCACCCTTTTATTTGTCCAAGTGTAGTTACCTCTGCTGGGTTTGATGTCCTCCAGATCCCAGTCCGATATGATATCTTCAACCCACTCCCATGTCAGGTCTCTTACGGGAGAGCCTCCTTTCTTTTTCGAGAGGGCGAGAGTGACATTCATATCCCCATTGAGCACAAGATTGTCATGCCGGTTTGCTGTCAGGAACAGGTTCAGCGAATCCCAGCATTCTCTTTTTTCTGAAAGGAGAACCGGAGCATATATGTTGAAAAGACTGATCTGGTGCCCCGAGTCTCGGTGCTGCAACTTCGTGAATAACCAATGGGTAGTGCTGTAGTCCTCTAGCAGATCTAGCGTGGAGGAGTTCCAGAAGGTGGCTATCCCTCCTGAGGCTCCCCTGGAGCTGACTGCTCTTCCTTCTCCTTTTTTCCAAAACTTTTTGCTCGCCTGGATGGTCTCAGGCTCCTCCATTTTCGTCTCCTGGATCAGAAGGATCTTCGGGGAATTCATTCTGACAAGATCTTTGATTGCTTCTTCTTTGGTCTTGCTTCCCATCCCTCGACAATTCCAGGAGACGAACTGCATTAGGGTCAGGAGGAGGGGGGGGTTGCTCCTTTCGAAGCCTTGCCTTTCTTTGAGGATCTAGTTTCCATCATATCCGGGATGGTTTGCTGGACTCCTGCTGTTACATCCTTGTACAATTTCTCCTCCCTTTTTTTCCGATCTGGTTTCCTTCCTCTTGGAGTCTTTTCAGGCGTTCCAACCGAGCTGCTTGTCTCTGTGGCCCCCCCGTTAGATTCAGCTCCGGTTTCAGAGCCTATAGAGGTATTTTCATCATCCGATTTCAAAGCTTCTTTTGCTGGTGGGGCGTTCTTGTTCTTGGCTGGGTTATCTGAAGGAGACGAAGAGTGGGAAGCTATCTCTATAAGTTCATTCTCCGGTTCCTTTGGTGGTGCTGTGTCTTTTTCCGAGGGCTCCTTCGAAGGGTTCGAGTTCGCCTGAGGCTGTTCCTTCGAATGTTCCGGTCTTGACTCTTTGGCTTTTAAGGCTGGTTTGTTTCTCTTAACCTTTTGCCATCCTTCATTTTCTTCCTTTTTAGGGGATTGGTTTTTAGGGCAGTTCCTCTGGAAGTGCCTGTGCTCTTGGCAGAGCCTACATTTAAATGGGAGGTGTTCGTAATCCACTTTCTGAAAGTGAGTCCAAGTGCCCACCTTTAGCTTCACTGCCTCCGGGAGCCCTGCCTCGAGGTCCACTTCGACACAAATCCTGGCACATTTGTAGATGGACTTGTTGTCTGCCTTATCAACGAATTTTCCTATTCCGTTTCCGATCATTTGCAGCGCTTCATAGTTCCAGCAGTGGACCGGCAGATTGGGGAGCCTGACCCAGACCGGCACCTCCTTAGGCAGATCCACCGTGGGATCAAAATCCGGAGTCCATCGGTTCAGGTACAGCCCCTGGGTACCCATAAAGTATGGGCCGTTTTTGAAGATGAGGTCCTTATCCTCCTTGTTTATGAATTCGAAGAGAAAGTAGCCACTGCTCAGAGGGTAGTAGGTGACTCCTTGCTTGAGGTGAGGCTTCCAATTTCTTTGAATCCAGTCGTCGGTGGTCTTTGCTGAAGGCCAGAGACCCATAAATTGGCCAACTAGACCTCTCTCAGACAGGGCTAGAGCAATCTTTACCGAAGTCATCTCTGGCCAGGCGATTTCAAGGATATCTGCAAGTTTTTTGATGAATTTCGGGACCGAGGGAGGAGCTTTCCTCTTCCCACCATTGGCGACCAGCCTCCTGAACGCGTCCAGCTCTGCAATCGGGGGGGGAGGAGGGGGATCCTCGCCCCCAGGGGCGGCCATGGCTGCGCCTGAACCCTAGCTCTCTAAACACGCGCGCTCGCCCAGCCTCAAACGCCCACACCAGTATTCACAAAATGACCCATTCATCTTTCTTTGTTAGGCTAACTTAAGTGAATGAATTATGGCACCAAGATCATGTTGTAAAAATTTTTCCTATTGTGGATGAAACCTCCTTGATTGGGAAATATTGTCTAGGGGAGGATCTTATTCACCCAATTTTCTATAATTTTAGTCAAGATATTATAAGAGGTATTGGATAGTGATTTGTGATGGAATTTGGAGAAGGAAGTGGGATTTGCCTCTGTAGGAACGAGGGAAAAAAGGATGAGATGATGCTTCCTCCCACTTTGTGCTTCTTGTGGGAATACTGGAGCATGTAGGACAGATCATGCTTGATAATGGGACCATAGATTCTATAGAAATTAATTGGGAATATGAAACGGTAAGAATCCGTTTACTGGAACTTCTCAAACTTCTACTTTCGAAAATACAAATAATCCATGAATATATATAAAAGTTGATAAAATAGATATGGTCGTTTACAAGATAGACTTTCCCGTATTTATAATTGTTTAAAGGGTGTCTAATGCAACTCTTCATAAAGAGTTACACCATTTCATTAATTAATTATATTATTATATTATTCTTGTTTGTTGTTATTATTATTATTATTTCTATATATATATATGTTGATGTTTTATTTTAATATTATTTTATTAATAACATTGCCTTCCCCTTAAGGGAAGCTTTGTTCTCAAAGCTTATTTGGCGACAATGATTACGTCTGATTTTTCGCTTGTAATGTTATTTCTCGATCTTTTGTGTTAGTTTTTGCGACATTTGATGAAATGAAGCGATACGAGTTACGAATTCCCCAGAAGAACTGTCGAATCGTCTCTGATGTGTTCCATCCCAAATTTAATTTTATCGGAACTATTTGTTCGCTTTGTGAGAGGGGTCTTCTCATTTTTTTATTATTTTGATTTGATGTTCTTACTTGTCTTTCAACATAACTCCTTTGTGTATGTTCATTTTGACCCTGTTGTTGGTCAAAATGACGTTTATAATTGGGATGTCTGTAAGGCGTATGCGTTGTTTGTTTTTCTTTCTTTTGAACTGTGGCGAGGATTGCCTTCACTTCCTCGATTTGATTTTTGGATGCATCTTCCTGGATTTGCTCTTCTTGGTTCTCTAGTAGATTTTTATGATTCTGAATCTTTTCGATTTTTTCATCTTGCGATTTTTTGTCAATTTCTAACTTCTTGATTTGATCCTCTAGTTCTTGTTTACGATTTTTCAGATGATGGTTTTTTTCTTCTTGTTCTAGTATTTTTCCTTCTAGGTCTTCATTGGAGTTTTCCATCTTCTGACTATGTTTCGATTTCTTGATTTTCGTAAGTAATGTTTTGTTATGAATTCTTAGTCGAAATAGTTCTTCGGTATTTCTTGCTAATTCGTCCTTGATTTTCTTAATTTCCAGCTTGTGCGTTTTTTAGTAGCGTCGTATGTCTGCTGGAGTTCTTTATTCTATTGCTGTTGTTGACCTATGTATGATTCTTGACTTTGTAGCTTCCTCTGGACTTGCGTTAGTTCATCATCTTTGTCTCTGACGAGCTAGTTTAAATGCTTTATTTCTTCTTCTAAATCATTATCGCTTCCATTGGGTGACTTGTCGTCATTTTTTGACTTCCTAATCTGGTCTTCTAAGTTCTGATTGTGGATTTTCAAACATGAGTTTTCTTTATCATGATCAGATAACATTGTCTTATTATCTCTTATGGTTCGTTCTAGCTGTCGATTTTGATTCCATAAGCGACGATTCCCATCGTCTCTCCACTCTTTCAAGAAATTTTGTGTCTCAATCTCAGCTTGTAGACGTTTACTGATCGCTTTATATTGCTCTAATTCGTCCAGTGCTGCTTGTAGCTTTGACTTCATTACTGAATATGTGTTTGCCATTGTTCCTGACTTCTTCGATGATAGTTGGTTTCCTTTGACTTGAATTCTTGACGATAAGAGTCTTCTTCTGACTTGATATTGCTCTTCGATGATAACTGATCTTCAACTTCTTTGAAAATAAATTTTTGTCTTCAGTATCTTCTTTGATTCTTCTTGTAAAAATTATTTGTGTTGATGCTCTTCTAATTTAATTTCCCCTTAACTTTTGTAAAATGGTGTAGAATGGTTGGTTGGGAGGAATGAGTGTTACCTTCCCCACCCAAGTTCGAATCTCACTTTTGGTTTGTTGTTAGGGAATAAAACCAAACCCACTTCTCAGGGAATAAAACCAAACCCACTTCTCACAAAACCACGTGCACTTTAAAACCATGTGCGGTTTTACTTCTTCTTTCTTTTTTTTCTTGTTTTTTTTTTCTTTTACTTTTTCTTTTTAGTTTTTTTACGTTTTTGGACAATCTCCTAGATTTTAGGGAAACCCTAAGGATGGCTATAAGCCAAAAATATATATCAGCCAACGAGGCTTTGATACCACTGAAACGATAAGAATCCGTTTACTAGAACTTCTGGAACTTCCACTTTCGAAAATACAAATAATCCATGAATATATATAAAAGTTGATAAAATAGATATGGCCTTTTACAAGATAGACTTTCTCGTATTTATAATTGTTTAAAGGGTGTCTAATGCAACTCTTCATAAAGAGTTACACCATTTTACTAATTAATTATATTATTATATTATTCTTGTTTGTTGTTATTATTATTATTATTTATATATATATATATGTGTTGATGTTTTATTTTATAAAAGTTGATAAAATAGATATGGTCTTTTACAAGATAGACTTTCCCGTATTTATAATTGTTTAAAGGGTGTCTAATGCAACTCTTCATAAAGAGTTACACCATTTCACTAATTAATTATATTATTATATTATTCTTGTTGGTTGTTATTATATATATATATATATATATATGTTGATGTTTTATTTTATTATTATTTTATTCATAATAGAATCCATCTGGTCCTAATACCTTGTCAAGTGATATTCCCCATATAGCATTGAAAACATCCATTTCAACTATATCCTTATCAATCTCTTTTTTGTTCACAACACTTTTTGAATTTGGCATGTGCTCAAGCATTGTTTTGAATGATTTCCTATCAATGTGATTGTCCTCAATGTACATAGCATTGAAATGCCTACTAGGATTTTCTTTGATTCCTTGGAAGTCTTGAAGAGATGTTCCATCTTCAAGTCTAGTTTCCTTGACATTTTTTTTTTCTGTTCTCTAACCTTCACTTGCCAATGGAAAATTGATGTGTTTCTTTCCCCAGATTGAGGCAATTGCTTATTGGTTTGAGTTTGTAGAATTCTTATTCTAACCTTGTTTCCATTTCCACTTTGCAACACATAATTATTTCCTCCCTTCGGAGATGTATGTTTATCTTAGTGTTCTACATTTTGTTTCGAAGGTCTCCCATTCATATCTATAGATATGTTTTTGCTACATCTGATTGTTTGAAGTATTTTTTACCCCATGCCTCAAGGATTGATTTTTCCACTTTGAGTTTCTTTTCCAAAATGTAATAGGGGCCGCTCGTGATGTATTGATGCAAAAATTTGGAGACCAGTTTCAAAGCTTGATGGTCTTGGAGCAAAAGAGATAATAGCCTGAAGGTAATGGGGTCGTATTTTTGAAGAGGGTGGGAAATGAGGCCTATTGGGAGGTGATCAGAGAGAACATAAGGAAACATACTTAAGGTTGTATTTTTTTTAGCAAAAGAAGGTCGTTGTGCACAAGAAAGCAATATAGATGAGTGATTGTACATTTATGTCCAAGCCAATGATTCGATTAGGTGAATTTGTCATTCTTTGGGTTGACGTCTATTAAATTCCACCCATATATGATATCTTCCATATATTCCCTAAACGAGTCTCGGATAGGAGTGCTTCCCTTTTTTCTTTGCGAGATAGGACAATGTTCAAATCATCAACTATGATGCAATTCTTAATTTCTCGTAAATATATTAGATCTTGGGTTGATTTATGGTAGGCTTGCTTTTCCTTGTATGCAAAGGGCATGCAAACATTAATATCATAGAATTGATTACTGGCTGGGATACGGTGCAACTTAGTACATAACCAATTAATATTTTCTATGGTGGATAGAAAGTGGAACTAGTAGGCACCCCAAAGAGAGCATAGCCCCCCAGATGCCCCTCTAGAGCTTACGTTGATCCTTCACTATTCTTTCATATTTTTGTTTTGTTTTTGTTGTGAAGCATTTCAGTTGCTTCAAGTTTAGTCTCTTGGATGAGGATTACAGTTCGCATTTATGATTTGAATAGTTCCCTAACAACTACTTCCTTGGCCTTGGAGCCCGGTCCCCTAGACTTCTAGAATACTATTTTCATTATTTAACAAATTGATATTTGGTACCCCCTCCCTGAGAGGGTGATTGTGTTCCTGTAAATTTTTGAGCTAATTGTTTCGACCCTATTCCAAGAAATCTTTCTATTGTGGTTTGGAGACCAAGGATTTTCTCTTTGTTGGCTACCTCCTCCCTTTTTTCTTTGGTAGGATTTCTCCCAATTTTTTTGGGTTTCTTTCTTCTTCTAAATCATCCTCCTTGTCTTATTCTTTGTTGATTCTCTAAGCTATGGTTTTGGTAAGCAAACTAGGGGGCATAAAGGGTCGATATATACCTTGGTGAATTTCTTCTTGATGGACATAGTCTTCATCTAGATGGGATTATGGGGATCCAAAGAGAGGGGGAGGGTAGAGGAAGGGCCTTTTCCAAACATGGAAAGGATATCTGCAAAGAAGAAGGGTTCTCCTTGTGACAAGATGTCAAAATAATTGGTAGATTCGGATTTGGGAGGGGGGAAATGGAAGGGGAAAAATATTCAAGTTGGAGGAGGCAAGGAGGGGGCAGGGAGAGAGATTGCATTACTAGAGACTTCGAGTTGGGAAGAATACAATCCCAATCCAGTACTCAATGGCTCAGATTATGCTCTTTTTTAACCACTTTCCATTAGCCACCTTTGTTAGCTTCTAGTTGCTCCAGATCATGATTTTTTTGCAATTTTTTACAATATGATCTGCATTTGAAGGTTAGATGTTTATAGTCAACATTTTGGATGTTCCTCTAGTTGTACAAAGAGAAGATGATGGCTTCTTGGAGCCCTTTGTCCAGATGTACTTATATTCATAACCTTGCACATGTGTGCATGCCTTTCTTGGGTTTTGATTTGTCAATAAATTTTCCAAGTGCGTTCCCAATACTTATAAGGGATTTTTCATTCCAACAGTGAAGCAGGAAATGGGGAAATATAACCCAAATGAGCACTGCCAAGGGGACATCCATCTTTGGGTCAAAATCCAGTGTCCTTATTTTCAAATACATCTCCTGTGCACCAAAGAAGTAAGGGCCAGTTCTGAATATGAGATATATATCTTTTGTTTCTTTGAATATGAAAGCATAAAACCCTCGTCCACAGAAAAAATGTCTAAGCTTTCCTTTGATAAGAAAATTCTAGTTCTTTTGGACCTAAATGGTCATCAATCTTGGGGATGGTCAAATCCTAGTAAATTGACTGACCATACCCTTATTTGCAAGGGAAGAGGCATATGTTGGGATCATGGGGTTGGAATGGGAAGCTATGTAATGTTGTCCATACTTTTGACAAACTAAGAGGGATGAGAGTGAGCAATCGAATTTCCAATAGCCATAATATGGGAATGAAAATATTGGGCTTCGACATTTGGAAGGGGCTAAAGCCTCCCTCTGGGATTTAGATCCATCAACGAATAAAGAAGAGGAGCAACTGAGCTTTGGAGCTTCAAGGGTCTTAGCTTAGAGCCAAAAAATATTAAATTTATTAATAAATAGAGACATTACTAAAGACTCGTGGTCAAAATTTGATGGATATGGGTCCCTTTTAGGTGCATTTGGGCCCTTGTGTGTGTTGTTGAGAGCAACATTTTAGGAATGATTTGAAGCATTGTTTCCCTCTTATGAAATGATTAATTGAAGTTTTTAGTTTCCTTCAGTGTTCTGACAATTCCATTGGTAATATAATCATTGTCCCATTATCATTCAAAAGCTGCTCATATTTTAGGTTTGATATTCTCATACCCACTTTGATGAAAATTTTGAAGACAATAAAACATGTAGAGAAAGTGTATGTCATTTGGAGAATGCCCATTTGTTTAATTTGACTACCCATTTGTTTGATTTTCAAAGATGGGTTCATCTAATATAGTCTTGAATTTTTTGTTTTTGCTTTGTTTGAGCTAATTTTGGAGGCATCATGTCTTATGTTTTAGAGGAAAATGTTGGTGGCATATTAGTTGGTTTGAAGCATGAAGGTTTTGGGAGCATGAAAACCACAAACTCCTTTGAATTTATTGGGTTTTCAATAAACAAAATCTCAACAAGGGTTCATTCTTCAAGAACAAAGTGACATGGACAAAAACAACATTTAATGGACATCTCATTATCTGTAAGCACAAGGAATGACTACATAAATTCCATTAATGTTGGGAACCCCACTATAAAGAGTAGAAGCAGGCATGGATACTTGAAGTGACATTGTATGGGTCACATAATTTGTAAATTACTCGAATCCTTCATTTGAATGCACATCTATGGTGTTGATAAAAAAAGAAGAAGCAAATTTAAATATCAACTATTTTGACCTCTCATGTGGCTAAGAGGGAAGAGATGGGAATGGCACCCTAGGTTTATAGCCTCCCAAGAGAAGACATAATCCACGTGAATAATCACACAACTCTCATCTCTCGCATTATTGTGAATGACACAAGCATGCAAGGAAGATTCCCACAACTCACGCACTCAATAAAGCATAACTAAACTTAAACAAAAAGATTGCTTTAAATCACCAAATAATATAATTTGTGCATGCGAATTGATATGCATTCCGCATAAAAAGTCATTGCCTTATATTATTTATTAAACTTGGTGCACAGCCATTTGTATCCATATGTTCTTTTATTTTGTTTATATTATTATTGTTACTATTTTTGTATCACTTCACATTATTAAGGAACACATATTTTTAAAGAACTTGAAATCTAATGAATAAAACTATGATAAACTAAAAAAGAAGAAAATATAATCTAGTCAACAAAAAGGAAATTAAA
Organism: Larix kaempferi; assembly: GCA_027924585.1. Classification (NCBI taxonomy): domain Eukaryota; kingdom Viridiplantae; phylum Streptophyta; class Pinopsida; order Pinales; family Pinaceae; genus Larix; species Larix kaempferi. The sequence continues at coordinate 11,092,217 of BSBM01000672.1, read as the reverse complement.
TAAGAGTTAATTATTCACTTTTATAAACATACAATGTTGGGCAATGAACTAGTGCGCAATTTAAAAAAAAACTAACTAAACAAAGAACAAGCCATGAGTAATGTATCAAAACAAGAACGCAGGAATAGAATAGATTATACATTTGAATGTAAAAAATGAATGAAAACGAACATGATGGAGCGAATGACTAGCAAGAAGGATTTTTATTATTTAAGAAGACAGATTCATACAACATTTATTTGGCATGGCATTCATTTTTAGGATTCTGCGAAAACCCGGACCAAATATAATTCCAATATTGTTCAGATGTTTATGAAATCGTATAGAATATCCAATCAAATTAGGGGAGATGAGAGGAAATATGAGCTTGGGATTGAAAATAAACATTTATAATAAAATCTAAGTCTGGTCCCTACATACATATTCACTGGTTAATACCAGCGTAACATGATAAACATTACATTGATAGCAAGTAGAAACACAAAATACCTTAGGAGAGATATCAGGCTCAGGATCTCAACATTCTCATTTCTTTACAACTTTGAAGAACCTCTCCCTCTATTAGTGTGCCCTACTTTTAAAGAATGCTCAATCGTGATCTTCAGTTAGGAAAGAAAATTCTAGAGTAATATTTGCAAACCCTAAACCTATAATACCAGCTAGACTCTCAACTAGATTTGGGGTTCCACTGACTAAGGAGAATCTAAGAAATCTTAATAAAACAAAAAATATAACAATTTGTGTGGGAGACATCATGAGAAGGAATATCATTGTGCATATCATGATTAACCTTCTCGTCCATAATACTTTCAAGTAAAAACCCATTATTGAAGGAGGTAATAGGGTAGGCATGGGTTTCCATTTTTTAATGTCTAACTTGAGAATCCTCGTCAATCCTTAAAGGCAAGTTGTAACTTTGAAGCAAATAAAGAGTATGGATGAATTAAATGACTAGTTTTGATGATTATCTTAAAAAAAGTCCATATTGGATGAAGGAGAAGCATGGTTAAATGCCAATATGTGGACATGGTCATTATTATACCCATGCTCCTCATTACAAGTAACAAAGACATTGTAACCAAGCTTTGAACAAGAAGGATCTAAAGACCTACTAGAGCAAGCAATAAACAACTATCTTTGTTTGAGGGAAAGTAAGTGATTTTCTAAATTATGAATGTTTTGCATTATAGGTGATAAAGCCATATGTGTCATAGACTTTCCTAGGAGATAGCCTATTCTAAGACATTATTCCTCAAAAGTTATACACACAAACAAAGCAACCTAAAATTTGAATGTTCTTCTCTTCCAAACACCATCGGTAAAAAGGAGGAAGGAGATTATAGTAATGTAAGAGGGAAACCAAGTTGGTAGGGAGAATATATTTAGGAATCTGATTGTAGAACTTAGTAAACCTAAGATTAAAAGCTCTAATGGTTTCCCCTTCTTTCATGCACAATTGATTGTATCTTTTAAGATGATCATAAGGGTTATGTAGGTGTCCAAAAGTAGAGGTAAAACAATATGGAATCTCTAGCTAGGTGGATATGCATTCGTTAGGTAGGTCAACAAACAAAGAAGCGACACGGCCTTGAAGGGAATTTTGAAAAAAAAGCATGAAATTGTCATTATCGTGAATGTTGAGAATGATACAAGAATTGGAAAATGCACGAAGATGCTCATCTACTGTAACAATCGCATCACCCTAAAACACAAGAAAATGTTTCTTGAACTTGTAAGGTAAAGGTGTAACTAGGTGGATGAGCTTCAATGGAGAAGGTGTAATACAACGATATTTAGGCTCCTCATCTTCCCAAAATGATTCCATAATGATGGATGAGATTATCCGAGTTATAAAACGAATATTTTTGGAATGCAATAACGGTGAGCAGTTAATGGGGTTATTTGTAGCCATGACAATGTGCAAAAATCAACAAGATATGGTGCATACCAAAATAAAATTGACATAATTAAATGTAGACTAGTAAAGAAACCATTGAACGATCTTCACCAGTATGGTCGCTAAAATTGTTTCAAAAATTAGCAAGATTTGAATGCATACCAAAAGTAAAATTGACAGAATTAAATGTAGACCAAGAAACGAACTATTAATGGTCTTCCCCAGCATGGTCGCCAAAAATGTTGATAAAAAAATGTAAGTTTCAAGATCAACTATTTCAACCTCTCGTGCGGCTAATCTGGAAGAGATGGGAATGGTACACTAGGTTTATAGCCTCCTGAGAGAAGATAGAATCCACATGAATAATCACGCAACATTGATCTCTTGCATTATTGTGAATGAAGCAAGCATGCAAGGAAGATTCTCGTAAGTCACACACTCAATAAAGCATAAATAAACTTGACCAAAAAATATTTCTTTGAATCGCCAATTTATATAATTCGTGCATGTGAACTGATATGATTACGCATAAAAAATCATCACCTTATATTATCTATTAAACTTGGTGCGCAACCTTTTGTATCCACTTGTTCCTTTTATGTTTCACTTTGCAATAGTAAGCCTAAACTTCTAGAATAATATTTGCAAACACTAAACCTTTGCCATCTAGACTCTCAGCTGGAAAGACGGTTCCATTGACTAAGGAGAATCTAAGAAATTTTAATGAAACAAAAGACATAATGATTTGCTTGTCAGTTTCATTATTTATCTGTTAGCCCATTTGTAGGTTTTTTTTCCACATACTACTTTGTTTTGTCCACGTACTAGAAGATTGGCAGTCATCAGATTGTTAAAAGGTTGGAGAATCAATTGAAGAAATGATAGTTATTATGTTGTTTTCCTGATTTCTTGCATGTTCACCTTTTGTGCTCACATTGGATGTTTTCTTATTGAAAGAATTTGAATATTTTTGTGTTGATTGGCCTTCACCCTCTTCTTTCTCTTTTATATCTTCGTGTGACCTCTTTCGTTTTTCTCTTCTCTTAACTACTATTTGATGCAATGCCTCTAGAGATGCCAAAATATTGTTTCCCATTTGATGTTGGAGCATTTCTCGAAAAACCTGAACAAATAGAGAGAGCTCAAATGTAGATTCTTTATAGTCCTCTTATAGTAACAAAATCCCATCAAGAGATGATACCATTGAATGAATCTTGCAATCTCAAGGATAGTAACATTATTCTTCTAACCAAAGATTCCATTCAGTTTCTTGTCACATTACACCTCTCTCTTGTTTCCGAGATTCTGTAGATTATTGATCTCCATGTGATCCTAGATCCTTTTAACCACTTCTGCATGGGAGTTGTTATCACGGATGCTATGGCATTTTTTGCTCTTGTTTTCACTAGGGGAACATATCCCATATAGGTCGTAGATGTATGTCCTTTTACATTCATATATTGCGTTCTTTACATCACCCCTCAATGCATAATGCACATATGATCTCTCATGGGATTGCATGGCATGTGGCTAGGAACTTACTCTTGGAACTTTGGAACTGTAACTTGGTATTAGGTAGCAGGGCGTTGGGGTTGGGTGTTATTTTTGACACACATACCCAATTTTTGGTAAAATAAATAACACCTGATTTTATAGGTTCAATGGTTGTCCATCGCATGGGATGTAATTCATTTATCTTCATAAGAGACAAAGATATTAGAGATGGGATGAACTTAATAATTTTTAGTACAATGAGATATTAATGCATGGTGGCAAAGAAAAAAAATAAGCGTTGAAACCTCTTCCCTTTTCATATGTCTGTGTGTGTGATAAGAGGTTACATGTGAATGAAAATCAGTGACAATGGTTAGAGGTTAGAGGAATATGTGAGGGAAGCCACAAGCCAAGTTTGCAACATAACAAAGGAAATGTCAACTTCGTCGAATGTCAATCTAAACATCTTGCATGGGATTTCTTGAATCAACCTGTAACCTACCACCTGTACATCATCATGCTCAAATGAACAACAAATAGTAAACAATCATTACTTTATCCCAACATTTCATTAAATTCATAAACTTCCTAATTGGTGAAAACCCAAGGCAACATTAAGTCAGTTAGAGACCTAGGCTAGGATCACAAACTTGAAATGAGGATAGGAAACTAAATAAGGGTGGACTACACCTTTTTTAATGAAGCTTTAAATCATGGGGGAGTCTAGAAATGCTTTGTCGGATAAGTATCATTCACCAAAAATGTGGTCAACGTGTGGGAATTCATACATCCACACATTGTCTTCCAATCATTGTCATTAAAACATGCTTGAATTATACAACTTTGATTAATGATCTACCATTCACAACCTAGACAACCTCAATGATGTTTACAGCTTGGTAGGATACCCATTTGAAAGTATTGACATGGATCCCAATTTCCCCCCTTTCCTATAATTTTATTATACCTATGGGGATTGCAGTTTAAGAGGAAATATAATGAGAGATATGCAACTCACAATCCAATTGGCTAATGAAGGTAATAGAAAAATCACAAATTTCACATTTGGTTGTGTAGGAATTTCCATATAAGACCCCAAAAGAGTTGTTGTATTTGTTCGAGGGGTGCAAACTTTCCCTGACCGATTGGTGAAAGGGGGAACATGGGATTCCCATATGTTTATTCACCCATATATTTGATGTTGGTTTCCATGTTTCCAACCCATTGAGCCCTCAACAACTCCTAAGTAAATTTACTTGCCCCCCTTTAAAATTTTGAAATAAATCTATACTCTTTGGTAGATGCTATGATCTCTTTAACACCTCTCTTTTGGACCCAATAACTGAGCACATTTGATGATTGGATTGTTCTTATTGATTGCATACTTGATTATTTTGTTTATATTGTTTTTTGAAGCTTTCTTTGATCAAGTTAGTTCGCATCACAAATTCATTGAGTCTTCATTTATCATATCACATGCATCATAATATACTTTTCTTGCATTCCTAAATTTGAATGGATCTACCTTGTGTAAAAGGATTCTCTCAGTCACGACTAGCTCATTCAAGCATTCATAGGTCATGAGTTGACTTTGAACTTGGATTCAAGGATGAAACAACCTTTTCGCTAGGAATTGGGCATAAAGTGCATCAATGGGGCCAACTAATCTGGTTTATGATTTAAAATATCTTAAATGTTGATGTGTGGTCCCAATTTCAATCAACACATGGGAATCCTGCCTAACACATATGAAAGGGGATTTGGCAACACTAAAATTGTCCAAAAAAGTTGCAAGGATGGGCTTGGAAATCCCTTAAAAAATGTTTTCTCATGTAATCAAGACAAAGTGAAGATCCCATCACTTGGATAAAAAATAATGGGCCGATACACTAAAGCACCCATTGCTCCAACAAATTTTAAGTACTTGATATCTTTTAAGTGATAAATTTCAAGTGGTCAATATATTTTAAGTGATAATTTTAAGTGGCCTATAAGTTTTAAGTCCTAGATGGTCGATAAGTTTTAAATCCTTGATGGATGATAAATTTAAAATGTGCAATGTGCGATAAGTTTTAAATTCATGGCGTGCAATATGTTTTAAATGTGCGACGTGCGATAAGTTTTAAAGGGCCGATGAAGAGAGATGAATCCATTATTGCAATAAATTTTAAATGGTCGATATCTTTAAGTGATAAATTTTAAGCGACCAATAAAATCTAAATAGTTGATGTGCGATAAGTTTTAAATTGTTGGCGTGCGACACAAATGGCACACTGAATGGAAAGGTATCAATGAGGTATACAAATTTGTGGTTATAATTATTCTCAGATTACATACTATATGGTTCAAAAATTGCAAAACAAAAGAGGATCACATTATCAATGGCCAAAAGGATTGATTTGACTTAAAACTTTATATGGTGCACATAAGTGAAAATTCTAATGAAAGGAACATGGTTCAATATTATATGTCCGCATGAGACAAAAATTTATGCGTGGGACCCATTTCCACCTTAGTTGTTAAATGCAAATTTTACATTTAATATATTTCATGAAAAGTCCAAAAAGGGGAGATGAATAGCTAGGAAGAGATAAAAGGGAAACTAAAGGGTCATGAAGAGGAAACAATTTGACGATTACTCAAAGAAATTGTTCAACTTCTGAGGGATAAACGTTAAATAGGAGGAGATCAAATGAGAATGGGATTTTGGATCTCTAACTTTTTATATACTACTATTGAAATGTTAATGAGAAGAAGCCAACTTTTATCCAAGTCATTTTTTGGGAAGCTTTGATTCCTGTGCATATATGTTGTGGAATATTGCACTGCATTTGTTGAGCATAAGGATTGTGTAAGAATGTGTCTCACACTGTAGATTATTCTTATGTGTAGTTGTTTCATTTTATTCTTGTTTTCCTAGAAAATGTTTGTCTAAATTTATGAGTATAGGATTGTAATGATTGTTTAATGCTGGACTATTTTGGGTTTACAACCATTTTCCCATATTGTTGTTTATATTCTCAATGAACTAATTCATGGGTTATTGACATGATCATGTATGTTTTTGTGCTTACTTATTGTGAATATCGTCATGTCCAGGCACATGCATTTTTCATTTTAGAGTAACTTCAATTCATTCTTTAGTTTAGAAAACCATAGATGGTGGACCAAGCTGTAACTGGAAGAACCCAAATCATTAATGGTTTCCTGGAAAGAATCCGGACGGGTGCCCTATTCCAAATGGTGCTTAGTCTAACTGGGAATTTTTACCAAGGGTAACTCCTATTGTTCACCAATCTCATTTCGATTTTTCAACAAAATTGGTGCCAGAAGGAGAGCCATATTTTTAGACATATCTTGAAAACCCATGGATTATCTCCATATTCCTCTATGATATTATGTGTTTATTCTTCCAAGACCATCACATGCTATCCCAAAGAAGATAGTAGATCTATTTTCTAAATTTAAGTTTGATAGTGAAGGGGAAACCTCTACATTCATGCATATTAATCAATTTAGCATTACACGTAAAAAATCTCAAGACTTTTCAAGATAATGTAGTTTGCAAATTGTTTACCCTCAAATTGGAAGGACGAGTTCTTGCTTGGTACAAGGCGTTGCTATCCAAATATATTCATAGATGGAAGCAACTCATCGAAGTATTTGTAGCTGCACATGAGAACTATAAATATGAAGAGTTTAGTGTTGAGCTTGAGGGAATCCAAAAAAGGAAGAGTGAGTTAGACGATGCTTTCATATCAATAATTGCATAAATCTATTACATATTTCATGAAAGTGATAAACCCCAAAGGTACAAGTTCCTTGAATGGTATGTATATCTCATTTATTTTCCCAAAGAAGATGAGTTGTTAATGAATGGTGAGCAAGATTTCAGTTATCAAAATAGTGCTCCACCAGAACCCCTCAAACAAGAAATATCATCCTTTAATCAACAAGGTAACCTAGAAGACACTAATTACAAAACAACCAGGAATTCAATATGGGAAATGGTAATGAATCTGATTTGCAAAAGGATATGTTGTCATTTATTGATTTAGTTTCATGGGATACATCAATGGATTATGTAACACAAGAGAAAATCCATATCCTAACAGTGAGTGAACCGGGTGGAACAACATGCAAGGAAACTTCAGAATCTGTGGATACATTAACTTTTGTAAACATACAACATGATAACCTGGAGCTGAATTTTGTTCACAACTTCTCTGAATAAGCAAAAGGAAATTATCAAAATAGACCCACAGTTAGTATCTTGGATTTTCATACCTTTCAAACAATACCCTCTAACCATGTAGAGGAGGATTCACCATCTCTTGATAAAATGAAAGATATAATTGAAAATGTGAATGATAATATTGAGTCCTTTTATGCCAAAACAACTCTTGAACAAATCCCTCTCATCTCAACTGAGAATTTATGTGATTGAATCAAGTTTTCATTGTTGATGTTTCCGCTAGCTCTAAGAGAGAGATTAAAGACTTTCCTATTGTAACTATTTTTGGGTCAAGTTTTAATATGGTACAAAATGATAGGAATGAGGAAAATGTAGATATTTATTTTGTTCAATTTCAAGGTTGTAAAGAGGAAAAAAACATTTTCATAGAGATTTTCAATCAAACTCATGTTGATACCAATTTGGTTTATGGGTTGGAACAAAAGAAGGTTATTTATGATAGTCCATGTCTTGATTGTGATAACATAGTTGATTTTGAGCAATCTCGTATTCAAGGAAATAATGTTAACAACTATGATGAGGCACTTCGATGCGAGATGATGGTTATGTTAGGTCATTATATCATCACTTCACATTCTGAATCAAATGACTAGACATTCTCCATAACCACTTATTCTGGATCTCCATTTCATAGTTCTAATGAGGTATGTCATCTATCCTTATTATTTGAACGAGCATCACATACTTTGATTTCTGGTTTTTGTGACATAATCAAGACCTAGTTGGAGTTATCCTTCTCTCGAAAGTTTCCACGATGCAGTAAGTACTCAATTTGTTTTATGTGAATAGATTTTGGTTTGATATAATGTTTTCAACATTGTATCACACAATGTACTAGTCCTATGTACCTATGCATGGTTGTCATATTTCTATAGGATTAGAAGTCCTTCGATGGCTACATTGGTTCTATGATTTGACATAGAATTTGTTGAACCAATGTAGGTTAGGTTAGATGTAGTATATATTTTATTTTCCTTCTTGCTTTTAGAACTTATTTTAGTTTATCTTTGAAATAAAACCACCAGATGTTCTATTAGGGTTTTTGTTTCCTGATAGCTTACATTGCTCCTAGTTACTTTTGCATAGTAGTTTTATTCCTTTGAATAATTTAGGCATCATGGATAATATTTTGCTTTGTTTGTTTAAAACTTGAATTTAGGATTGGACTTGGTGTACTTCTAATTTCATAAGTAATCCATGTGCAAAAGCCTATTCAAAAGACTTGAAAGAGGAATTTCCTCACTTCAATTATTTACCTTGGTAATGTAATTGAAAATTGGTCAGATGAGGAACATAGTTAGGAGCATATGGACATGTATGAGTATTCTTCATTAAAGATTAAGGAAAAGATTAAACATGAATTTCCCTCTCATTAAGTTTGAAGAGCAATACATAGGAGCATTGGCCTAGCTGAGATATTGTTTTATCATTTTATTATAATCCTGGCATACCCTTACCCCATGAATGTCTTTTGCAGTTATCTACTATCTAAATCTCTGCATTTCGTGGAAAGCTAGACAAAAATGCTCATGAAATCACAAATGAAGGATTGTGCCATGCGGCATTGAGTGGAATACATTTTGAAAATATGGCATATGATTAAAAGGGAACACTTAGGGTATGTTTGTCTTAAATTTGGTCTTATGGATAACACCTTGAGTCTTTTGTTTACATGTTTTGTCTCACTTTTTGTATTTCTGTGAGATTATCAAAATATGCTTTATGATCCAATGGTGTTTTTATGTAGGTACTGATTTTTTGACATCTCTTTGCATAATGAAAGGAAGTGGAGTTCAATTTCACTTATTCGAAGCTACATTTCCACCTATCAGCCAAAGGATTTCCACCGATTAGTCAAAGGATTTAGAGGCATGAGGATTGTCAGGGGTGATGATAAAGCTGATCATGAATACACTTTAAAGCGTAAACATGCATCCTTACCCTGCCACTTATTCTTGATGATAGACAATGAACCTTTTCCTTTACTAAGAAGGGAAACTAGGCCTAATATTGCTAAAATTTCTAATAATTGGGTCACTTTCAAAAGGCACGATACATGCATTCTCCATGGAAGATGATGAGCATACTAAAGATAAAATAGAGGAAATGTTTTCTCATAAGCTCCATTTTTAGGAAGAGAGAAACTCTTATTATATCTCATGAATTATAAAAATATCAAACCCTTTTACATACATTCGTGTGGAAGACAACTCAAGGAATCACTCTTCAATCATTCCTTTGTATCCACATTTTAGAAATCTGATACAAGGTAATGATGATTGGAAGACTGAAAATAAGAAATGTACATATTTTCAAAAGGGGCATTAAGTTAGAACCATCATTTAAAATATATTCGAAGGAAGAACCTACATTTTGATTAGCATGAATATCATGAGATAAGGACATCGATATTATCCCTTTGTTGATCATAGCATCTTTATCCGAAATAGGTGCTAGCAATAATTCTGTCTTTGGGTGGCCACGTTCACCTTGAAAACCATGAACCCCCCAAAAAATTGACCTTTTGCAAAATGCACAATATGATTTTTCTTCGAAGATTGTAGCATCCTCAATGAGCTTTCAGAATGTCAAGGGGAAGTAGAAACAAGTCCACAATCAATTATAATACTCAACAAAGGAGATGGTTCCCTGATCGAAGAATCATATTTAGTAAACATCACTCCGAACAATTAGTTAATTGCCATGGTCATGTATGCACACTATTTATCATTCCTTCCTAGTATTATGTTATTATCATAATTACTTTCATGATGCCATAGGGACTTGACTGGAATCATTTTGTGCTCAAAATATTCAACAAAACCTTTAAGTTTTCATACCTCTTGCTATGAATAATTTATTGTTGATTTAATTTTTTCAACATTGTTTTGCCTGACTTTTGATGTTTCTAACATCAAACATGTACTTCCACATGGTTTTGTGTATAACAGGTGGAAGTCGTCATTAATACCTGTCAAGACTTAGGAAATTCACTTTAATTAAATGAATTATTAAAGTGAATGCCTTTTTATAAGTAATTGGGGTTAATTTGGAGAAATTCCTAAGTATTGGGCATTAATGATTTAAATTAATTAAGTGAATCTTAGTCGTTGATATCAAGTGAATGAGATCTAATCTCAGGTGTTTTGGTTTATCCCAAAAGTATAAAAGACATCCAAGGTGAGAGGAAAAGACACACAAGGGAGACTCAAAGAGAGTGAGATAGTAAGATCTCATTGATAGGGTAAAGAAGAACTTTCATCCAAGTGTGGAGTTGGGTGAAGAAGGACTTTCATCCAAGTGTGAAAGGGGGTGAAGAAGGACGTTCATCTAGCCGTGGGAAGAAGAAGAAGGATTTTATGATTTCTATCCAAGGAGAGAAAAACAATAGTTCGGGAGCAGCAGAGCAGTTGTACCAACCAAGGAAGAAACACAATTTTTGTAGGGAGGTTGTACAGACCATACGTATAGGTTGTATGGACAGGTTGTACAATCGTATAGACATGTTGTACATATCCATACAACCATACAAATTAGATAGCACAAAAATACGTACAGGCATACGGACAGGGCGTATGAATCCGTACATCCACACAGATCATACTGTATGGATCCGTATAGTCCGTACGAACATGGGAGTAAGCAACATAAAAAAAATGGATTTTTTTTTGTAGATTTTGGAGAGAAGATTTGCAGTTTAAGGTTCATCTTCTAAGGGTAGATTTTGCTAGGTTTGCTATATATTTTTCTCAGGTCCATTTTCCTAATAAGGGAGACCTTGTAAACTTGGGATTAAGAAAAATTAACATGGAATCAAAGCTCACACTCTAGGAGGGAGCAGATTTGAATTCTATTGTAGCAATCTAGTAGATCTGAGTGACCAATTGACATATCTAGTGCAAATATGGGGTTCATAGCAGCAGATCTTGGTGGTTGGTTGAAGGACAAAGCACATGGAAATTATTTGTGGAAGATCTAGTTATGGTAGCAACCATTCTCATATTTGAAGACATGTTAGATGGGGAATCTAAATTCTAGACATGGAAGGAAAGTTTAGTCCTGTTGTTGAAGGAGCGTGATATTTAGGGGATTGTGAAGAAGGAAGTTACCACACCAACAAATCCAACTATTTTGGAAGCCTATAAGAAGCAAGAGATCAAGGACCAAAGAGTGATCCTAGATGTTGTGAAGGGTCACCTAATTCGTCACGTAGCAGAGAAGACAACATGCCATGCAATGTTCAAAGCTCTAGTGTCCTTGTTCTAGAGTGAAAACATGGACATGAATATGATCTTGAGAAGCAAGCTCAAAGACGTCCAAATTTCAAAGAATGATAATGTTACCAGTTACCTCTTGAGGATCACCCAAATTCATGATCAACTTGCAATTGTTGGGGAGAAGGTTCTTGATTTAGAACTCATGAAGGTGGCAATTAATGGTTTTCCTAATTCTTGGGATCCATTTGTCAAGGGGGTTGTAGCTTGAGAAAATCTCCCAAATTGGCAGAGGCTTTGGGATGATTGCATCCAAGAAGAGACTCAAAATGAGTCTAAATAATGGAAGCAAGAACATGAGGAGGAGGAGAACATGGATCTTGTTAGAAAGGAATGAATGAGCAAAGGACAATGTTCCAAGGGTAATAGCGAGGGAGCATCCTCACATCCACGGAAGAAAGACTTGAGTAAAATCAAGTGTTTAATTTGTTAGATTTTCTACTTTTAATCAATATTATCTAGGATCTTAACTGAAAGAATAACATGCACAACATAACACAATAGACACAAAGAATTTCCTCGAGGAAACCATAAAGGAGAAAACCCCGTAACTTCCTTAGAGATAGAATCGTCACCAATACAATATCACAAAAGTAAAACCCCAAAACAAAGATGGTCTTCTGCAGCTCCTCTCTTTTCCTCCTATGCGAACTTGTCCTCTCTCTCTCACTAATGCGAACTTGTGTGAGTGAGTGTGTGTTTAAATGAGAGAGCTACACTCTCTATTTATACGTTAACTTTCACTTGACCTTTCCACTAGCTAGGTTGGCCCCAGCTAAACTTGGCTGGGCCGACTTCTCTAGGGGACTCAATAACCCTAATCTAACTGACTCTAGGTGAACTAATGCCTCGACTTACAAAGGAGAATTTACCTCAATTACTTTACATGACCAAATGTAATAATGACATCCTTGACTGGAGGAATAAACATCTCCGTCGAAGGTACAAATAAAATACAATAATAATAACAATATAAAATACAAGTGAATATCTTCTGAAGTTACGATTACATTAACACTCCCTCTTAACTAGGAAGGTATTCTCTTGACACAGTCATCAACACATCTAGACACAAGTCTTTGTCATTGGATCATCATCAATGCTGGAACATCATCATCAACATTGGATCATCATCGTCGTTGTTGCTGCAATCCTCATCATGTCGATCATCGATTGGTGAACTGTCTCGAATATACTCGTCATAGGAATTTCTATAGAGCCATCCCTTTTTCTTAACCCTCATGTAGGTCTTCATCATTTATGCGAGCAAGCCATCAAGTAGGTACATCCCAAGACCAGTCATTACATTTCCTCTGCAAACACTTGCGTCTCCTACTGTCTCCTCATCATCTTCAGATCATCTCATTGTCACATGGAGCACAACCTAGATGCACATCAAATGTCCCACAACGGTCATCCCGCATCTACCAGTATGGGAGGCACAAACCTACCACCATATGATATCCTGCCTAGGCGCACACACAATGTCTTATGACCGGTGGACGTCTCCAGTATGGGAGGCACGAACCTACCACCATACAAGACCTCGTCTACCATCATGGGAGGCACAAACCTACCACCATGTGAGACCTAACCCTTACATCTACCAACATGGGAGGCATTGGCTTACCACCATGCGAGAATGGCTCAGCCCTTACATCTACCAACATGGGAGGCACTGGCCTACCACCATGCGAAAATGGCTCGGCCCTTACATCTACCAACATGGGAGGCACTGGCCTACCACCATGTGAGAATGGCCCATCCCTTACATCTACAAACATAGGAGGCACGATCCTACCACTATGCGAGAATGGCCCATGTGCATCTGCGTCTTCTAGACTCATCACTTCCTCTTAGAAGGAACCTCAATCTGGAGAACACCAAGCTTCTCTTTGAAGTACTTGAACTTCACTTTGGCCAGCGGCTTGGTCAACACATCGGCTATCTGCTCGTCCATCGCAATATATTGGAGCTTCACTGCTCCTCTCTGCACCATATCCCTGATATAGTGGTACTTGATCTCAATGTGATTCAACTTGTCATGGAACATCGGGTTCTCAGACAACTTCACACAACCTTAGTTGTCACAGAATATACAAGTTGCCTCTAATTGGAGGTCAAACAAATCAGACAGTGGCTTCCTAAGCCATACTGCCTCACAACTAGACGAACAAGTTGCAACATACTCTGCTTCGGCTGTACTCAGTGCCACGCACGACTGCTTCCTGCTAAACCAGGAGATCATATCAGATCCCATACTGAAGCAACATCCCGAAGCGCTCTTCCTATTTGCGGCACTTCCTGCCCAATCTGAATCAATATAACCCTGCAGGTTAATCTTCAGATTCGCGTCATACTTGATCCCATAATCAACTGCACCCTTCAGGTACCTCAATATATGCTTTGCAACAATCAGGTGAACATGTCTCGGATCCGTCAGGAACTGGCTCAATGTGTTCACAGCAAAGCATATATCTGGTCTCGCATTCATCAGGTACATCAATGACCCAATCATCTGACGATACATCATGGCATCAACTGAATCTGATGAAGCATCACATAGTAGCTTCAAGTTTGATTCCATGGGTGTGTCCATAGCCTTGCAGTTCATCATTCCGAACCTCTTCAGAATCTCCACTGCATACTTCCCTTGTCTAAGAAAGATCCCATATGCATTCTGCCACACCTCCATGCCTAGGAAATAGTGCATCATACCCAGGTCCTTCATCTCGAACTCTACGACAAGTTTCCTCTTCATATATGCAATGAACTCGTCCTCCCCTGTTACAAACAGGTCATCTACATAGAGTAGAAGTATCACTGGATTTGCCACTTCAACCTTGTAGTAAAGGTTGGAATCTGTTTTACTCTTTGTAAATCCCAATCTCATCGGGAAACTATCCATCCTTTCGTACCACGTCCTGGGTGCATGTTTCAATCTGTACAAGGCCTTCTTCAATTTGCACACATGAGTCTATCTGTCATGAGTCTCAAATCTGAGTGGTTGCTCCACGTACACTTCCTCTTCAACTACACCATTCAAGAACGTTGTCTTGACATCCATCTGGTGTACCTTCCATTTCATTATTGCATCCAATGCTAGTACTGATATGATGGAAGTGTATCTGGATACAAGTGCAAATGTCTCCTCATAATCTATGCATTCCTTCTGGGATAAGCCACGTGCCACAAACCTCGCCTTGTGTTTCTCTATGTTGCCATCTGTAGCATGCTTGATCTTGTAGATCCACTTAGAAGTCAAAACAGACTTCCCTTTTGGTCTCGAAACTACCTCCCAGACATCATTCTTCATGATCGACTGGTACTCCTTGATCATGGCATCCTTCCATTCTTTCTTCTATGTCGCTTCCTCATAGTTGGAAGCTTCTTTGTCAATGATGTCGCACAACATGGATACATAACTGGAGTATGGCCTAGGTCTCTTGTTTTCTCTGTGCATTCCCTCTGGAGCGCCATACCTCTCTACATATTGTATTGCCTCTCGTACCCATGTTGGTTTCCTCTTGTGGGAGTTCTTCTCTCGAGGTGGATCTACAGGTTCTTGTGGTTCTTCCATCTCGCGATCTTTATTATCTTCTGGAATCGCTTCTTCCATTACTGCATCTTTGATCCTGGGAACTTCAGGTTCTTCAATGTCTTCAACAGGTAACTTTCTGGATTTGTCGTAGGCTGAGTCTTCGTCAAATGTTATGTCTCTGCTGATGTTGATATTCTTGAATCCTGGGAAGTATATTTGGTAGGCCTTCGAACTTTCACTGTAACCTACGAATATACCCTTCTTTCCTGAAGGATCTAGCTTCGTCCTCTTCTCCTTCGAAATGTGTATGTACATTGGGCAGCCAAATATCCTGAGATGGTTGACTTCTGGTTTCTCGCTGGAGAACACTTCTTCTAGATTCTCGTTTTCTAGTACTCTATGAGGAGTACAATTATGTACATACACAACTGTCCTCGTAGCTTCTGCCCAGAGGTGCATCAGAAGATCCTGGTCATGAAGCATTGCTCTTGTTGCTTCCATTATTGTTCTATTCTTTCTTTCTGCAACGCCATTCTGTTGTGAATTGCATGGAGTGGTCAAATCCCTCTTAATCCCAGAATCTCTGCATAGGTTCTTGAAATATTCCGAGGTGAACTCTCCGCCATTATCTGATCGAAAGGTATTTATTCTTTTCTCTGTGTGGTTATCGATCAAGGATTTGAATTCCTTGAACTTGTTGTTTAATTCATCTTTACTCTTCAAGAAGTATACCCAAGTCTTACGGGAAAATTCATCAATAAGTGAAACATAATATACATACCCACTCAATGAACTGGATGACATAGGACCGCATACATCGGAGTGGATGATTTCCAATATTCCTTTCACTTTTCTTTCGCTACTTGGAAATGCCTTCTTTACGTTCTTTCCCTTCGCACGTCCTTTGCAAACGCCTTCATGATTCGACTGGATATCTGGAAGTCCTTTAATTGCTTTTCTTGCAATGGGTAGTGATCTATAGTGCACATGTGCAAGCCTTCTATGCCATAATTCACTTGGCTCCATGGATTCATGGACCAAGTCTTGTTCAGGTCGGCCCTTCAATTTGTATAAACCTCCCTCTTGCTCTCCAATTGCAACTGCATCATCTATAGTCTTTCCCTTTGGTGACATTAGGACTTGTCCATCAACAAATGCAACCCTCATACCTTTTGCATCTAGTTCTGATATGGATAGAAGGTTCTTCTTTAGTCCTGGAACATATAGGACATCCTTCATCTTCATATATTTCCCAGAGTCTAGCTTGTAAGAAGCTTCTCCACTTCCTTTTATACGGTATTGGTAATCATCCCCAAGTTTCACCTTGTGAGGTGACTCATGTTCAGACGGGTTTATGAATTAGGATTCTTTATATCACGACATATGCTTGGAAGCTCCACTGTCAACAAGCCAATCATTAATTCCATGTGTGACAGTGCCCGTGAGTGCTGATATATCAAGACATACTCTTCATCGCTTGAAGATTCATCACTTTCTTCTCTGGCTCTCTTCCTTGGAGGTTCATCATCTTCTACATTGTGAGCATGGTTCCTTTTCTTGTTGTTCTTCTTTTTGTGGGAGCCACTTTTATTTTTGGGACAATTTTAGGAGTAGTGTCCCTTCTTATCACAATTAAAGAATCTAATATTAGATAGATATCTCCTGGATCTTCTAAAGTTATCCCTCTGACTTTGGTGGTGGTGTTTCTCCCTCTTACTGTGATGGTGCTCCCTCTTGTTATTATTCATTTTGGAGTGTGCTGTGAGAGCTTGATCATCGTTTGCTCCCATCTTTTCTTCTTGAGCCACAAGTCGAGCTTCTTCTTGTGAGCATTCTTCCCACAGCCTACTGAATGTGATTAACTTCTTTCTAGCACAAATCCCTTGAATGAATGAATCCCATGATCTTGGGAGACCATTCAAGGTGGTCATCACAATTTCTCCTTCTTCTACCTTTTCTCCCACAGTTTCAAGTTGCTCCTTGATCTAAGAGACCCTTGTAAAGTAAGACTGCATGGTATTTGCATTTTGTATATTCACATTCTTGAGTTGGTTCCTCAAGGTCATCTTTCGATTTATATTCTTCCCTTTAAACAACTTTGTCAAAGCATCTACCATCTCTTTGGGTGTCTTCAAAGATGACACATGTGGGATGAGATGATCCTTAATGGAATCTGCAATGATCCTATTGGCCTTAACCAAGCTCTTCTTGTGTAAGGCTTTACCCTCATCTCCCTCTGGTGCTGGAACCTCTTCATTCACATACTTGTCCAATTCATTCTCTTAAAGGACAAGTGCAATCCTATACTTCCATGCTTAGAAGTTATCAACTCTTTCAATCTTATCCTCAAGCTTGGTGTGGTGAGACATATTTAATGATAACTTCAAATGGAAATAGCAAATCTTTTAGGTCTTACCACTTTTAGATGCCCAAACTGGTTCTGGAGCTGGCTAGCCTAGGGTTTGGCAGAGAAACACTAAATTTTCAAACTTGGAATTTGGAAATTCTATTTGGACAGATAGATGCGCCTCCTCAAGGTGGGTTTCCCAATGTAATCACTTCCCCAAATCAGTGAATAGAAACTCAAAATATCTGATGCCCTAGTTTTCCTCCGGCAATAGTGATGGGCCAAAAAATGAAAATTCTCATAATCCAATTATGCTTCAACAGAAATATGCACCCTCTTGGGGCGAGTTATCCTAGCCTCTTTTCATTGATGATCTGTGGAGAGAAGACCAAACAATTAAGAATCCCTAGCTTCTGCAGGTGCACAGTGTCTTCTTTTCAGTTTAGCTCTGATACCATGTTAGATTTTCTACTTTTAATCAATATTATCTAGGATCTTAACTGAAAGAATAACATGAACAACATAACAAAATAGACACAAGAATTTCCTCGGGCAAACCACAAAGGAGAAAACCCCACAACTTCTTCAGAGATAGAATCGTCACCAATACAATATCACAAAAGTAAAACCCCAAAACAAAGATGGTCTTCTACAACTCGTCTCTTTTCCTCCTATGCGAACTTTTCATCTCTCTCACTAATGCGAACTTGTGTGAGTGAGTGTGTTTAAATGAGAGAGCTCCACTCTCTATTTATTCTTTAACTTTCACTTGACCTTTTCACCTTTTCACTTGCTAGGTCGGCCCCAGCTAAACCTGACAGGGCCGACTTCTCTAGGGGACTCAATAACCCTAATCTAACTGACTCTAGGGGGAACTAATGCCCTGAATTACAAAGGAGGATTTACCTCAATGAATTTACATGATCAAATGTAATAATGACATCCCTGATCGGAGGAATAAACATCTACGCCAGAGGTACAAATAAAATACAATAATAATAACAATATAAAATACAAGTGAATATCTTCCGAAGTTACAATTACATTAACATCATTTTCCACAAGAATGGGCACTATGCATCTCAGTGTCCAGAGAATAAGAAGAAGGGGCAAAAGAAGACATAGATAGTGGCATCGGTAAAGACGCAGATGGATGATTTTGTAGCGAAGTTTGAGAAGGAATTTTCACTAGTCTCCTCCCTCTTCGCCAACACCGACAAAAGGAGTTCTTGGTACTTGGATAATGCTGCATCACATCACTGTGACTGAAGCACTAGATATTTTTCAAGAGTCCAACAGAGAAGGACTCAGGGACCCATGTGGAGCTTGGTGACAATTCCAAGAATGTAGTAAAGGGGTGGGAACTATTTCGTTCCAGCTTGAGTTAGGAGGTTCATTGGAGACCCAGGATGTGCTTTGGGTGCCAAATTTGAAGAAGAATTTTCTCTCATTATAAGTTTTGGTGGATAGGGGTTTTTCCATCACAATCAAGAATGGGAAAGTACTCATAGGTCCAAAGGGATCTAGCCTTGATACAACAATGAGCATTGGGGTTAGAGAGGGAAAGTTATACAACAATGAGAATCATATGGCATCATGAGTATCGTAATTGATGATGATCTTTCCGGTTTTGAGGAAGCAATAGATCAACATGTATTGCAGGATGATATGGTGTAGGATGATGTGCAGGATATTGTACCAGGATCAAAGGACAACCAGTTCTAGGTGGCTCTTCCAAAAGTATCTTCCTTACTAAGAGGGAGTGTTGATGTTTGTAGCATCGGACATGTACTTCCACATGGTTTTGTGTCTAACATGTTGAAGTCATCATTAATACCTCTCAAGACTTAGGAAATTCACTTTAATTAAATGAATTAATCAAGTGAATGTATTTTTATAAGTAATTGGGGTTAACTTGGATAAATTCCTAAGTATTGGGCATTAGTTTTAAATTAATTTAGTGAATCTTAGCCATTGATCTCAAGTGAATGATATCTAATCGCAGTCGTTGGAGATAGGGTTTTGGTTCATCCCAAAAGTATAAAAGGAAACCAAGGTGAGAGGAAAAGGCACACAAGAGACACACAAAGGGAGTGAGATAGTGAGATCTCATTGATAGGGTGAAGAAGGACTTTCATCCAATTGTGTGCAGAAGAAGAAGGATTTTCTGATTTCCATCCAAGGAGAGAAAAATAGTAGTTCAAGAGTAGTATAGAAACCGTACTAGCCAAGGCCTAAACATAATTTTTGCAAGGAAGTCATATGGATCGTGTGTACATGGTGTACGGAAAGGGTGTACAATTGTATTGACATGTTATATGGATATGTACAATCATACAAATCAAACAATACATTAATGTGTACGATCATACATACAAACCATACGAATCGTAATGTACAGATCTATACAGTCCATGCAGACAGGGCAGAAGGGAAATAAGAAGCATAAAATTTCTAGGTTTTTATGAGTTTTTTCCGCAAATTCTGAAGGAAATATTTGTAGCTAAAGATTCATCTTTTGAGGGCACATTTTTCCAATTTTGTTGTCTATTTTTCTCAAGGCCATTTTCCTAGGAAGGTAGCCCTTGTAAGCTTGGGATAAAGAAAAATTAACAACAACATCCCATCTATAGAGACTTGTTTCTTGCCAAAATATTATTTAAATTTTAACATCCCCATATGGTTGCGTTGGCACTCTGTGACATTGAAGATATGTGTGCCAAAGGTTAGTCTAGGTTAGGATAGCATTGCATAGCTAGTTTTGTTACTTTTATGCTTTTCAGAATTTAATACTTTGATTTAGTTTTGATTCTAGTTTCACTTGATTAGTCATTAAGACCACTAGAGTATATAGTTGGAGGTTAAATTTTCTATTTTTTATTTCACATGTCCTTTCTAGATAGTGATATTTTATTTTCATGATCAAATAAGTTGGCTTTGATTTAGAGGAATTGATTTCTTTTGTTCCTAAGTCCACAATTTGGATTTCGTATGCACTTTTCCTTATTCATAATTTGAGTTGCATGTAGAAGAAAATTAAAGGAAGTCCAGTCCCCTTCTCTACTAATATATTGGAAATGTGAAATTGGTTAGATTCACAATTAGATTGAAACATCCATAGAGGTATGGATTTCTTGTTAATTCAAGCAATACATTTTGTTTAATGTTATATGTTGAACTTCACAGACAAATTCAAGCAAACCTACCTATGGGTTTGGCTTACACTTTGGTCATAAGGATTCCTCATCAGTCACATCCTTATGTGAAGGGTAGCCTAGTCCCACTCTATTTTTCAATTAGATTTTGTTACACTGTAAGGATTTCCCAATTTGAAAGATAAATCCAATTTTTATTTTCAAATTTACCAAAAGGGCAATCCATATAATTCATTCTTGACCTGATGGATGGTTTTCTTTTCAACACACTTATCTTGTCATAGGCTCATTTGATAAATTATTATATGTAGACACCAATTGGTGAAGATCATGCTTGTGTGAGAAAAGGAGGATATAACTTGAAGATCTGTTGAGAACCCCATGCCTACTAAGCATTCTTCTTCTTAGAAAAAAAGCCTCATCTATTAAAGCATGAGCAAGGATTAAGTATGTAGGAGAAAAAATATTGCAAGCCTCCTACTAAAGTTCAAGAAGGGTTTTAGGGGCATTGTATACATGAGAATATAAGGAAGCCAACTTGTAGAAGATATGATGCACAATGATGACATCTTCTGGTTACTTGTCGGACTATTGGAGCAAGCTCCTAGCTTCTCTCACTCAAGAAATATTGTAGATCTGGGAAAAGATGCATTATGCTTAGTATATGATCTCAACAAAAAATTACTTCAGGATAGTAGTTAGATTGAGGCATGTATTAGTGTGCACCAACAATTTATGAACTATGGGATAGGAAACATCATTGGGTGAGTACAAAGATCAATCTACTAAAATGAACAAGAACATGTGTGAAATCCCATTGGTAACTTAAGCATTATCAGAGAAGGTAATTATGACGAGGGCATGAAGACCAATTGATATGAGTCAAACAATCAAGGATAAAACAATTCTAAACTATTTTAGTGCCAAAGCAAGTTCAAGCATGTTGTTTATTTACCTAAGCCTTATGAATAAGAGCCTTTCTCCCTAGAATTGCATGAGCATAATCTTCTAGCGATGCATATTAGATTAAATGTAGTGTGTAGCGGCATGGTTGTCCTTTATTCTGGGTATTTCTTTTTCACTTGCAGTTGATCTTCTCTTCGTTGGAGATTGACGATTTTCATCTTGAATTTGAGATCCAATTTGTGTCCATATTGCTTGCTTATTTGTTTTAATATTTAGAAACCTGTTGACTTCAATTTATTTGGCATCAGTTTGCATATCATTTTGAGTCTTTGGTTGTTTTGGGATCTATCTTGATGGTCTGGGATCTTTTATTCGATGACTATCATGAATTGCATAAAAGAGTATGAACTTAAACATATGTGCACCATACATGAAAAATCATAAACATGGCGGAAGACACCATAAAAAGAAGACCCAAGACGTGATAACGGAGTTCGTCCAAAGCATGGACTATGTCTCTGGACCCACATCTCAGTGGAGAGGCCTCTATATTATCTTAGTAAAATACATGGAAAAATACATGGCAATACCTTAATGCTAGCAATGGAGAAAATCCGTTGCTCGGATCCAAATTCTGGCTACACCAATGACTTTGTCTCGAAAAACTGGTGAAAAACGAATATATGCACAACCACTTTCACCCCAAAAATAGCCACAACAGTCTCCCTCTCTCTCTCTCTCTGCACATAAGGCAAGCTTACATAGAGAAATTGTGCTCAAAGGCGATAGTCCAAAAATTATCTCCCCCAATTGTTGAATAGTATGGGGTTTAAATAGCTTGATTATGCCCATGGGGCATGATTTTCATGAGTGTACTTAACCCCTTTCGTTGGTTTCTTTGTTGAATCTCACTTTACAAAAATGACATGGTGGTTTGACTAATCCATTGGTTACAACCATGGGTTAAACCTATGATATAAATATGGTGCAACTACGATATACCATACTAACCAAACCTTGGAGAGCCTTGCAAAAACATACATATTTTGTGGTTTGTGATTTGAATCATATTTGCAATGGAATACACATGGTGTTGGTTGTTGAACTATATAATATATGAGGTTTGCAACCCATGAAATCCTGCTAGATTTGTGCCAACAAATAATTAAATGGGGGTCGATCGGATTCTAGTGCCATTTGGCCGACCCTTCCCCCAACTCATTTCCAGTTCAACCTTAAATAGATTCTTTCACATATGTGTATTTAGAACTTTTGTGTGGGCTATTGGTAGGGCGTTGGATTTGCATGGTGGAGGTCAAGAGGTTGAGCCCCGACGGATCCACAACATTTTATCATACCATACCCATAATGGCCCAACCGAGTGCTTCCACGTGGCAACCCTGGATTGGTCCATGTCATCCACATGCCATGTAGATGCCACATGTCGCAGTATCATTGGGCCACGTCATGCCCAATTATCCCCTGAGATGCCACATGTCAGAATGTTATTGGTCCACATCAACCTATTTTTCATGTCACCTGTACGGCCTACCAATTGGCACACTCAAGTTCTTCCACGTCATCAATCCGTACAATAAATCTTTTGGTCGTTTTGCTTGTTTACTTGAAACTTCCAAATGCGATAACTTTCTCATACGGAGTCCGATTAAGGTGAAATGAACATCATTGGAATCGTCTCGGTGAGCTCTTTGTAATGGTACCCTTATAGATAAGATTTGTTGAGTTTGAAATTTTTTCCTATTAAGATCCTCCTGGATCATTCCTCACCATTGAGAAGCTTTTGCGCCTCCAAAATCCTTACCAATCAATAGATAGGTGAGGGAATTGCTCCCTCAATATTCCCTTCTCAATCCACCTAGATTTGTAGTATTCTTGTATTACTTGGTGTACTTATTGAATCCTCTGGATGAAATGAACCACTTTTGACATAGTTAATCCCTTTACAAAATTCATGGAGATACTCTCTCAAGGATAAGAAGAAACAGGAAGTGATGTGTTCATCCCCAATTTTCTATTAGTGGGATAACAAAAGCACAACATGCACCCCTTTACATTCATGATTACAATCATTTTCATTCAAGACAAATGTAATACAATCCTCTCTACCCCAAAATTCCCAAATACACGAGAAGTACAAGCTTCTCACCTGCAAACCATGGATTAGCCTTTCAAAAGCATCTTTGAACACTTCTCAATAGCATATTGTCCAACATAACTGACATGAGCGAAAGAAGCATTCTTCAAAACAATAGATGCAGGAATAGGAGGTCTCAAAAGCATATATGCTCTCATGGCATCATTCTTGAATGGTTGTTGAAGATCTGGCAAGGCTGATGCCGGGGATGGACTAATTTTATCTTTCACGATGTCAGAATATTCTTGTTTCTTTCCTCCCCATTGAGAGGCTTGTCCCATCTCAAGCACTTCATTCTTAGAACAAGGATCAAAAGCATCAAAGGACTTATCATGATCTTTTGCTTTCACAATGTAATCACAAGGGGCTTTCTAGCATTGATAACCCTCTTCATATGCCATGCACTGAGTGGTGAGTTAGCTCCCATGTCGTGAGCTCTAACAATATATTCCACCCCATATTTTTTGAGATGGTACTTGTTCTCATGTTGAAAGAAGATAGCCCTCTTGTCATAAAGATAAGGAATCCCAAGTATAATACCACAAACATCCAAAGGAACCACATCCAAATCAAGCTCAGCTATCAACTTAGAAGCAATAACAACCTCAATCTACATTGTTTGGTAACTTGAAGCTTTGCATTATCATGCACCTAATCGAGAGGGTAAGGTTTCTGGTGAGGTCTTGTGGTTAGTCCCAACTTCTTCACAATTTCTTCAGATATCAAATTAACTTGTGAGCCTAGATCAAACAGAGTTTCCACCTTTGCTTGGTTTGTCACTATCCTTATGTGGAACAATTCACTTCTTCTTCTATCATTTTCAAGTGAGGGAACTACAGAACTTGAACTAGCATGAAAGAAATGGTTACCTTGTAAACCAATTGTTGCGATCATTTCTTCATCACTTGAATCGAATCCCAAGTCTTGTTGCATTGTAACAACAATCTTTTGCTTCCCTTTGCCACCAAATTTATTCAATCTTAACTTTGGATGTAGCTTCCAACAATACTTTTCATCATGCCTATATTTATTGCAATGAGCGCACTACATATCTCCCTCATTCTTATTTGTTGTATTTGTCTTATTATCCTTTCCTTTTCCTTTGAAATGGTCTTCTGAATGCTTAGATGACCTCTCTTCTTGTACACTCTCCCCCCTACTTTCAAGGTGAGTAGCTTGCACACTTGATTCATCCAAACTAGTAGGATTCAACAACAACAAAGTATGACGAAGATGATCATGAAGTGCACCAATATATTTCAACAAAGTGTCAGGAGAGTCTAAAGAAACATTTAACTCAAGTGCTTTCTTTCTAAACTCTTTTGTAAAGCTTTGGACACTCTGACCCTTTCCTTGTCTAAGACTTTTCCAATCCATCATAGTTTTTTGAACATAACCCAATGGATAGAATTTCTTATGTAATGTAGAATGAACTCAGACCATGAAGAAATGAGTTAACCGTTATGCTTACTACCTTTCTGAAGTTTGCTTTCCCACCATATGAGAGCTATGCCTTCCAGCCGAAGAGAATTCGACTGGATCTTCACCTCTTCCTCTTCAATCTACTGAACTCGGCAATAAACTTTGATTTGTCTTATCTAGTTATTCAACTTATATGCATTCGATTCCCCATTAAACATGGGCAAGTCAAATTTCACATCAAGCTTCAATAATGGCTTTTTAAAAGCCTCTTTTTGAGGCACCTTGGAATGATGAGAATAGGATGAAGAAGAAGAGCTTGAACTTGAGCTTGAGCATGAAGGTGAAGATGGAGGCTCAGGAGGATTTCCTCCACTTCCTTGATTCACCAAAGCATTGTCCTCTTCTTTTGCTTCCTTCTTCTTCTTCTTCTTTGCCAATCTTTCCTGATAATCTGTAAACAATTGTTCTACCCTATCTGTCATCTAGTAGAAAGCCTTGTGGAAAACCTTCTCGTTCTCGTTATGAGAGTCTTCATCCGCCATTTTCTTTCTTCAATGTGCATGTCCAATCTATGAGTTGAAAGGCTCAAGTTTTCCTCCAGCTGCTTTGAGCTTGGGCCTAGTAAGCATCCACACTCACAATTCAAGTCAAAGAACACTGCTCTGATACCCACATGATCCATGATATTTTATTCGGTGACTATCATCAATTGCATAAAAAGAGCATGAACTTAAACATATGTACACCATACATGAAGAAGCATAAACATGACAGAAGACACCATAAAAGAAGACGAAATATGTGATAACGGAGTTCGCCTAAAGGATGGACTACGTCTCTGGACCCACTTCTCAATGGAGAGGCCTCTATATTATCTCAACAAAATACATGGCAATACCTTAATGTTGGAAATGGAAAAAATCCGCTGCTTGGATCCAAATTTTGACTGCACCAGTGACTGTCTCGGAAAACTAGTGAAAAAGAACTATATGCACAGTCACTTTCACCCCAAGAATAGCCACAATAGTCTCTCTCTCCCTATGCACATAAGGCAGGCTTACATAGAGAAATTGTGCTCAAAGGCACTTGGATCGTCCAAAAATGATCTCCCCCAATTGTTGAATAGTATGGGGTTTAAATAGCTTGATTATTACCATGGGGCATGATTCACATTAGTGTACATGACCCCTTTCGTTGGTTTCTTTGTTGCAACTCACTTTACAAAAATAGCCCGGTAGTTTGACTAATTCGTTGGTTACAACCATGGGTTAAACCCATTATATAAATATGGTGCAACCACTTCTTTATTTTATATTTACCATACTAACCAAAACTTGGCTGCCCTTGTAACAACATACATATTTTGTGGACCTTAAATAGATTCTTTCAAATATGTGTATTAAGAACTCTCGTGTGGGCTATTGGTAGTGTGTTGGATTTGCATGGTGGAGGTCAGGAGGTCAAGCCCCAACGGCTCTATAAAATTTTATCATACCATACCAATAATGGGCCAACCAGATGCTGCCACGTGGCATCCCTAGATTGGTCCACATGCCACGTAGATGCCACATGTCGCAGTATCATTGGGCCACGTCATGCCCAGTTATCACCTGAGATACCACATGTCGCAGTATCATCGGGCCACGTCATGTCTAGTTATCACCTAAGATGCCACATGTCAGAATGTTATTGGTCCACATCAACCTATTTTTCCATGTCACCTGTACGCCCTGCCACCTGGCACACTCGGGTGTTGCCACGTCAATAATCTGTACAATACCTTTTGCTGCCTTTTTACCTATTTACTTGAAACTTCAAAACGCAATAAATTTCTCATACGGAGTCCGATTGAGGTGAAAAGAATGACGTTGGAATTGTCTCGACGAGCTCTTTGCAATGGTACCCTTCTTGCAGAGGTTTGTTGAGTTTCAAATTTTGGCCTTTTCAGATCCTCCTAGATCACTTGAACTATCCTTACCCTTGTTTTTTTTGAGTTGTGCTCTCTTGTTCCCTTTGCTTTTAAACTAGGTGATCTTTTGGCACAACTAAGCGGAGCCCATAAAATATTTTAAGTTGTTCATTATAAAAGGGACTTTGAACTCATAAATCTCAATGGAATATCTTGGCATACATAACTGTGATGGAACACAAACCTATTTAGGAAAACATGCCTGAATGTTCCCAGATCTATAGTGTTGTTCATGAGTCAAGTTTCTCTAAGGCTCTATTTCACTCACACTAATGACATTTGAACTGTGCTGCAAATGAAAACTATTAATTCAAGGTTAGAATATCAAGAGGTACTCTTATCACCCAAGCATGTAGTTTAAATCTTTGAAAACAAACATCAACCCTCATGCTTATAAAAGATATTGATTGCTCATTCATATACTACTAACAAAATATGTGCACAAAAGCGTAAAGAAATGGTAGGGAAAAAAAATCAAGTGAAAGGAAGACATGTAGGTATCTCCATCGGGGCTATGGACACTCGTTGGTAGCGGAGCAAAGCCTGTGATGTCGGGGTGACTCCGTTCGGGCTATGGACACTTGTTGGCAGTAGAGCAACACCATGAGGTTTGATGAGATTGCATGGGGAAAATATTTAAAAACCTATAACCTGTAAAACTTTGAGGTTATGGCGTCCACTTACAGTTTTGAGCAAAAAGCTTTAAAAGGAATTAATCTCATTAGTTTTTCCTTTGTTTCACTTAGTAAATGACATAGGTCGAGGAAAGGGTGATTCTAGGCTTGCTACTTAAGCATAATTTTGTGGGACTCGTGTTTGAAGTTGTGGTGCTTTTGAAGGTACATGTTTGATTTTCTCTTGAAATTGCTAAAGGAAGTAGCGACACATATGTAGAGATTCTAACTTTGCCCAGTATGTCGCCAATTGTTTAGCCTTCAACAATTTCAAAGTAAATTTAAAGTAAATTTAATTGGGCCCCCCTTTAAATTTTGAAATAAATATCTACTCTTTGGTTTATGTTATGATCTCTTTAACCTCTCTCTTTTGAACCCAATAAATGATGATTGGCTTGTTTTTATTGATTGCATACTTGGTTATTTTGTTTATATTGATCTTTGAAGTTTTGCAGGATCAAGTCAGTTCGCATTGCAAATTCATTGGGTTTGCATTTATCGCATCACATCCATCATAAGATTTTGCTATTGCATTCCTGGATTCGAATGGCTCTGCCTTCTCTGAAAAGCTTCTCTCGGTCATGACTAGCTCATTCAAGCATTCATAGGTCACAAGATGACTTAGCATGGTTTCAAGGATGGATCAATATTTTTACCAGTTGTTGGGCATACAATGCATCAGGGGGGGCAACTAGCCTAGTTTATAAATTAAAATATCTTAGTGATTGATGGATTGTCTTGATTTCAGTGGGCACATAGGAATCTTGCCTAACACAAATGACAAGGGACTCAACAACACTAAAATTTGGTAAATAAGTTGCAAGGAAGGGGCTTGGACTTCCCTTAAAAAATAAGATTTCGCACGTAATCAACCCTAAAAGTGAAGATCCAATCACTTGGATAAAAATTAATGGGCCAAGCACTAAAGCACCATTGCTCCAATAAATTTTAAGTTGTTGGTATATTCTAAGTGGTCGATATATTTCAAGAGATAAATTCTAAGTGGCCAATAAGTTTTAAATCACCGATGGCCGATAAGTTTTAAATCCATGATGTGTTATAAATTTTAAATGTGCAAGGTGGGATAAGTTTTAAATGTGTGGCATGTGATAAGTTTTAAAGGGATGATGAAGAGAGATGAATCCATTACTCCATTAAATTTTATTTGAAAAATCTTCAAGTGATAAATTTCAAGTGCCCGATAAGTTTTAAATTGCCGGTGTGAGATAAGTTTTAAATTGCCAATGTGTGATAAGTTTTGAATTGCCAATGTTCGACATAGGTGGCACAACAAAATGTTATCTCCATATTTTGGCCATAACTTTTGACTCTAACCTCTGTTTTGAGCATTATTTATACCATTGGAAAGGTATTGACAAGTCTATAATTATTCTCATATTACCTACTATATGGTTCATAAATTACAGAAAAAAGAGGATGATCTTATCAATGGCTAAAATGAACAATTTGACTTAAACCTTTATATGGTGCACGCAAGTGAAAATCATAATGAAAGGAACATGGTTCAATCTTATGTGGTCGCATGAGACAACACACACATAACCAAGGGACCCACCTTCACCTCAATTATTAAATGTAAATTTTACATTTAATATATTTCATGAAAAGTCCAAAAGGAGGAGACAATTAGCCGAGAAAAGACAAAAGGGAAACTCAAGGGTCAAGAAGAGGAAACTGATGGTTACTCAATGAAATCGTTCAACTTCTGAGAGAGAAAGGTTAATAATAGATGACGAAATGAGAATAGTATTTTGGCTCTCTAACGTTTTATGTACTACTATTGAAATGTTAATGAGAAGCCAGCTTTTGGACAAGTCATTTTATGGGAAGCTCTGATTCCTGTGTGCATATGTTGTGGACTATTTTGTTGCATTTGTTGAGCATTGGGATTGTGTAAGAATGTATCTCACACTATGGACTATTCTTATGTGTAGTTGCATTTTTATTTATGTTTTCCTAAAAAATGTTTGTCTACATTTATGAGTACAAGACTATAAATGATTGTTTAATGCTGGACTATTATGGTTTACAACCATTTTTCCCATATTCTTGTCTTTATTCTCAGCGAACTAATTCATGGGTTATTGACAAGAGCATGTATGGTTCTATGCATACTTCCTGTGACTATCATCATGCCTACACACATGCATTTTTCATTGTAGAGTAGCTACATTTCATTGTTTAGTTTAGAAAACCATGGACAATGGATCGGGTCCTAACTGGTAGGACCCAAATCATCAATGGGCAGAATCTGGATGGGTGCCCTATTTCAAACAATGCATTAGTCTAATTGGTACTTTTCACCGAGGGTAACCCCTACTATTGGCCAAGATCATTTCGACCCGTCAACACAACCATATTCTATGGTGATAATTTGTAAACCACAAATAAGTAAAGTCCACTACATATCAAGGATCAATAATTTCAAGTATCCCATTTCTATTACTTGGGTCTTGAAGGAATTGACATATGAGGCCATGGGCTTAAGATCCCATTAAGCCTAACTACATTTGGCAAGGTAGGCAATGGGATATTGATTATTTCACTTGGGCACTACTTTTACCACACAAACTCAACTCTAGGGTTGAGCCTATGTTATGATTTTCCCACCATAGAAGGGTCCTCTTATGTGTTACCAACCTTCTCATTACACTTCAAGAGAAATGTTCCAATCACACTTCTTGAAAGTAATTATGTGTTTATGATGTCTAATCCTAATGGCACTACTATTACTAGTGCCAGTGCTACTATTGCAATGGAATGCTTGATAATTTTGAGTAGCGGAGCTAAAGTGCATGGACCTACTACTAGTTTGGTCAATTATCAATAAGAGAACGTTCACATGGTGTATTTATTTCTATTTTCCATTGTCAAAAAATATAATATGTATCCATAAGTTCTTTTGAGCTGAGCAATGTGCCGTTTACACAAAAAACCTTTAGCCATACTCTTTAGTCCTGAAATTGACAATCTAAACTTAGACTTTGGTGCAGTAATTAAAACTAAAATTATGTGTTTATCAATTGATCCCCTGGCGCCAAATTTCAATGTTAAATGAGATAATCTTAAGATGACATAAAAAATGTATCATTTGTAAAGAAACAAATGAGATCCTATCACACATATTATGAAGATGGTTTCTAATTAGAGGTTTGTTTCTCTTCCAACCTATCGGTTTCAAGTTGAGTTAGAGGGGCAAGAAGGTATAGTTGGAGGATTTAAAGTGCATGTTATCCATTTTCTAATAATGTTTTGTTATCCATTGGACTTATTGGTCAATATAAATCCTTCATGCTCATCTTTTTCCTTCCTCTGTCATCCATAAATGACTATTTTATCCCATCTTATTTGTCTAGGTCTTGTAATTTTTAATTGTAGTTGCCAATGAGTTTCTCCACATAACCTTGTTTTATCCATGTTTTCTTTTTGAAGATGCCAATAAATTTGTCCATCCATATCCCTTCTTCACCTCCTTTGCTTGCGATTGCCAAATCTTGACCAATAGGTAAATTACATTTCATTAGGATCCACAAGACGTAATGTTATGCCTATATTTTGTTTGCACTTGCCATTTTCCACCAACAAGATTGAGTTCCTAGATGGTATGATTTTAGTTGCTACCCTTTACTTGCAAGATTAAGCATAATCTATTCATTTAGATGATGTCTTTAAATTCATGATTTTACATGCCATCCCAATCTATTGTCAAGAGAAAACTATAGATGTAAGAAAACTAACTTTCTTTCCAGTTTAAGATATCTTAATTCCAATAGTGGGTACCCTTAGACAACAATTTCAATCATGACAAGATTTACTTAATTATGTTTCCCTAACTGTAATAACTAATTATCTAGGTTGAAAAGCAATAAAAG
The DNA here is from genome assembly GCA_027924585.1 of Larix kaempferi. Taxonomy (NCBI): domain Eukaryota; kingdom Viridiplantae; phylum Streptophyta; class Pinopsida; order Pinales; family Pinaceae; genus Larix; species Larix kaempferi. The sequence continues at coordinate 11,060,235 of BSBM01000672.1, read as the reverse complement.
ACAGGATTTAATCTTTTAAATCACGAACCAAAGTTTCAGGCATTAATCAACACCATATATTTTATTTTATTAAGAGTTAAATATTTTATTCAAGTTATCATGACTAATTCTCATGTTATTGCTTCATTGTCCACGAGCATCTATAGCCCCTATGAAGTCACCTTGAAATCAAAGACCTTGCTTTGTCACCAGCGAGCGTCCATAACCCCAATGGAGATATTTGCATTTCCCCAATAAGAATTTGTTATCTGCATTCCCCAATCATTTTTTATATATCCTATTATTAATAAAGGTAGTGGCTTATATCCAAGCAAACATGGATGATATCCTTTTTCAGGAATTTTGACTCAACTCGAATAATAAATATTTCCCTTATATATATTTTTCTTTGGGTACTAATTTAGTCCATCCTCGGGTTCCATTAAAATGTGTTTGAGATGGATGAAAAACCTTTCACATAACTAGTTTGACACAAACAACTCGAGTTTCAAAATTCAGATAAAAAGCCAATTCACCTAAAAATGTTTAAGGTGTATCCCTGAAATGAGTATTTTGAATAATGTTGAAGGATTAAACTTACACTCCTTTGTGAACCAGATATATTACTAGGCCTGTTAGAGGTACCAAATTGTGATTGTCAAGGAAAATAAGAGCAAAAAAGGCAGTCTAAATCAAGGCCAAAATTTTGAAAAGGATAACCATAGAGCCAAATGGTTACATAAAACTAACTCAAAGTAAATTTGAAAGTCTATTCTAGAAAACAACTAAAACTACCATCTATATCCAAATCAATAACAAATTAAAAGAACAAAATCAAAATATACAAAAGATAGTTTGCAACTTAGAATCTAATATTTACAAGTTAACTACCAAAATAGTAGCTAATTGAAGTAATGTTTCAGAATTTGGCCATTAATGGGTAGGGAATCCAATTCCCCTTCCAAACTTTGTGATTTATACATGTTGAGGCCTATATTTTCAACTATTTGAAATGGGCATAACCAAATCTATTGAAATTTGGTGTGTTTACCTTTAGGCTCATTCAATTTATCCCATCTCAACCTAAGATCCCCTACCTAAAAGTATTTGTACTTGACCTGTGCTTATCAAACCATCTTTTACTTGTTTTTGGTGAGAGATAAAATTTGTTTAGCCTTTTCTCTTTCTTCTTTAAGTTTCAAGAGAGTATCAATTTGACACTAAAGGGTTGGGAACGTTTGCTATTGCAAAGATTGAGATAATTGTGGAGAAGGTAAGAAAATGTTTGATGGTAATGTAGCTTCTCTAGACCAGATCCATTCAATGAAAATATGACACAAATGTTGGGCTATGCAACAATTTTGAAACATTCGAGCTTAAACCAATACTAAAGTGATTTTCAAGGCTTATCGTGAGGATTGTCAGACTCAAACAATAAGACCTCAAATATTCTCCGATAACATTAGAGATAAAGCAATTTATTTATTCTATAAAACAAATGATTTTCATTTTACCATGTTAAACTTTAGACATTGCACAAAATTTTCAAGTGTAAATTAATACGACGATGCAATAGTACCTGCCTTCAGCAGTGACTAATAAAGTAACAGTGGCACAGAAGCATGCATTAGTTCAAGTAAATGAAAGCTTAAGACCTTGTGGTAGAATCTACATTCTGTGATGAAAAATTACCAAAGTTGAATGAAAATATTAGAGATAAAACAAAACAAAATTTCACTGGGAGAATTGAGTTGCATTAAACATGATATGCGTCAGCTACTATATTAAATTCAATACAAAAACTAGAAAGACAACTTCAATTCCAAATATGACACAACTTGGTAAGAAAACTAGATGCAGCTTTGACACCTTTTCTGCATCAGTTCATTTGAGCCGAATATATAGAGGTGTAGAACGTACACAAGAAGAAAAATGATTAATAATTAAATTTTGCATTCAGAGTTTAGAAGCACATTTTAAAGAAGACATGTGCAGGTGCAATGTTTAATTGCCTTTCAATCCAACCTCCACCAAGGTGGACCAGCTTTATAGTTACATTTACCCTCATTCCAAGAGATTCGGCATGCTTGGAGACCAATGGCACGATCTGGTTCCTTACCATGTTGCAAAATCCATTGATCAATTGCAGCATTCAAACTCTCATCAATTATTGTTTCTTTTTGGATGTTACCTTCTGTAAATGGATAAAGATGGGGTGATGTCATTCTCTTAATGGTCGCTGGCATGTAAATGGAATCACCAATTATTGGGGCACCATAGTCAGCCAGTTGAGCTCTAATCTGCACATGCACAATTTTTTTGGAGTGTGAATAGAATTTGATATATTAGAATTGCAAACAAATGAACATGTTTAAAATGACTTAACGTTTGCCTAACACCAAAATTTGTATATAGACATTAGAATTGAAAGAATAAGCATCAAAACGCTCTAAATGACAATCCATCGAGAAGTTGATAGCACTTGAAATATGCGCCAAAGTCTTGAACCTACATTGTCCACTAATGAAAGGGTTTGCAAGCTAGACCTCAAGTTATATGAGGATCATATCGAAGACATAAGAACATTAGTTTAAATGCATGCATGCATCAAATGATGATTGAAACAACATAAATTGATTTTATAACAAGGATTCACTACAAAGGAAATTGGGAGCTTCTCACATGAAATAAAAGCATAATATTTTCAAATTCTTATAAAGGTCATGAAGACTAGAAATCTTGTTTGAAACCATTAAAATAAAGATGCATGGGCATGTTTTAACACACAAAACATCCCCCATTATAATCACGCTATTTATCTGGTGGGACTCCTCTATTGCAAAACAGATTTGGACAACCATTTTTCACATGTAGTGGCTTGGAACGAGAGACACTGCAATATTTAGCAACATGAAAGTTATTGCCTCAGAAACAAAGGTGATTAGCAATACCTTTCCTTTTTGGGAATATCAATCTTAAAGGTATTTTCGTTGTTTGTTCCAAAGGTGGGTTATGGCTTTTTGTTGTTTGTTTTCGAAGATGATTGATGACACCTTATGATTTACACTGTTAACGTACAAATGTCTATGGAAGATATTTTACATTCCAGTGCCTAGCAGTAGGAATCTATGATCCTAAAATTAAATTCATGGGAATTCAATTTCCTTCTCCAATTATTTCAATTGTAAATGTTGGGAAAGAATGACAAGCATTTTTCGTTCCGTGTATATCCACAACTTGTTCTAAGCAAGAGATCAGGTATAAAGAAATCAACACGTGCACAAAAAACGGTAATGCAGAGAATAGAGACAAAGCTCAAACTCATTGTTCCAAAATGATAAATGTTATTACTTATTTAATACATAATAAGTATTTCATTTTTCATTTTAGCAAGTAAGATAAGATAGAGCAGAACTCTGCATACGCTTAATTATTTTCTTGGCATTTCGAACCACATGGTTGGGCTCATAATAAGTATGTCAAACACCACGAGTTTCATGGGAGATGAACCACCTGGAGATAAACCCCTTTTATTATGTCCATCAATAATAATAAATGTGACTTATTTATTATTAACATAAATCTGTTCTAAACTTAACCCAATAATATTACTCTCCCTGGTCCCTTTTTGGTTGTGTGAAACTACACCAAGCTTATCTCTAATTTTACAAAGTTATTTGGACCAGGAAGCTTAGGGAGAAGGCCTGGATTGACGCGTGAGTTGCACAAGAGTACGACTTGATCTCTCCGTTCTATACAACATTTACAAACTATCGAATTTAGTGACAATGAAGCTTCACATGCTTTGTTCATTCATGGAAGAACATATTCATTGCCAGATTCAGTATACCTAGATTATCGCATTGCATTAGATTGTTTTATTGGCAAATAAGCAAGCATTTTCCATAACCACATTGCTTAGCTATTGAATGTAGCGACAATGAAGCTCACATGCTTTGTTCATTCATGAAACAACATATTCATTGCTAGCTTCAATACATCTTGAGTATCACAATAACATATAATTGCAATGGATTGTTTTATTTGCAAACAAACAAGTAATTTCTGCAACCACATTGCTTCAGAAGATGTAATTGTTGTTGCCTTATACTCTGATTTGTGTTAATTTTTAGTGCAGCTGCGAGACCCATTCTCAGAGAGAATGGTACCCTAGTCAATTAACTAGGGTTCCTGGTCAAGTTAACCAGACAGAGTAATGAGTAAGACCCTAGAAGGTACCCTAGGGCCCCCAGCTGTCTCCTAGGGTTCTTGGTCGAGGACCAAGCAGATGGATGCCATGGCAAAGTCCCTAGCATGTAGCTAGGGCCCCTATTTGTCTCTAGGGTATTCTGGTCTGGGACCAGATAATTTCTTGGTCACGAGGACCAAGCAGATCCTGCAGGTTGAGACAGAGACATCCTAGGTCCTGCAGATGGTTGATCAACATTCAGTCTAGGACTGAATGCTTAGCTTGAGGCTGAGGACCATTCTCTGGGAGAATGGAGAACCTGGTCATGGACCAGATGGTTGATCAACATGTCCCAGTCTAGGACTGAGGCTCAGCCTTGGGCTGAGAAGCCATTTCTTGAGAATGGAGGCACTTGGTCAGTTACCAAGATTATGATGTGTGATGTCCTCTTCTCCTAGGTCTTCGAGATGGATGAGTTGGTTGGTCTTCTCAAGGGACTGGCCACCCCTTGTGGAAGCTACTAACATTTGACCTAAGGAGCAGTTGAGAGGACCACATGATCACATCATCTGTGTGAACCCTTCCTTATACAATGATGATGAACTTTCAGGTTATATGGAACATTTGTACATTTGAGAGAGAGATGACTGGTTGTACCTTTCCACCTTGGGTGATTTACTTTTGGTCCTTGCACCTTATTGTTTATTAAGTCTTGTGGTACCTTGTCTTTGATTTGTGGTGATTAGGGTCATTGACCCACCTTCTATTTATACCACCCTTGTTGTTTTGGTCTTACGGGTACTTGTCCACTTTTGGAACATACCCTTGGTTATTAGTCTTGTACCCACTTATTTGGTACATGACCTTAGTTTATATTTATTCTTTTATTTTTGTTATCTTTTATTTTATTTTTTATTTTTTATTTATTTATTTTTATTTATTTTATTTTGTTATTCTTCCCTAAATCTATGGAGCCTTAACTTAAAGGATTAATTTAATTCTTTAAATTCCTATATATTGATATCCTTTGAAGTTAATTTTACACATCTTAGCTCTCCTTCATGTTTGACGTCAAGAGTTATGAGTTTGCTGCTGCTACCTCAGATCTACTTTCTGTTTGGGTTTGCTAATGTCTGCTGTAACTTTGGAGAGGCCCAATTTGATGTTATTGACTAAGACTCAACCCGATCTACACCTGTTTGAGATCTAATCTGATTGCTGTTGGTTTATTGAAGTCTATTTCACTGCTGAGAGGTCCGATAGGGCTGAGAAGAGTCCGATCTGCTGATGTGGAATCCGATTGGGCTGAGGAGAGGTTCGATCTGCTTGTGTGGAGCCTGATTGGGGTTTATCCTAAGTAGTCGTAAACTAGTACAGCCAAGATTTGACAGCCGTGACCTGTTTGGGGTTTGTCCTGAGAAGGCCGACCCTGCTGACACCTTGTTGATTAAGCTGTGATACTATTAAGGGTTCTCACTGTCTGCTGCAAGTTTATTTTCTGAGTTATAGGCATACTGAGTGTTTGCTGAGATCTATTTTGCTATCATCTGACAGATCTGATTTTTGAGAATTTGTTTGTGGTCAGTTTGTCTAAAGACTTGAAATTTTATGCTAATGACTAGTCCATGGTATTGAGTTTATATTTTGGTTTTGATACATCTATTCTGAGTCTTTATCCTTGACCAAACTTATATTATTGAGGATCAAACTTGGGCATTGAGTTGTATCTGTGGTATAAATTTATGTGTTGAGTCTTCCTTTGATTGTCATTGTGCTTCTGACTGTCATTGACTATTTGGTTATATCTCAGCCCAGTCATCTCTCTCTCTCTGGTTTGTACTACCCTCTTGTAGGCTCTGATAGTTTCCAGGTTTGACTGGCCTCTCTGAGGCACAGTGTTTACTGAAAGTAAGTAACTCTTTTGAGTATTTTTATAGGAAGGGTCCCACACACAAGTAAGTATCTTCTCTTTTATTATTATGTGGTTAAATTATTTATTGCTGAAGATTAATTTAGCATAGTGACCTAACTGGTAGTGTTAAAAGTATTTTAACATAGTGACCGACCTGGGAGTGCTAAAGGTGTGAAGTTGAAAGAGATGAAAATTATGTTAGAAGTTACTATTGTACTATTTCATATTTAATTTCAGTATTTGTTTATCTACTTTGTGCATTAAAGTATGATGAATTGTTATTTTTCTGTACATAACCCTAACTTGATGAAATTTCAACATGGTATCAGAGTTTAGGGCTTGTAGCTAACTCTGTTTTGCAGGCTAACAAAGTCTACATAGATCCTAAGATAGGGTTTTTGAATTCTAAACAACTTTTCAAGTTGGCAAGAAGGGTTTGAATATTAAAAATCAGAAAATCAGAATTGAATGAACACAGAAGTACTATTGGCTGGAAATGAAGATGTGGCAGTAAAGCTGCTAATCCATATGACAACAGAAAATAAATGATAAATTTAGCAGGCTGTGAACTTCCTTCTCTAAAAAGAAGTATGTCAAGTATTACTAGCATTACTACAAGGTTTATCTCAGGTATGTATCTCTGAGGTGAGTAAGGAGCCAGCCTAAATCTTTATATGACCTGATCTTTAGTAATCAAGGGCTTACATGAACATAGTACTTTCTAGGAATCTTATGATTCATTGTGATCTGAATATGTAAGTGTAAAGAATTTTAGTATCCATCCATGCATGCAATTATCATGATCTGATTTCTTAAGTCTAGGACTGTGATCTAACCTAGATTGTGCTAATGAATGATATTATGATGTCATTACACACTTGATAACAAGATCGAGATGCACACTGTGAGTTCTGCATGCGGGCAGATATAAAGAGGGTAGAATTTTCTATCCCAACTAATTTTGATTCTTAATTGTCATGATGAAACATAAGACATGTTATATGATCTTGATTGATTCTAGATAGTTATCCAATATACGAATGGATGCTAATTCAATATTGATTATTGCCAACTATGAAGTTGAATATTGATGTGACTTGCTCTTATAGTAAAGTTTACAGATCCTGCTTATGCACAAGTTAAGTGCACAGCTACAGAGGGAGCTAAGTGCTCAGGTACAGAGGGAGTAAGAGACTCCACAATTTGCAGGATCAAATATTTATGTGTCAGCAAAAAAGAATCTAACATGTAGTTGTTTGTGAAACAACTGGGAAGATCAGAGATCAAGAGGGAGCCATCTGTGCTCTTCAATCCCCATCAGATTGGGATTGCAGAAAAGAGGTAAGAGATGTGACTTCTCAGTGATATAGATATGAAAGTGCAAGAAGCACCAGTCCATGAGACATCTTGTTCAGAGAAACAGAGGGAGAAGGCCAAGAAGCCTTCAGTTGATCTCATTAAGAAGCCTATTGAGAGGCTTCAAGGGTGCTCTAGTAAGAGCCATGTCACTGATTCAGGATCATTCACTTATGTGAAGGCAGCCAAACATCAAGTTTGGAAAGATGCTATGATAATGGACATCCTGTTGACATTGGATAATGATGTGTGGAAAGTGATTCTCAGACAGCAAGGGAAGCCAGTTGTAACTTCCAAATGGATCTATAAGATCAAGGTATTTACTGACATTCAGAGCTACTTGAAGCTCTAAGAAAATCCTGTCTTCTATGACAGGTTGTTTTACCATGACTAGGACATGGTACATTTATCAGATGTGTTGACTAAGCCCCTGTCTTCAACAAGCTTAGTGTTGCTGAGAATGCCTCTCTTGCTGAGAGGGAGTGTTAATTTTTAGTGCAGCTACGAGACCCATTCTCAGAGAGAATGGTACCCTAGTTAGTTAACTAGGGTTCCTGGTCAAGTTAACCAGGCAGAGTAATGAGTAAGACCCTAAAAGGTACCCTAGGGCCCCCAGCTGTCTCCTGGGGTTCTTGGTTGAGGACCACGCAGATGGATGCCATAGCAAAGTCCCTAGCATGTAGCTAGGGTCCCTATTTGTCTCTAGGGTATTCTGGTCCAAGACCAGACAGTTTCTTGGTCACGAGGACCAAGCAGATCCTGCAGGTTGAGACAGAGACATCCTAGGTCCTGCAGATGGTTGATCAACATTCAGTCTAGGATTGAATGCTCAGCTTGAGGCTGAGGACCATTCTCTGGGAGAATGGAGAACCTGGTCATGGACCAGATGGTTGATCAACATGTCCCAGTCTAGGACCGAGGCTCAGCCTTGGGCTGAGAAGCCATTCCTTGAGAATGGAGGCACTTGGTCAGTTACCGAGATTATGATGTGTGATGTCCTCTTCTCCTAGGTCTTCGAGATGGATGAGTTGGTTGGTCTTCTCAAGGGACTGGCCACCCCTTGTGGAAGCTACTAACATTTGACCTAAGGAGCAGTTGAGAGGACCACATGATCACATCATCTGTGTGAACCCTTCCTTATACAATGATGATGAACTTTCAGGTTATATGGAACATTTGTACATTTGAGAGAGAGATGACTGGTTGTACCTTTCCACCTTGGGTGATTTACTTTTGGTCCTTACATCTTATTGTTTATTAAGTCTTGTGGTACCCTGTCTTTGATTTGTGGTAATTAGGGTCATTGACCCACCTTCTATTTATACCACCCTTGTTGTTTTGGTCTTATGGGTACTTGTCCACTTTTGGAACATACCCTTGGTTATTAGTCTTGTACCCACTTATTTGGTACATGACCTTAGTTTATATTTATTCTTTTATTTTTACATTTTTATTTTTGTTATCTTTTATTTTTTATTTATTTATTTTTATTTATTTTATTTTATATTTTATTTATTTATTCTTCCCTAAATCTATGGAGCCCTAACTTAAAGGATTAATTTAATTCTTTAAATTCCTATATATTGATATCCTTTGAAGTTAATTTTACACATCTTAGCTCTCCTTCATGTTTGACGTCAAGAGTTATGAGTTTGCTGCTGCTACCTCAGATCTACTTTATGTTTGGGTTTGCTAATGTCTGTTGTAACTTTGGAGAGGCCCGATTTGATGTTATTGACTAAGACTCAACTCGATCTACACTTGTTTGAGATCTGATCTGATTGCTGTTGGTTTACTGAAGTCTATTTCACTGCTGAGAGGTCCGATAGGGCTGAGAAGAGTCCGATCTGCTGATGTGGAATCCAATTGGGCTGAGGAGAGGTTCGATTTGCTTGTGTGGAGCCTGATTGGGGTTTATCCTAAGTAGCCGTAAACTAGTACATCCAAGATTTGACAGCCATGACCTGTTTGGGGTTTGTCCTGAGAAGGCCGACCCTGCTGACACCTTGTTGATTAAGCTGTGATACTATTAAGGGTTCTCACTGTCTGCTGCAAGTTTATTTTCTGAGTTATAGGCATACTGAGTGTTTGCTGAGATCTATTTTGCTATCATCTGACAGATCTGATTTTTGAGAATTTGTTTGTGGTCAGTTTGTCTAAAGACTTGAACTTTTATGCTAATGACTAGTCCATGGTATTGAGTTTATATTTTGGTTTTGATACATCTATTCTGAGTCTTTATCCTTGACCAGGTCACTAGACTTATATTATTGAGGATCAAACCTGGGCATTGAGTTGTATCTGTGGTATAAATTTATGTGCTGAGTCTTCCTTTGATTGTCATTGTGCTTCTGACTGTCATTGACTATTTGGTTATATCTCAGCCCAGTCATCTCTCTCTCTCTGGTTTGTACTACCCTCTTGTAGGGTTTGATAGTTTCCAGATTTGACTGGCCTCTTTGAGGCACAGTGTTTACTGAAAGTAAGTAACTCTTCTGAGTATTTTTATAGGAAGGGTCCCACACACAAGTAAGTATCTTCTCTTTTATTATTATGTGGTTAAATTATTTATTGCTGAAGATTAATTTAGCACGGTGACCTAACTGGTAGTGTTAAAAGTACTTTAACACAGTGACCGACATGAGAGTGCTGTTATCACATATATAGTAGCCGGGCTACCATACATTATTTTTCTCATGCCAGTACACTATTCAGCCATTTCCCTTGCATTTGAGACGACGAGATGAGCATTTATATTGGATCATTATCAGATTGTGGACAGCAGTTATATTCCCCATGCCATGACTGAGTTTCAGGACACTCAGAGAGATGCCCGATATAGCCATTATGCCATTGGTACAGAGCAGACAGTAGTGCCCAGAGTTACAGCAGCAGTCTCAGAGGACAGATGATGGTACAGGTTGATGAGCTTTCAGGTATATGACTCAGCAGGTATACTATTGTGTTATGGTTAGATTGCTTTTATACTTATTCTTATAGCATGTCTTAGCACTTAGTGTCATGATCTGGCGATCATATAGATATTTGGACCTGGTTGACCTATTATATATATATTACTGTCCCTACTCAGACTTAGAAGTTCACTATTCATACTCATTGGTACATACCCTCCTTAGGGAGAATAGAGGTGATCATTACACCATACTATGGCTTGCTAGTGTTGGCTTCATCTTTTCATTGTCTTCATCCATCCGTGGCCTACCTTTTAGATTATTACCTTGATTTGCTACTTGACTAGTGACATGGAGGACCTTTCCCCACTGTAGCCTCTGTACTGGATGAGCTTCCCTGTTTATTGTGTCTCGGCTCTGAGTTGGTGACAAAACTTACCTATGGTGAGTTGGAGTTCCTTGAGAATTCCTCCTAGTCACTAAAGTTGTGTTGGCTAAACCTGAAACTTTTAGTGCTGCCATCAATACAAAATCTGGAAAAATCAAATGCTATATCTTGTATATGAAAGAAATGCCAAATGAAAATGGCCATGAAAAATAAAATGTTATATCTTTTGGAAAAATAAATACCTAGGTAAACAAGCTGTCCATGACACACCTAGAAGTGCTCAGGTAAACAAGCGCCTTAAAAACACACCTGCAGCAGAAAGCCTAAAAATAAATGTAAATCTATGCAATGTGTTTGTAAACACACATAGATCAAGGCTATGGAAACCTCAGGCCCAAAAAGCAATGGAACTTAAATGTTATATCTAAACAATTGCTGGCCTTGCTTGTATTATGGATTGTGCGCATCTGTGAAGGTGAATAAACCCTCTTTAAACAACTCATCCATTTGTGAGACACCGCCATTCCCTGTGTTATTGCTCATTCAGTATATACTATGGTGTGTATTCCCTTTCCCTTGCCAAAGTGTCACAAAGTCAAGTTAGTCAAGTCATCCCTTAGCCTAGCCATTTATTTCAGCCTTCACCCTTCACTAGCAAATTGATCACAACTATGAAGTGAGTATGGTCCTGAAAGTCTAGTCTGAGTAATAATAATAACTAACGACACTATATATTTGGATTTAGATCGCCAGTCATGATTACTCTGTGTTATAGAAGCTATTTGAATAAATTGTAAAGCATGTATTAACCTTGACACCTTGCAGCAGCTATGGATGATAGTCTGAGTTGTATTTGGTCTTGGTTAGACCTAGTTTGGCCATGGAGGACCATGGGACATGAGATGTTGGATCTTATGATGATATGGATAGATGATATATGGTCCATGTACACATACAGGATGATTCTATGCAGCAGCTATGGGGTTATGATGATGATTCTTGGGATACAGCAGTGTTTGGTCATTTACAGATCATTATTATTGGCCTTGTTCCGGTACATTGGATATTTATTTTGATCATGCAGAGATTCATATGGTGTATGAGTACACATCTTGGATGGATTTGGACCTTCTGAGTCCAATGGGACAGTTTGTTTTCAGTTCCGGGCACTTACAGTGATGATTTAGCCTCAGTAGGCTGTCCTAGTGCAGTTTTGGTCTATTGGAGGCCCTGTCGGAGCAGAGATGACTTTTATCCGGATGACCTAGGGCGCTGATGATGGAGGGGGTGGTCCAGCCACTTGTTTTTACCATATTACCCCCCTCCCGGACACATTGGCACCCTCACCTTGACAGCGCCATCACTCCAGGAGGCAGTTTGGGCAGTTTCACGTTTCCCGAGGCATTTCAGGATTGGTAGAAATGGCTATTGAGGAAATCGATTTGGGCTACTGAGGCAAAGTTATGGCATGGGATGATCAGTGATGATAGATCGGGACCTTCCACACCTCCTCCTGCAGTTTCAGCTTCATCGGGGCCCGCATCCATCACTTATGGCACTTTCTGTGGATTTTTGGGGTCTTTTGAGGACCACTTCACCTTGGAGGACCACGACTTCACCTTGGAGGCACGATTTGGTACTTTCATGATTATTTATTGGTTATTGTGCCATGGGGATTGACCAAGGAGGGATAAAATTACCCCTTGGACCCACCATGAGCCTCTTATGATATTTTGTCATCATGATTTGGTGGGATTCCCCTCTCCTAGGGCGACTTTGTCCACTTATGTTATATTTTATGTGTGATCCATGTATTGTGTTGTTGAGCTCATCTCAACCATTGATTAGACATTTGTATCTTTTATCTTAGCCACTCATTCAAAAAGTGGTTAGGGTTTTGGTGCCTCTCCTTCCTATTTAAAGGAGAGAGCCTCTCATTGTAAAGGGTCTTTGGCTCTGGGATTATTGGTATAGAAAAATATTCTTGTGGAAATTCTTGTGGTCTCCTTTGCATCTGGTGTTCTTAGATGGTGATTGGAAAGTCTATTGCAACCTAGCATTTGGAAATTGTGGTAAGATCTATCTTTGTTTGGAAATCATTGTTTGTCTACAGGAGGGCGACTTCAACAAGGGCGATTTTGCAAGGCTTCTTCAAATCGACTTTCTTGGCATTCGCTTGTATCAGGGGGTTATCATTAGTATCATTGTGATCTATGCTATCTTTCTGTTACTTCTTTTGTGGCATTAGTCTTATCTCTTGATGCATCAAATCTGATATTGTTGACGTTTGTTGTGCAGGAGAGAGGGCGCATTGGCTTCTTGGACTAAATCGATTTGCATAGAGACTACCTCAAAGCTTCCAAATTGATCGGGATTGCATAGATCATCATCATCAAGGCATCTACAAGGTTATCCAGGTAAGATCCACAGGTTTGTTTCTCTTTCCTTTATCCAATCCATTGACATAATTCATAAATTGTTAAAACCCTAAATACTTCAAAACCCCTATTTTACATTTTGTCAGATCTACCAAGATCTAGTGGGTTGTTGGGCATGATATTGAAAACCCACCTCTATAGCATCCACGGCATCCCGGATCTATAGTTTGGTGTGGATTGGCTCCCGTTTGATCCCTCTCCCAAGCCAACCTAGCTTCTCCCAAGGAAGGCGCACTTCACCATTTGAGCAGGTTGACCTAGATCTAAGCGATGGGTGTTTGAGATTTCACTTGATTTGACATCCACACATCAAATAACATACACCCAGGTTGTCCCTTTCTTGAAAATCACCTTGTGGGCCCCATTCCACATTTTAAGGGATTTAATCCCCATTTTGGACCACTTGGAACACTAAAACTCAGATCTACAAAGATCTAACCGGTGGATTGCCACGAAATTATAGATCCATATCCCTACTTGACTGATCTACCCGGATCTAAAGTTTGGATGCCATCCGACATGATTTGACCCACCTAAACCCCGATTGAAGCCTCCTTAGGGAAAGTCGCACCACCTTGGAGAAGTGAGTTCACTCACTTCGAGGAACTGGGTACTTGAGATTTTTTCAGATCCGGAATCAGAATAATTCAAAACCTAGGTCTAGACTGTCACTTTGTCAAATCTTGCCTTGGGGATTGCATTCCTTGTTTTTAGGGATTGTGGTCCACTTGGGTCAAACCTAGATCTAGACACATTTATCCATCAAGAACTGTATTGTCCACTTGTCCCAAGTACTAGGAGTCCTAAACCTCAAGTCAACCTTACTTTGACTCCACTTCCCAATTCCCAAGGCACTGGCCTCTCTCCAAGTTAACTCAACTTTCCTAGAATGTTGGATTGACTTGTGGTTTGACTTTTGCATGGTAAACTATACCTTTGAGGACATCATGAACTATGGTCAATCTTGTCTCATGTACTAGTTAGCCCCAATACAACCTTTAACTATCCTGCATTGGACACGGTACCCAAGGCAGTGAATCTTTTGACATTGACCTAGTACACTAGCCCTAGATCTCACTTTAAACATTGCAAGTCACTTTCACTTCAACTATGAACCAAAGCTATACCTATTGAACCCCTCACTTGGCTTGTGACTTCAACCTATAAGGTCTAGGATAAACCATACACCTAACTTCACTTAGAAATACCCTGATTTGGTGTCTTGGTTTTGATCTCTCCTGTCGGGAGTAGATCGGGTCTCCCCCTTTGTTGTCTGGGCTAGATAACATAAAGTGAAGGTTGCCTCGACTGGCGTGACAACCATATATTGGAGGTCGAGGTGATCGTGGTTGCACCTTTCAAGTTGCCCTTCCCTATTGCCATCCATGACTGGATCCTTCCATAGGGGTAACTACAGTTTAGGTGATAACATTTTGGCGCCGTTGCCGGGGAGGCAATAGCTTGCCCTAGTCCTTCCCGCATATACAAACGACACATATCTTGGTAGAAGAGTTAAATCTACCTGGCGACTCCCAATCGTGACTCCGCTGAGGAGCGAGCTCATTTACATCATTACAACACAAGAAGTAAAGTAAACTTAGATCAAGTTGAAGGAACCCCAATCACCTATCGTAAAAGAGATCCTAAAGCACAACCATCAAACTTCCTTTGGAAATTGGTTAACGATTCTCCAAACAGAACTTTAGGATCCCCTTTGATCAAGTCGGTTCCTCCCTCATCACCTAGTTCAAACTTAAACACAAACTTACCAAATCCAATGGCCGGAACAAACCCGGGAAACCAGAATGTTCCTCCACCACAAGCTCCTAGGATTTTTGGAAGAAAGGCAAAACCATCTCCTTTAGACTTTTCCCAAATCCAGGGTGCACCCCATGACATGCCTGAAAAGTATTTTGAAAAGGTTCCCAGATTTGATGGAGTATCCGCTATATCAATTGAAGACCACATTGACAAAGTATGGGAACACATGGAAGCATATGGAGCATCTGAGGAAGATGTTTTCATGAGGGGTCTCCTGGCATCCTTGGAAGGAGATGTTAGGAAGTGGTTTGACAGGTTGCCTGCTTCATCCATTGATGGGTATGATAACTTTGTCAACAAGCTAAACAGTGAGTGGTCCCGAAAGTTAGATGGGAAATTTCTCTTACACCAACTTTTTGACATCAAGAAAAGAGAAAATGAACAGTCCATGAGTTTAACATAAGATTTGACAAGACTGTAGCTGTTATCCCTGAAGAAATTAGACCAAAAGATCAAGCAGTTGTTATTCACTACTTGAATGCTTTTGAGGGATGGGTTGGTTATCAGCTAAAGGATAAAAATCCAAATGACTTAAAGACCGCTCAATCAAATGCTAAGATGGCTGAGCAAAATGTAGCATCCATGGGGAAACAAAACTTTTTTGATCAATTTGCCCCATCCACTTCTAGATCTGACCCTAGACTTCGAAAGCCAAAGGAACCTGTGAGTGTGCCAAAGGAATCCAAGGACACTTTAGAGGTCATGCAAGAAATGATGAAACAATTAACTGTCCTGACTAAGAATGTGGCAAGTTTGAATGACCCTGAGAGACATAGAAATCCTTATGGCCCTAAACCTTACTGGAATAATAATAGAAGGCCTGATGGGGATAGGGATAGGCGACGACCTGAGTATCCAGAAAACTCTGAAAAGAAGGAAGTCAATTGGTGTGATGAAGAAGAAGAGATACCCTCTGACACCATCGACCATGATGACCAACCAGAAAACATCAACTTTATAAATGACTTATCTTATGATGAAGACTTTGGAAGAATCCTTTTAGAAGAAGAGCCATGGGAGCAAGAAGATGATGTTATTGAAGAACCTAGCTCCACATGTTGTGCCTTAGAACTCCCAAAACCTAAAGAGCAACCAAAGTATCAAATCTACAAACGAGGAACTACTTCCCAACCTTCTTTCCTTGATAAACATAAAAAGATTGATGAAGATAAAAAGGAAGAAGAAGATCTTGCCGTAGATGATTATGATCTTAAGATTGATATGAAGAAAGAGCTAAGCAAGATAATGTGTAACATCCCTGTCACTGAATTAATGAAGGTGCCCTCTGTTAGATGCCAAGTAGAGGAATTTTTCAATGGTATTGGCCAAGAGAAAAATCCTGAACCTGTCCTAGAATCATGTCATATCCAAAAGCTTAGTGGAACACAACCTAGTGAAACAGAGAAGGATCCACCAATAAACATCCATTCAGCCATTTATGAAAGAAAAAGCGGTGGTCACTCCCCCTTTTACCTTACCTTGCACATTCAAAACATGCTCCTTCATAATTGTATGTTGGATTCTGGAGCAGCAATGAATGTTATGCCTTTACAAGTTATGAAGGAAATGGGACTCGAAGTGACTAGACCTTATGGAAATGTCTGTGGTATAGATTCCCGACGAGTACCGTCTTATGGCTTGATTAAAAACCTTAGGGCTGACCTTTTCGCATGTTCAGACATTTCTACTATGATGGATGTAGTTGTCATTGATTTACCCCCAGCATATGGAATGCTTTTATCTAGAAAATGGGCAGCTGGCCTAGGTGGATACCTTATGATGGATTTATCATTTATTTGTGTTCCCAACCCTGATGGAGCTTTGATTCGGGTTAACAGAGAGCCTTGTTATAATGAGCATGTTGAATCTTTTGATGAAGGGTTAAAAAACACATACGGGGATGAATTATTAAATAATGCCAAAACTAACCTTGTTGAAGATGAGGATGAATTGTATGAAGTTGATCAAAATATGTGTATGGTCATGGAAGATTCTGATTCTGTTTGGGAAGACAAGCAAATGATTGAGATAATTAGAAATGATGTTGTTGAGGAAATAGATGAATTGAGAGGACATGAAAATCAACCCCAAGATCACGAACAAAACAATGAAACCATTCAAGAACCTGCTATAGAAAATCACACACTTGAAGGGATTGAGGATGACATAAGAAGTCTAGGAAGAGATGAGAGTCTGCTAGATGATCAAAGCATTGAACAAATTCTCCCAATAGAAAACCTCCATGAACAAACACACAATGAGGAGAACATTGAAAACCCAATACATGAAGATGAGTTTGATGATATTAGGAGGGGAGAAAGAATTCCTTTCACTGTTAGGGAGTGGTTTGCCTTGACCGATCATAATAGAGAGAGAGAAAGACAAGGGCTTGCACCTATTTACCCATGGGAAAACAATCTTGCAACATCTACTAGGGTTGAAACAAACGAAGAGCCTGAAGCCACTTATTATTCCGATACAGAAGATTCTTTATCTCATCTATCTCTAGAAGACGGTAACCTTATTCAAGTCCATGATAACTCTCTAAGTTGGGAAGAGGATGCCCTAATCAATGATGCTCCTGAAGGAGACTATAATTTAAATAACCTTGCTATTTTTCAAATTCCTTCAGAACCTCAAAGCCATACTTTATCTACACATCCGCATATCCCTAGTTTCCTCCTACCATCTGAGTCATCCAGTCAGCATACTCATGATCTTTCTCACATTCCTACTTCCTCCACATTTCATTCTGAGTCAGCTTCTCCCAGAATGGAAAACATGGTCATTCCTGTTCCTTCAGGGGAAGGTTCTAGTCATAACACTGTCATATTTAGAGAGCCACCTCCCTTGGAAGAACATAGAAACCTCTTGACTGTAGGTGAGGGTGTTAAAAGAATTGTGTCTCCCCATGGGGAAGAGCCAAATGAGGAAATCCAAGAAACAAGAAGGGAAGTTAGGGAAATCCTTGTTGGCACAGTTGCTATTTCCTTAGATGGTGGTCCACCCAGAATGGAGGCAGTTCCTTCTAGAAGAAACTCGAGGATTGTCACACCTCAACCGCAAAACCCTGCTGAAATCCATCCCATACCTATTCGTAACATTGGAGTTATTCCTGAGTCAGTCAATAGAAATAATTTTCATACAGGAAGTCAAGTCATCATTCCCAACCATTTATTGCATATAAAATCGGGACAAGCTGATGACTTATGGGTTGGACCTTTCACAGTAGAGCGATGCATTGATGGCATGTGCTTTCTGACCACTGGTAGTGGACGACGTATCTTATATCCTGTCCATCAAAGGGACTTGAGGGATCACATCCCTGATCCCACATAGTTGGGATTTCTCCGCTTGCATTGCCTGGTAGAGTAGGGTAGGTAGGAAAACAAATAAGCCTACTTAGGCAGTAGTTAGTCTTTTCAGCCATTGAGTCTGGCATCTTTTTAGTCTCTAAGCTCCTTTGTAAGCTCCTAGTTTAACTGAGTACCTGTCACTTTTCCTTTTCCTGCACAATAAAACTCAAATTTTGCAAATTATGTTGGTAGTTTAATTTACTTTCTGCATTTATATTTTATGCGTTTATATTTCTGACATAGAATAGATTTCATTTCAGTTGATTTTATTATTTTTCCCACACATGCGGCATGAGGTATTTTCTTTAGATGTTGTGAATGCAGAAAATAGGTTGCAAGAATAAAGCTGGAAATAAAATGGTAGAGTGCTAGATCGTGGATTCGAATAGCAGAGTTCGAGGACCAGAGATTCTGAGGTTCTCAAGCGCTCACTTCAGCCGAGCACTTGTCCCAGCCGGAGCCAGATGTTATCACATATATAGTAGCCGGGCTACCATACATTATTTTTCTCATGCCAGTACACTATTCAGCCATTTCCCTTGCATTTGAGACGACGAGATGAGCATTTATATTGGATCATTATCAGATTGTGGACAGCAGTTATATTCCCCATGCCATGACTGAGTTTCAGGACACTCAGAGAGATGCCCGATATAGCCATTATGCCATTGGTACAGAGCAGACAGTAGTGCCCAGAGTTACAGCAGCAGTCTCAGAGGACAGATGATGGTACAGGTTGATGAGCTTTCAGGTATATGACTCAGCAGGTATACTATTGTGTTATGGTTAGATTGCTTTTATACTTATTCTTATAGCATGTCTTAGCACTTAGTGTCATGATCTGGCGATCATATAGATATTTGGACCTGGTTGACCTATTATATATATATTACTGTCCCTACTCAGACTTAGAAGTTCACTATTCATACTCATTGGTACATACCCTCCTTAGGGAGAATAGAGGTGATCATTACACCATACTATGGCTTGCTAGTGTTGGCTTCATCTTTTCATTGTCTTCATCCATCCGTGGCCTACCTTTTAGATTATTACCTTGATTTGCTACTTGACTAGTGACATGGAGGACCTTTCCCCACTGTAGCCTCTGTACTGGATGAGCTTCCCTGTTTATTGTGTCTCGGCTCTGAGTTGGTGACAAAACTTACCTATGGTGAGTTGGAGTTCCTTGAGAATTCCTCCTAGTCACTAAAGTTGTGTTGGCTAAACCTGAAACTTTTAGTGCTGCCATCAATACAAAATCTGGAAAAATCAAATGCTATATCTTGTATATGAAAGAAATGCCAAATGAAAATGGCCATGAAAAATAAAATGTTATATCTTTTGGAAAAATAAATACCTAGGTAAACAAGCTGTCCATGACACACCTAGAAGTGCTCAGGTAAACAAGCGCCTTAAAAACACACCTGCAGCAGAAAGCCTAAAAATAAATGTAAATCTATGCAATGTGTTTGTAAACACACATAGATCAAGGCTATGGAAACCTCAGGCCCAAAAAGCAATGGAACTTAAATGTTATATCTAAACAATTGCTGGCCTTGCTTGTATTATGGATTGTGCGCATCTGTGAAGGTGAATAAACCCTCTTTAAACAACTCATCCATTTGTGAGACACCGCCATTCCCTGTGTTATTGCTCATTCAGTATATACTATGGTGTGTATTCCCTTTCCCTTGCCAAAGTGTCACAAAGTCAAGTTAGTCAAGTCATCCCTTAGCCTAGCCATTTATTTCAGCCTTCACCCTTCACTAGCAAATTGATCACAACTATGAAGTGAGTATGGTCCTGAAAGTCTAGTCTGAGTAATAATAATAACTAACGACACTATATATTTGGATTTAGATCGCCAGTCATGATTACTCTGTGTTATAGAAGCTATTTGAATAAATTGTAAAGCATGTATTAACCTTGACACCTTGCAGCAGCTATGGATGATAGTCTGAGTTGTATTTGGTCTTGGTTAGACCTAGTTTGGCCATGGAGGACCATGGGACATGAGATGTTGGATCTTATGATGATATGGATAGATGATATATGGTCCATGTACACATACAGGATGATTCTATGCAGCAGCTATGGGGTTATGATGATGATTCTTGGGATACAGCAGTGTTTGGTCATTTACAGATCATTATTATTGGCCTTGTTCCGGTACATTGGATATTTATTTTGATCATGCAGAGATTCATATGGTGTATGAGTACACATCTTGGATGGATTTGGACCTTCTGAGTCCAATGGGACAGTTTGTTTTCAGTTCCGGGCACTTACAGTGATGATTTAGCCTCAGTAGGCTGTCCTAGTGCAGTTTTGGTCTATTGGAGGCCCTGTCGGAGCAGAGATGACTTTTATCCGGATGACCTAGGGCGCTGATGATGGAGGGGGTGGTCCAGCCACTTGTTTTTACCATATTACCCCCCTCCCGGACACATTGGCACCCTCACCTTGACAGCGCCATCACTCCAGGAGGCAGTTTGGGCAGTTTCACGTTTCCCGAGGCATTTCAGGATTGGTAGAAATGGCTATTGAGGAAATCGATTTGGGCTACTGAGGCAAAGTTATGGCATGGGATGATCAGTGATGATAGATCGGGACCTTCCACACCTCCTCCTGCAGTTTCAGCTTCATCGGGGCCCGCATCCATCACTTATGGCACTTTCTGTGGATTTTTGGGGTCTTTTGAGGACCACTTCACCTTGGAGGACCACGACTTCACCTTGGAGGCACGATTTGGTACTTTCATGATTATTTATTGGTTATTGTGCCATGGGGATTGACCAAGGAGGGATAAAATTACCCCTTGGACCCACCATGAGCCTCTTATGATATTTTGTCATCATGATTTGGTGGGATTCCCCTCTCCTAGGGCGACTTTGTCCACTTATGTTATATTTTATGTGTGATCCATGTATTGTGTTGTTGAGCTCATCTCAACCATTGATTAGACATTTGTATCTTTTATCTTAGCCACTCATTCAAAAAGTGGTTAGGGTTTTGGTGCCTCTCCTTCCTATTTAAAGGAGAGAGCCTCTCATTGTAAAGGGTCTTTGGCTCTGGGATTATTGGTATAGAAAAATATTCTTGTGGAAATTCTTGTGGTCTCCTTTGCATCTGGTGTTCTTAGATGGTGATTGGAAAGTCTATTGCAACCTAGCATTTGGAAATTGTGGTAAGATCTATCTTTGTTTGGAAATCATTGTTTGTCTACAGGAGGGCGACTTCAACAAGGGCGATTTTGCAAGGCTTCTTCAAATCGACTTTCTTGGCATTCGCTTGTATCAGGGGGTTATCATTAGTATCATTGTGATCTATGCTATCTTTCTGTTACTTCTTTTGTGGCATTAGTCTTATCTCTTGATGCATCAAATCTGATATTGTTGACGTTTGTTGTGCAGGAGAGAGGGCGCATTGGCTTCTTGGACTAAATCGATTTGCATAGAGACTACCTCAAAGCTTCCAAATTGATCGGGATTGCATAGATCATCATCATCAAGGCATCTACAAGGTTATCCAGGTAAGATCCACAGGTTTGTTTCTCTTTCCTTTATCCAATCCATTGACATAATTCATAAATTGTTAAAACCCTAAATACTTCAAAACCCCTATTTTACATTTTGTCAGATCTACCAAGATCTAGTGGGTTGTTGGGCATGATATTGAAAACCCACCTCTATAGCATCCACGGCATCCCGGATCTATAGTTTGGTGTGGATTGGCTCCCGTTTGATCCCTCTCCCAAGCCAACCTAGCTTCTCCCAAGGAAGGCGCACTTCACCATTTGAGCAGGTTGACCTAGATCTAAGCGATGGGTGTTTGAGATTTCACTTGATTTGACATCCACACATCAAATAACATACACCCAGGTTGTCCCTTTCTTGAAAATCACCTTGTGGGCCCCATTCCACATTTTAAGGGATTTAATCCCCATTTTGGACCACTTGGAACACTAAAACTCAGATCTACAAAGATCTAACCGGTGGATTGCCACGAAATTATAGATCCATATCCCTACTTGACTGATCTACCCGGATCTAAAGTTTGGATGCCATCCGACATGATTTGACCCACCTAAACCCCGATTGAAGCCTCCTTAGGGAAAGTCGCACCACCTTGGAGAAGTGAGTTCACTCACTTCGAGGAACTGGGTACTTGAGATTTTTTCAGATCCGGAATCAGAATAATTCAAAACCTAGGTCTAGACTGTCACTTTGTCAAATCTTGCCTTGGGGATTGCATTCCTTGTTTTTAGGGATTGTGGTCCACTTGGGTCAAACCTAGATCTAGACACATTTATCCATCAAGAACTGTATTGTCCACTTGTCCCAAGTACTAGGAGTCCTAAACCTCAAGT
The DNA here is from genome assembly GCA_027924585.1 of Larix kaempferi. Taxonomy (NCBI): domain Eukaryota; kingdom Viridiplantae; phylum Streptophyta; class Pinopsida; order Pinales; family Pinaceae; genus Larix; species Larix kaempferi. Next base: position 11,037,515 of record BSBM01000672.1, on the reverse strand, counting down.
CAACCTTACTTTGACTCCACTTCCCAATTCCCAAGGCACTGGCCTCTCTCCAAGTTAACTCAACTTTCCTAGAATGTTGGATTGACTTGTGGTTTGACTTTTGCATGGTAAACTATACCTTTGAGGACATCATGAACTATGGTCAATCTTGTCTCATGTACTAGTTAGCCCCAATACAACCTTTAACTATCCTGCATTGGACACGGTACCCAAGGCAGTGAATCTTTTGACATTGACCTAGTACACTAGCCCTAGATCTCACTTTAAACATTGCAAGTCACTTTCACTTCAACTATGAACCAAAGCTATACCTATTGAACCCCTCACTTGGCTTGTGACTTCAACCTATAAGGTCTAGGATAAACCATACACCTAACTTCACTTAGAAATACCCTGATTTGGTGTCTTGGTTTTGATCTCTCCTGTCGGGAGTAGATCGGGTCTCCCCCTTTGTTGTCTGGGCTAGATAACATAAAGTGAAGGTTGCCTCGACTGGCGTGACAACCATATATTGGAGGTCGAGGTGATCGTGGTTGCACCTTTCAAGTTGCCCTTCCCTATTGCCATCCATGACTGGATCCTTCCATAGGGGTAACTACAGTTTAGGTGATAACATTTTGGCGCCGTTGCCGGGGAGGCAATAGCTTGCCCTAGTCCTTCCCGCATATACAAACGACACATATCTTGGTAGAAGAGTTAAATCTACCTGGCGACTCCCAATCGTGACTCCGCTGAGGAGCGAGCTCATTTACATCATTACAACACAAGAAGTAAAGTAAACTTAGATCAAGTTGAAGGAACCCCAATCACCTATCGTAAAAGAGATCCTAAAGCACAACCATCAAACTTCCTTTGGAAATTGGTTAACGATTCTCCAAACAGAACTTTAGGATCCCCTTTGATCAAGTCGGTTCCTCCCTCATCACCTAGTTCAAACTTAAACACAAACTTACCAAATCCAATGGCCGGAACAAACCCGGGAAACCAGAATGTTCCTCCACCACAAGCTCCTAGGATTTTTGGAAGAAAGGCAAAACCATCTCCTTTAGACTTTTCCCAAATCCAGGGTGCACCCCATGACATGCCTGAAAAGTATTTTGAAAAGGTTCCCAGATTTGATGGAGTATCCGCTATATCAATTGAAGACCACATTGACAAAGTATGGGAACACATGGAAGCATATGGAGCATCTGAGGAAGATGTTTTCATGAGGGGTCTCCTGGCATCCTTGGAAGGAGATGTTAGGAAGTGGTTTGACAGGTTGCCTGCTTCATCCATTGATGGGTATGATAACTTTGTCAACAAGCTAAACAGTGAGTGGTCCCGAAAGTTAGATGGGAAATTTCTCTTACACCAACTTTTTGACATCAAGAAAAGAGAAAATGAACAGTCCATGAGTTTAACATAAGATTTGACAAGACTGTAGCTGTTATCCCTGAAGAAATTAGACCAAAAGATCAAGCAGTTGTTATTCACTACTTGAATGCTTTTGAGGGATGGGTTGGTTATCAGCTAAAGGATAAAAATCCAAATGACTTAAAGACCGCTCAATCAAATGCTAAGATGGCTGAGCAAAATGTAGCATCCATGGGGAAACAAAACTTTTTTGATCAATTTGCCCCATCCACTTCTAGATCTGACCCTAGACTTCGAAAGCCAAAGGAACCTGTGAGTGTGCCAAAGGAATCCAAGGACACTTTAGAGGTCATGCAAGAAATGATGAAACAATTAACTGTCCTGACTAAGAATGTGGCAAGTTTGAATGACCCTGAGAGACATAGAAATCCTTATGGCCCTAAACCTTACTGGAATAATAATAGAAGGCCTGATGGGGATAGGGATAGGCGACGACCTGAGTATCCAGAAAACTCTGAAAAGAAGGAAGTCAATTGGTGTGATGAAGAAGAAGAGATACCCTCTGACACCATCGACCATGATGACCAACCAGAAAACATCAACTTTATAAATGACTTATCTTATGATGAAGACTTTGGAAGAATCCTTTTAGAAGAAGAGCCATGGGAGCAAGAAGATGATGTTATTGAAGAACCTAGCTCCACATGTTGTGCCTTAGAACTCCCAAAACCTAAAGAGCAACCAAAGTATCAAATCTACAAACGAGGAACTACTTCCCAACCTTCTTTCCTTGATAAACATAAAAAGATTGATGAAGATAAAAAGGAAGAAGAAGATCTTGCCGTAGATGATTATGATCTTAAGATTGATATGAAGAAAGAGCTAAGCAAGATAATGTGTAACATCCCTGTCACTGAATTAATGAAGGTGCCCTCTGTTAGATGCCAAGTAGAGGAATTTTTCAATGGTATTGGCCAAGAGAAAAATCCTGAACCTGTCCTAGAATCATGTCATATCCAAAAGCTTAGTGGAACACAACCTAGTGAAACAGAGAAGGATCCACCAATAAACATCCATTCAGCCATTTATGAAAGAAAAAGCGGTGGTCACTCCCCCTTTTACCTTACCTTGCACATTCAAAACATGCTCCTTCATAATTGTATGTTGGATTCTGGAGCAGCAATGAATGTTATGCCTTTACAAGTTATGAAGGAAATGGGACTCGAAGTGACTAGACCTTATGGAAATGTCTGTGGTATAGATTCCCGACGAGTACCGTCTTATGGCTTGATTAAAAACCTTAGGGCTGACCTTTTCGCATGTTCAGACATTTCTACTATGATGGATGTAGTTGTCATTGATTTACCCCCAGCATATGGAATGCTTTTATCTAGAAAATGGGCAGCTGGCCTAGGTGGATACCTTATGATGGATTTATCATTTATTTGTGTTCCCAACCCTGATGGAGCTTTGATTCGGGTTAACAGAGAGCCTTGTTATAATGAGCATGTTGAATCTTTTGATGAAGGGTTAAAAAACACATACGGGGATGAATTATTAAATAATGCCAAAACTAACCTTGTTGAAGATGAGGATGAATTGTATGAAGTTGATCAAAATATGTGTATGGTCATGGAAGATTCTGATTCTGTTTGGGAAGACAAGCAAATGATTGAGATAATTAGAAATGATGTTGTTGAGGAAATAGATGAATTGAGAGGACATGAAAATCAACCCCAAGATCACGAACAAAACAATGAAACCATTCAAGAACCTGCTATAGAAAATCACACACTTGAAGGGATTGAGGATGACATAAGAAGTCTAGGAAGAGATGAGAGTCTGCTAGATGATCAAAGCATTGAACAAATTCTCCCAATAGAAAACCTCCATGAACAAACACACAATGAGGAGAACATTGAAAACCCAATACATGAAGATGAGTTTGATGATATTAGGAGGGGAGAAAGAATTCCTTTCACTGTTAGGGAGTGGTTTGCCTTGACCGATCATAATAGAGAGAGAGAAAGACAAGGGCTTGCACCTATTTACCCATGGGAAAACAATCTTGCAACATCTACTAGGGTTGAAACAAACGAAGAGCCTGAAGCCACTTATTATTCCGATACAGAAGATTCTTTATCTCATCTATCTCTAGAAGACGGTAACCTTATTCAAGTCCATGATAACTCTCTAAGTTGGGAAGAGGATGCCCTAATCAATGATGCTCCTGAAGGAGACTATAATTTAAATAACCTTGCTATTTTTCAAATTCCTTCAGAACCTCAAAGCCATACTTTATCTACACATCCGCATATCCCTAGTTTCCTCCTACCATCTGAGTCATCCAGTCAGCATACTCATGATCTTTCTCACATTCCTACTTCCTCCACATTTCATTCTGAGTCAGCTTCTCCCAGAATGGAAAACATGGTCATTCCTGTTCCTTCAGGGGAAGGTTCTAGTCATAACACTGTCATATTTAGAGAGCCACCTCCCTTGGAAGAACATAGAAACCTCTTGACTGTAGGTGAGGGTGTTAAAAGAATTGTGTCTCCCCATGGGGAAGAGCCAAATGAGGAAATCCAAGAAACAAGAAGGGAAGTTAGGGAAATCCTTGTTGGCACAGTTGCTATTTCCTTAGATGGTGGTCCACCCAGAATGGAGGCAGTTCCTTCTAGAAGAAACTCGAGGATTGTCACACCTCAACCGCAAAACCCTGCTGAAATCCATCCCATACCTATTCGTAACATTGGAGTTATTCCTGAGTCAGTCAATAGAAATAATTTTCATACAGGAAGTCAAGTCATCATTCCCAACCATTTATTGCATATAAAATCGGGACAAGCTGATGACTTATGGGTTGGACCTTTCACAGTAGAGCGATGCATTGATGGCATGTGCTTTCTGACCACTGGTAGTGGACGACGTATCTTATATCCTGTCCATCAAAGGGACTTGAGGGATCACATCCCTGATCCCACATAGTTGGGATTTCTCCGCTTGCATTGCCTGGTAGAGTAGGGTAGGTAGGAAAACAAATAAGCCTACTTAGGCAGTAGTTAGTCTTTTCAGCCATTGAGTCTGGCATCTTTTTAGTCTCTAAGCTCCTTTGTAAGCTCCTAGTTTAACTGAGTACCTGTCACTTTTCCTTTTCCTGCACAATAAAACTCAAATTTTGCAAATTATGTTGGTAGTTTAATTTACTTTCTGCATTTATATTTTATGCGTTTATATTTCTGACATAGAATAGATTTCATTTCAGTTGATTTTATTATTTTTCCCACACATGCGGCATGAGGTATTTTCTTTAGATGTTGTGAATGCAGAAAATAGGTTGCAAGAATAAAGCTGGAAATAAAATGGTAGAGTGCTAGATCGTGGATTCGAATAGCAGAGTTCGAGGACCAGAGATTCTGAGGTTCTCAAGCGCTCACTTCAGCCGAGCACTTGTCCCAGCCGGAGCCAGATGTTATCACATATATAGTAGCCGGGCTACCATACATTATTTTTCTCATGCCAGTACACTATTCAGCCATTTCCCTTGCATTTGAGACGACGAGATGAGCATTTATATTGGATCATTATCAGATTGTGGACAGCAGTTATATTCCCCATGCCATGACTGAGTTTCAGGACACTCAGAGAGATGCCCGATATAGCCATTATGCCATTGGTACAGAGCAGACAGTAGTGCCCAGAGTTACAGCAGCAGTCTCAGAGGACAGATGATGGTACAGGTTGATGAGCTTTCAGGTATATGACTCAGCAGGTATACTATTGTGTTATGGTTAGATTGCTTTTATACTTATTCTTATAGCATGTCTTAGCACTTAGTGTCATGATCTGGCGATCATATAGATATTTGGACCTGGTTGACCTATTATATATATATTACTGTCCCTACTCAGACTTAGAAGTTCACTATTCATACTCATTGGTACATACCCTCCTTAGGGAGAATAGAGGTGATCATTACACCATACTATGGCTTGCTAGTGTTGGCTTCATCTTTTCATTGTCTTCATCCATCCGTGGCCTACCTTTTAGATTATTACCTTGATTTGCTACTTGACTAGTGACATGGAGGACCTTTCCCCACTGTAGCCTCTGTACTGGATGAGCTTCCCTGTTTATTGTGTCTCGGCTCTGAGTTGGTGACAAAACTTACCTATGGTGAGTTGGAGTTCCTTGAGAATTCCTCCTAGTCACTAAAGTTGTGTTGGCTAAACCTGAAACTTTTAGTGCTGCCATCAATACAAAATCTGGAAAAATCAAATGCTATATCTTGTATATGAAAGAAATGCCAAATGAAAATGGCCATGAAAAATAAAATGTTATATCTTTTGGAAAAATAAATACCTAGGTAAACAAGCTGTCCATGACACACCTAGAAGTGCTCAGGTAAACAAGCGCCTTAAAAACACACCTGCAGCAGAAAGCCTAAAAATAAATGTAAATCTATGCAATGTGTTTGTAAACACACATAGATCAAGGCTATGGAAACCTCAGGCCCAAAAAGCAATGGAACTTAAATGTTATATCTAAACAATTGCTGGCCTTGCTTGTATTATGGATTGTGCGCATCTGTGAAGGTGAATAAACCCTCTTTAAACAACTCATCCATTTGTGAGACACCGCCATTCCCTGTGTTATTGCTCATTCAGTATATACTATGGTGTGTATTCCCTTTCCCTTGCCAAAGTGTCACAAAGTCAAGTTAGTCAAGTCATCCCTTAGCCTAGCCATTTATTTCAGCCTTCACCCTTCACTAGCAAATTGATCACAACTATGAAGTGAGTATGGTCCTGAAAGTCTAGTCTGAGTAATAATAATAACTAACGACACTATATATTTGGATTTAGATCGCCAGTCATGATTACTCTGTGTTATAGAAGCTATTTGAATAAATTGTAAAGCATGTATTAACCTTGACACCTTGCAGCAGCTATGGATGATAGTCTGAGTTGTATTTGGTCTTGGTTAGACCTAGTTTGGCCATGGAGGACCATGGGACATGAGATGTTGGATCTTATGATGATATGGATAGATGATATATGGTCCATGTACACATACAGGATGATTCTATGCAGCAGCTATGGGGTTATGATGATGATTCTTGGGATACAGCAGTGTTTGGTCATTTACAGATCATTATTATTGGCCTTGTTCCGGTACATTGGATATTTATTTTGATCATGCAGAGATTCATATGGTGTATGAGTACACATCTTGGATGGATTTGGACCTTCTGAGTCCAATGGGACAGTTTGTTTTCAGTTCCGGGCACTTACAGTGATGATTTAGCCTCAGTAGGCTGTCCTAGTGCAGTTTTGGTCTATTGGAGGCCCTGTCGGAGCAGAGATGACTTTTATCCGGATGACCTAGGGCGCTGATGATGGAGGGGGTGGTCCAGCCACTTGTTTTTACCATATTACCCCCCTCCCGGACACATTGGCACCCTCACCTTGACAGCGCCATCACTCCAGGAGGCAGTTTGGGCAGTTTCACGTTTCCCGAGGCATTTCAGGATTGGTAGAAATGGCTATTGAGGAAATCGATTTGGGCTACTGAGGCAAAGTTATGGCATGGGATGATCAGTGATGATAGATCGGGACCTTCCACACCTCCTCCTGCAGTTTCAGCTTCATCGGGGCCCGCATCCATCACTTATGGCACTTTCTGTGGATTTTTGGGGTCTTTTGAGGACCACGACTTCACCTTGGAGGACCACGACTTCACCTTGGAGGCACGATTTGGTACTTTCATGATTATTTATTGGTTATTGTGCCATGGGGATTGACCAAGGAGGGATAAAATTACCCCTTGGACCCACCATGAGCCTCTTATGATATTTTGTCATCATGATTTGGTGGGATTCCCCTCTCCTAGGGCGACTTTGTCCACTTATGTTATATTTTATGTGTGATCCATGTATTATGTTGTTGAGCTCATCTCAACCATTGATTAGACATTTGTATCTTTTATCTTAGCCACTCATTCAAAAAGTGGTTAGGGTTTTGGTGCCTCTCCTTCCTATTTAAAGGAGAAAGCCTCTCATTGTAAAGGGTCTTTGGCTCTGGGATTATTGGTATAGAAAAATATTCTTGTGGAAATTCTTGTGGTCTCCTTTGCATCTGGTGTTCTTAGATGGTGATTGGAAAGTCTATTGCAACCTAGCATTTGGAAATTGTGGTAAGATCTATCTTTGTTTGGAAATCATTGTTTGTCTACAGGAGGGCGACTTCAACAAGGGCGATTTTGCAAGGCTTCTTCAAATCGACTTTCTTGGCATTCGCTTGTATCAGGGGGTTATCATTAGTATCATTGTGATCTATGCTATCTTTCTGTTACTTCTTTTGTGGCATTAGTCTTATCTCTTGATGCATCAAATCTGATATTGTTGACGTTTGTTGTGCAGGAGAGAGGGCGCATTGGCTTCTTGGACTAAATCGATTTGCATAGAGACTACCTCAAAGCTTCCAAATTGATCGGGATTGCATAGATCATCATCATCAAGGCATCTACAAGGTTATCCAGGTAAGATCCACAGGTTTGTTTCTCTTTCCTTTATCCAATCCATTGACATAATTCATAAATTGTTAAAACCCTAAATACTTCAAAACCCCTATTTTACATTTTGTCAGATCTACCAAGATCTAGTGGGTTGTTGGGCATGATATTGAAAACCCACCTCTATAGCATCCACGGCATCCCGGATCTATAGTTTGGTGTGGATTGGCTCCCGTTTGATCCCTCTCCCAAGCCAACCTAGCTTCTCCCAAGGAAGGCGCACTTCACCATTTGAGCAGGTTGACCTAGATCTAAGCGATGGGTGTTTGAGATTTCACTTGATTTGACATCCACACATCAAATAACATACACCCAGGTTGTCCCTTTCTTGAAAATCACCTTGTGGGCCCCATTCCACATTTTAAGGGATTTAATCCCCATTTTGGACCACTTGGAACACTAAAACTCAGATCTACAAAGATCTAACCGGTGGATTGCCACGAAATTATAGATCCATATCCCTACTTGACTGATCTACCCGGATCTAAAGTTTGGATGCCATCCGACATGATTTGACCCACCTAAACCCCGATTGAAGCCTCCTTAGGGAAAGTCGCACCACCTTGGAGAAGTGAGTTCACTCACTTCGAGGAACTGGGTACTTGAGATTTTTTCAGATCCGGAATCAGAATAATTCAAAACCTAGGTCTAGACTGTCACTTTGTCAAATCTTGCCTTGGGGATTGCATTCCTTGTTTTTAGGGATTGTGGTCCACTTGGGTCAAACCTAGATCTAGACACATTTATCCATCAAGAACTGTATTGTCCACTTGTCCCAAGTACTAGGAGTCCTAAACCTCAAGTCAACCTTACTTTGACTCCACTTCCCAATTCCCAAGGCACTGGCCTCTCTCCAAGTTAACTCAACTTTCCTAGAATGTTGGATTGACTTGTGGTTTGACTTTTGCATGGTAAACTATACCTTTGAGGACATCATGAACTATGGTCAATCTTGTCTCATGTACTAGTTAGCCCCAATACAACCTTTAACTATCCTGCATTGGACACGGTACCCAAGGCAGTGAATCTTTTGACATTGACCTAGTACACTAGCCCTAGATCTCACTTTAAACATTGCAAGTCACTTTCACTTCAACTATGAACCAAAGCTATACCTATTGAACCCCTCACTTGGCTTGTGACTTCAACCTATAAGGTCTAGGATAAACCATACACCTAACTTCACTTAGAAATACCCTGATTTGGTGTCTTGGTTTTGATCTCTCCTGTCGGGAGTAGATCGGGTCTCCCCCTTTGTTGTCTGGGCTAGATAACATAAAGTGAAGGTTGCCTCGACTGGCGTGACAACCATATATTGGAGGTCGAGGTGATCGTGGTTGCACCTTTCAAGTTGCCCTTCCCTATTGCCATCCATGACTGGATCCTTCCATAGGGGTAACTACAGTTTAGGTGATAACAAGTGCTAAAGGTGTGAAGTTGAAAGAGATGAAAATTATGTTAGAAGTTACTATTGTACTATTTCATATTTAATTTCAGTATTTGTTTATCTACTTTGTGCATTAAAGTATGATGAGTTGTTATTTTTCTGTACATAACCCTAACTTGATGAAATTTCAACAATTTGGAGGATGTGAGTGCTACAATTTGTTGAATTTTACTTTGCCAAGAGATTGCATAGGTACCAAGATTAAAAATATACCCTGTAGTACTGTTAACATCAGAGAAACAACTCTCAAATGAATAAATTTATTGATCACAAATGCTTTATTTATACAATAGAAAAGGACTGTTGAGCTTCATCTTGCAATGGGTCCTTTCGACTTCTTGAAGACTCTTTGTCTTCTTATTTAAACTGAAAACTATTTACATCATTTACACGGAACCATAATCCTTGCTGATTAGGTTTCCAACATTCCCCCCTGTTGCCGCCTGGTTCCACACCTGGGGAAAACGCAGCATAAGTCTTCAAGCTGCTGGTGTGGCCTTGGGGGCAAGTCAGAGTCAAGTGCTGTCACTTGGGACTCGACTCCTCCCTCTAGGCTTTCCTAGCGAAGCCAAGGGGGGTGGACCCTAAAAATAAAAACTAAGGTGTCTAATCTAGGAGTTAGAAAAAATATTTTTGATAACCAAGATAAAAGCAGCATATACTTATATAAAGCAGGACAATCATTCATCAATACATCATTTGCTCCCATTCACTATTATCATCATTTATTTGCAACATTTGTCAATAACATGAAATAATATCAATATAGACCAGTGCCTTATAATGGAGTCGAAATAGATGCATGAGCAGAAAAGTAAATGTTGTGCAAGTGTTCTTGGTTTATTTTAGAATTAATGTGAAAGTGATCTTTTTATTATGGCTGGTGGGTTCCCAATATACGCAAAGGTACGGGGAACATGTCCGGAATTTTGATGTGTGGCTTCCCTCTCAGACTTGGGCTGAATCAGAGTCTCAAGGAGGTGTTCAGATGCTGTACCAACGAGGGCAAGCCTAACGGTTTCCAAGAGGTCACTACTCAGTTTTGTCCCAAGCCTTCTGAGAAATTTCCCCACGACAACAAAATGCTCGCGATGTGCCGGATTTTCACATAAAGGTTTTTTTATTCGGGGCGGTGTTAGATCCTATTACTAGCCATCTCCCCCTTTCTGATGCGTACAAATTGGATTAGACTGAGCTGCAAGTTGGCCATAGAGCATACGGGAGAAGACCTTGGTATTTTTAGAAAATTTTATAAACCAAAATTTTATTTTTTTAAACCCCAAGAGTCTCTTTTCAGGTACGTACTCGGGAAAGCCCTTGTACAGAAACCCTACTTCACGAAAGCAAGGGGGGCGTTTGAGTTTGTAAAAAAAATGATAAAACTATGTTTTGAGTGAACTTGTGGCCCGTCAGTGGAACGGACCAACAAGGTTAATTTGAAGCCTAATTTGATTTTATTAAGTGCGGAAATGAAATCTAAACTAAAAAAATTGCAAACCACGAAAATTGAGATGACACAGTTTTCCCCCCTGGGGGATGGGGTGTGGGCGCTTAGTTAGCTCACTTGCTCTCGTTTGATACTCTAGTTACAATGCGAAAGAAATGCTCCAGTCTTAAATTGACCTAGTGGCTTACAAAATAGGAGAGAGAAAGTAACTGGTTCATAAAATTCAAAATCTAGATGCTCCGGATGGCCTGGATCCTCGAAATTTGGCCAGCATTTCTCTCTACCTGTTCGTCAAATGCTACAAACCAGCAAGCAAACATCAGTAAAAGATGCCTAAAAACACTTTAAGAGTGTATTTGGGACACCTGCTAAAAACCCAGAAAAATCTAAGTTAAAATTCTAAGTTAAAATGACGGAAATTAACTAAGTAAAACAAGCAATGGGGCTTGTTTACTTGGGATCTTTGCTAGCTTTTAATGGCTGCAAATTATAAGCTCTAGGACAGCCAGATAACACTTTAAAAATCAGACCCAACACTACGGCTGAAAACTTTGAAATTTTTTGACAATTTAAACAGTTTTCGAAAGGAAAGTGCTAGATAAACAAGAAGCTTTGATCTAATGACAATGAACTCTTTATGAAATGAAAGATTGAAACTTCTTGATAGCAGAATCTGATCTATTTAAGATGTGCAATTCAGTATATAAATCAGAAATGTGAGTAACCAGTTAACCAAAGAGAAATTTTAAAATTTATGGGAGAAAGAGATAGAGAGGAAATGACTCTTGGAGATTGAAAACTTTGGAGTTTCGATTTTGTGTGGTACCGAGGGACTACACCTGCAAAACAAAGATTAGAAAAAAGAGAGAAACAAACAAGATCACTCCTCTTCCAGCTTAAGGCAACCTCCACATCACAAACTCCACCAACACAGATCAAATGTAGACATACACTCACAAGAAATCAGTATTGTGTTTTCATAAACAAATGAGAAATACTATGATAATCTCTTAACAAGCATATACCAATAAACTATTTCAATAAACAAATTGGAAAAGCCTATCTCACAAATCGGTACCGATCTTTCCAATGAGTACAAATATCTATGAAAAATTGCAGCCTATGCACAAGTTACCTTGACATTACATAAGGTGGTACATCCACTCATCAATGGCACAACACAAATGACCTCCAAAGTCTTCTTTTATTAACTCAAAAGATATAACGAGATTACAATAGCATTCCTCTTCCAACTCCAACTAGAGAACAAAGGAGAGTAGCACACAATTTATAGAAAACAAAAGAGTGAGTGCGCCCATGTCAAGGAGAGGGGATGGGGGAGTGGTAGCACGAGTCTAGGAGAGAAATGGGCTGTGTATCCCTTGCATTGGGCTGTCACAAACCAGCACTAAACGTGCCCAACAAACCAGCACCAAATGTGCTGCCCACTCCATAAATCGTGGGCTGTCCATCATGCTAAATGCGCCCAAGCTAAGGTGGAATGCGCCCATGCTAGAGTGGGGACACACTCCCACTATTTGGGGCTGCCACTACCCTTACAAATCAGCATACAATGCTCCCCAAATGGTGCTGGTCCAAATCAGACCATTAATTACTCAAAAATCTTTTTTAATTTTTTAAGTCATTTTTTCAATTTTTATGACTTTTTTGGCCATAAGTGGAAAATTAATCACCCAAACATTAGAAAAAATGGGTTTAGGGGTTAAGGGGGTGCTCTGAGTTGGAAAACGAGCACCCCTAAGGCAAAAAAGACTTCCAGATGCCACTTCTAGGCCAATTACAAATTTTTTAATTGAACCACTAAAAAAATGGCCCAATCTGCGGAAAAAATAAACTTTGCCGAAAATTAAAAAACTACCTAGGGGGACTTAGCACATGTCCATATGACTCAAAAATAACATCTAGCATGTTCATATACATTGACCCATAGACTTTAACAATCCCCTAAGGTCCGTCAGCCTCCCCAGGCATTCCAGCTTTGGAGGAGCAGGAGAAAAACCCAAAAATTATGTTATGCACTAATGCAAGACATAATAAATAGGTGAAAAAGCTCCTTGGAATACCTAACTTAGCCAAAAAGTCCTAGGGAACCAAGTCTTTTACAAAACACCATGCTAGTACGTTTTATTACAAACCCCGCAGGGCCATGGACATGTGAGAAAAAGTTAAAACGGGGGTCTTTAAAAGGCCAGCTGGATATCAAATCATCAAAAACGAACATGTATCATGTTCAACTCTGCCCGCTCGCTTGATAATCCAACCAAGTACAACTCAGTTGGCAATACCCCCCTTAATCCAAAGGGGTGTTCAAGAGTCCAAGCATCTTTTTGAACTTTTCAAGCTTTACTCTTCCAAGTGCTTTGGTGAAGATGTCTGCAATTTGTTCATTCGTGGAAAAATGTCTCAAATGAACTGTCTTAGCCTATACATGATATCGAATCAGATGGTCCTTTGTGTGGATGTGCTTGGTTCAATCATGGAATCTGGGATTCTTGGCCAACTTGATTGCAAAAGTATTGTCGATCAGTAGGGGAGTGGAATTCTCTTGTTTCTTTTGCAAATATTCAAGTATTTTCTTGAGCCACACAATCTCCTTCGTTGCTTCCGCATCAGCCACATATTCTACCTCTGTTGTTGAATCTCTTGGAACTGACTATTTGCATGATCTCCGGGATGACAGTTGTTGATCCAAGACTCATGAGGTAACCTGAAGTAGACACTCCTGTCTCTTTGTCGCCATCAAAGTATGAATCATAGTACCCAATAAGTTTGAAGTCATCCACCTTAGAAGTTAGAATACTTGAGTCCAAAGTCTTGAGTCCCCTTCAAGTATCTTAAAACTCTTTTGGCAGCAGACCAATGTCCTTCACAAGGGTTTTGCATGAACCTTGAAAGGATCCCCAAAACAAAAGAAATATCCGATCTGGTGGTGGTAAGGTAGATAAGGCTTCCCACAAGCTGTCAGTACTTGGTCGAATCCTCAAATTATTTTCCTTCATTTGATGTGAGCTTCAAATTTTGTTCCATTGGAGTAGAAGAGGGTTGCATTCTGTTATGCAAAATCTGTTCAACAGCTCTCCAACATACTTCTTCTGGGAGATGAATATGTACTTAGGATGTTGAGTCACTTCAATTCCCAAGTAGTAGTGAAGGTGTCCAGATCTATCATCTCAAAGTCCTTCAATTCTTTCTTTATGGATGCAATATAGCTTTCATTGTTCCCCGTCATCAAAAGATCACCTACATACACCACAAGATACACAACAGATCTTTTGACTTTCTTTACAAACAGTGTTGGGTCAACAACATTAAAATGTATGAAATTTAACTTCAGAAGATGCTCGGTTAACTTTTCATACCATGCGTGAGGTGCTTCTTTCAAGCGATACAATGACTTGATGAAATTGCATACGTTTTGTTCTTTCCCTTTCACAACAAAGCCTTCTGGATGAGGCATGAAGACATTCTCTTTCAGGTCTCCATTCAAGAAAGCAGTCTTCACATCCATCCGATGAACTTTCCACCCATTTTGTGCAGCCAATGACAATAAGGTGCGGATGGTAGCCCATTTTTCTATGGGGGAGAAAGTCTCTTCATAGTCAATGCCTTCCTTATGTGCATAACCTTTCACTACAAGCCTCGTCTTGTGCTTGTCAAGTGAGCCACATGATCTATACTTGTTTTTGTATACCCACTTGTAGCCAATTTATTTGGTTCCAAATTGAGGGTCCACCAACTTCCAGGTTCCATTCATAACGTGAGCATCATACTCATCATACTCATTCTGCATGGTTTATTTCCACTCATCACAAGCAACAACTTCTTCAAAGGAAGTTGGCTCAAGGTTAAGCAGATAAATTCAATTCACAATCATATGAGATATCCATATCTTCTACATCACCTAAGTTTGAATTATCTGCATCTCCTCCATCTTCTTATCTGGTTGAACTTCTTGTTCCTGTCTTTCCAAATTCCTCTGGATGGACACTTTCAAGTGTCTTTATGACCCATTTCGGAACTTTCCGTGAAGGCCCCAGTTGATCAATTGGTGTGGCTTCATTCTCTTCAAGATTTAATCTTCCAATCCTCTCAATCACATCATCTAGATGAACTTCATGTTCAGGTGAAGTGGCAGGAACTTCTTCTTCATGAGGGGGTGTTGGTGCTTCAATAGGAAATTCTAGAGATTGATCCAAGATAGGGATCCCCCCTTCAAGATGTGGAATTTCATTATCAACTTCATAAAAGGTCTTTACATGGGAAAAATTTTCTAGAGATCAAGTTGTCTTTCAATAGACTTATCATTTTTATTCATTTTGAGAAAAATGATGTCTCTGGAAAGAATAAACATTTTGTTTACCTCATCATAAAGATGATATGCCTTGGTGATGTTTGAGTACCCCATGAAAATGCATTTGCAACTTCGTGCACCAAGCTTGTCTCTTTGTTCCTTTGGTATCAAGGCATAGCAGGTGGAACCAAAGACCCTAAGATGCCTCACCGAAGGAATGCGGCCATACCACATTTCGTGTGGAGTTTTGTTTCCAAGAACATGAATTGGACTTCAATTTCTCAAATAGACTGCACATAAAGCTGCATCACCCCAAAACATCAATTTGACATTCTTGAAAAATTGCATGGAGCGAACCATATTCAAAATAGTTCTATTCATTCTTTATGCCACACCATTTTGTTAAGGATTGTATGGAACTGTAGTTTGATGCGTAATCCCATGTTGATAAAGATTTTTTTCAAAATCATTAGAAGTGTCTTCTTTTCCATTATCAATACGAAGTGTGCCAATGTGAGACTATGCTTCATTCTCTATCCATACATGAAAATTTTTGAATGTTTGGAATGCTTCAGATTTTTTCTTTAATAAATATACCCAACACATTCTGGTGTACTCATCAACAAAGGTCATGAGATATTTATTATCATTGGAAGAAGGAATAGACATGGAGCCACACAAGTCAGAATGTATCACCTCTAACTTTTTACATGCTCTAAATTTGGACTCATGAAATGGCTTCTTACTGTGTTTGCCAAGAATACATGCATCACACTGGTTGAGCTTCTTTGGAATGGTGGGGAAACTAGAAACACCATTCTTTTTCAACAAACGGAGACTGTTTTAGTTTACGTGTCCATATCTAACATGCCACAAAAGACTGGACGACAATGTACCTTCTTCATGCTAAGATAGGCAGGAAAAATTCTAAACTCTTGTAGATGATCTTTTCAGCTTCAACAACTTTCCATCTTCATATCTGGTCATGATGACTTAGTTGTTAAAGGACTTCCTTATCTCTACTATTGCATCGAACATGTGGATGGAATGGCCTTTCTATCGAATCTGCACTAGGGACAACAGGCTTCTCTACAACTCTAGAAGATAGAGAACATTATGTAGCAAAAAATTAGGGAATCTGGGTAGTTTGAGCCTGATGGAACCAATTCCCTTTTTGAGGTTGGACTTATCTGCAAAATATACTATGCCATCTATATTGTTAGTCAATTCTTCAAAACAATATTTTCTAAATGTCATGTGAGATGTTGCACCAATATCAAGTAGCCAAGTATCTTTCCAAGATGAAACTGAAGTGATCTTATTTATTTCAATATTACAGTGTGCAACAATAAAATGAGCAGATTCAGGAGCTTTACCAGTCTCTTGGGCTTTACTTTTGTCTTCTTTATTCTAATTATGCCTTTCTTTGATGGTATCCCAAGGGGCCCAACAGTGATATGCTTCATGTCCATTCTTCCCGCAGTGTTTACAATGTAAATATGGTCTCTTGTTTGTGTTGTTTCTACCCCTCCTTCCTCTGAAATTATTTATTCCAAGTCATCTTTTGTTGTTCTCTCCCTTAGAAGAGTCTTTTGATTAGTTCTTTTCTTTCTAGGCAAGGAACAAGGTCTCTCCAGTGTGCTAGAGGGTCTTATTTCCAAAAGCTTTCTCTCTGTCTGCAATCTTCTCCACCAAAGAGTCGAAGGTGAGGTTCTTCAGTTTGTCACTAGCTTGAAGTGATTCAAGATAGTGTGAATGTGAGGGATAGAGGAACTTAACGAAGGCAACGAGTGGAAGGTCTGGTTGCACACCAGTGGTTTTGATCTTATGCATGATTGCTTTGATCTCAGATGCAACAATCATAGGGCCATTGTCTTTTACTTCTAGATTGAATAGGTTTAACATCAACTGGATTAGCTCCATCTCAGAATGTGAGCCATACAAGTCTTTCAATCATTTTAAGGCATCAAAACAAGATGTTGTAGGTAATATGTGTTGACTCACCTCTTCACTTACTATTGTAATAATTAATGCCAATGCCTTCTTGTCTCTAGTCTTCCACACATCAAGCTCTTTCTTCGTTTCTGGTGGTTTTGGGTCCGAGGTCATGGATCCATCGTGCAGGTCGTTGTAGATGAATGTGAACTTGATCTTCCTCATCCATTCTGAATAGGTGTCTTTTTTGGTGAGCATTGCTCCAACAAGAGAAGCTAACGAGTGTATTTTTTGCAATTGAATAATAGTTGAAAGAGAAATAGGTGTAGGTCTACAGTCTCTGCCACCTTTTTACAGTCCAGAACAAGAAATTGATTTCTCAAAAATACAAAAAAACTTATGCAAAATACAGTGAGCAATTTTAAGTATTACCCAGCAGAAATTTTAATGCAGAAGCAACTATAATAGCATTCCAGATGCGATGAGTAGGAATGAGATGGTGAGAGCGCACTCATGTATCATTGTATGATCCAAGAGAAAGCAAGAAGCCTCTAAGGACAAATTCTATGACACACATGGGGGTTCAACTATAGTGAAACAGTAAATTTGAAGAACAAAATAAATATGATATCACACAGATGGAGAATACTTTGCTCCAACTCCATGTTCTTGTATCCCGCGGACTAAGTATTATGGGAGCTCATAGAAGAGGGAGATACCACTTCACGCTACTTCAACAGCTCCACGATACAACTCCACTCTACTTCAACAACTCTGTTGTAACGGTAAGAATCCGTTTACTGGAACTTCTCGAACTTCCACTTTCGAAAATACAAATAATCCATGAATATATATAAAAGTTGATAAAATAGAGATGGTCTTTTACAAGATAAACTTTCTCATATTTATAATTGTTTAAAGGGTGTCTAATGCAACTCTTCATAAAGAGTTACACCATTTCACTAATTAATTATATTATTATATTATTCTTGTTTGTTGTTATTATTATTATTATTTCAACTTATATATATATATATATATATGTTGATGTTTATTTTATTATTATTTTATTCATAACATTGCCTCTCTCTTAAAAAGGCTTTGTCCTCAAAGCCTTATAACATTGTCGCACCGTTCCTTGTGACGTCGTAGCTGACGAAACATGTCAGTACGAACTTCTAAGTGTATAACATAACTTTCGATATGTTGATGGATCAATCCAGCCAAAATTGATTTGTTGATGACTATTGGGATTCTCTATTGATCTGTCGTCAGGAGCTTTGAGCACATTAGTACCATTATCTTTCGACAATTCCCACTTTTTAGGATACTGGTTTATATGGTTGGGGTGTCAATAGGGAGTTATTGTTGTTTGTTTTTCTGTTGGTTTGAAATCTTTTTGAATTGCGGCGAAGACTGAATTTGAATTTATTTCTTCTTCCTCAACTTGATTTTGTTTTCTGGAGAGTCTGGATGCTTCCCTCTGGATTTGTGCTACTTTGTTCTCCAGTAGATTGTTATTACTCTGAATTTTCTCGAACCTTTCGTCTTGTGACTTTTTGTCCTCTTTTAACTTCTTGATTTGTTCCTCTAGTTCTTGTTTAAACTTTCTCAGGTGTTGGTTTTCTTCTTGCTTTTCTAGTATTCTTCCTTCAAGGTCTTCATTTGAATGCTCCGTCTTCCGACTATGTTTTAGCTTCTTGATTTTCGTAAGTAATGTCTTGTTATGACTTCTTAGTTGAAATAGTTCTTCGGTATTGCTTGCTAATTCGTCCTTAATTTTCTTAATTTCCAACTTATGTGTTTTCTTAATGTTGTCATACTCTTGCTGAAGTTTTTCCCTCTGTTGTTGATGTTGACATCTCTCTAATTCTTGATTTTCTAGCTTTCTCTCGGTTTGCATTAATTCCGTATTTTTATCCATGACAAGCTTGTTTAAGCGCTTTATGTCATCTTCTAAATCGTTATTACTTCCATACAAAGATTCTTCAACATTTTTGAATTTTCTGATTTTATCTTCCAGGTTTTGATTGTGGCTTCTTAGATGTGAAATTTCCTTATCCTTATCTAATAACCTATTCTGGAGATCTCGTTTTTGATTTGTTAATCTTTGATTCTCCTGTTTTGCTAAACGATTTCGCATTTCTAGCTTTATAATTTCGAATTGAAAATCGATATTGGTTTTAGATTTCTTTAATTCGTTCAATGCTGCTTGTGACTGCGATGTCATTTCCGATTTTGAATTCGCCACAATTCGTGACTTTGTCTTTGCTTCAAGTTCTTCTTTGATAAGGGGGTCTTCCTTGATTTTGTCTTCTTCCCTTTTGAATTTTGGAAAGAATCCTCCTTGATTTTTTTAATTTTTTAATAACAATGTTCAATATGATTCTTCTTGTAAAAATGATTTGTGTTGATGCTCTTCTAATTTAATTTCCCCTTAATTTTTGTAAAATGGTGTAGAATGGTTGGTTGGGAGGAATGATTGTAACCTTCCCCACCCAAGTTCAAATATCACTTTTGGTTTGTTGTTAGGGAATAAAACCAAACCCACTTCTCACAAAACCACGTGCACTTTAAAACCATGTGCGGTTTTACTTGTTCTTTCTTTTTTTCTTTTACTTGTTCATATCTGTTTAGTACAAGGTCCTAGATCTTAGGGAAACCCCAATGATGGCTACAAGCCAAAAAAAATATATGGCCAAAGGCCGGATCCACCAACGAGGCTCTGATACCACTGTAACGGTAAGAATCCGTTTACTGGAACTTCTCGAACTTCCACTTTCGAAAATACAAATAATCCATGAATATATATAAAAGTTGATAAAATAGATATTGTCTTTTACAAGATAGACTTTCCCGTATTTATAATTGTTTAAAGGGTGTCTAATGCAACTCTTCATAAAGAGTTACACCATTTCACTAATTTATTATATTATTCTTGTTTGTTGTTATTATTATTATTATTTCTATATATATATATATATGTTGATGTTTATTTTATTATTATTGTATTCATAACATCTATGCTCCTTCAACATCTCTGCACTACTTCAACAGCTCCACGCTTCTTCAACAACTCCACGATACAGCTCCACACTTCTACAACAGCTCCACGATGATAAAGATACTCGTTCACCAGTATTAGGGTTGGAGATGGCTCGACGATAGAGATGTTCGCGTGAAAGGAGAGTCCATGAAGGAGAGTAGGCAGGTAACGCAACTCTGTCGAGAGGGAGATGCAGATAGGTCACAGACGCAACTCTCGTGGAGGAGAGCTCGCTCGATGAGGGATGGAGTATGGACTGGAATATCACGCTAAAACTCAACAATACGCAACGGTATTAGGGTTCGCGAATGGAGTATGGGCTGGAATATCACTCTAAGTCACAGAAGTTGTGCCTTGATCCTCATGCTGAGAGGAAAATGAGAACATTTAGGGTTTCTAGGCCTATACAAAGGACTGACAAGAAAAATGGCAAACAAAGGAATAGCAGAGCCAAGGAATATGGCAGAGTAGAGGGAAGACTACCAAGACTGGCACACAAACAACAAGAGTTACAGTAGGGCTCTGATACCACTGTTAACATCAAAGGAATAACTCCCAAATGAATAAATTTATTGATCACAAATGCTTTATTTATACAATAGAAAAGGATTGTTGAGCTTCATCTTCCAACGGGTCTATTATCACACAACTTGTAGCTACCCCTAAAACGTATCCTATCTAGGACGGTAGAGGGAGATGAGAAGCTAAAGAGGTGACCCTAGAGGATCCTGCTCCCTAAGCATGGATCAGTTGTCAGTTCAAGCAAGATTCTTCTCACTTTAAGCCAAATTTGAGAAATCTAAATGGCTAAGGGGGAGACCCTAGTCTAACCTTGCGGGAAAGACGTGATGACAGGATACCAAATCTCAATATAGCAATCTACCGTAAGATACCTTGTGGATGATACTAGATCTAGAGATGATATGAAGGTAGGTTTATGAGACCTAGGATAGGTAACACTAGGGAAAAACATTTCAAAGTTTAAATGCACCATAGACACGAAAAACTTGTTGTGAATAAATACTACAATCAACACTAGCAAGACAATAAACACTTTGTGTAGAGATGGACTCCAACTCTAGAGGGCAAAGTTATTTCAAGTGAGACCAGTGTTGTTCAATGGGCAAGGAGTCTTATGGCCACTTGATTTAACTTAAGATGGTAGATTTTAATATTGAAAAAAAACATGAATTATATATTTGCTTAAAATCGCATAATAGATTTGAGATTTTGACAAGGGATGACTGAATATAATTCAAAAACAAAAACCCTAGATAAAATTCCACATGCTATCTTAAAAGATTAAACACGTATAATCACAAGCAAGCAAGTCACCCAACAAATACTAGTAAAAAAGAATTTCTCTAGCCCCTCGAACGAAATAGCTGTTGTCTTGATGAGTAGAGACTAAACTAGGGCGAATGAGATCAAATCTTTTCTACTTTTCGAGAATGATCAAAATTACAATAATTGGATTAACAATAGACTTGATATATTTTACCATTTTATAATGTCCCTAGCAGAAGAGAGAACAAATACATACATGGAATGGATCGTAAGATTTAATTCATCAAGGAAAGATGCAAATAATAAGTTCTGATCCAAAAAGGCTCCCACACTTGCTTAAATATAAACGAAGGAGACCCCGAATGCAAAGCATCAAGGAAACACGGAAAATTGAACCCTAATAAATACTGATGCGAGTTCAACACTAGGACACGAATTCATTTTGGGATTTAAATAGTGGAATAGACTCAGGCACTCATTTGTTTTAGGTGGTGGATGATGAATCGAACCTTATTCATACTGAAAACGAAAATTATGGAGCCAAACAACCTCAAAAATTAATACGAACTCCTCATAATGAAAATGTGCCTCAAACTGGTTCCTCTTATGATAAAAACGTGGTTGCTATCAGTTCGTGTGGGGTTTAAGAGTGACGCCTAAGGAGAACAACTCTTCCACAAATGAAAATGAAACCCTCTACAATAAACTTGGCCTTCAAACTCACAGAAAAGTCGAATTTGTGCCCAAAAAAAATATATGGAAGATAAAGACGATAGGGTTTATAGCAAATTCGTTTTTAGAGAAAATCATGAGGGTTTAAGGGATTATGACCAAGATTATGACGCCCATACAAACAAAACGATTTTCTTATGCTTTGAGAATTCGGCCATCCGAACACAAACTGCAATTAATATATATATATATATATATATATGCAGACAGTGGGATGAGAAAAATGCTAGATTAAAGTAGAGAACTTACCCGGATCCTTTCGATTGACATAGATCCTTTCCCTTTGCTCAACAGTTGCTAAATAGATCAAGCTTCAATTCCGGACAACAATAGCTCCACAATAGAGCCCCTGTCAACCACAAGCAACACTGTAAGCAAGATGCAATGACAATGATTGAGATGTAATCACAATTGCAATTGAAATGACAAATAGAGAGTGATAACAACAGATAGCAAGCTAAAAGCAATGATAATCCAATATGATGATAAACCCCCTGTGGAAAAAACGCCCTAGTGAATTGGGAGAGTCTCCCCTCCAAAACGCACTTGATGGTGGCATCCTCCTACCAAGACAATGATACAAAGAAGTATGCATGAAAATAATCTAGATCTAGTAGCCACAGAAGCTCAGAAGAAAGAGAAACTCATCCACCATCATAAATCCATGGAGAAGATCAAAACTTGTTTTCTATTATTTTGCTCAAGAGCCAAAGTCCATTTACAATGAGGGGTCCTCTATCTTAAATAGATTTGAGAGAGACCAAATCCCTAACCAACTTTTTGACGGATGGTTGAGATTAAAACATAATACAATGATAATCAAGGGTGTAGATCTAATCTCACACTCACTACATGGATCACTAGACTAGAGGGGGGCGAGTTGCCTCATAACGCCCAAATATAAGATATAAAGTGATATAACATGATAATACATCAAAAGGGGTCACCTAGGGGCCTAGTTGTGCCTCCTAGGGACATAACAACATCATATCAACATGGTACAAAGTACAACAATGATAAGCCCATGTAGAATGATGTCGGATGACCTCTGGAGCATAGATAAAAATACCCAAGTCAAATTGTTGTTTTTCATTCACCCTTTGTTCCACTTACAAAACCATGGCCATGCATAAGTATTAGTGATGAAGACTTGGATCAGCAGTATAGCGAAGAGTTGGATAGGATGAAATCAGTGGAATGTCAGTTTCAACCTTCATCAGCACATTCTGAGGTTCCTTATGATTTGGAGCAGCTTGGGGCTTATACTTTCACGGAAATGAACTATCAGAAGAGCCCTTCAGATCAATATGATGAGGTAGTTGGTCTGCCTTATCATTCCGAGTTTTTTCTCAACCTTATCCAGTCATGGGTAGAAGAGGCCTGCATGAGGAATTACCATTTGGGCAAGCACTTCAAAGATTTATCGTACACCTATGATCTACCATCCAATCTTTCAATCCAGAATTATCATGCAGGTTTGCATGTTCTAAACAAGGTACCCTTGTTTTGGCTGGTAACCAAATAGAAGGTTAAAGGTTTTTATATTGATAAAATGTTAAGATGGTTGCATTGGATTTATCATTTTACTTAACATTTTATTTTGTTATGCTTAGAGTAGGAAAATAAGTTCATCAAGTGAGCATTTACTTTCAGCATTTTTTTTTCAGTACTTTACTTTTTTATACTTAGAATTCTTTAGTTTTTTATTAATACAACTTATGGTTCATTTGCCTCTTATAAGAACTTGTGCTACTGAAAGGTTTTCTTGTCCAGCCGAGATGTTTTTACAGGTCATAGAAACCGGAGATTCTGGTGTTCTTGTATGCTCTCCTTGCCTGAAGACCAGATCGAGCACACGTCCCGCAGTTGGAGCCAGATGTTGCCGGCTAAGTTGTACTTAGTTGGATTATCAAGCGAGCGGGCAAAGTTGAACTTGTCAATGTTCATTTTCGATGATATGATGACCATCAGGCCTTTTTGAGGGCCCTTTTTTTTATTTGTTACATGTCCATGGCCCTGCAGGGTTTGTAATAAAATCTACTAGCATGATGTTTTGAAAAGGACTTGGTTCCCTAGGACTTTTTGACTAGGTCAGGTATTCCAAGGAGTTTTTTCATCTATTAATTATGTTTTGCATTAGTGCATAACATAATTTTTGGGTTTTTTTCCTGCTCCTCCAAAGCTGGAATGCCTGGTGAGGTTAACGGGCTTTAGGGGATTGTTAAAGTCCATGGGTCAATTTATATGAACATGCTAGACATTTTTTTGAGTCATATGGACATGTACTAAGTCCCCCTAGGTTGTTTTTTAATTTTCGGCGAAGTTTTTTTTTTTTCGTAAATTGGGTCATTTTTTAATGGTTCAATTAAAAATTTTGTAAATGACATAAAAATGTCATCTAGGGGTCTTTTTTGCCTTAGGGGTGCTCATTTTCTAACTCATAGTACCCCCCTTACCCCTAGACCCACTTTTTATAATGTTTGGGTGTTTAATTTTTCACTTATGCTCAAAAAACCCAAAAAAGTGAAAAAAGTCATAAAAATTTTAAAAAGTGAGAAATTGACTTAAAAAATTAAATTGATTTTGGAGTGATTAAAGGTCTGATTTGGATCAACACCTTTCATGGAGCATTATAAGCTGATTTGTAAGGTATTGGC
The DNA here is from genome assembly GCA_027924585.1 of Larix kaempferi. Classification (NCBI taxonomy): domain Eukaryota; kingdom Viridiplantae; phylum Streptophyta; class Pinopsida; order Pinales; family Pinaceae; genus Larix; species Larix kaempferi. The sequence continues at coordinate 11,012,723 of BSBM01000672.1, read as the reverse complement.
AGCCCCAAATAGTGGGAGTGAATCCCCACTCTAACTTGGTTGCATTCCTCTTTGGCTTGGGTGCATTTGGGGAGCCCACGAATTGAGGTTTTTTGCAGCATGTATTAAGGCAGCTGTAGTGCTACGTGTTGGGCAGCCAGAGAAGAGGAATGGGCAGCCCCATTCACTCCCTCATTTGTGCCACCACTCCCCCACTCTCCTTTAGCAAGTGAGCCCTTCCCTCTCTTGGAGGTTTTCTATATAATGGCACTCACTCACTCATTTTTGAGTTAGTTGGAGTTGGGAGCAAGAAACTTATCATTGGAACACTTTTGTCATTTTGATTAATAAAAAGGCTTTGGAGGTCACTTATGGTGTTGGGCTTTGTGAGTGGATGAATGTATTGGTTTAACATGAGGTAACTTGTATTAATGGTTTTGTTTCTCTAAGATCAAATATAGCTTTGGGAAATATCAGTATTGATTTATGAGGAAAGTTGAGTAATTTGTTTATTGCTTAGTCTTTCATTTTACGCATTAGTTGAGATCAGATTTAAATGTATCATTAGCTTATGAACATTTCCTTTTAATTTCTACTATGTGTTTTATCTAGATTTGATCTTTTTGTTGCAAGTTGTTGTGTTTTTATAGGTTGTCTCAAGTGGATAGGTTGGAGAACTTGTTTGTGTCTTCTACATATCTAATCTCTTATGCAGATACAGTCCCTCAGCTCACCACCGGAAAGGATCCAAAGTTTTCTTTAAGAAAAATTTGATATAAAAAAAAATACTCTCCATCTCTTCCTCCTTATACTTTATTTGAATTTCTAGTTACTGGTTACTTATGAAAAGTATTTCTGATTTATATACTGATATTCATATTCTAAGTAGATCAAAAATTACTTGCAAGAAGTCTAGTCTATTTTGTTTACAAAAGATCCATCTTTCATAGATTAGATTTCCTTACTTATCTAGCATTTCACCTTTTCAAAACTTGTTAAAATCGCCATTTTTTCAAAGAGTTTAAAGGGTAGTGTTAGATCTGATTGAAAAGTATATCTAGCTGATTAAAAGAGCTTAGAATTTGCAGCTCTTAAAGCTTGCAAAGATCCCAAGTAAACAAGCCCCATTGCTTGTCTTACTTGGTTAAATTTTGCATTTTTAACTAGTTTTAACACTTAGAATTTTTTGGGTTTTTTAGGAGGTGTTCCAAAGACACTCTTAAAGTGTTTTTGGGCATCTTGTACTAAAGTTTGCTTGCTGGTTTGCAGCAGAAGACGATCCGACAAGAGGAAGTGCTAGCCAAAAATCAAAGATCCAGGCCATCCGGAATACCAAAACTTAATTTTTATAAAACCGGTTACTTTTCTCATCAATATTGTAAGCCACCAAGTCATTCTAAAGAGACTGGGGCACTTCTCTACTCATTGTAAAAAATATCAAACGAGAGCAAGTGGGTTAACCAACGCCCACACCCCATCCACCCAGGGGTGGTCTGTGTCGTCTCAATTTTCATGGCGTGATTGTTAGTTTAGTTTTATTTCTTTCATTTCGGCATTAAATAAAATTAATTAGGGCTAAAATTTACCTCGTTGGTCCATTCCATTGGTGGGCCGAGTTCACTCAGGACTTAGATTTTCTCATTTTTTTACAATTTCAAAAAACACCCCCTTGCTTTCCCGAAGTAGGGTTTCAGGACAAGGGCTTGCCCGAGTACTGGCCTGAAAAAAGACTCTTGGGGCTCTAAAAAGATAAAAAATTTGCTTCTAAAAAACTTCAAAAATTTCCAAGGTCTTCTCCCGTATGCTTTGTGGCCAACTTGCAGCTCAGTCTGAACATGTTGGTACGCATCAGAAAGGGGAAGATGACTAGTAATAGGTTTTAACACACCCGAATAAACAAACCTTCTTGTGAAAATCCGGCACAAAGTGAATATTCTTTTGTCGTGGGGAAATTTTTCAAAGGGCTTGGGATAAAACTGGATAGTGACCTCTTGGAAACCGTTAGGCTTGCCCTCGTTGGTATATCATCTGAACACCTCCTTGAGACTCCGATCCAACCTAAGTCTGAGTGAAAAACCACACATCAGAATTCTGGACATGTTCCCTGTACCTTTGCGCATATCGGGAATCCACCAGCCCTAATAAAAAGATCATTACCACAATAAAATAAAATAAAGCAAGAACAAATCGCACAACATTTTCCTTTCAGTTCAAGCATCTATTTGACTCCATTTATTGGCACTGGTTTATATTGTTATATTTTAAGTTGTTGATGAATGTTTTAAATGACAATGAAAATGATGGATATTTGCAAATGAAATGTTGATGTGATTTTTGCTTTACACATACATATATGTTGCATTGTCTTGGTTTACAAAAAATAATCTAACTCCTAGAATAGATGTTTTATTTTTCATAGATTAGACACCATAGTTTGTTTTCATTTTTAGGGTCCACCCCCCTTGGCTTCGCTAGGAAAGCCTAGACGGAGGAGTCGAGTCTCAAGTGACAGCATTTGACTCTGACTTGCCCCCAAGGCCACACCAGCAGCTTGAAGACTTCTGCTGCGTTTTCTCAGGTGTGGAACCAGGCGGCAAGACTCTCCAATCTCTTGTATCACAATGAATGAAAAAAATGCCTCAATCCGCAGTTTTTCCCCTTTTTGTTCATGGTAACTTCTTCTTGAGATTCAATGGCCAAGATTAGATCTTGACTCAATGAGATCTAAGGCTTGCATAAAAGGCTCATTACTAATTTAATAAATGAATTTAATGCACTTTTCACTTAAGTACATTAATGAACCTTTTAATTCACCACCCACTTTATTTCTCATAAAGTCAATTTAAAAATAGACCATGAGCAAACTTCATTAAGTGACTTTAAAAATATAAACTGCTTCTCACTTTAATAAAGTGACTAGGTACCACTTTTAATGTTTTATCCACCCCTAGGCATCACAAGGTGGAAAAGGGGAGGGAAAAGGGGAACCAAAATAACATATGTTGGACAGGCAAACGCGAGGGGAGGGAGGTGCCTCACAAATGGAATGTCATCAATAGGCTCTAACAAGCATCCTTTATAACATTCAATAGCTTTTGTAATATTTCACATTCAACATTTACTTAGCATAATCTTTCCCTCACTAGCCAGCCTCCAAGGGCGGGTGCTCTAGATAGCCTTGTGGGCCCTAGATAATGACTCAGTCTGACCTCCATTTCCCACCACCATCCATATGTGCGATGGAGTTACCACCATCTTTCCCTTTACGGACAAATGGCCTTACATCATACAAAGGATGAGTGCTCATCCCTTAGCCACTCACTAGTTACAAAAAGATTTATTTCATTTCATTTCATTTAGGCCTAGTGTCGAAAAACACAACTAATCGCAGTTGGCCTTGCATCCTTTAGATTTAGCATGTGTCCTTCCAATGCATTTATGAGGATAACTTGCTTCAAGGACTAAAGAGGCACCCGAGACAAAGCAAACATGGGGACCTATCCATACGCAGAGGTCATAATGGGGAAAGGTCTTTGATTTCATAAATCAAGTCCAAAGTTGAGGGAAAATGCTTTCAACATGGAAAAAATGGATGGATAGAAAGATAAGTGATAGATGGTGCCAAAAGCAAGGGGAGATAATATCGAATGTACAAAGGCTAACCCTATTGACAACCATATACCAGGGAATTGACACCAAAACCATTTAATTGCGCACAATTGGTAGTCTACATGAAACCAAAAGACAATTGATCACTACTGATACAACACACATGCTAAGTCACATCCACTAAGATAAGCAAGAGATATCATGATAATCAACCCACATGCCATATTATACCTGCTCAGTCATATACCTGAATCTGCACCAATCTCTAACAAATCTGGAAGGCACAGAAGAGAACACCAACTAGAAACTTTGTTGCTCTGCTAAAAGTGGACCAATGGTCTAGCAAATATCCCTCTAGGATCATGAAGAGGGCACCAAAGTGACAAGGGTATACCGAGAACACTGCTCTGCAAGTTCTCGCTACCTCTGACTGTACTCTGCCAATGATCATCATAGACACTAAATGCTCATCTCATGTAAAAAGGACTTGCTTTGGCCTGGGAGTCGAGGCAACTAATCTGGAAATGAATAGTACCCCAGCTACTATAAATGTGATAACTTCTGGCACCAGCTGGGACAAGTGCTCTAAAGGAGAGAGCGCTTGAGAACCTTAGATCTCTGGTTCGCAGCAACTCTCTAATCATCAACGACACACACTTAAATTGTCTGCACCATCAACAAATACAAACTTGCTCCTGCACAGTGTCAACGCTATACCAATCTTTGTAGACCAGTTGTCACCATACCTCATATATAACAGAAAATCATGTTGAAAGCGCTGAAATGAAAATGCTGAAATAAAATGACTGAAAGCAAAACTCTATTCTACAAACTAGAATGACAGTTTTATTTTATTAAATGAAAAGGGAAAAGACACACACAAGCAAACTCAGACAGACACTCAGGCATAAACTAACTATTGTTCAGGAGTGAATTTATTCATCCTACCTACCCTAGATTAGCAAGTCCCACCAGTTCTAAGTACAATCATAAATCCAATGCAACCATTCATCAAATAGATTAACATTTCTTCCTTGCTGATTTTTAACAAAACAAGTCAAAAATGGATCAAAGATTAATGCATTAAAGATCATGGTCATCCTGACTTGTTCAAAATTCAAGAAAAGATTAGAATGGCACAAAAAAAATTCATGCTAGGGTTGAGACTAATTTTTACAAGTTTCTTCCATCCAAATGTCAATGGGATCAACATAACACACATTGTATTTTAAAAATGATGGAAGAGAAAGATATGAGATTTGATACAACCTTTCTTGGCTCATGTTGATTTCCTCATCTACCAGGCTGGCATGTTCAATTTTGTTCACTTTAGAATTGATGGTAGAACAAAGCAAAGACAAATTAGAATTCATTAAACCTGAGATCAAGATCCGCCCCACTTGTTGCCTAAAGATTGAGAAACGGTGAAAATGATCCCTATACACCGTTCCCAACCACCAACTAATGGGATTAATAAATTGAAACATGTTATTCATCAGTGATAGCTGAAAAGGGAGATGAAAAGTCCTACCAACAACCACGTGGCATTCAAAAGACTCCTTATTGAACTGTTTATACAACAAAATTTGAATTGAAAGAGACACAAACTTCACAAGCTGGGATGGATGGGTGGATTGAAAACTAGAAGCTTGTTTTGCATCGCCAAATGTGTCCTCTCCATTTTGCATGAGATAAGGGACACTTGTCAAGGAACTCATCGGAGTCAACAACAACCTCCCCAAAACAGGACTCATTCATATTTCCAATCAGCTCATCCTGACTAAGGAATAAGCGGGGAATATTATCGATCTTAAACAAAAGATTCTTTGGTGGTTCTTCGTAATATTGATTCCATCTTGAAAGTCGCAACAAAGAACACTATTGATCAGGTTGAGTCACAACCACGGTATCATCATGCGAATGTCCTTCGTTAGATTTCTTATTACACTAAATTGAGGATGGATGATCATTATCACCCATTTGACAAGGAAATATATCCATTAGTTCATTTCTAACCCTCTTATCATCCTCACGAGTTTGATTTTCAATCACATAATGGTCACTTGATTGCCTCTCAACTAAAGTTTGACTATTACCACATTTTTCATCTTCTTTAGTGATATGATTAAAATATGAATCATGATTTGGATCGATTGAACAATCATCAATTACACAATGATTACGGAGTTGTTCCTCAAGAGGATTTTTAATGGACTCGCTGATGGAAAGCTCAACTATGGATGTTTCTTAATGGTGATCATTGGGCTCCCCTTCTTTATTTGTGCCATCTTCTGGTAATGATGACAAAGTGTCTTGTATGATTTTAATAAGTTCCACTTCTAAGTCAATATCAAGGTCAAAATCTTGAGGGGTTGAGATTTGCTCATTGTCATACATAACTTCAGCATGAGATTCATCGTAATTATTCTTAAGATATTCTATGACATTTCAAAAGATCGAAGGCACACTCACTATTGGCTTAGGAGAAGAAAAATCAAAATGATAAGGACAATTACTAGTTATTTCATTATTGTTATACTGATCGTCTTCATCAATTTGATCATCAACAACACAATCATTGCTTGACTGAGGCTATAAAGAATCATCAATGTTTTCAACTGTCGGTTTCTCGTCGAATGTACTACCATTATTCATCATTTGATTATGGATCACTTTACTTTAGTCTTCCTTAGAGGATGTAACTCTCTCATTCACAAGCCCATCTTGCATTTGATCCATATATTTTCCTTTTGCAATATTACTCAAATGCAAGAGTGACTCATTGTGAGCCCTAATTTCCTCATAGACTCATAATGGTGCTCTTGATATCTTTGAACTAAAGATTCAATGAATTTCTTCTTTTGTTCCCATAGATGAACCCAAAAGACATGTCATCTAAATCGTTCCTATGTTTATCTATACATATCCAACGTTCTTGGAAAATCTTAAGGAAATCGGGAAATGAAGATATCCCCTTAGGAGGGAGGCTTAAGTACCATTCTTTGGCATTCTTTATCAATGAAAGGGAAAACATTGTCAGCATTACATCCTCATGTATGATATGATGATCCACAATAAAAACAAGGAAGCATTTTACAAAAGCATATCCCCAATAATCATGTTGCCCATAGAATATAGGAGCATGCCTTTTCCAAAGTTCATATTGGCACTCATGTGAAAATTCTGGTATACATGAAAAATTCAACGGGCCAAACACATCATCCAAATTTATGCGAATAGGGGCCATGCTTCAAAAATAATGTCAATGATTCAAACTGTAATCATAAGGTTCGTTTCCCAATGAAGTCACCTCTGAATTCTTTCCTTAGCGGAGTCGAAAAGTGGAGTTGCTAGGTGAAAAAAATTTAGTACTCACCAAAAGATATGTTGTTATGATGTAGGGAGAGATGGATGAACAAAACTCGATGGTTATGAAAAAATTTAACAATGCAAAATATAACCACCAAAATCAAAACTGGATGCGATATGATTGAAAAACGCAAAGGATACACTTCACAAACACCTGAGGTAAGCCTCTACCTCCCCGGTAACGGCACCAAAAATGTTGTCACGCAACTTGTAGCTGCCCCTAAAACGTATCCTATCCAGGACGGTAGAGGGAGATGAGTAGCTAAAGAGATGACCCTAAAGAATCTTGCTCGCTAAGGATGGATCACTTGTCACTTCAAGCAAGATTCTTGTAACTTTAAGCCAAATTTGAGAAATCTAAATGGCTAAGAAGGAGACCCTAGTCTAACCTTGTCAGAAAGACTTGATGACAGGATACCAAATCTCAATATAGCAATTTACCATAAGATACCCCATGGATGATACTAGATCTGGAGATGATATGAAGGTAGGTTTATGAGATCTAGGATAGGTAACACTAGGGCAAAAGATTTCAAAGTTTAAACGCACCATAGACACGAAAGACTTGTTATGAATAGATACTACTATCAACACTAGCAAGACAATAAACACTTTGTGTAGAGACGGACTCCAACTCTAGAGGGCAAAGTTATTTCAAGTGAGATCAGTGTTGTTCAATGGGCAAGGAGTCTTATGGCCACTTGATTTAACTTAAGATGATAGATTTTAATGTTGAAAAAAAACACGAATTATATATTTGCTTAAAATCGCATAATAGATTTGAGATTTTGACGAGGGATGACTGAACATAATTCGAAAAGAAAAATCCTAGATAAAAGTCAACTTGCTATCTTAAAAGATTAAACACATATAATCACAAGCAAGCAAGTTACCCAACAAATACTGGTAAATTTTTTTTTATCTAACCTCTAGAAAATTTTTTTGTCATCTTCATGAGTAGAGACTAAACTAGGGCGAATGAGATCAAGTCTTTTCTCCTTTTCGAGAATTATCAAAATTACAATAATTGGATTAACAACATACTTGATATATTTTACCTTTTTATAATGTCCCTAGCATAAGAGAGAACGAATATATACATGGAATGGATCGTAAGATTTAATTCATCAAGGAAAGATGCAAATAATAAGTTCAGATCCAAAACGACTCCCACACTTGCCTAAATATAAATGAATGAGACCCTGAACACAAAGCGTCAAGTAAACACGGAAAATCGAACCCTAATAAATACTGATGCGAGTTCGACACTGGGACATGAATTCATTTTGGGATTTAAATAGTAGAATACACTCAGACATTTATTTGTTTCAGGTGGTGGATGATGAATCGAATCGAACCTTATTCATACTAAAATCGAAAAAAATTATGGAGCCAAACAACCTCAAAAATTAATACGAACTCCTTATAATGAAAATGTGCCTTAGACTAGTTCGTCTTATGATAAAAACGTGGTTCCTATTAGTTCGCGCGGGGTTTAAGAGTGACACGTAAGGATAACAAATCTTCCACAAATGAAAACAAAACCCTCTACTGTAAACTTGGCCTTCAAACTGACAGAAAATTCCGATTTGTGCCCAAAACAAAATTATACACATGTAGGCTTAATTAAGGTGTTTTTGTGCATGCATCATGAAATATGGCCCCATGTAATGCATGCAAGTGGCCCCTAGTTCCCGTGGCCCTCTTTTATCTACCGATGAACTAATAACCATTATTAAGATCTTCTTTTGTTCTGAATGGTATCAGTCCTCAGTCAATTCCCTGGATGTTAGTACCCGCTTGAACCTATGGCAATTAGATAGGTTAGTGGGATGGTCCCTTGTGCTTAAGCAGAAGAGGACATTACATAAAGGTTAAGAAGTAGCAAGTGTACTCAGATCTACTAATGCTCTTCATGTCCTTTTTCCAATATATTTACCAGATTTGATCCCTCTTGTTTGCGTAAGTGTGTATTGAGATTGTGCAGGATAAAAGTTTGAATAGGGAAGCAAAGCTCAGTTGGATCTTCTTCCTTTTTAACACTTGGTTTCAACATTTTTGTTAACAATCTTGTTTTGCAGGCATTCAAAGATCTCCATTCCCTCAAGCTGTGGCTTGGTTCCATCTTTTCATCCCTTCAAAAATTCAATCAACCCCTTTCTTTCCCTTTTTGGTTAAGAAAAGCAAGTAGATCTGATTTTAAAAAGTTTTATTTTAAAGTCTATTTTGCTTCATTCATAGATCTAGAAAGCTTCAAGATTATCATAGTTCTAGATCTATTTCATGCTAAGTACTTGTGTAGTAATTTTATTGAGTATTTTCCACGTACTAGATTGTAGAATTTTTATGTATTTATATGTACTAATCAATTAACAATCTTTATTGAGTTTGCTGGTTTTTATTAGATTGAAAGAAGAAAGGAAGAAATTTTGGGCTAAGTGTCTATTAAGCAAAGCATAAAAAGCACCTAAGTGTTGTTTCTTCTTAGTTTTTTTTCTTCAGTGCATTGTAAACCTCCCTGATCTAAGTTATAAAGATCAAAGGTATTCATTTATATTTTTTTCACTTTGTAATAAACTTAAGAAGAGCAAGTGGGATTTAAGGCTCCCACACCCCCTTCCCCATCCGGGGAAGGCTCGTATCTGCCTCCTTTGCTTATTGTGCTTTTAGTTAGTAATTTTGTTAGATTAGCTTTCAATTTTCGCAATTAGATCTAGATTTAATTTCATGCTTTTACTTTACATTTTTGAGGAAAAATAAACACTAACCCCTACGCATTTCCGAATTACGGTTCTTGGATAAGGGCTTGCCCGAGTATGGAACCGAGAAAGATATTCATAGGTAGTAATTAAAACACATTTGCTTATCTTGTTTTGTCTTTATTTTTTATGTAAAAAAGCATTGATTAAAACCTTTAAAAATAACCAAGACTCCATTATGTATGCTCTGCACCTCTGCAATTCATATGACCAGTTGGGTGCATCAAAAGGAATTGGAGTGACTAGTAATTAGTCCTCATAATCTTTCAATTAACCTCCCTAATGAAAATCCGGCGTTATCATTCAAAATCACTTTTGTTGTAGGCAAATTTTGCAAAGGAAGCAAGAACCACTAGAATGTGACCGTGGGGCCCCATCAAGCTACACCCTCGTTTGGTGTAGTGTTGGACATCCTCCCGTGACTCCATCTAGCCCACATATCCTTGTGTGGAGCCACTTAAAGTGAAATCGGGACATATTCCCACGTACCGCAAGGTATATCAGGAATCCCCCTTTTTGCCCTTTAATCAACTCATTAAATCCAAATAAATTTAAAATTGACCAAGTACAATTGCAAAACATTCTACATTGCAGCAGCACTATTTCTATTTTGACTCCATCAACACTGGTCTCTAGTTTGCAACAATATTTCATTTGCTTAATATCATTTCACTATTGTTGTTTAATCTTTATATGTTGTTGAACTATTTCACAATCTTGCAATAAACTTCAGTATTTCAGTCCAAAAACTCCTAAAAACAATCACGTCCATCCGTAACAAACTAAACACAACTAAGAACCTTAGAAACTCTTTATCAGGGTCTGTTACGTAGTAACAGTACTAGCACATGTTTCGGACGTACCCCGGGGAGAGTGCAGCATTTTTTTGACTTGGAGGGTGTGGCATAGCCACATTTCATAAGTGGGGTCATGGCCAGATCCTCTGGCTCCCTCCTGGGGGTACTATGGCTTAATGGCACTGCTGACTACCTCTTAAAAGGGCTTGAAGCCCTGAGGTTGGTGATCGGGGCCCCCAAGGATGGGTTAATGGAGCACATGACTCCCTCCATCACTTTTACACAGGTGGCATACTTTTCTTCAGCACTGCGGCCCATGCCATGGCTCCAGGTCTTCTCTTGCACCCTCCTGATGCTCCAGAGCTCCAGCGCTAGCTCTCCCTAGCCTCCATAGAGGATGATGTCATCCTTCCTTTGGATGTAGTATGCTTGCCCTGAGGGGGGGCGTTGAGGGCTTTTTCACTATTTCTGGGGTTAGTAGGGGTATGACGACCCCCCCCTCCGCATCTCAGCCTTCAGTTCAGTCATTTTAGACATGCAGGGGTAAATGTTGTGGAAAAAGTCCCAATTTACCCACTCAGATGATTATTTTATATTATTTTTTTTATAATTTTAAGTTGACATTTTATAAATTCAAATTGACATTTAAAAAGGCACGTCGGCCTCGACTTAATTTTATTTTGTAAAAGTGAGTGTGAAAGGTATAAATTACCTTTCCTCACTTCATTTTTAAACATCAACTTTTGGGATTATACTATATTTTTCTGATTTCAACCCTCCTTGGGCATTTTGGAGGCAGGCGCACTTCTTGAGGATGAATATATGAGCTTGTTTGGGGATTGATCATTGAAGTATCTATTGTTCTTGCACTTTGCTTGGGTAATGCTAAGAGTTGTTTGCTTGACACATGCACAAGAAGGTATCTAAGTCTTTCTCTTGATGTCTTTTTGTCAAATGTTGGGTTTATGCTTGTCCAAGGTTGAATGGTAGTTGTATTTCTACATTTTTCCCTAGCTAAGTTGAAATTCCAATATTTTGTTGCGCCCTAGCAAGGAAAGCTTGAGCTTTAGGTCTCCAAGGTTTGTCTTGGCCAAGCCTCTCTTAACCAACCCTAGAGGTTGTTGAAAGAGTTTTTGGCTTGCCCAAACTTGGCAAGTACCATCTCAAGGAGAGGCCTATCCTCTTGGATGTCCTAGGGTTAGGTTGGATTACCTAACAAACCCTAGGTTGATCCTCTTTCTCTTAACTAAATTTCTGAGTTTTGTATATTTTTGTAATTATTATCTTAGATTATTTTGTTTTTCATGTTAACATTTGTGCATTTTTGTAAATTTTAATTTAGTTTTTTTTAAGCCCCAATCTCTGTTATTTGTCTGAGTTAAAACCCTAAGTGCAGACCTTTTCACCCTACGACCTCTTCATCACCCTACCTTCGCCCTAGTCTCTACCCTACTCGGCCTCCTCTCTTGCCCTAGTCTACACCCTCGGCCTCCCAAAATTCCTACTCACTGCCCCCTGTCACAGCTCGGGCTTCCTCCCACAGACCTGCTGCAGCCCGAACTCCTCCTTCCTTCCATTTGCAGATCCCTTCCCTTCCCTTCCATTTTCTCCAGCTTGCTCACTTCCCTTTCCTTCCACTCCTATCCCCATCCGAGCCTCTTCTTCACTGCCCTAACACAAGTCTGCAATTTTTGCAGACCCTGTGTGCTCTTCCCTGCCCTTTCTGCAAAACAACAAACAGAAACAAGTTAGCACATCTTTTTGTAGTCAGCTTGTAGAGCTAGTTTACTTACCTTTTGTTCATTTTTGTGCATTTTAAAGCCTATTTACTGTGTAGATATACCTCAGAAACATATACATACAGATCTGTAATTTTCTTTTGTCTAATTGAGAACCTATTTGGAAGCACTAATATTTATGGTTTGTTAAATGATTGCATGAAGCTGAGTTTTAGTTCTGTCTTGGGCATCTTACTAATGCATTGTGGTCTTCTACATCTGTCACTGGAGTTGGTTTGCTACTGAAATTTCATTCTAATCCACATAAGCTCAGTCATTAAATGCATACTTAAACCTTGTTACATCATTTTCTCATGCTATATATTGGTGGATGATACTTATTGGATAACAGTGATTACATGTTTCATTGGTAAAAAGGGGTGTTATCTTTGGAGTGTTATCATTGATTGTTTTAATACATGCCTATGACCCATCTCATCAACGTGTACTTACATTGAATCTACATTTTGTTGAATGGTCCTTTAAATGAATGATACCCTGTTGAATAATATTGATGATACATTTCCATTTTAGTAAATGATCCTTGCAATTTATTTGGTGGATGGTTGTTATCTCTTGGTTTATTATTGATTGCACATGTCTATGACCTATCCTATGTGCATGTTCTTACATTAAGCTTACATTACATTGAATTATCTAAGTGCTACATGTATTTGAAATACTATTATTTGATGTTACGTTCATTTTGAATACAATTGACTCCATTTAGGCACTGGTCTAACTGTAAAATTGCATAGAGAATATAGTTATGTGGTTGTACTAGTCTTCTACAGGGTACTTCTCCTTGGAGGTTATCGGCTTCCGAAGAAGTTAGGATCGTGATCGAGGTGACATTGGATCACTTTCCTTATTGTTGCTTATCGGGAACTAGCCCTGCTAGTTTGCTCGGTAACAGGATCTACCCCCTTGGCTTTGATTGGGAGTTTGCCTAAACGAAGGAGTCGAGATCAGGTGACAGCACCTGACTTGAGACTTTCCCCCAAGGACACACCTAGCAGCTTCAGAGATTTTCTGTTGCGTTTCCCCCTAGGTGTGCTTTTTGGTGGCAACAGGACCCACAATCGTAGAATAAAAATAAGAGAAAAGGGGGCCAAAATGGCTGTTTCAGAGCAGAAATGACCGAGATTAGGCCATTTCCACCTGCTCCCATTTTGGTAGTGTGTTTTCCTTTGGAAACACCCCTGCAAGGGCATTTCTGGTAAAATAGGCCTATCATAATTCCTTAATTTCCACTATTTTGATCAATTCCTTCAAGTTTCAGTAGTATGAAAACCATGATTTCTTGTAAACTATGATTCCCTATGGAGAGATTATCTTGATATATAAGAGTTTCATTGCTCAAAAAAGATAAATGTCTTGAAGTTCTTTGTTCGATAAATTTGAAAGAACTTGATACATCATAAAGAATTTTTCAGCAATGATAGAGAGGCAAAATAAATATGAGCACTGAATACTATAAGATACCTGGTGTGTCCTTCCTGTCAAAAGCTTCAATTTACATTCATATGCAACTTCTTTTGGGGACCATCCACAGTCTCGAATGCAATTTTTGGCTTCAACCACAGCATCCGGCCAGGGAACTTCTTTGCATTCCAGCACTTCAAGCTCGCATAATTGCCATTGTTCAGACAACGCTGCAAGAAGAAAAAAAATCATCTTCAAACATTTACAAATTGTATGATAGGATATGCTAAACCTAATATTAAGGACCTTATAGCTTTTAAGTCTAACTGATCCTAGTGTTTAACAGAGTATTAAAGTATAATCGAAACATTTTCCTTGTTATCAACTAGGTAATGGACCTCAGGATTCCATAAAGATGAACAAAGCATGCACAAAAGCATTGGATAAACTGCTCATCCTCTCCTCTGTAATTTATGCTGGAGGAACTGTGAAAAATGTCTTGCATACTAGAGAGATTAAAAGTTTTTTATTAAAGAAAAGAAATGACGGTATGCATTTTACATTTCACCTCTCGAAACAATTCGTGGAGCAGCATTAACTGGACGCATATAGTGGGTTATTTTTCCAAGTGGCACCGGTGCAGTAGTAAGCGCAAGGTATAACTTCTTCACTTGCTTCTCCTGTTTCTCAATTACCAAACTTGCAATTTAGTTGGCGAGTAAATTCTAGTAGTAGGCTCCAGAAGTACAGATTCTCAAAGTTTCCATGTACAACTTAGGATGAGGTAATGCACAAACCCGAAGCTTTGAGTGAAATTCTGAACAGAACTCCATAGTTTTAGATAGGACAACACTGCCAACAAATAGCAAGAACTTGTCACATTTATATAGGTTCATGATTTAGCTTAAACATGAAATACAGAATATTATTTGAAATATGGTCATTGAATCTAAACTACAATAAAATAGCAATTGAGGGCAACTGACCAGCCTTCTGTACAGTTATCAAGCTGATGAGTAGTCCTTAAAGGAGAACTTAGCCCCAGTGCATGAGTAGCAAATGTTGCGCAGCTCTCCTGAATATTGTCCGTTGTTCCTCCAACCTGAGCTCGTGGACAAAGAAATTAGATTCAAATACAAAGTAATTGCAGTTCTCCATAAAATGTTTGAATAATAGTATCATCTCATTAAATTTTATAACTGAAATAATTTTCTGATCCATGCATAATATAATAATGACATATTCACAAGTGATTACTATTGACAACCAAACAGAGGAAATGATGTTATGTCATAACTTATCAATAACCATAAGTGAAGCATTTTACTCAAATGACCTGTGGCATGTGAAACCTGGAGTGAAGACCTGGAAAGACTGAATTCAATAGAATGGCCTCAGATCACAGAAAAGATTTCAACTCAACAGAACTATAGCTAGCATTAGCAGGCATAACAAAAGAAGGAATTCTGAATAATCCACCAGATTAACTAGCTAGTATCTGCTTAGCAACTACACATCCAAATCTCTCTGCTAAGAGAAATAAACAATAAAGCACATTGAGTAGATCCTAATACAGGTAAACTATTTAAGGTGAATGAAAAAGAAATATCAGTATTCATTATTTTTGGGCCAAGGTAATCTTATAGCTCTGAATATGAAGATCAAGATTGAAGTAGCATTATCTATCCTAAACACATTTAAAAATAGTTTATATTCTGAGAAAAGAAAGCGAATTTTGATATGAAAAAAAGACCAACCTACATAAATAATACTGAGGTGGGCCTAGTCAATTGGGTTTAGCCCGAGTGGTTGAGTTATCGGATTGTTATCCGCTCCACCCAGGTTCAAGTCCCGTCAGTGACACTTGCTCTTAAGTGAGCCGCTGAGCTCTTTAGGAGCTCTATTAGCCAATTAACCGCCCTTCCCATGTCTCCAGATGCCGGGGAGGTTAACGTGGATGTAGCGGGGCACCGGAAAAAAAAAGGGTGTTCCATGAACCACACAGAAAAAAAAAATAGTGAGGTGGGCCCACATGGTACCAGCCACCCTACAAGTGTACTAAACCACCTTACACTACTATAGAAGACCACCGTCACCGTCAGCATGCATAGATCAGTTAGTGTAAATAGGGGATGTATGATCTCATTTTCCCATCATCTACAACAAATTCTCATTGATTATTGCACACTTCTCCATAAATGCAGTGACCTCATCTCCTACAATAATTGCATTTTCTACTGTAAATTGAGCTTTTTAGCATAATTCCTATACATTACTCCGTTCCCTTCATTATCATATCAATACAGCTTTACTACCACATCGAATTGGTTTTTGGATAAAATACCGAACTTACCAACTCTAATAGGAGCTACCACCATATTTGGAGGAGTTTTGAAAGTTTTTGTGACCCCAACCCAGTTTCAAGCTTAGAAGCTTCTCTGCATGGTTTAATGCCCAAACCCCTGTTGAAATATTGTAACTTCTAAGAATATTCTACTTGTACTTTATCCAAAGATGTTTCATTCCTCCGTCGGGACTTTATTGTATATCCGGAGATGTTTATTCCTCCGTCAGGATGTTGTAACTAGGGTTATTAGACTTCCCTAGTGGGGTCGGCCTTGAGTTAGTTGTTTAGGGGTTATTAGACTCTCCTAGGAGAAGTCGGCCCACTTAGGGTTAAAAGTCAAGTAGGAGTAGAGTATAAATAGAGGAGGTGTGTTCCTCATTTATACTCACTCATTCACTCACTTGTGAATTGCGCATAGGAGAGAGAGAGATCAGCAAAGGAGGAGAAGAAGCTCTTGTTTGGGGATTACATATTTGTATTTGTTGGTCATCTATATTGAGGAAGCTTTGCTGGGTTATCTACCCCATGAGGGTTTCCCAGGATAAATTGTGTCTCTTGTGTTTATGATGTGCTTGTTGTTCCTTCAGTGATCCTGTATATGCTATTGTTGTGAAATCAAATGGAATACTGATGTTGTCTATCTTAGCATATTGAATCTTAACATGGAATCAAAGCTAGCCTGAAGGAAGGCAATGTATGGCACTTACGACACTTGTTTCACTTGCGACAATTTGAAAGCTAGGGCTTTGTATAGAAAAACCTAGTCATCATGGAACTTTCGCTATAAATCACTTTTGGTGAAGGTTCAGGCTCTGAAACTTGGACAGGCCAAATATGACATTTTCCTGTACCTTGTGTCCGAGTTTCAGCCTCATATTCGTTGTACTTTCTGAGATATGATCCGTACAAGTTAGGGTTTCTGCCTCTTCCAGAATGAGGCCCTAAACAGGTGACCTAGGGAAAAAGGTCATATCTCGGGATTGGAAGCTCCAAATAGAATTTCGTAAAAAGTGACAGTTTGGGCACGGACTGCAGTTTCACAGGTTCGAGTTTCAGAGGTCGAATATGAAACAGTGACACGTGGCACTCCGTACAAGTTCGCTATGTTGTTTCATCCCTTAAATAGGTCATGTTAGGAAACTAAGCATATCTCTCTGATGGAGAATCCAATGAAGCTCAAACCTGTGGGGTTGGAAAGATGATAGGTCTGGCTACCACAGGCCGAAGTTTCAGACCCTGCAGATCCGAAATTTCAGAGATACACCAGAAACAATACGTCACATCTGAAATGGCTCAACGGAGGAAATCAAGGAAGAGGAGGAAGAAGCTCTCACTTAGGGTTTTCAATTTTTTTAGGTATGGAAGGACCTAATACAATCTTGGAGACACCTGATGCAACATTGGAAACTTTGATAATGGATTTGGAATCCATTCATCGTAGATATTAATCCTCCATCAAAATGTTGTGGGAGGAAGGAGATTGAAAATTAGGGTTTCCAAGTAAGAAGAAACCATAGCAAAGTTGGGAGACTCGTAGGGCAGCAATGAAGGGGGTTTAAATAGCACCGATATTCTATCATCCTAAAACCATGAACCCATATAAGATGTCTACAAGTGATCTACCTTGGATGGTTAGGGTTTTTACACTTATAGAGAAGACTACAAGCAATTTCGACGGGTATGACTTGAGGAGATACAAGTATGTTTTGAAATCTGTGTTACAGCGTAATTTTCTACCTTGTGAGCATCAACATTGATTGGCCTTTAGGATCCATTTGATTGACTCAGATTCATGATCTTTCCTTCAGGAACACATTTTTCCTATTTTTGTTCCTGTACGTGAGTTGTTCCACTTTAGCCCACATACACGCAGGCTGTTCCACTATAGCCCGCGGGTACCAAGTAAAATGGTAAAAGTCATTAGAAAATTACTTTTTACTCCCAAAAAGCGGTCTTAGGGTGACCTTTGGCCCTCCATGTGCCCCGAAATGCCTCGATGTGTCTTTTCACTTACCTTCGAGAAGATTATATATTGAGCTCTTATGGCATGTGGAAGGGAGGAGAAAGAGAAAGCAAGAGAACTCTAGTGGATTTTTGTCGTGACTTGAGTCTACACTCATTGATCCTTGTTGGTGTGAACTTCTTATGTTCACCTCCCAAACTCTTTGTTACAGTTTGAGTTTGACATAGTATGGAGGATTGAAGTGGTGGAGGCACAAGTGGAGAGACCCAGTTCTTGGTTCAGATTGGCTGCCGACAAGAGGTTGTATATTGTACTTCTTGTTATTCATTAATGGAAATACTCATATTCTTGTCCAATTGATGTTGTGAATATTGTTATATTACATTGGGTTATATTTGCTTATAATATCATGGACCATTGTTATTGATGATGCTAATGTCTTTCACATATTATATGCGCTTGTTTTGTATTGGTTGTTGAGACTAACTTGCAGGTTCAAGTGCACAAGTGGAAAGCTCAACGAGGATCTACTTCAAACATCCGGTCGAAGGTTGGTCTTATTCTCCATTATCTTAGCATTGCCATTTATATAGCATTGCATTGGGAATTGAGTTATTTTCTGGTAGTCAGTTGTCTGTTGTGGTCTTCCCCGAAGCCATAGGAAGTTTTCTCCGTAACAATCTGTTTCATGATTAAGTTCATGATATGTTTATTTGCATATTATTGAGGTTAGTACAATCATGATTAATTTTAAATTGTCTGATCACCTTAGTAATAGATGTCTTCTTAGTTCATGACACTTATGAATGTACTAATGCACTTGTGGTGTTGTATGAGGATGATGTTGTCTGCTAACATGAAGGTACATCAAGAAAGACAAATCCATATGACCATGATGACATGAAGACAAAGACTCATCCATAGTCTTTGATCACATAGAAGCTCTACTTACGAGGTATGTATGATTTGTTTCTACTATGCTTAACTTATGAGATATGCAGGTTACTAGCACAGGGTCTCTAAATCATTGAAGAGAACAAAGAAGACATTGATTGGGTGTGTTAGACATAACTAGCAAGCATGATAATCCAGGTATGTTTTCCTATATCAAGTTAGAATCTTACTTTGTGTTAGGATCTTAGATAAGTATACCCGTGTATGAAATGATCATGACCATACATGCTTAAGATTATTTAGAATCATAATGTTTTGATAGTATTAAGATTATACTAATAAATGTATGATTATGTATGAGATCTTGAGGAAAGACACAATACACACTTAAGCATGCATAGTGGTACAAAATGGATAGAAGTTCAAAGACATATAATCATGATGCTATCATAAAGGGAAAATAGAGATCAAGCGGGAGGCAACCACACAAACATAAAAGATAAGTATTTGAGTTGTTATTTGAATCTCTGAATAGTTAATGATATTGCTCGTAATAGTTGTATGCATATTTTTATTCCTAGAATATATCATGCATAGTGTAGGCATTCATATAGCATTGAACAGTATACTGTTAATATGCATATGATGGGTAAGTTGGACAAACATTCCATTGTTGCTTGTCTAAAATGAAACCTCTTTACTGACATGTTGGAGTTGTGCACGCTCCTGATAGTATGTTCTGGTAGAGATGGAAGGCATCTAGATAGCCATTGTATGCATACATGATATGGAAAAGTGTTGTGCCAAAGTATTGGTCAAGATAGTTGCATAACTATGTAAATCATATTAGTATGCGTAATAGGTTATCGTTGAAACATCAACTTGATTTGATGATTATGAAGTGTTACTAATCATGTAATTAAATTTGATTTGTAGGAAAGATCATGTGCTATGATCTACAAAAGAAGGATGATGAACACCTGTTCCAAAGAACAAGTGATGGATGTTCAAAAAGAAGACTTAAAAATCAAACGTACTATAGAAGGCTCGTGGCTAGAGGATTCTCTTAGAAAGAAGGAGAGGATCATGACGAGATGTTTGCTCCAAGTGGCTAGACACACTTCCAGAGATAGATTACACCCATGGATGGCAAGACCGTTCTCTTGAATGGTGTAATTGAAGAAGAAGTGCATATCGAGCAAACTCCCAGGATCGATAGAAGAAGCTTTGAACAGGTTCAACAGGTACCCAGGATCAATAGTTATTTGATGAGTTGGATGATCACCACGAGTGATGCGGATTTTAACCTTTGCTACAAGGTTGAAGATGGTTTCTATATAAAGATGACATTCTTCTCTTATATGGATGCAAAAAGGAACTCACCATAGAGTTCGAATGATCTTGAGGCTCATATCAGTAGACTCATCTGACGGGAGATGACACGGATAGATATGCAGAAGATCACTCAATGCAGAGTGTGAATGATGTTCAGTCACAGAGGAAGAATTGATAGCTTTTTGACAAGCTTGGGCTTTACCAAAAGTAAAGTTGATCCTAACCTTTACCTTAAGGTTATGGATGATGAACCTGTCATACTATTACTGTATGTGGATGATCTCTTTCTGACAGGGAATGAGAAAGAGATCATGGAAAGCAAGAAGAAGCTACCTACAGAATTTGAGATGAAAGATCTCGGATTGATGCATTACTTCCTAGGTCTGGAAGTATGGCAAGGCCCAGAAAGAATCTTTCTCAACCAGGGAAAGTATGCTGTGGAAATCTTGAAAAGATTTGATATGTTGGAATGTAAAGCCATGGCCACTCCCATGGATACCAACTTGAAGTTATTATCTGATGAATCGTCGGAATTAGTGGATGTAACTCAGTACAAACAAATTATTGGGTCATTGATGTATCTGACGAATACGATGCCAGATATATGCTTTGTTGTGAACACCCTGAGTCAGTATCTAGTTGATCCTAGACGTGTTCACCTGATAGCTGCAAAGCATGTGATTAGGTACCTAAAAGGTACGATAGACTTTGGTCTATATTATCTTAGAGATCATGACTTCAGATTGTATGGTTATACAGATGCAGATTGGGCTGGAAGTGTCTCAGACAGAAAGAGCACATCGGGTGGATGTTATTGTCTGGGATCTGCTATGATTTCGTGGTTTAGCAGGAAGCAGTCCAGTGTGGCTCTCAGTACGGCTAAAGCAGAATATATAGTAGCTTGCTTTGCTAGTTGTGAAGCCATATGGCTTCGGAAGCTGTTGTCAGGACTACTTGACTTGGAGATGGACTCCACTATGACCCTGTATGACAACCAAAGTTGTATCAAGATGACAGAGAATCCAGTGTTCCATGATAAGTCAAAGCACATAGAGATCCGATATTTCTATATACAGGATATGGTGCAGAAAGGAGCTATAAAGCTCGAATATGTGAGCACTGACAAACAAGTTGCTGATGTATTGACCAAACCTCGGTCTCGAGTAAAGTTTGAGTATTTCCAATACAAGCTTGGTGTAGTTCAAAAGGACCCTCCTCGAAAGGGGGAGTGATATGGTTGATGATGATAGTTGGATCGACGATGAGGATACCTGTATCGATGATGAGGATACTTGTATCGATGATGTGGATACTTGTATCGATGATGAGGCTACCTGTTTCGACGATGAGGATACCTGTCCCGACAATGAGGTCGATGATACCGACGATGAGGTCGATGAGTGGTCCTTAGACTTGGTCTAAGTTGACGAGTGGATTGTATCATCCCTGGACACATGTCCTAAAGGAATCTGTAGACTCTTGTCTTCGAGAAAGATGTTGACTCTGGAGTGATGTAATGTGCGCTCCTAGACTGCTCGGTATAGTAGTGAGTGATCATTCGCAGGTCCTGTAATGATGTAATGTACGCTCTTGGACTGCTCAATGTAGCAGCAAGTGATCATGCACAGGTTGTAAATCCTAGATTTGATCTAGGTCACACCCCAGTTGAAAAAGTACTTGCTGTGTGGTTGTAAATCCTAGATTTGATCTAGGTCACACCCTAGTTGAAAAAGTACTGGCTTTGTGGTTGTAAATCCTAGATTTGATCTAGATCACACCCCAGTTGAAAAAGTACTGGCTCTGTGGTTGTAAATCCTAGATTTGATCTAAGTCACACCCCAGTTGAAAAAGTACTGGCTCTATGGTTGTAAATCCTAGATTTGATCTAGGTCACACCCCAATTGAAAAAGTATTGGCTCTGTGGTTGTAAATCTTAGATTTGATCTAGGTCACACCCCAGTTGAAAAAGTATTGGCTGTTTGACGGACAATCCACTCGAGCAGACGCGAGTCGGATCTCCCTAGCTCAACGCGAGTCTAGAACAAATAGAACAGACTACAAATGGATTTCCTAGATCTACTTAAGGATCAAGTGCTAAATGTCTTACCTTTTACTTCGCAATCCTTTCTCCTGAAAGTTGCTCCATGTCTAGCGGTCGTCAGATCTCAGCTCCAAGACCTATTAAGACACAAAGAACAACACAAAACGAGTAAAGAGCATCTATACAATAAGAGATCTAAGTAAACAGTTAAGCAGGTAAACTACTCAATATCATCACACGTTAACAATATTGGTGGAAAGCATTTGTATTACTGTAAATAGGGAAATACATAGTAGAGACATAGAACTACAACCAAGGCTTAACGCTGCAGTCCTTCTCCATCCAAGCCATTTTCCATATCCTCCTAAGGAA
Source organism: Larix kaempferi (assembly GCA_027924585.1). Lineage (NCBI taxonomy): Eukaryota > Viridiplantae > Streptophyta > Pinopsida > Pinales > Pinaceae > Larix > Larix kaempferi. The sequence continues at coordinate 10,990,055 of BSBM01000672.1, read as the reverse complement.
GTATGAGTCTCCCAATAGATGAGTAGAGATCTCTCAAGGATGATTTCACCAGCATGTAGACACTATAGACTTCCTCCCTTTGGAGAGGGGTAGAGCTTCACTTATATAAGATTAAGTGGATAGGATATGGATAGGGTAGGTTGAGATATGGTAGGAGAGAGATAGGGGATCCTCCCAATGGGTTAGGAACCGAAGGCCAACTCCCCCAACAGGTCAAGGATAGGGATCCAAGTCAGCAACGTTCGAGAATGAGCTCGAAGAAGCTATTTTTGCCATTTAACTGACTTCGCCGCACCTTGTAATGGAGCAAGGTGCGACGTCGCAGGTTGCATGAGTGCAACCTGCGACAACCTCTCAAAACCTAGCAGAAGCAAAATGATGTCCCTTCCAGGTAAATGACTTAGCCAATGGAACTTCAGGGATGTATACACTGAATCTAATGGTGGTAAGATTTTAGGTGTAACAGAATGCCCCCCAAAGCATGAAGTTGTTTAAAAATTGGACAAGTGAAATGCTTTAACAGAAAGAATGGCAAAATGGACTTGTCGGATAAAGGATGTTATTGCAGTACAACTGACTCTGAACTGACAATCTCATATGATGTACAACATGGCTGCTGACCAATACAATGCAAATCCATGGTAGTAATGACCAACTGAACACAATCATGGCTACTGGACACAAGCGTAGATTCGTGATGAGATGGTAACACAGCCACGACCAATACAAATGTGGATCCGTGTAATATGACTCAATACAAACTCTATCGCAACCTGGGTAAAACATAACTCCCCAGGGTCTTCAAGCTGAACCCGCAATGATACGAATCTATCCATGTGATTACAAATGTCTTGACGTCGAACATGGTAGAAACCACTTGATTATCGGTCATTGATGTATACCGTTAACAAGTGCGAGGGAAATCACCATTAATGTCAATGATCCCCAAGGTATCACAGTACATATCATCGAGCGCGAATTAATGAGTTGAAGTCAAACGCAAGATGAAATCTTTCGATCAAGAGTCAATGATGTGAACTCATGTCGAAAGCGAGGTAACCTGCCATTAAGGCATGCAAGGCCAAGGTACTTGGTTGGTTTCTAGATTCAATCCTTGGATGATGTGTTGAAGTCGACAAGGATGAATCCGTCGAAGGAGGGCCATGATGAATCCCCCATCATCGACACGAAACACGACAAAGGATGTGTAGAGTGGATCGGATGGTACAATCATATGTGAGACTGACTCAGAGTAGACCGACATGATTGAAGGTGTACTGACTGCAAATAGATGAATGGTGAAAAATATTCTTGAACATGGGCATGGCATGACTTGGCAGTATTGACATGACGAGTATGACACAAATTCCTAATGCAATTGATGATGGAAGCTTTTTTTGAATGACTCAAAGGAGTAACGAGACTCAGGAAGTAAGCGGAACTCGAGGACAAATAGATGATCCAAGTGCTGTATGCAAATGCAGATGAGTGCCATGTTCAAGAACGACTAGGTACTGCCAGTGATAAAGGTGTAATACAAAAGCTTTCATTTTTCTCCATCATGAACGATGAGTGCCTCATGTGTTTTTTTTACGAGCTTGATGAGCGTAACCAGATGCTCAGTATAGCTCATCTCATAAATGAGTCCAATCCCAAATGTTTTTCGAACCTAGGATAGGAGAGATTCGTCCCATGGCGAGCCCTTCAATGTAAAAATTTAATGAATCCATAGAAGGTAAACTCGGTCGTCATTTCATGTTTAGAGACTCTGAAAAGAACTAAAAAAGACTCAAACGGTCCTTTTTCGTAAAGTTAGCCTCATCGCCCAAAAAAGGGTAAAACAACGCGGGAGAGGACTCTTCCAGTCATGATTGGCTGGAGTATACCTTTTTCGTAACTAGTGCCCCTGGTCTGAAAAAGGGGTAAACTATCACTAGGAAGACGGCCATTCAAATCCTTTTACTAGCGTGAACGTGACAAGTTCGCTTGACAATCTTTTCGTATTTCGAGAGCATGAAAAGAGTTTAAAGATAGACTCCGAGGGGGTTCGTTTTCCGTAGGAGTTTAACGAGCCCGGAAAAGTGATAAATCGTAACTCGGTAACGTATTCTCATAGTTTTAAGAGCACGAGAAAGAACAAAGAGTAAGCTCATTAATTGCAATCTAACGAATAAAAAGATAAACGACAAAAATTCACAAGGGGTACTCATACCTGAGATGACCGTTCCAATGTGAAAATGGCATGAAAAGACACTTAACGACTCCTACACACTCGGAAACTAAGTCAAATAGTCAACTGAACGTTCAAATATAATAAAATCGATCCAAACTATAGCAAATGGCATAACGACATCAAATATTTGAAAAAGGAATATTCCATTTTGTTTATAAATAGAAATAAAAACCAAATATAGTCACCATTGTTCTATTTGCCAAATTTGGGAGGAGAAGTGCCATTTGGAGCCAAAACTTCACTCGTCGATTCCGAGAGCTACGGGCAGCCATTTCACCCACCGTCCGGAGCAGGTAACCCTAAACTTCATCCAGCATAATTGTAGTGGTTTACATTTTTGAAATTCAATCATTTTTGGGGGGTTTTAGCTTGATTTGGGAAGGGCCATTGCACCCTTGGCTCGTCGCAATTCACCCTTTCGGGAACTACGAAGAGACCGAGTTGTCGCTAGGGTCTCACAACTGGACTGCGACGACGGCGACGTCTATCCCCAAATTCAAGCTAAGCTCAAAAGAAGGACTTTCAGTGGTTGAAGCAAGTTCTAACATTGTTAAAAATCTCCTATTGACAGGTTCCAAGCATCCAAAATGGTTTTGGAATGGCGGGAAAGGGAGCATGAAATAGATGAAATGCATGCTGTAAATGATCCAGAATGCATAGAAGCATTGAGGAACTGTGGGCTCCTCAAGTTCTTTCGCATCCAGGGGATGAGATCCCAAATTCCACTATTGACTCATATGCTCCGATGCTGGGATGCAGCCCAGCAATACTTCGTGATCGGTGAGCACGAGCTTACCATAGATGTCGAGGACATCTACTTTCTGACTGGATTGTCCCGAAGAGGGGACAATGTGCTACTTACTTGATCACGCGGGAGTGATCGAACCGTGGATGATATGATCTGACAACATTGTAGTCCCAACACCCGTGCATCTAGTGGGAAGATTCCCATCAAAGATGTAAAGGGGCGTCCATTACGCGCCATACTATTCACCATTACGAGGATGGCGGGGAGCCAAGCTCTTCACCTAGCCACCACGGCATAGATGCTTTATGCGGAGGACTGTATGTCTCCGAAGATCTTTTACTGGTGCGAGGGAGTCCTTGCAAACATGCGAGCTCAGCGGGGAGAGCTCAAACAATTTGGCTATGGATCGATAATGATCTCGTTCTTACTGGAATGGGTTCCCCTTTTGCGTCCTCAGGTACCACTGGAGGATAGGGATCCTAAAGATCCTCACATGGCTAGGTGGACCGATGTGATGGCCTGACATGGTGGGGGCCCCATTATTGGATACCCCCCTGAGTTCTTCACTTGGCTGGAGGGCCAATTAGTGATGGTGGAGGACTTCCCATACAGTGGTACGGACTTTAGAGATGATCCTGACTTGCCGCTACCAGAAGGAGCAGCATGGGGAGACCTCGGTAAGAACAAATGACCCTTGTACTTTTTAAGTTTTGTGCATTTATGATTTTTTTGATATAATGCTGACAGGTGAACAACATGTGTGTGCAAATGTGGGGCCTATACGACTAGTGGGGACCTCTCTTCTTGCTAGGAGAGAGAGAGGAGAGGGAGCAGTTGTGGGTCCAACTGTGCACACTGCCATCGCGGAGATGGATAGAGTCTATGCCAACCTGAGTGGGTTGACACTAGATGTTCCTAAGCCGACGATAGATGAGGTGCCGCAGCCCATGCAGGTACACACAGTTGGAGCGACTGCGCACTTCAACGCGCTGCTCCGCAGGGTTGCGAGAGCAATAGACTATTTCCACACTCAGCAGGATCGAACTGTTAGACCACCTAGGGTTGTACGGGCCAAGCAATAGGCCATATGTTGTTACTGTGTATACTGAGAGCTTAGAGGCCTCAGATTTTTGTACTACTGAAAGCTACGAGGCTTCATATTTTGTAGAGACTTACTGAAAGCCGTGGTGCTTCAGACTTTTGTACCAACACTACCTTTTGAGATTATATATATATACATACATTCCGGCGATTTATACATTATGTGTTTCAAATGAGCTAATGATGTGGTCTTGCTTATGTGCTTGCTTATGAAATGAATTATTTACATGTTATGTCTACTTTTAACAGTTCATGAAATATGCTTATGTGTGTGCAATGTACCAATCTAAGATGAAGTTGGCCATAGAGTCGGCAACTGTATTAACGTCTCGTGGAATGTGCAGGTACTGAATGGACTCAAACGACCTTTCCAGAAGACGGACTCGTCGATATAGACAGAGTAAAAAGGGATCGCGGATGACGTGGATGACGTAAACTCGGTTAAGATGAGAGACCACTAGTTGAGAGTCCAAATGGATGACAACGTGGTCCATACCCAAAGAAATTGCGTCAGTTAGGGTTCCAATGACTGCTTGATATTCTGCAGCATTGTTAATCGCGAAACCTAGACACATTCCCCTTGAGCTAATGAGCTCGCCAGTAGGTGAATAGAGTACCCAAGCTGCCGAAGCAAGGTTACGGGTATGCCGACTGGCGCCGTCCGCGAATCCGTAGCACGTTGCCATCTACACACGCAAACAAAACATGGTATAAGAAACGAAACAAAACCTAAGACACACAAGAAATCAAAGCGTCACATCACACAGAAAAACACACACGCCATGTACAGTATATACAAAAGTACTTATGCGTGAAAGACTCAAGCATAGTACCTCTTCAGGTAAAGCCCATTGCGGGGTTCACCCAAAGATATCCCATCATAATCTTCAAGCTCGTAAGCTCCCTTCTCTAAGACGCGTTTCACTATGTAAGGTCCATGCCACATGGACTGAAACTTGCCTGCCCCCAACTTATCATGTTTTTTATCGTAGTGAGGACCAAATCCCCTTCGCAAGAGCGACATCTCGACGAGTCTCATTGAGCTTAGCTAGGTAGAGGAAGCGTTCTTCCTCGGCAGTAGTGTTTGGGAAAAGTTCGATGGCGAGCTTGAGAGACGGAATCTCGCACTCTATAGGAAGGACCGCCTCCAATCCATACACTAGTTGGAAAGGAGTGAATCCAGTGGCGGTTTTAACGGAGGCCCTATAATCCCAAAGTGCGGAGAAGAGCATGTTGTGCCAATTGGCTTTGTGCGTACCTACCATTCATTGGACCATAGTTTTCAAGACCTTGTTAATGGCCTCGACCTGTCCATTCGACTGTGGGTAGTACAGTGTTGAGTTTTCATGGCGAAAACCCAATCTATCGCTCAACTCATCGATCATGTGGTTCATGAAGTGGGAACCATGGTCGGTAACTATTGCTTGAGGAACTCCAAACCACGCTATCACATGGTTGAACATGAAGAGTGCGGCGGTCTTGCCGTTGTTCATGTATGTAGGCATTGCCTTAGCCCACTTTGTAAAGTAGTCCACGGCTACAATGACGTAACTATGCCCCCCGGCCGAGGTAGGCTTACAGTGCTTGAAATCGATGCCTCATTTAGCAAAGGGGCCAACGGCAATAACCGGGTGTAACGGTGCAGGGTGGGTGTGCTTCTTAGTATGAAAATGCTGACATGGAGGACATTTTTTTACGGCCTCAATACAATCTTTAAAGATAATCGGCCAAAAATATCCTGCGCAAAATCTTCTGGGTTGTAGCCATCCCAGAGAGGTGACCGCCACACACCCCAACGTGACAGTCATTCAGAATGTGTTCAGCCTCCTCATGAGTCAGACAACGTCGAAGGATAGAATCGATACCACGACGGTACAAAGTATCACTGATGATCAGATAATACTTTGCGTGGTGGCGTATACGATGACAGTGGTCACGAGACAGTTGAGGACTGAAACGTTGGGTTTGAAGATACAATGTGATATCTCCATACCATGGGTCAGACGTACTGATAAGAAACAATGACTCGTCTGGAAAGGAGTCATTGGGCTCAGACTCTACATTAGTACGGGGGAGGTCGCAAATAAGCTCACCAAACACCAAAGACTTTTTAGACTTAGCTTTTTCGAAAAGAAGATCGAATTCTTGCAGTATCACGATCCAGCGTGAATACTTGCCCCCAAGCACCTGACGTATCAGAACGTGGTACATGGGGTTCGAATCGGCAATGATGGTGGTGGTGCGAAGCAAAATATAATGTCGGAACTTCTGCACGGCTATGACTGCCACGAGAGCGAGCTTCTCAACATGTGAATAGCGAGTTTCAGTGTCAATGAGACCTTTACTGGCATAGCATATCACATGTTCCTGGGCGTCCTGGTCTTCTTGAACCAAAACAATGGCGATAGTGGTGTCGAAAGCAGCGAGATATAGGATGTAATCTCGATAGTAATTCGACGGTTGGATCACAGGGGCATGCGTCATGGCATGCTTCAAACTATCAAAAGATCGTTGAGCCTGGTCATCGCAAATGAATGGGACGTCCCTTTTCATTAATCTCATGCAACCCTGCATCTTTTGTGCGAAATTACAAACGAAGCGCCGTAAGTAAGTTGCTCTGCCTTACAAACTCTGAAGTTCCGTAATATTGGTTGGAGGTGGAAGAGCGACGATGGCTTCCACCTTCAAGGGATCAATACGGATCCCATCTTGAGGACGATAAAGGCTAAGAGGCGTCCGGACTCGAAACAAAAAATACTTTTGTGAGGATTCAGGCGGGATGTTATACCGCCTGCATCTGAGGAAAACAGCCGTGAGATGATTGAAGTGGAACTCACACTGCTTCGAATGGGCAGGGAGATCGTCCAAGTAAGGTTCCACAAAGTCCTTCACATCGTGGAATGCGTACGACATGGCCCGCTGGAATGTGGCGCCAGCGTTTTTAAGGCCAAACTGAAGTTTGCGATATGCAAACGTTCCCCAAGGGCAGATGAAAGCAGCCTTGTGTTGATCCGTCGGGTGGATCTCAATTTGGTTGTATCTGGAAAAGCCATCCATGAATGAAAAAATGACACTTCCAGCACAATTGTCGATGATCTGGTCGATGAAGGGAGTCGGGTAGTTGTCCTTGGGACAACCTTTGTTAAGGTCCCGATAATCGACGCAGACACAGATGGTTCCCTGCTTTTTGTTCACAGGAACGACGTTTGAGACCCATTCTGTCAATGGGGCAGGGTAAATGAAACCGGCCTTCAAAAGTTTCTCAATCTCCGCCTTGATGGCCGCAGTCTTCCAAGGGTGTACCGGTCGCAACTTTTGGCGGACAGGTTTGATGTCAGGATAGGTTTTGATCTCGTGCAAAACAATGGAGGGATCTATCCCAGGCATCTCCTCGTAAGTCCATGCGAACACGTCTCGAAATCGCTTAAACAAGGCCGTAGCGATGATGATTTCTTCAGGGGAACATTTCTGGCCTAACTGAATGTGTTCCACTACACGAGGTTTAACTGAGATGTCAATCAAAGTGGTAGGCTCAATGTTGGCTAAGTTGCCTTCAGAATTTGTTTGACACGCGAGTATCAAAGACTGAGAGCCAGAAAGGACATCCGGTGTAGAGATGGTGCGAATGTTGTTCTCTATAGTAGCCAAAATGGGAAGGGAAGACGAACAATGATGGAGGTCTTCGCACGGAGGATCATCCGCATTCATGATTTCCATGATGGACTCATCAGAATGAAAAGTCTATAGGAAGGGATCGGATGATGTCCGCCGCATAGAGCCAGAGGTGGAGGTCACAGCTAAGTGATCCTCCGGGGCTGACTGGATAGCCTCGTACATAAGTTCGGCGGGTGACAAAGGCATGATGTCTCCAATCAGGTGTGTGGTGGCTTCATCAGGTACAAGCCATGAATCAGTGGAGTTGGGAATGGACAAAATCTGCGAGGAGATCATGTTCACCGTGGCAACATGGTTTGGGGGATCCGAAGTGGGAAAGACTCCCATAAGGGATGAATCCTTAAGGAGGCCAACCCCCACACTCTCAAACTTTTTCGAAGATTGTCCAATGAAAGGAACATTATCGCCTGGGTGAGAAGTGGTGTCAAGTGAGCAGAAATCCAGTTGGTCGACTGTGACAATTCGGCCTTGATGGGGGAATTGTACTATGCGGAACACTGATGAGGCAACCATGGTCATGGCGTAAAACCAATTACGACCAAGCAGAATGTTATAATCTAACGGGGCAACGACTACTTCCACGTTAATGGTTGTGGTCTTGCCCCCCAACTCGACTGATAAAGCTTGTAATAGCCCATGAGGTTGAAAGCCATGTTCATCAAAGGCTCTCAAAGTGGTAGGAGAATGATTCAACTCGGGAGAACCTATGGCTCTCCAACATGAGATTGACATGACTGAAGTGGAGGCGCCCTCGTCCAAAACGGAACGATGGATTGTCTTCCCAGCGATGTTTGTGGCAACTTGAAATGCCAACTAATGGGAGAGCCTCGGTTTGAAGTATTCCAGCCGGAACATGATGGTATTCGATGAATCCGGGTCAACTGCACTGATGGCAGCGAGGAGAGTCTTGCGCTGATTTGGACAGTTTTGCAAGACTTCGAGCGTCGACATAGCACAAGGAGCTTGTGCTAGGTCCTCTACAATGTTGTAGTTTTGAGCAACCCGAGCATTGGGATTAAAAACCGATTTTCTAATCGTGCTCTTGGGTGGACGCAACACTAACTTGAGGGAAGGCTTCTCAATGGTGAGAGGCGCAGCCGGTACGGTGACATCGGGCATCGAAGTGGAAGCTTTTTCAGTATTACTTCCAACGGGTTTTTTGGCTGGAACGGAATCATACGAACGAGAACGGGTGTTCAAGTTGATAGTCTCATTACGTACCATGAGAACATGTGTGGTGGTAGATGCTTCTCCTTGGGAAGAAGAAGTGTAAGCGATCGAATGCTGATTTTGAGCAGGGAAAGGATCGTTGAGAACTGCGGGTGTGGGTTTGCCCTTAAGAAACTTTTGAACTTCGTCTCTATGGGGGCACTCCTTGGAAAAATGATCATCACCACACAATAGACAAGGAAACTTTAACTTCCTTTTCTGTTTGGTATCATCAAGGGTGCTCTTTTGTTCCTGTTGGGTGGAAGATTTCTTAGGTTTCCCCTTGTTTTTCTTCTTATCACCAAACTTCTGAGGTGAAGTTGATGAAACAGAATTCACCTCTTCAGTGACAGTAGGGGTGGATGATTTGGTGGTGCCAAGACCAGCCTATGTTGGTGATGGGGATGAACCCTGGGGGTTCGAAGAACCAACAGTTTGATGAGGAGGCTAGGTGTGAAGGGATCCAATGATGCCATCGGCTTGGGGTCCCTTGGGTGGTTTCGCGGGGTGCGTCGGGAAGAATATCAAACAATGTGTCGGATTGAGTATAAACTAAGTCTAGCACATGGGCGCGAGCGATGGCTTGTTCTTCAGTGACAACACCTCCCATGGCAACATCTCGTGCTATGGTAGGGATGAGGAACTTCGTAAACCAGTCTGCTAGAAGTTGATCTGGAATTGGAGCTTTAATGAGACGATGTCTCCTTCGCCACTCATGTATATGATCTGAAATGTGAGTGGCGGTATTCTGACGAAGAGAGATTAAAAGCTCGGTACCAATTTCATACCGTATAGGCAGCTGGAAATGAGTCAAAAAATTCATGGCAAGAGAACCAAAATCAGGAAAAGAGTGGAGTGGTAATTCGATATACCATTTGGCAGCCGAACCGGTGAGTCCTTTGAAACAATCTAAGACGGATCGAGTCGTCTATCAGGGAGTTGGATGAACACCATAAGTGGTATGTCATCACGTGGTTTTTGGGATCTTCACCCGGCTTACCATCAAATTTCAGGAATCTTACGGAAGTTTCACCAGAATAGGTGGCCAATTAGTTCCGTGGTAGATGGGGTCGTTGGTCAAATGAGATAGATCACGTAGGTCCAAAGTAGCCAGAATGGGCAACTGCGGATTAGGCTGCGAATACTAATAGTACAGATAAGGCATGTAAGGACCAATATAACCATAAGGTGTACCAGGAGGAAACTGGCCATAGGGGAATGGGCCGCCCGAACCAAAAGGAGGTCCGCCGCCATAGTAAGGTGGTCCATTACCATAATAGGGTGGCCCATTACTGTAAGGTGGGGGCCCTCCCCCGCCGCCGGGAGGAGGTGGGCCGCCTCCAAAAGGTGGGGGTCCACCACCACCGCCAGGGTAGGATGGTCTGCCATCGCCTCCACTGGGAGGAGGTGGTGGACCGCTACCACCACCAAGATAAGATGGGCCTCCACCACTTCCGGCAGGAGGGGGTGGTGGGCCACCTCCGTCGCCGAAAGGGTAAGGGCCTCCTCCACCACCTCCACCATAGTAAGGTGGTCCACCACTACCGCCACCGGGATAAGAAGGACCTCCACCACCACCACCGTCAGGAGGCGGTGGTGGTCCTCCGCCTCCTCCTCCAGGAGGAGGTGGGCCATGATGACCGAAATGAGGTGGTCCTTCGCCAGAAGGTAGAGGTCCACCTCCTCCAAAGCTATGTGGGGGCCCGCCGCCTCCAATGGGAGGTGGGGGTGGACCAATGGGAGGTGGAGGGACTGTAAGTGGGGGTCCATGTTGTAAAACATTTTGCTATCCCCATAGAGTGTAAGGATTACCGGGGTAGGGTACCCCGTAGAGTGCGTTTCCGGAATTGAGTTGACTCGGCACAGGGTTAGGATGACCTGGATATGCTTGACTCGACGGAGGTTGAATTACGTTGGATGGTCCTCCGACATAGGATACTCCCGTAGTGGAAGGTACGAGAGGTAGGGAATTACCAACGAAAGGTCCGATGGGAACTCCAACTGCGGTATTATGGTTAAGAGACAGGGGTTGCCCCCCAGCAACAACTTGGTGATCACTAGGTAAAGGTTAACCCAACACTGGTTGTTGATTATTCACTGTAGGATTAACGTTACTTGTAAAAAGGGTAGGGGGTAAGGAGTATCCTCCCCTCGAAGTTTGGGGTGGGGGAGGAACAGGTAACGTAACCATGGTGGTCACAGGTGTGTTGGACTGTGTTGACAATGAGAGGGGGGGGTGAATCAGTGTAAAGCAATTTTTACAACTTTTCTTAGTTAGCTACCTGTTCATCATTCCATTACTTTATCATAATCATAACATCATCTTTCACATAAAATTTAACTTATCAAAAACCATAACACAAAAGAACACCACACCATATAAATTTGTAATCTTTTTATATCATTTTGTCCGGCTACAACCGTTAGGCGAAATCAGCACCTACTGATACATAGAGCACCTACTCTGCATCCAGGACCCTGCCTGGTTTTTCTTAGACCCTGCTAAGAAAGGTTTGAGGTATCCTAACCTCAGAAGCAAGACAAGCTTGCTTTTACATTAAGGCTTACTGTCACATCAACTCATCGATCTGCAGTCAACTGTCTCAGCTCATGCTCATCTGCTCATCATCAACGCTGCTCATCAATCACTGTACTCTAGTCACTTGTCAGATCATCCCTGTAGATATCACTGCCACATCCAAAGCAATTTCAGTCACATCAGCATTCTGTCCACCAATTCTTCACTGCTGCTCATCCTCTTATCTGATCTTTGTCAAATCATCATACATCTCTGATAGGGTGCATCATCTTCAACGTATCATCTTCTTTCACACTGCTCTTCAACATTTCTTTGTTGCATCTCCGCTTCAAACCTCTGCTATACTTGTCATCATATCAATCTTTAATAGGTCTTCAAGGTTGACTCATTCATATGCAAGTTTTTGCTTGACCATAGATATTTGTCACATGCACTCCTTATACAGGATAACCAGTAGTTTAAGATCTGTTCACACACAGCTACCTTGAGGAAGTATGACCTTATCATTGTTACTGTCAAGTACATCTCTATCATGTCAATCTGATATCATCACTACAGGTTATGCATTACAGTGTTCAAGACACTATCAACATCATATCCTCATCCTCATGGCATACTTCATCATCAACATCATAAGGTATCCAACATCATAGGCTATACCTCATCATAGGGTTTGCATTATAGTGTGTAACATGACAAGGCATAGGAGTGTATCATCACTGTATAGCATGTATCATTATACCACATTCTCATTTGTTCATCAGCAAGCTGTCATTATCAACATGTCTTCATGATAAGAGTTGTCAAAGGTTGTCACATCACTGTCATTGACTCAATCTGCTGGAGATCATCATCTTCTGCTCTGCTGTTCACTGATCATGCCCAGTCACCTGCCTCATAAACATATCCCTACTCTCAAGCCAGTTAGCTATGTACTGCTCATGTCAAAAGATTTGCCCATGCTTCTTATTCACACCTACCCATAGACTTTGTCAACGTGTTCACTACCACATCATTATCACTGAATATATCATCAGATCATTTCATTGAGTGAGTTCAGCATCCACATCATTACTGAGTATACTTTGCATATTGGATAGATCACTGTGTAACCATTTTTAGTACATCATATGTGTAAGCCTTATCATACATCATGTGCAATGACTGAGTGTAATCACGGGGCATTCAAAATATTTCAAGTCATTACTCCTGATTGGTCACATGATGTTCCATTGCACAAACCAGATGTTTGTCATCTGTTGTTGCTCCTTTTTGATTGTCACAGTACAGTCACAAACCACCCCAAAAGGGCATACCAATAGTCATAGCCCAAAAGGGATTTTACAATTACAGTCTCGGCCTGCTCAAAGGTGTTTTTGCAGTCACAAAACAGCTCAAAGGAGAAGCAACGCAGCTACCAACAGTCTTGTCCTACTCAGAAAGGCTCAAAACAATCACGGTTCAGTCCTCAAGAAGAAAGAAGCAGTAAGAGCCCAAAACGTCCACTCAAAAACAACAGTCTCCCTGTCTTCTAATTGCGGCAGCTTCAGTGCATTCTATTCACCCGAAAAACTCAGAGCAAATTCATTACCCAAAGATCTCCACCAAAACTACTGTAGAAATTCGAAAATTTCAGAGCAATAGAAGTCCGAAAATCTCAGTCAAAATCAGAATTAACTCAAGGTCGAGTTCTTCAGTTGCTGCCTCAGTGGTTATTGCTGCTCCAGTGGAGAGTCCCGAGCCCAGATAGCCTTCAAAAACTCACTTCTGCTCCTTTTGTATACTGCGGCTGCCTCAGTCCGTTTGTATACCCGAAAATCCGAGCTTATCTCCACGAGCTACCCCACCAGAAATCGAGCTCTGCCTTCACCATAAATTCGAGCTATGCCTTCACCAGAAATCGAGCTCTGCCTTCACCATAAATTCGAGCTATGCCTTCTCCACGTCAATTCCACATACCCAAAAAAATTGCAGACTGCTGCCGTTGCTGGTAGATGAAGATACCCGAATTCACTCACACTGAACCAAAAATCAGAGCACTAAATCTGCTGTAACTAAACCAAAAAAAATCGTGTTACTAAACTGTGCCTTCAATCAAGAACCGAGCTCTGTCTCCAGCAAAAGCACCAATACGATCTTCTCCACCAATACCAAAAATTATTTGCAGACTGCTGTTCCTTCATCAGATAAACCGAGCTCTAAATCAGCGAAAAAACCACCCAAAAGTGAAATCGTGGAGGGGGTTTATATACTAGTTTTTTCAAAACACAAATTATGGAGCCGACCTTCACTATATATAATTTTAATTTGAAATTTTAATTTATTGGGTTATGGGGCCGACTTCCCAGCTAAGAATTTATCATTTAATATGACTTATTTGAAGCCGACTTCAACAAACATATATTTAATTTTCACTCTTCCATTTGCCACATCATCAATACATCAAACACATGCCCGCACATCTCACTATTTCACTTTAGAATGCCTGTAATGAGCCTCATACAAATGCCCGTAGGTGGCTTTTCTAGGGATGCCCGCAGCGCTCCATTACTCTTCAACTTGTGCCTGTATGTTGCCTTACAATATGCCCGTAGTGGTCTTAATTAACATGTTCATAGGTGGCTTTTCTCATGCCCGCATACATGCCAATTAAGGCCCGCAGACCTCCAATTGGATGCCCACAATCTCCTTTGTAAAATGCCCACAGATGTTGTAAGGGATGCCTGCAAAAGAGTTTTGTTCATTCCACAGGCAGCATTAAAATGCCCACAAGCTGCCTCATTTATGCCCACAGTGTCTTCAATTTCATCATGCTCGTCATGCCATCTTCATCTTTGTCTAGGGTTTTGGACCCAACTCCAAATGACCAGAGTATGGGTCATTTGGCTCACTAGGTGTGCCCATGGCCCCAATGCCCATCATCTTGACTAACAAATCATTCTTTTCCATGTCACCATCATACACTTCACCTTTGTCATTAATGTTGTCATCAATGACAACCGTAGACAACCATATTCATCAGACTGTTGTTGTTCAACAGGTTGGGCAGTAGGAAGTACTGAACTGATCTCTTGTCTAAGAGATGCATGTGCAGGTTGACCAGTTCCAGAAGTGGTCACATGTTGCGTGGATGATTCTGGTGACTCGAAAGATAAAGAGCGACCTGGGATTGGTCGGTCATCGAACCTTATTTGAAAGTTTCAATTTCTAAACTCTTCACCCATAGCACGTAAATGGGCCAATTGCTCACGATAAGGTGCTAAGTGGTCGTCGGGGCTAGCCCAACTGGCTGGGGGTGCAACAGCAAAATGGGCCACTAGGTGACCGGTAGAAGATGTCCAATAAGCTGCTGAAGGACCAACAGCTGCTGTGGGGTCGTCGTGGGGTTGATTTATCCATTCCAACGACCCAGGCTCTCCCGACGCAACGAGAGGTAAGTCTTGTGAAGTGGGACGTTGTGCTTCTTCACCCTACGGGGGATGAGAGGCAGGTGAATCTGGAGGAGTATGAGGAAACAAAAGTCCTCCAACATTCAAAGTGGGGTTTTCCACTTCATGTGACCCGGACCCTGGCATGTTGATCCATCCTTACCCTCGAAACTACCTCCTGATTAAGGAGATATTCGGGTGGCAAGTTTTGAATTCTACGGGACCTCCAAGGAAAGTCATCCAGAGTGACTGAAACAAAAGTTTCTCCTAAGGCAAGCTAAAAGAAAAGCAAACCAGACAAAACCCTACACAAACTAAGGCCACAAGCAAACTTATGTTATAAGAGTGGATTCAACAGTCTGGAACCTCATAGGATTGTCAAGGCTTCGCAACTCGCGATATACCGCAGGGTCCAACAATATGATGCGACGAGGATTGGGACCGTACCCTTGCCTGCATACTCGATTACCTGGACGGTACGTGCGTAGTAGCTCCCCGAGTGCTGTTCTCGGTGTATTGCTCCGCCAAGACGGCCAAAAGGTTAACTCAGTTGGTTTCAGGAATCCTAAGGGTGTCTCCCAATATACGCAAGGTACGTGGGAGCTCAAATCCATAGTGGTGCTGTCTAATGCACAACCGTTCGACAAGAGACCTTCCGATATACTACCGAGTACGTGATACACCCTTCAATATACGCAAAGTATTCAAGGTGACTTGGTGGGTACGTGAAGGAGTTTGATATACCGATAAGTACGTGGAAGACTACAATACCCTCCGGATACAGTGCTGGCAAATAACGACAGCTGCCATGCTTAACGACGTCGGAACACGTCTCTAACTTACACACAAGTTTCTAACTATTTTACCCTAGTTCTACCGTTAATTTTATCTGGACGGTTAGGTGAATGCATGAGGTGAGTACATAATTGGAAACATAATGCAGGTCCTAACTACATGCAAAAAGTATGCTTTTCTTTCGATGAATGCTACCTATGGGAAGGAGAGGTTTTCTTTTCTTTCCAACAACTTTACCAAAGCAATGCAATGCAACACAATCCTAAATCTACGAAAATTGATATTGAAATATTCTTCTCCTTTTCGGCAAAACGAAAAACACAACACTACTGAACCAAATCAAACATGTTTTTCTCTTTTTCTTTTGTCTTTTCAAAAAATGATGCTAAGTAATGAAAAGAGAGAGATCCTAAGCAGAGTATGCAAGCTTTTCACTTTCACTATGATTGCCTAAAAGCATAAAAAATCAAAAGATACGATGTGACTTTTTCAAGCATGGAACTACTTTTGCAAAACTTGAAAGCTATCCGAGTTTTTCAAGAAGATGAATGATTCATAATTCATGAAAAATGCAAACAATACAATCCTTCTTCAACTTTTCCAAAAGATTTGTAAATGAAACATTCCAATGCATATGCAATTCTTCAAATGATCTTGAAAAATAATGGAAGCGAAGTACTTTTGATCTTTCAATGGATGCATCAAAACAATAATTTGATAACAGCTATGCTTTTAAACATGGATTTTTGAAATGAGAAGATCACTTGCAGCACTCTAACAACTCATAAAATCTCAAGAGAAAGTGAGCATTCAATGAATTGAAAATACATTCAAACACAAGCAGCATTAAAGCAAACAAGGCTCACAAAAATGAATGCAAGTGACGTCTGGAACTGATCCAATGCACTTGATCAGATCAGGCTAGGAGAGGAGAGAATGCAAGGGTGAGTGGATGAAGGTGGGGGAGACCAAAGTGTTAACCACTACCAAAATCTCAGACCTGTCCAAGATGGAACCCAAAACAACTCCAACGAAACCAAACAATTCAATCACACAAAACAAAAGGGATCTCTGACTGGATCTTACAGTGCAGAGGGAATCTGAATACAAACCACACTCAAAACAAAAGAGGAGAAAAGGTGCATGTATGGCAAAAAGAGTAGTTCGGCGCACTCTATGCTTGTACACAGTGCAACGTTGCGGTTCACCAATGCGGGGAGTGCGATGGTGTCGCAGAAGGACAGTGACAGGGTTGCGACAACAAGCCAACAGACAAGGAACAGAGACCAAGAATGACACAGTGTCGCTCTGTGTATATCACCCAGGTGCGACAAGCGAGATCTAAGTTCAAAGATGAGTCAAATCTCCAAGTAATGAGCAATAAACAAGTTTGGGAATGGAAATGCAGATCCAAAGGAAGTTGATCAGAGTCTTCAAATTGAAGATCTGATGGTGAAACCAACTTAAGAAGCAAATGACAAATAAAAAGGCTTGACAAGAAATCAACTGAAAATATCATTCAACTTGACAACTAGAAAGCAATGTTGTTCCCCAGTGGAGTTGCCAAATTTGTTTGACGGACAATCCACTTGAGCGGACGCGAGCCGGATCTCCCTAGCTCAACGTGAGTCTAGAACAAATAGAACAGACTACAAATGGATTTCCTAGATCTACTTAAGGATCAAGTGCTAGATGTCTTACCTTTTACTTCGCAATCCTTTCTCCTGAATGTTGCTCCACGTCCGGCGGTCATCATATCTCAACTCCAAGACCTGTTAAGACACAAAGAACAACACAAAACGAGTAAAGAGCATCTATACAATAAGAGATCTAAGTAAATTGTTAAGCAGGTAAACTACTCAATATTATCACACGTTAACAATATTTGTGGAAAGCATTTGTATTACTGTAAATAGGGAAATACATAGTAGAGACATAGAACTACAACCAAGGCTTAATGCTGCAGTCCTTCTCCATCCAAGCCATTTGCCATATCCTCCCAAGGAAGTATGAGTCTCCCAATAAATGAGTAGAGATCTCTCAAGGATGATTTCACCAGCATGTAGACACTATAGACTTCCTCCCTTTGGAGAGGGGTAGAGCTTCACTTATATAGGATTAAGTGGATAGGATATGGATAGGGTAGGTTGAGATATGGTAGGAGAGAGATAGGGGATCCTCCCAATGGGTTAGGAATCGAAGGCCAGCTCCCCCAACAGGTCAGGGATAGGGATCTAAGTCAACAACCTTCGAGAATGAGCTCGAAGAAGCTATTTTTGCCATTTAACTGACTTCGTCGCACCCTGTAATGGAGCAAGGTGCGACGTCACAAGTTGCATGAGTGCAACCTGCAACGACCTCTCAAAACCTAGCAAAAGCACAATGATGTCCCTTCCAGGTAAATGACTTAGCCAATGGAACTTCAGGGATGTATACATTGAATCTAATAGTGGTAAGATTTTAGGTGTAACACTGGCTCTGTGGTTGTAAATCCTAGATTTGATCAAGGTCACATCCAGTATGAAAAAGGACTGGCACTGTGGTTGGGATTGCATCGTCCCTAGACATGATATGATGTCTTAAAGTGATAGGGATTGATCATCCCGTAAGTGGATTGGGATTGTATCATCCTTGGACTTATGTCCTGTTGCCAGCTAAGTTGTACTTAGATGGACTATCAAGCGAGCGGGCAAAGTTGAACATTTCAATGTTCTTTTTTTTGATGATTTGATATCCAGCTAGTCTTTTAAAGGCCCCCGTTTTTAATTTTTTTCCACATGTCCATGGCCCTGCGGGGTTTGTAACAAAACGTACTAGCATGGTGTTTTGTAAAAGACTTGGTTCCCTAGGACTTTTTGGCTAAGTCAGGTATTCCAAGGAGTTTTTTCACCTATCTATTATGTCTTGCATTAATGCATAACATAATTAATGGGTTTTTCTCCTGCTCCTCCGAAGCTGGAATGCCTCGGGAGGCTAACGGGCCTTAGGGGGTTGTTAAAGTCTATGGGTCAATGTATATGAACATGCTAGGCGTTAATTTTGAGTCATATGGACATGTGCTAAGTCCCCCTAGGTTGTTTTTTAATTTTCGGCAAGGTTTATTTTTTTCCGTATATTGGGCCATTTTTTTTATGGTTCAATTAAAAAAATTTGTAATTGGCCTATAAGGGGCGTCTGGAGGTATTTTTTGCCTTAGGGGTGCTCGTTTTCCAACTCAGAGCACCCCCTAAACCCCTAAACCCACTTTTCCTAATGTTTGGGTGCTTCAATTTTTTCCTATGGCCAAAAAACCCAAAAAAGTCAAAAACGTCATGAAAAAATCAAAAAATTGAAAAAATGACTTTAAAAAATTAATATGTTTTTGGAGTGATTGGTGGTTTGATTTGTTTCAGCATCAATTAAGGAGTATTTTGGGCTGCTTTGCATAGTGTTTGGCAGCCCCAAGTGTGGAGAAAGTCATGCCCATATGAGAGGGGCGCATTTTATGAGTGGACAGCCCACGTTTTTGGGGAAAGCAGCACCTTTGGTGCTGGCTGTTAGCATTAAGGGACTGCGTAGGGGCAGCTAAGAATGTGGAGTGGGCAGCCCTATCCCCTCCACCTTTCATGCCACCACTCCAATATTCTCTCCCTTCACCAAGTGCGCCCTTCACTCTCTCTTGCCCTATATATTGAAGTGCTTTCTCCATTGTTGAGAGGGGAGTTGGATAGCAAGGAACTTATCATTGTAATACTTTTGGCATTCTTGATTAATAAAAGGCTTTGGAGGTCACTTATGGTGTTGGGCTTTGTGAGTGGATGAATGTCTTGTTTCAAATGAGGTAACTTGTATGGATGCATTTTGTTTCTTTAAGATCAAGTATAGCTTTGGGAAATATCAGTATTGGTTTATGAGGGAAGTTTGAGTGATTTGTTTATTGCTTAGTCTTTCATTTTACGCTTTAGTAGAGATCAGATTTAAATATATCATTTGTTTATGAATATTTTCTTCAAATTTCTACTATGTGTTTTATCTACATTTGATCTTTTTGTTGCAAGTTGTGGTGTTTTTACAGGTTGTCTCAGGCGGATAGGTTGGAGAACTTGTTTGTGTCTTCTATTTATCTAATCTTTTATGCAGATACAGTCCCTTAGCTCACCACCGGAAAGGATCTCCAAAGTTTCGGTTTTTATTCAACAAAAATTGCTCCATCTCTCTCTCCCTTCTATTTCAAAAAAGTTTGCTCTGGTTACTGGTTACATAAGAAAAGTATTTTCTGATTTATATACCATCATTAACATTTAAAATAGATTAGGATTTACTTTCAGAAAAATCTAATCTAGTTGTTTAAAACTTTATCTTCCATTAGATTAGATCTTTCATTATCTAGCGTCACCTTTTATTAACTGATTAGAACATTGCCAAAATCTTTAAAAGTTTGAAGGAAATGTTAGATCTGATAAAAAAGTTTATTTGGCTGTCCAAGAGCATATAATTTGCAGCTCATAAAGCTTGCAAAGACCCCAAGCAAACAAGCATCACTGCTTGTTTTACTTGGTTAAATTTTGCAATTTTTAAGTAGTCTTAACACTTAGATTTTTTTGGGGGTTTTAGGAGATGTTCCAAAGACACTCTTAAAGTGTTTTGGGGCATTTTATACTAATATTTGCTTGCTGGTTTGCAGCAAAAGACGAACAGGTAGGAGGAGGTGCTGCCGAAATTTCAAGGAGCCGGGCAATCCAGAAGACCAATTTTGAAATTTTGTAAAACCGGTTATTTTTCATTGAAAAATTTGTAAGCCGCCAAGTCACTTTAAGTAGACTGGGGCACTTCTCTGATCATTGTAACGATTATTAAACGAGAGCAAGTGGGCTAGCCAGCGCCCACACCCCATCCCCCCAGGGTTGGCCTGTGTCGTCTCTTTTCATGGTGTGATTTTTTTTAGAGTAGTTTACTTCTTTTATTTTCGCCATTTAATAAAATTAACTAGGGTTAGAATCAACCTTGTTGGTCCGTTCCACTGGCGGGCCACAAGTTCACTCAAAACGTAGTTTTTTCCATTTTTTTTACAAACTCAAAACGCCCCCCTTGCTTTCCCGAAGTAGGGTTTCTGTATAAGGGCTTGCCCGAATATGTGCCTGAAAAGAGACTCCTGGGGTTTAAAAAAGATAAAATTTTGGTTTCTTAAAATTTTTCTAAAAAAAAAAATACCAAGATCTTCTCCCGTATGCTCTGTGGCCGACTTGCAGCTCAGTCTGATCCAGTTGGTACACATCAGAAAGGAGGAGATGACTAGTAATAGGAGCTAACACCGCCCCAAATAAAAACCCTTTATGTGAAAATCCGGCACATCACGAATATTTTGTTGTCGTGGGGAAATTTCTCAGAAGGCTTGGGACAAAACTGAGTAGGGACCTCTTGGAAACCGTTAGGCTTGCCCTCGTTGGTACAGCATCTGAACACCTCCTTGAGACTCCGATTCAGCCCAAGCCTGAGAGGGAAGCCACGCTTCAAAATTCCAGACATGTTCCCCCGTACCTTGCGTATATTGGGAATCCACCTGCCATAATAAAAAGATCACCTTCACATTAATTTTAAAATAAACCAAGAACACTCGCACAACATCTACTTTTTCTGCTCATGCATTTGTTTTTTGACTCCATTATAAGGCACTGGTCTATGTAAATGTTATTTCATATTATTGACAAATGTGCAAATGAATGATGATTATAGTGAATGGGAGTAAATGATGAATGATTGTTTTATTTTACAAAAGTATATGCTGTTTTGTCTTGGTTATCAAAAATATTTTCCTAACTACTAGATTAGACGCCTTAGTTTTCTTTTCATTTTTAGGGTCCCCCCCCCTTGGCTTCGCTAGGAAAGCCTAGACGGAAGAGTCGAGTCCCAAGTGATAGCACTTGACTCTAACTTGCCCCCAAGGCCACACCAGCAGCTTGAAGACTTCTGCTGCGTTTTCCCCAGGTGTGGAACCAGGCGGCAACATGTCCTAAAGTGAGAGGGATTGATCATCCCGTAATTGGATCATGTGTGTTGCAGATTATGATGTTGTGATCAAGAGATCCAGACGATGAGGCTGTTGATCAGAAGATCCAAATAATGATGTTGTTGATCAAGAGATCCAGACAATGAGGTTGTTGATCAGAAGATCCAGATGATGATGTTGTTGATCGAGAGATCCAGATGATGATGTTGATCGAAAGTTCCAGATGATGATGCTGTTGATCGGAAGATCCAGATGATGATGTTGTCGATCGAGAGATCCAAATGATGTTGTTGATCGAAAGATCCAGATGATGATGTTGTTGATCGAGAGATCCAAATGATGCTATTGATCGGAAGATCCAAATGATGATGTTGTTGATCGAGAGATCCAGATGATGTTGTTGATCAGGAGATCTAGATGATGATGTTGTTGTAGTTGATCAAGTGTTGCAAAAGATGAAGACTCAGTACTGAAGATGTTGATGTTCCAGTATTGAAGATCTTGAAGATGTTCCAGTAGCTATTTGAGTTACTGATGATGATTGAAGAAAGCTTCCAATGATTTATAGATGTATCATGTATCATGTTGTTGATGACTCCTTGCTCCTGCAGATGTTGTTATAATATCCTTCTCGTTAAGGGGGAGTGTTGAAATATTGTAACTTCTAAGAATATTCTACTTGTACTTTATCCGGATATGTTTCATTCCTTCGTCGGGACTTTATTGTATATCCAGAGATGTTTATTCCTCCATCCGGATGTTGCAACTAGGGTTATTAGACTTCCCTAGCGGGGTCGGCCCTGAGTTAGTTGTTTAGGGGTTATTGGACTCTCCTAGGAGAAGTCGGCCCAGTTAGGGTTAAAAGTCAAGTAGGAGTAGAGTATAAATAGAGGTGTGTTCCTCATTTATACTCACTCATTCACTCACTTGTGAATTGCGCATAAGAGAGAAAGAGAGATCTGCAAAGGAGGAGAAGGAGCTCTTGTTTGGGGATTACATCTTTGTATTTGTTGGTCATCTATAGTGAGGAAGCTTTGTTGGGTTTTCTACCCCGTGAGGGTTTCCTAGGATAAATTGTGTCTCTTGTGTTTATGATGTGTTTGTTGTTCCTTCAGTGATCCTGTATATGCTATTGTTGTGAAATCAAATGGAATACTGATGTTATCTATCTTAGCATATTGAATCTTAACAACCCCAGTGTGCACATTTTATTCACAAAAATGTGCTTCGACTTGAAACACATGAGATACTTTTTCAAATTTCTACAACTCAGAAATTTAATTTTCAGTCAATAAATTCAAACTCAGAAATTTCAAATTTATGATAGTCATTCACACAAAAAATAACACAGGAATTTTTTACCAATAGGTCCAGGATAAAACCCCGAAGGGAAAACCTGACTGAGAGAGATTTTAATTAAAAGAGAAATTCCAACTTTACAACAACAGTACTTATCTCCCTGCTACCTCGAATTTCGTGCCAATGTCTCACTGACAGAACTGTATGGCTGCCTCGAAAACAGTGCCAAAAATCAGACTGTACTGACTCACATGTGTGGGTTGTATGGATTGTTTTCTCGATTTCTGTGCTGTTGTTTTCCTCATTTTCTGTGCCAAAATTAACAGCAATAAATTCTGTATGGCTGCCTTGAAAAACGTGCCTGTACGAATCTCATTAATTGTTGTATGGATCTCGAAAAACGTGGTGTTGTTTCTCCTCAAAATTCGTGCTGTTGTATGGATTCCTATTGTACGGATTTCTTCCTCGAAATCTGTGCCAACTTCCTTCCTCCAAATTTGTGCCAACTTCTCGAACTTTGTGCCCTGCATCTCTTTGCTCTTCCCCTGAATCTTCAGAAAATTTTCATGGGCGAAATCTCTTCAAACCCTCTTCTCCTCTCTCCTCTTCCTCTCCAAAACTCTCTTGAAAAGTGAATAATGAATAAGTTTGCCTTGCCCTAGTTCATTTTTGTTCATGGCAACTTCCTCTTTCAATCTAATGGTCCAGATTAGATTAGATGAGGGATTCTCATTAAATGCTCAATTAAATAATTAATAAATGACATTTAGTGCACCTCATGTCATTTAATAAAGTATGAGCACCCCCTTTTTAATTAATCACTCACTTGACTTTTATTAAATATGAACTTAGGATAAACCATTACTTAACCTTTTAATGAAGTCACTTTAAAATTATAAAGTGCATCTCACTTCATTAATTAAAAATGATTAAGGGTCACCAATTAAAGTGTCCTTGTCCACCCCAAAGCAATACTAGGTGAACAAACACTTCCTAGGTAACTTTTCGACACTCCCTCTTACCAAGGAAGGTGTTTTTCACCACTCCCAACTTGTCTCTGAAATAGACATGCTTCCCTCTACCCAAAGACTTTGTGAGAATGTCAGCCACCTGCTCATCAATAGAAATGTATTGCAATTGTACTGTTCCTCTCTAAACATAATCCCTGATGAAGTGATACTTGATCTCAATGTGTTTAGACCTATCATGAAAAATTGGATTCTCAAAGAGCTGATGCAACTCTAATTATCACAATGTATCACTGTGGGTCCCATCTCCTGACCAAATAAATCAACCATCAACTTGCGGAGACACAAGGCTTCACAACTGGCCTGATTGGCTGCCATGTACTCAGCCTCTGCAGAAATCAATGCTACGGACTTTTGTTTCCGACTGAACCAAGACACAACTGCTAAGCCCAATCTGAAACAACCACCGGAACTGCTCTTCCGGTCCAAAACACTACCTGCCCAATCTGAATCTGTAAAGCCAACAAATCCCACTCCATCAGATCTCCTGTAATCCAAACCAAAATCTATTGTACCTGCAAGGTATCTCAACACATGTTTTGCATTTATCTAGTGCACTCTCCTAGGCTCAACCATGAACTAACTGAGAGTGTTAACTGCAAAACTCATATCTAGTCTGGTGTTGACCAAATACATCAACGAACCAATCAACTGACGATATAAAGTAGGATCCACCAACTCTCCCTCAGAAGGATGAAGCTTCGTCCAGTTGGTGGTCATAGGTGTGGACATGGGCCTGCAATCCTCCATCTGAAATCTCCTTAGAATATCTGCAGCATACTTTCCCTGACTCAGGAAAACATGTCCATCCTCTTGCCATATCTCCATCCCCAAATAGTAATGCATCAGTCCAAGATCAGTCATCTCAAACTCTGAAGCAAGATCTTTCTTACATGCTTCAATCAGGTGCTCTCTTGCTGTAATGAACAAGTCAACAACATATAGTAGAAGAATGAGCGGAACACCACCAACCACAATGTAGTATAGGTTGGGATCCGCCTCAATCTTTTGAAACCCAATCGATAGCAAATGAGTATCAATCCTGGAATACCAAGCCCGAGGGGCTTGCTTCAAACCATACAAGGCCTTTTTCAGCGTGCAAACATGTGAATCTCTCCCATGAATCTCAAATCCCTGAGACTGCTCTAGATATACCTCCTCCTGTAGAAAACCATTCAAAAAAGCAGTTTTCACGTCCATCTGATGAATCCTCCAACCCATCACTGCCACAATGGAGATCACTGCTCTGATCGAAGAAAATCTAGCAACCGGTGCAAAGGTCTCATAGTAGTCAACTCTCTCAACCTGTGAGAACCCTCGTGCAACAAACCGAGCTTTGTACTTGTTGATGCTGCCATCCGCAGCACGCTTGATTTTATAGAGCCACTTGGAAGTCACCACTGACTTCCCCTCTGGTCTCGGAACAATCTCCCACACCCCATTCTTCATGATGGATTTGTACTCTTCCATCATGGCATCTCTCCAAACCTGGTGTGGGGTAGCCTCCTCAAATGTAGTAGGCTCGGAATCACTCAAGCTAGTCACCATCACCATATAACTAGAAAATCTCTCTGGTGCTTTGCTCTCCTAACCTCCCTCTTGGGCGGTCCCACAAACTGCTCAGCTTCCTTCACAAGATCCTTAAGCCAACTCGGATTACGTTTCTTGGAAGTAGCTTCCTCCTGTAGGCTCTCCTCCATAGCCTTCTCATCTAACAACTGTCTACCTGAAGATGTACATGTGGCCTGAGATCCTATACTTGGTGATCCTGAAACTATACCACACGAATCACATGAAGGTGAAACCTGTGAACCTGTGACTCGTGAACCTGTCCCTGTACCAGAAGTCCCTGTAAACTGAGTCCCTGAAACTGATGAACCTGTAACTTATGACCCAGTCACTCCTGAAACCTGTGACCCTGTACTCTGACTTTGTGATCCTGTCACCTGTGGAGATACAACCTACTGCTCCTCCACCTCTGAATCATAAGACTTCCTGAAGGCTTTCTCCTCCTCAAATCCAACCTCCCTCCTCACTACAACTTTCTTCTGTGCAGGAAGGTATATGCAAAAAGCCTTCGTAGTCTCATCATATCCAACAAAAATGCCTTTCTCCGTTGTAGGCTCTAACTTTGTCCTCTTCTCAAAAGGGGCATGAGAGTATGTAAGGCGAAGTGACCTATCTCAGGGTCTCTTCCAGGTGAACATCTCCTCAGGAGTTTGACACCCCAATGCTCGGTGTGGACTCCTGTTCTGAACATAAACAGCAGTGCTACAGGCCTCTGCCCATAGAAAGAAAGGAAGACTCTGACCATGCAACATGGCTCTAACTGCTCCCACTATGGCTTTGTTCTTCCTTTCCGCAACTCCATTCTAATGTGGACTGTATGGAACTGTCAACTGCCTCCTGATGCCCTCCTGTCTGCAAAACTCATCAAACTCCTTGGAGGTATACTCACCCCCATTGTCTGACCTGAGTGCCAGAATCCTCCTCCCTGTTTGGTTCTCCACAAGAGCTTTGAACTCTTGGAACCTACGCAAGACTTCCTGAGATTGTTTACTTCTCAGAAAGTAGATTCAGGTCTTCCTGGAGTGGTCATCAATAAACCTGATATAGTACTCAAAACCTGTCACTGAAATTGAAGACATAGATCCACATAAATCTGAGTGAATCAAATCCAGTATCCCACATGCTTTGGTGTCGCTGCTCAGAAAAGCAGTCTTGGTGTACCTTCCCAAAGCACACCCTCTGCACACACCACCCTGCTTTGTGTTGAACTGAGGCAAACCTATAGACATCTCCCTCAACAACCTCAAGGCTGAATGATGAAGGTGGCCCATCCTCCTGTGCCACAACTCACATGTCTCAATGTTACTGCTAGTATGAGCTAATGCATGGTGAGGTTGGAAGAGAAGCTTGTGTTAGACACAATGGCTCACTGAGGGGGGGGGGTGAATCAATGAGAGCACTTGATACCAATTTCTACTTCTTCTAAACTTAAACATATATCATTGAACGATTTCACTTCAACTTTAATTAGAGTTTTCATTGAGCACTTGATACCAATTTCTACTTCTTCTAAACTTAAACATATATCATTGAACGATTTCACTTCAACTTTAATTAGAGTTTATCATTCATAAAGAACTATAAACAAATCATCTCATCAAACATCATAGACACATTAAAAGAGACACAAGATATAAGCTTTGTAAACTTTTTATATTTTGATTGGAGACTTCAATCTTTAGAATGGGCTACAACCCAAAGGTGGCACCACCCACCAGATGATTCTGTCAGCTGCAACTGACTGGGATGCACCAACACCCCAACAAACATAGATTTACAAGTTATATATCAGACTTTTCTCAAGTCTACAAATTACATATATCACCAAACAAGAGACCCTTGTTTGTTTCCCAAATCACTAAAGCTCATATCAACACCATCACACCAAACAATTATCCCTTCCTTGAATCAGCTTCAAACACACATCAAAATGCATACCAAGTCATCATTTTGTCCATAAGCATATCTTCATTCTGCCTATATTTGTCCATGGTTATTTCATCATGTTGTCCACAATCAAATTGTCATTTTTGTTGTCTTAGTGAAGCCCAGAAAATCAGAGATATAAAGAATTGTTTCACTGTTGCACCTGTTGATCTGTTGCTACCACCGAACTGTCCTCATCTCCTCAAACCCTCGAAAATCAAAGCTCCCTTATACCTCCCGAAATTCTCCACCAAATTCACCACTAAATCCACACATCAAAATGAGGCGGATGGCCTTTATTTATACAAGTCCTTCTCATGATTTTGCTGGCCCGACATGGCATCATTTTTTATTTCATCATTACAAAGATAAATCAAATGGCCGACATGTCATGTTTTGTTTTCATTTTATCAATTAAATCAAAATGATATTTTTCATTTCCTTGTTATCATTATTCAATATATATATATATATATATATATATATATTCAACTTTCTTGCCACATCACAATAGTGGGTTTATCACCACTTGATTTTTACTCCATCATATGCACGCAAGGTTCATCACACAATGCCCGCAATTCACCATAAGAATGCCCGCAGTGGGCTCCACTTTTATGCTCACAAGGACCATTAACAAATGCCCGCAAGGGCTACGAAATATGCTCGCAAGGCCCGCAAGGGCTACGAAATATGCCCGCAAGGGCTAAGTAAATGCCCGCATGTACTCCTTTGACAATGCCTGCAGCTCCTTCGACAATACTCGTAGCTCCATTTAGAAATGTCCGCAAGGGTATGTTTTATATGCCCGCAAGGGCTGTTACTTATGCCCACACATCCTCATGGAGATGCCCGCAAGGGGCCATTAAGACCTTCCAACAAATGCCCGCAGCCTTTGTGCACTTGATTAGTTTGCCATATCAACCATGCTTGTCCTGCTGCTTGTCATTGGTCTTCCATGTCCTAGTCACCTTGCCATGCTATCATGCTTCTCTTCATTTGTCCATGTCAGCACTTGTCATTACTTCAAGCTCACCAATTTAGTCATGCTTGCTTTCCTTCTCCAAGTCCTCATCCTTCTTATCCCATGTCTTCATGCCATGTCATGCTTTGCCATATCCATGTCCACTTCAACCTTTGTCATTAATGTATTTGTCATCAATGACAACTTTGCTTGTCAACTTGTACAGTTTTCCACATCTTACTCCAATGGCGCATGAAGTGGATGGTCCTGCTACTCTGGGAAAGATATGAACTTTCCCATCTAGAACACATACTCCAAAGCCTCTGTCCTCAATTGTGGAAACTTAAACAAGATTCTTCTTCAGCCCGGGGACATAAAGTACATCCCTCAAAGTCATGGACTGCATAGACTCCCTCTCAAAGGTGGCAGTCCCTCGACCAACTGCTCTCACAACTGTGTAATCTCCCAATACCACCTCAAGACTCAAGCCCGTCTCAGCCATCTCTGTGAACACATCACGAACACCTGTCATATGGCTCGAAGCCCCACTATCAATGTACCAAGTGGAAGTAGTAGTGGTAGCACTAAAAGAATGGCCAACCAATAACGAAGACTGAATCTGATCCTCCATGTCACTCTCCATATCACTGCTGGTGAAAGATGTCCTCTCTGTACATCCATCATATAGAGAGAACTCTCCCTCAAACCGTGAGGAAAAGTCATCCATCTCTGTTGTTGTTGTTGTATGCTGCTCTTTCTTCTTCTTGTTCGGACAATGTCCAGCATAGTGTCCAAACTTCTGACATGCGAAACATTTGATTTTACTAAAGTCTTTCTTTTGCTCACCTGTATGTTGTTTGGCCCCACCCTTGGGACCCTTTTTGAACTTCTTCTTTTTTCCCTTTGCTGCCAATGCCACATTTTCCTCGTCATCTCTATGATGTGACGAACTACTCTGTAAGTATCCTCTACGTGTTTCCTCCTGTATAAGATCATCCCAAAGACGATCCCATGTAGGCATGTTCTCTCAACCAATAATAGTCTGCATAAACACACCCCATTGTTGAGTCACGCCATTTAAGGTTGTGCGCACCATCTCAGTGCTCTGTATAACCTCTCCTACAGCTGCAAGCTCATCCCTCACCTATGTAATCTTGGTGAGGTAGGAAGCCATGCCTTCCCCTTTGCTCATGTGTACATTCTTCAACTTCTCCCTTAACACCATTTTCCTATTCTCATTCAAACTCTGGTAAAGGTTGGTCAAAGAAGTCCACATCTGAAAAGCATGTGTCTTTGCTGATATGTGGGGGATTACATGATCCTTCACGGCATCAAGTATAATCCTCCTTTCCTTTACATCTCTCTTCATGAAAGTTGCCTTATCAATAGCATCGATAGGTACTGTCACAGGATTTGTTGTTGTACTGTTCACTATATCCCATAGCTCATTCTCTTCAAGTATCAACATAATTCTAGCCTTCCATGGGCTAAAATTAGTAACCCCATCCAATCTGTCTTCTACTCTAAGCCCAGACACCATTGCTACAACCTGTACTACTCAATCAACTTGTTCAAGAACTTTTTTCTGAAATCTGAAATTTTTTCTCAAAACCCTAACTTCCTTCAAATCTGAAATTTTTTCTTAAAACCCCTGTTTTCTTCAAATCTGAAATTTTTTCTACAAACCCCTATTTTTCTGAATGTTTAAATTCTGAATTTTAACTCAGCTCTGATACCGTGAAATTTTTTGTGACCCCAACCCGGTTTCAAGCTTAGAAGCTTCTCTACATGGTTTAATGCCTAAACCCCAGTGTGCACATTTTATTCACAAAACTTCAACTTGAAACACATGAGATACTTTTTCAAATTTTTACAACTCAGAAATTTAATTTTCAGTCAATAAATTCAAACTCGGAAATTTATGACGGTCATTCACATAAAATAACACTGGAATTTTATACCAATAGGTCTAGGATAAAACCCCGAAGGGAAAACCTGACTGTGAGAGAGATTTTAATTAAAAGAGAAATTCCAACTTTACAACAACAATACTTATGTTCCTGCTGCCTCGAATTTCGTGCCAATGTCTCACTGACAGAACTATACAACTGCCTCGAAAACAGTGCCAAAAATCAGATTGTATGAACTCACACATGTGGGATGTACAGACTGTTTTCTTGATTTCTGTGCTATTGTTTTCCTCGTTTTTTGTGCCAAAATTAACAACAATAAATTCTGTACGGCTGCCTTGAAAAATGTGCCTATACGGATCTCATTAATTGTTGTACGGATCTCGAAAAACGTGTTGTTTCTCCTCGAAATTTGTGTTGTTGTATGGATTTCTTCCTCGAAATCTGTGCCAACTTCTTCTCGAAATTTGTGCCCTGGATCTCTTTGCTCTTCTTTTGAATCTTCAGAAAATTTTCATGGGTGAAATCTCTTCAAACCCTGTTCTCCTCTCTCTTCTCTTCCTCTCCAAAACTCTCTCTTGAAAAGTGAATAATGAATAAGTTTGCCTTGCCCTAGTCCATTTTTGTTCATGGCAACTTCCTCTTTCAATCTAATGGTCCAGATTAGATTAGATGAGGGGTTCTCATTAAATGCTCAATTAAATAATTAATAAATGACATTTAGTGCACCTCATGTCATTTAATAAAGTATGAGCACCCCCTTTTTAATTAATCACTCACTTGACTTTTATTAAATATGAACTTAGGATAAACCATGACTTTACCTTTTAATGAAGTCACTTTAAAATTATAAAGTGCATCTCACTTCATTAATTAAAAATGACTAGGGGTCACCAATTAAAGTGTCCTTGTCCACCCCAAGGCAATACTAGGTGAACAAACACTTCCTAGGTAACTTTTCAACAAGTTTGTATCCAGAATACTGAAAAACGAGGCACCCATCCTGCTTAAAGTGACAAAAAACTGATATACACACGTTGCCTTTTTAATGTTAACAGAAAAGTGAATATATTATGATTGCAATTGTTCCAATACTAAGTTGCAGGAAATGTCTAACCCACCCACATACTAGAACTGGAAACTTGCCAAAATGAGGAAATGCCCCGGAAACACCTTGAGCCATATTGTACAGCATTTCATGATTTGGAAATGCCATACAGTACAGATCAGGACATTTCTGAGGCATTTCAATGTATTTTTTAAGCTTTCAAGCCCACTCAAGTGCCTATAAGGGGTGTGGGACCCATAAGAAATCCACAAACTCTTAATCTATGGAACATAAAGACAAATTAACCTCTAATTCGGTTTTAGACCTACCTACAAATTGACCTATTATGCTTATTTTCCTACAAGATATGTGTTACTATATATATATGTGGGGGGGGGGGGTGTATATATATACCGCATTTCCCCCAACATGAGCATTTGGGGGGATCAAAGCCATTCCCATTCTGGAACTCATACCCATTTCCAAGTTTTGTGCAAAAAAAAAAATTCCAAGAAAAAATGTATTTTTATTCATCGCTGACAAAAAATACAATCCTCAGTGCTGGGAGCAAAAAACTACAAAAACGTTTTTGAAAAAGTTTGTTATGCAGAGATAAACATAAAGATCTCAAATAGTACATATAAAATGCCTGAGATAATCAGTACTAAATCAAGACTAGAGTTGACAAAATTCTGATAGAGATGTAGAACAAGAGGCCACAAACATGCCCCCTTGAAACTCTTCCAACATCAAAGCACCCTCATTAAGTACTAGGCCTTGTTTTGACAAAGCATCAGCTTGATTGTTGAATTCACGATAAACGTGGCAGAAGACAACTTCACGGAAGGAATCTCTAATCATATGCAAACGCTGAACCAGAGAAATCAAATCATTGTTTCCAATAACAACCAATCCTTGCATATTTTGAATGCCCATGAGAGAATCTCCAAATACCTGTAAACTCAAAAGGAGATGAACTGAGGCAGGTTTTAACAAATAAAAAAGACAATTGAACTCCGCAAAGTTGTTGGTACTGTTGCCGCCTGGTTCCACACCTGGGAAAACGCAACAGAAGTCTTCAAGCTGCTGGTGTGGCCTTGGGGGCAAGTCAGATTCAAGTGCTGTCACCTGAGACTCGACTCCTCCATCTAGGCTTTCCTAGCGAAGCCAAGGGGGGTGGACCCTAAAAATGAAAACAAACTATGGTGTCTAATCTAGGAGTTAGAAATATTTTTTGAAACCAAGATAATGCAGCATACATTTATATAAAGCAAAACATCATTCATCAATACATCATTTGCAAATATTCATTATTGTCATCACCATTTACATCATTCATCAACAACTTGAAATGAAGCAATATAAACCAATGCTTGATAATGGAGTCAAAATAGATGCATGAGCTAAAAAAGAAGTGTTGTGCGATTGTTCTTGGTTTATTTTAATTTTATTGTGGTAATGATCTTTTTATTAGGGCTGGTGGGTTCACGATATACGCAAAGGTACAGGGAACATGTCCAAAATTCTGATGTGTGGTTTCTCACTCAGACTTGGGCTGGATCGGAGTCTCAAGGAGGTGTTCAAATGTTGTACCAACGAGGGCAAGCCTAATGGTTTCCAAGAGGTCACTACCTAGTTTTGTCCCAAGTCCTTTGAAAAATTTACCCACAACAGCAGAATACTTGCGTTGTGCCGGATTTTCACAAGAAGGTTTGTTTATTGGGGTGGTGTTAGAACCTATTACTAGTCATCTTCCCCTTTCTGATGCGTATCAACATGATCAGACTGAGCTGCAAGTTGGCCATAGAGCATACGAGAGAAGACCTTGGAAATTTTTTAAGTTTTTTAGGAACCAAAATTTTATCTTTGTAGAAACCCAAGAGTCTTTTCAGGCCAGTACTCGGGCAAGCCCTTGTCCTTAAACCCTACTTCGGGAAAGCAAGGGGACGTTTTTGAAATTGTAAAAAAAATGAGAAAAATTTGTCCTGAGTGAACTCGTGGCCCACCAATGGAATGGACCAACGAGGTAAATTTTAACCCTAGTTAATTTTATTAAATGCCGAAAATAAAAGAAATAAAACTACTCTAAAAATCACACCACGAAAAGAGACGACACAAGCCACCCCTGGGTGATGGGGTGTGGGAGCTGGTTAGCCCACTTGCTCTCTTTTAATATTCTTTTACAATGGACAGAGAAGTGCCCCAGTCTACATAAAGTGACTTGGCGGCTTACAATTTTGAAGGAAAATTTTAATCGGTTTTTACAAAAATTCAATTTTGGTCCTCCGAATTGCCTGGATCCTTGAAATTTCGGCAACACTTCCTCTTACTTGTTCGTCTTTTGCTGCAAACCAGCAAGCAAACATTAGTATAAGATGCCCAAAAACACTTTAAGAGTGTCTTTGGAACACCTCCTAAAAAACCCCAAAAAAATTGTAAGTGTTAAAACTACTTAAAAATACCAAAATTTAACCAAGTAAAACAAGCAATGGGGCTCGTTTACTTGGGATCTTTGCAAGCTTTAAGAGCTGCAAATTATAAGCTCTACTAACAGCTAGATGTACTTTAAAACCAGAACTAACACTACTCAACAAAACTTTGAAAATCTAACAATTTTTTGCAAGTCTTGAAAAAAGTATGATGCTAGATGAAAGAAAGATTTAATCAGTCAAAGATATAAGCTTTAATAAACAACTAGAATAGATTTTTCTGAAGTAAATCATGATCTATTTAAAATGTAAGCGTTCGTATATAAATCAGAAATATTTCCACAAGTAACCGGTAGCCAAGAAAACTTTTGAATTTATGAGAGAAAGAGATAGAGAAGAAACGATTTTTTTGAGACTGAAAACTTTGGAGTTTTGACTTTGTGTGATGCCAAGGGACTACACCTGCAAAACAGAAATTAGAAAAAGAGAGAAACAAACGAGATCACCCCTTTTTCCGCTTAAGACCACCTGCACATCACAAACTTCACCAACACAGATCAAATGTACATACACTCACAAGAAATCAGTATTGCATATCCATAAACAAATGAGAAATACAATCATAATCTCTTAACAAGCATACACCAATAAACTATTTCAATAAACAAATTGGAACAACCTATCTCATAAATTGGTAACAATCTTTCCAATGAGTACACAATCACCTATGAAAATTGAAGCCTATGCACAAGTTATCTTGACAATACATAAGGCGGTACATCCACTCATCAATGGCACAACACAAGCTGACCTCCAAAGTCTTCTTTTATTAAATCAAAGATAGAACAAGATTACAATAGCATTCCTCCTCACTCTCCAACTAGAGAAAATGGGAGAGAGCTGCTCTAATTTATAGAAAACTAAGAGAGGGAGTGCACCCAAGTTGAGGAGAGGAGTGGGGGAATGGGTAGCATAGGTTGTGGAGAAATAGGAGTTGTCCATTCCCTTCTTACATGCTGCAAAAACGCAGCCTAACAGCTGCCATAACATATGTTGTCATCTCCTTAACTTGTGGGGACCCACTCTATTTAGAAATGTGCCCAAGTTGAGGAAATGCGCCTCCCTCAAATGGGGGAGTCATTCCCACAATATGGGCTGCCCATATCTCTTACATTTCAGCCCATAATGCTCCTTAATCCATGCTGATCTGATTCTGACATTAAATCCCCAAAATTATGGATTTAATTTTTTAATGATTTTTTGACTTTTTTTTATTTTTTCCTCCAATTTTTCACTTTTTGGGGATTTTTTTAGAAAAGTGAAAAATAAATGCCTCAACCACTATAGAAAGTGGGTTTAGAGGTAAGATGGGTGCTCTGAGTTGGAAAACGAGCACCCCCAAGGCAAAAAAGACCCCTAAACCACACTTTTATGCCGATTACAAATTTTTTAATTAAACCATTAAAAAATGGCTCAATTACGGGAAAAATATTTTTTGCCAAAAATTAAAAAACAACTTAGGGTTAGCACATGTCCATACGACTCAAAATTAATGTCTAGCATGTTCATATACATTGACCCATGGACTTTAATAACCCCTTAAGGCCCGTTAACCTCACCAGGCATTCCAGCTTTGAAGGAGCTGGAGAAAAACTCAAAAATTATGTTATGCAAAGTTGCAAGACATAATTCTTAAGTGAAAACACTCCTTGGAATATCCGACTTGGCCAAAAGATCATAAGGAACCAAGTCCTTTACAAAAAACCATGCTAGAACATTTTATTACAAACCCCGCAGGGTCATGTACATGTGGTAAAAAAATAAAAATAAATGGGCCCTCAAAAAGGCCTGATGGTCATCATATCATCAAAAATGAACATTGACATGTTCAACTCTATCCGCTCGCTTGATAATCCAACCAAGTACAACTTAGCTGGTAACAGGTACCAGCACCAAGACAGCCTTTCCCCAAGAAATAGTGTTCTTTGCTCAAATGTAGACTGAAACCAAAAGCACTTCTGCCATGCTAACATGCCCCATCAAAAAAAACCCAGGCCACGTAGTCAACAATCAAAGGAGGCTTTCTTATATTCATCGGCTTGATTGGCTTTTCTTGTAAATAATATTGAAAAATAGCAAAGGATGGAGATACAGTCTGAAAAACAGCCTGATTTTATCATTAAAAAGGGCGTCGTTCGTAGCCAGCCAGATCCCCAAAGCTATAATAATAGGAAGAGGCCCCAAATGTTGTAAACCAGAGGAGTTGAAGAACTTTTTGAAACAAGAATCCACGGAATCTTCTTGCCATAATGGGGACGTGTTAACAAGTTTAGACATCTCTCCCCAAACATCTTTAGAGTAGCTATAGTCCACCAACAAATGTGAACATGTTTCCTCCGAATATCTACAAAGAAAACAAAGACTCAGACCCTGAAAACCAAAGTGCAACAATCTATCCCAAGTAAGAATCCTATTCTTTAGCACCAGCCATAAATGTAAGATGGCCTTTGGGGAAGCTTTGATGCACCAAATCTTCCTAGACCACCATCGCACAAAACCTTGAGGAGCTAATATGATAGACAAATACCCAAGTTTCAACGTGTAGTTACCCCAAGTCGAGTGGAAAACCCAACTGAAAGCATCGTCTTCAGTCTGAAAATGAATATGAGCCCTGATGAGAGAATCTCTAAATTGATTCCACTCCATGATTCCATCGCCCTCCAAACCAAGAAAGTCCCCTGTAATCCAGTTCTGATGCCAAACTGTTGATCCTCAACCACAGCCAATCTGATCCAGCATATGATAAACTTGATCTTGCAAAAAGTTAGTTAGTTCCAGACTAAGCCTCCCTCCACCAGGAAGGCCAAGGATGGAGTCTCTCCCAACCCAAACCAATCGTCCATTTCCCACCTTCCATGCCAAATAGGGCTCAATGACATGGAAGGTCTTTAATAAAGCTCTCCAATGATTGGAGGCATTCTTGCAAGGTTTATCTCTACATCTTATCCAATCAACCAAAGACAATGGATATATGTATTTACTAATTTAGCCAACAGAATATGTTTCCAAAGACTATCCTTTGTCAGAAATAACCACAGAGTCTTAGCAACCAGAGCTTTGTTAAAAAGCAAAATATTTTTCAGTCCCCATCCACCATGATCCTTCGGAGCAACCAAAGTATTCCATTTGACCAAGTGAAAACCAAGATACTCCGGACTCTACCTCCACAGAAAATTGAAGCATAACTTCCTTATAGCATTCAGCACAGAAACAGGAATAGAAGCCAGCATTTGCCAATACACCGAAATAGCTTCCAATACACTCTTAACCAGAACCAACCTTCCCCCCCTAAAGAGCCATCGATTGCACCAAAAATTAAATCTTGTCCTCAATTCTGGCTACCAACCAACTCCAGTCCCTTTTTCCATATCTGTTAGGTTTTAGAATAAAACCTAAATACCGAATCCCCTCCTCCATACTCATGCAATCAAAGGGAAAATAAGACCTCCAAACAATAGAATCACCCATTTATGACTCAAGAATATAAATCGCAGATTTCCCCGCACCAATCTCCATACCAGTTGCCTTGCAGAACAGATCCAAATTGCTTTTCACCTTTTGGCATTCAAGTGCGGAGTAGAGACAAAACAAGAAAATGCCATCAACAAACATCAAATGAGTAAGGTTAACTCTACCATTGAAAGATACTCCCCTGACACTGCCCAAGGCTTCATCCTCATTCATAATCCTGCTAAGCCCTTCCATGATCAGTAAAAAAAGGTAGGGTGCCAGTGGACAACCCTGCCTCAACCCCCTGGAGGATTTAAAATATTGAGAACCAGAGCCATTAATGAGCACAGCAAAAAGGGGTGAGGTCACACAACACATAATCCAGTTGGTCAATTCTAAGTTAAAGCCAATATGCAGAAGGACGAGACTTAAGAAAAGACATGATGCTTTATCATACACCTTCAACAGGTCAAGTTTTAATGCAACAATCTTCAAATTACCAGTTTTAATGGTGTGTAATCCCTCCTGGGCAGAGCCCATAGCTTCATAGATAGATCTACCTTTGAGAAAACCAAATTGTTCATTAGAAACATACTTGGCAAGGAAAGGCTTCAATCGGAGTGCCAGAATTTTCACCATAATCTTATATGCTCCATTGCACAACAAGATAGGCCTGAAGTCTCCAAAGCTTTCTGGTTTATCTATTTTGGGGATCAAGGCCAAAAATTTCAAGTTAAGGGACAATGGAATGATTCCTGTCACTCTAACTTCCTCCACCATCTTCAATAAATCCTCCCCCACAATATCAAAAAAGTAAAGGAAAAAGTTTGGGGGCCAACCATCAGGTCCCAAGCTTTATCCCTCTGAAAAGATTTTAACGTTGAGCTCAACTCCTCCAAAGAAATCACCTGCAAAATCTCCTCATTACGATTATGATTGAGCACCCAAAGGAACTTTTCGATTACCTGTAGCATGCCCAACATATCCTGATGATCAGGTTCTGAGTAAATCTCCTTGAAGTGTTCCACAGCAGCCTCAGAGAGTTCTGTAAAACCCTTAATAGACTGTCCATCAGCTTTCTTCGATTCCCAAATAGAATTATAATTTTTCCTATGAGAACCCATTTGTTGAAAAAATTTAGTATTTTGGTCCCCCGCCTAGAGTCAGAGTGCTCTGCTCTGAAGTCTCCACTTAGCTTCATATTCATTGAGAATCCAACTCTTTTCCTATTCCAATTCCAAAATTCTTTCTTTTTGTTCTTTAGAGGAGAA
The DNA here is from genome assembly GCA_027924585.1 of Larix kaempferi. Classification (NCBI taxonomy): domain Eukaryota; kingdom Viridiplantae; phylum Streptophyta; class Pinopsida; order Pinales; family Pinaceae; genus Larix; species Larix kaempferi. Next base: position 10,951,387 of record BSBM01000672.1, on the reverse strand, counting down.
AAAACAAAAGGATTTCCCATACAAACCCTTAAGACAGTCCTCAATACCCACCAGACGTGCATCACGAAGCTTCCTTCTCTCCAAATTCCACTTCACCACAACTGATTTCAAAAACCTCAAGGACTCAACCATATGAATGCAAGCATAGCCCCTCCCAACAGAAATGTGTCTCCAATTCTTCCTAACCAGCTCTTGGAAACATATCAATTTAGCCTATTTAGAATTGTATTGAAAGGAGACCCTGGCTTCTTCATAGAAAGACCCGACTCAAGACAAATAGGAAAGTGATCAGAGAACATAGAAGAACCAACCCAGCATCTAAACTGCAGCAAACCAACTAGATTAATGTTCACGAGGAAACGATCAAGCCTTTTATATATACCTTGAGAGCTAATCTCTTATTGCACCAAGTAGGTTTTAATTCAGTAGGCTTTATGTCCATCCAATATCCATTTTCCAGAAGCTCCCCTAACAAGGGACCCAGAGGGTCCAATCGAGCAGCTTCACCCCAAATTTCTTCAGAGGACGGAGTGAAATTTAGGTCACCACCAACAATCACATTACTTACCTTGGTAAAATCCTTCCTCGTTAAAGATTGCCAAAATTTGAATTTGTTATCAGGATTAGCAAAGAACAATCCATTTCCTCCATATGAATCTCTACCCCTATCACAAAGCGAATGGAAAAAGAGTTTAAAACCCTCATCCTCTTCGACTCTCGAAACCAAATCGTCCGATCTACCAACAACATCCACAGCAAAAAACTCCATACTCGGCAAAATCCTACCTTACAATCCAGAAACCTCCATCACATTCATCATAGTTTCTTGTAATAGCAAAATATCAGGACGTTCAACCTCCACAAAACGCTTGAGGGCTATCGCTTTGGCCTGCCCTCCTAGGCCACGGACATTAATAGAAGAAATCTTCATTTCAAGAAACCCTAATGGGGTTTTCTTGCTCTTAAGTACCCCAGAAAGTTTCATTTGTCTTCCCCCCAAAATCTCTCGCTTGGCTCTTTCCTGAGCCTGAGTCATCTTAGATTTTCTCCCAACCTTGGCAAAAACTGGGTTCGAGTCCATTTCCAAGCCCCTAGATGAGAGAACCCCATTCAAACACGACCGAAGAAAATAAGGTCCACGAGCACTAGATCCTGATCTGCTACCTTCCCGCATAGTAGAAGATTTTCCTAGGGAATCCAACGAGTTCTCCGAAGCCAAGCGAGTTACAAGCACATCCTTCTGATAAGCAAATTCACCTCCAAGAACAGGAGAGGGTAAATTCCTTTCCAAGTCAACAGCCGTCTCCAATGTTAGAGATAGTGGTATCTCGGGATGCCCTCCATGTTCAAATGCCTAGCATGGAGGTACACTTACTATATAGGCATTAGGAGGAGGTAGAGGGTGAGATGCACTCTACCAGATGGCATGAATACAACGGCGGATGCATGTGGGCCTTTCAGGGCGATTTGCCACTGCATGCAATTTTTGCATGATGGACCTTTTAATTAAAATGCATGCAAAAAGTGAGTTTTTGCATGCACTCATATTAGATTTTTGGTCACCGGCAGAGGTTACTCAGCAGACTTATCAGAGACAGATCAGTTTGAGAGGGAGGGCAACTAGTGCATGCAGAGGGCGACTTTCTGAGAGAGAGAGTGAGGGATCTGAGACAGATTGGACCTCGCTTGATCAGAGGCACCTGTCTGCCATTGACAGTGGGCTAAGAGATCCTTTTCAGTGGAGTTTCTATAGAGTTCAGAGAGAGGGCGACTTGTTGCAGAGGGGGGGCGCACTTCCTGAGGAGAGGATGATGTTTTGGATCCAGATTGAGGCCAGAGAAATTGAGATTTACGAGGTAGATCTTCTTCAGTGTTTGAAGAAGATCTGTGACGATCTCATATCAGATTGGCAGAGATTTGAGCTAGGGCGAGTTTCCAGTCTTAGAGAGGGGGGCACTTTTCCATGCAGTGCTGCAGGGGGCGCATTCTACATTGAACAGTAGCAGGCTTTCATTCTAGACAGAGCAGATCAGGGTTGTGGAGGATAGAGAGAGGAGCTACATCCTGAGATGGGCTGAGGCAAATCTTCAAAGAGTTCAGATCCGAACTACCAGTAGGGGGGCGCATTAAGTTGCATGATAATATACAAAGCATAATATACAAAAAATAATATACATGCTATGATACAAACTAGTATACAAAAATACTATACATAGATAATGTACAAAAGGAAAAGGTATAGGGTTTAGAAAAGCCCTGATACACGGATGCCCTTTTAGGCATCAGATATTGTCTCTAAAGAATAGTTTCAAGAACTGTCCATTAACTAGCAAGTTGAGTTGTTCTCCGTCCATATTGTTGACAGAGAAAGAATTGGCACCAGTCAACTCATATATGATAAAAGGCCCCGTCCAGAGGCTGTCAAACTTTCCATGCAAACCTGGTTTCTCTCTTCTCTTATCCCAAAGTAACACCGTGTCACCCTTCTGAAAAGCTTTAGGTCTGGAAGACTTATCGAAATTTTTCTTTATCCTATCCTGATTTCTGATGCTTTTGTCGACAGCCTTCCTTCCACTCTCATCCAACTCAACAATCTGATTGATTCTGTTTTGAATGGCGTCCTGATCTGAACTGAAAAGTTGAAGTAACTGATATGTTGGCAACTTAATATGAATAGGCAATTGAACATCCATGCCATATACAAACTCAAAGGGAGACTTCCAGGTAGAACTCTTCTTGGTAATGCAGTGAGCCATAATGCAAACTTTATTTCGTTATCCCATGAGTTTTTATTATCCCCAACAGTTTTCTTAATTATTGTCATTAAGTTCTTATTGCTAGATTCAGCAAGGCCATTACCTTGGGGATAGTAGTTTGATGAATGGGATAATCATAAGATAATGTCGTACTTGAAACAGAATGCTGAGAATTCTGCTGAGTTGAATGCTTTGGCATTATCGATAGTTATTTTTGTTGGCACACCAAACCTTGTGATAATCTTATCTTCAAGAAAGGCCATGATCGCGATTTCGGTTGCCGCTTTGGTGGGAATTGCTTCCACCCATTTTGTGAAATAATCGGTAGCAGTAAGGATCCATGAATAATTTTGTGTAATTGATTGGTTGTTGTTTGATTGAAGTCCCTATGAGTTGATTGATCCATCCTTTTGACTAAGTAAGACTAGAGTCTTTTGGTTTGCTTGAGGTCTGCTTGGATGTGACTCTTACTTGATGAAGTACTTGAAAAGGGCAAGTTGACTTCCAATACAGTTGATCAGATTGGTTCAAGTTTTATGATCAGATTGGCACAGGTTTCATGATCAGATTAGCATAGGTTTATGATCAGATTGGTACAGGGTTTTGAACAAGTTGGATGAGCAAGTTGTCCTATGAGCAGTTGGTCTAATTCAGATTGGCTGAGTTGTATGAGCAATTGATTTGATTCAGGTAGATTGAGTTGGGGGTGCAATTGGTTAGACTCAAATTGTCTAATTCAGATGACAAGTTGATGTGAACAGCTTCTTAACATATTGATGGTATAGGTTGATGTGAGCAGCTTCTTAACAGATTGATGGTACAGGTTGATGTGAGCAGCTTCTTAACAGATTGATGGTATAGGTTGATGTGCAATGTGGTGCAGTGTGGTACAAGTGGTGAGCAGTGGTCTCACAGTTGATGTATAGTAGGTTCGTAGGATCTGTGCAGTTGAGGTCTTTCTTCTTTAGGGTGGCAGGGTGCTGTTAGGGCTCACAGTCATAGTTGTGAATTGAGTTGTTGTAGTAACTCGTCAGTTGTAGCTGATGCAGCCTAGGGGGTTGCAGTCTCCTTCCAGTTGTAGCTGGAGAAGTTGTATAAGAATTGTATTTCCAGTTGTTGCTGGAACAAATCTTATTAAAAAGGCTTCTGTGGTCTTTCCCCCAGGACTTGGGTTTCCACATAAAAATCTTGTGTACTGTGTATCGTGCTATGCTTCTTATGATGATATGATGATGATGTGCTTATGAACTATAAAAGTTAATAATCATTCTATTGAGTTGTATAAATGAATGTTAAATTCTACATAACATTGTTAAGTTGCTGATAATTAAGATTGTAAAAGTGTAAAAAGATTCAAACACTGATTCACCCCCCCTCTAAGTGTGCTCAGTGTGTCCAACAGACCCCTATTGATCAATACCTTCCCTCATTTTCTACTCATCGGTTTAATAGTAGAAGAGGCAGCTTGAAGTTCTTCTAAATTCAAGTTCTTGCCAATGAATCCTCCGCCCCTAGTTTCAGAGAACACATATGGAGGAGAACAAACCCCAGAATACACCGAAGCAACATTACCAATCTGAACCTTCAGAGATGAGGTAGAAAAAACACTAACCTTCTTAGAATGAGTCGGCACATGCCTCGAATCCTTCATCATCGGCGACAATGAATGCAATGATGAGGTGGTGGATCATTTCAGTTGATCCTCCCGCAATGCTGTTGTCATCCCAGAATGGGTAATGATGTCCTTGTCTCCCTCGCACGATCGCCCAGCACCCCGGATCCAGTGAAAACCAACAGGCATGTCAGATGGAGATTGCCAACCCAAATCCGTACCACTTCTGACAAAGATAGCCTACGGAGACAAACCATAATCGGCTTCCATAACGGCATATGGGTCCCTCCACTTACCCTCATTCTTCCCATACTTCCATAGTGAGTCTTCCGGGGAAGTTTTAACTTCATCATCTCGGCAAAAAATGCTACCACTCTGAGCAGTATCATCGGAGTAATCCACTAGAGTACCGCTGATGTCCTCCGTGACTGGAAGGACCTGCACACTCAAACCCTAGTTCCCAACATCAAATCCAAACATCTCTAATTCCCCTGCCTAAGTTTCGTGCAACTTAGTTTCAATACCAACACAATTCCACAATCTGATAGAGGTGGCCTCTGGATGAAGTCTAGAAAAGGACTCCACTAAAGTAGGCCCATCGACTGAAGGAACAAAGAGGAGTCCATATGTGTATCATAAGAATAGATCATCTAGTGTAGCAAGAAGAAGTCTCCACTAAACCTGGAAGCTAAATGAATTTCTTTGAACTCCTAATGGGGGTTGGGATCAAGGTATGTTTTCCTTTTATTTAATTATGATATTCTTGCTTGCCATGTGTTACAGTTTGGTACTTGGATTATTGATGGTAGTCTTGTTCATGTTCAGTAATGGTGGGTGAATTTCAACCCTAATGACCATGACCAAGCTCGATACCCTTTCTAAATAGAGTTTCCCCCCCTTTCGGCTAATTTATGTCCATTTGTTGACCTATTAGCCTGATATTCTAGACAGTTGTCAAAACTCTCTCAAGGCCAATCCTCAAGTGTGTGTGGAGGTGGATCTCAAGCATAAGCTCCCTCCTTTTATCTTCGTATGCACAATGGATGGTGTTTGTCACCAAAAGGTTTGCTACCCTAATCTTCCCAATGCTTGTTTTACATGCTAGGTTGAGGATCACCTGATTGTTAGATTTTAATAATACGGCAGTATAATTTTCATCTCTTTCAACTTTAATTACACATAAGGATCACTGAAAGAATAACCATGCACAGAAACACAAGAGACACAATAGTTTACCCTGGGAAAACCCAAACTTGAGAAAAACCTAACCAACCTTTCTTATTCAAAGATTTAGTACAAAATACAAGTACATCAGATATAGAAGTGATCTAGAACAAGAGAGATCACATAGAAAGATCATATCAAAGAAAGAACCCCAAAAAAGCAATCTTCTACAACCCTTGAGCAAACTTCTCCTTGCTTTAGCGAACTTACTTGATGTTGAAATGAGGAAGGCGTCACCTTTATTTATACTTGTTCTAAGCTGACCTTTTTCCACTCTAGGCCGACTTGCTAACTTCACAAGGCCAACTTGTCTTACGAGCAACATAATAATTGTTAATTGTTAATTTATGGGCTGACGTAGCTAGTGAGGATACCTCATGTAGCTACAAACATCAACACTCCCTCTTAGCTAGGGAGGTATCATCACACTGGAACACATCTAGATATCGTCTGATCGTCACGGCTTGTCTTGTACATCTCGTCATCATAAGAAAGGTCTCTTCTGATCAAGTCCTTCTGATTAAACCAACTGTTCCCACTAGAACCACATCATCTTTCCAAAGATAATATATGATTTGCCTGATCAGCTTGGTCATCCTAGACCAAAGAGGATTACTTCCTCATGCACTTTATCAATATAAAACTGAAGGGAGGCCATACTCCCCAGGAAGACACTTCTTCCAAGCACTTTATCGATCTCAAATCTAAGGGAGGCTATACTCCCCAGGAATATACTTCTTCCAATTTACCAGTCATTACAACTGGAAGGCGGTGATGACTACAACTAGTCCACCTCTCTGGGCCCATACTCCACACAGGAGGACTCTCCAGATAGAAGAACATCCCACACAGGGATCCACTCCACAAAGGAGCACTCTCCACACAAGAGAACATCCCACACAGGGATCTGTTATCACATTATAGTAGTTGGGCTACCATATTCTTCTGATCAGATTCCAGTCCTTTTTTCAGCCAGTCCTTTACACTGAGATGCTTGAGATGAGCATCAGATGAGCATTTATTCCAGGATCACTCATATTTCAGAGCAGACCATTTTGCAGTATGATCAGCCTTATGCCATGACTGAGTCTCAAGAACTCAGATTTGTTGACCGAGCCATTTTTGCCATACAGAGTAGCATGCAGTGCCCAGAGTTGCAGCAACAGGTTTCCAGTTGGCAGATGATGATTCAGGTGATATGTACAGGTATATGGCCAGGCAGGTATATGGTTGTGTATTGGTTTATTATTGCATTGTTGGTTATCCTTATGGCTTGATTTAGCATTTAGTGGTTATGACCTAGCGGTCTATTTATATATTATGGACATGGTTGTTAATTATATCTATTTAGTCATGCTTGCTTAGAATGTATGAAGTTCTTGTCTATACTCATTGGTTTAACCCTCCCTAGGAGAATGGAGGTGATCATTCCCACCAGTTTCTAGCTTGCTAGTGTTGGCTCCACCTTTTTACTTCCTTCATCCATTCGTCACCATCCAGTCTCATTGTTTCCTTGACTTACACCTTAGCCTATGATATGGAGGATTCCCATTGGATAGCATCCCTGTTTAGTTGTGTCTCGGCTCTGAGTTGTGTAAGTTGTGTTGGCTAAAACCTGAAGCAGATAAGACTACCATCATTACATGTCTGTGGAAATTATTGTATATCTTTTTGTAAATGCCCATTGAAATGAAAGTCAAAACCTGTGTTTCTAAACACAATGAAATAAGGGCTATGGAAATGACTGAAATGTAAACTCCCCAATGAAGGGAAATGAAAGGCCAAATAAAAGCAATGGTTAAATGAATGTGAAATCCAAAGATTGATGGCCAGTGAAATTAAATGAATGAAAGGCCCAAAAAGCAATGGTTAAATGTATGCTATATCCAATGATCTGTTGGCCTTAGACTGTAATGATTTATTCCTCATTAGCCTGCGGGTTGTGATATGAGATGGAGTAAGGGACAGCTAATTCTAAGTGTCCCCTAGAGTCTCAAGTTACAGTTTGTCGGACACCTAGTCATGGCGGCTCTAAAAAAGATCCTCACGGAGCTGTATCAACATGGATGTGAGTTGTAGACTTCTACCAAGGTTGAATAAGCACTTCCCAAGCAACTTACCCATTTGTGAGACACTGCCATCCCCTATGTTATTTTTATCCAGCATATGCTTGAGTGTCCTTTGTCCAAAGTATCATGGTGTTAAGATTGTTTAGTCATCCCTTAGCCTTGCCTTCCATCCATCCATCTTCACCCATTACTAGCAAATTGATCACAGCCATGAAGTGAGTATATTCTTGAGGTTCTGTTCTGAGCTATAATTATTATTATTAAAAGTGTACATTGAATATCTTGTTTTAACTGTCAATGAATGCTACTATATGTTTACAATCTTGTTATTTGAATAACTTATGAAGCATGTCATATCCAATTACACTTACAGCATTTGTTGATGTTAGCCTTGGTCATATTATTGGTCAGTTTGACCTGGTCAAACCCAGTTTGACCTAGTCAAACCCAGTTTGACCAAGTCAACCATAGGACATGGGATGTATTAGACCAATGATGATAGAGATGGATGATATATGGTCTAACATTGTCCACCAGGTGGTTCCATGCAGCAGTTACAGGTTTCAAATGATGAATTGGTATATTTTTATGATTTTGATCATTTACAGATTATTATTTTTAATTTGTCCGGGCATGGTTATGGTATTATATGATTATACACTTATCCACATGGTGTATGAGTACACATTATTAGTATATTTGGATCTTTTGATTCCATTGGGATGCTCAGTTTGCAGTTTCGGGCAGTTTCAATTGAGTAATTCTTCAGTTTATCATTATGGTGCAGATTTGCCATTAAAAATTACCTGGCAGAGCAGTTTGACTTTGTAATCCTTTCACCTAGGGTGCTACAGAGAGAGTATGGGGCCCAGCCATTGGTTTATACTATATTACCATACTCCCGGACAATTTGATGCAGTCAATTTTAGTCCCAGGTGACCAGGCAGTGAGTTACAGGCATTTCTATCTTTTACAGCTGATTTATAGAGGCATAAAAATGGTAAAATTGGCTACAGAGGAATTCGATTTGGGCTACTGAGGCAAGGAAATGGCATGAGGTTGGTTGATATGATGTGTGTGATGTCTTCCCCACCTTCTAGAGCAGTTGCAGCATCCAATGGGACCCACACTCATTCTCTGGGCTTGTTTTGATGTTTGTATTGTGTCTTTGAGGGCACACGACTTGGCCACGTGGTCACATCTTTGTACTTTGATGATGTATTTGATGATATTGTGCCATGGGGACACACTAGGGAGGAATTATATTCCCCCCTAGACCCACCATGAGCTTCATGTTATGTTTCCTAGTCACTTTATGTGGGATGTCCTCCCTAGGGCGATCTGACTAGTGTGGTTCTTATGTTTTGGAGTTGAACCTTGTACTTTATTGTTGAGCTCATCTCAACCGTTGATTATCACTTACGTATCTTTTAATCTTAGCCACTCATTAAAAAGGTGGTTAGGGTTTTGGTCTCTCCCATTCCTATTTAAAGGAAAGACCCTCTCATTGTAAAGGAACCTGTTATCACCTAAACTGTAGTTACCCCTATGGATGTATCCACTCATGGATGGCAATAGGGAAGAGCAACTCAAAAGGTGCAACCACGATCACCTCAACCTCCAATATATGGTTGTCACACCAGTCGAGGCAACCTTCACTTTATGTTATCTAGCCTAGACAACAAAGGGGGAGACCCGATCTACTCCCGACAGGAGAGATCAAAACCAAGACACCAAATCAAGTTAACTCTAAGTGAAGTAAGGTGTATGGTTTATCCTAGACCTAAGGATGAAGTCACAAGACAAGTGAGGGGTTCAATGAGTATAGCTTTAGTTCATTGTTGATGTGAGAGTGACTTATAATATTTGAAATGAGATCCAGGATTAAAGTACTAGTCAATGGGAGAAAATCCACTGCCTTGGGAACCGTGTCCAATGCAGGGTAGTTTAGGGGTTGAATTGGGGCTAACTAGTACAAGTGACAAGCTTGATCATGCAGTATGATGGCATCAAAGGGTTTAGCTCACCTTTCAAGGGTCAAACCACAAGTTAATCTAACAATCTAGGAAAGTCGAATTGACTTGGAGAGAGACCAGTGCCTTGGGAATTGGGATAATGGAGTCAAAGTAAAGTTAACTTGTGGTTAAGGAGTCCTATTTCATGAGACAAGTGGGCAATTAAAGTCTTGATGGATGAATAGGTCTAGATCTAGGTTTGACCTAAGTGGACCACAATCCCTTAAAACAAGGAATGCTATCCCCAAGGCAAGATTTGACGAGGTGACCTACTAGACCTAGGTTTTGAATTACTCCCGTTCCAAATCCACTGAAATCTCAAGTACCCATGTCCTAGAAGTGGGCCAACTCACTTCTCCAAGGTGGTGCAACTTTACCCAAGGAGGCCTAAAAGTGGGATAAGTGGGGTCAAGACAAATCCAATGGCATCCAAACTTTAGATCCAAGTGGTTTAAGCAAGTGAGAGTATGGATCTACAATTTCAAGGCAATCCAATGGTTAGATCTTACTAGATCTGAGTTTGAAGATACCAAGTGGTCCAAAATGGGGATTAAATCCCTTAAAATGTGGAATAGGGCCCACAAGGTAGAAATCAGAAAAGTGACAATCTGGGGGTAGGTTATTGGATGTGTAGATCATGAATCAAGCGGGATCTCAACTACCCACATACTAGATCTAGGTCAACCCACCAAACTAGGAAGTGCGCCCTTGCTTGGAGAGGTTAAATGCCTTGGGAAGAGGGTCAAATGGAGGCCAATCCTCACCAAACTATAGATCCGAGATGTCGTGGATACTATAGAGGTGGGTTTTCAATATCTTACCCAAGAAGCCACTAGATCTTAGTAGATCTGAAAGAATGTAAAAATGGGGGTTTTGATTAATTAGGGTTTTAAATGTTTTAGACAAGTGGATAGATCATGGAGATAGAAATTACCTTGAGATCATACCTGAGTGATGTGACTGAGATGCCTTGATGTTGAGGAAGATTCCCGCAGAGATCAAATGAGAGATTGTTGATTTTGCTTGCCATATTGATGCCCTAGCCCACAAGTGCGCCCTCCTCTACCTGTCAATCCAAGGAAAATCGATTTCAATCAGAGAGGTCAAGTATGGAGGAAATACAAGTAAAATGCAATGATAACATAGAATAGAAGGTCTTGGGACAGTAATACTCCCTGTTACCAACGAAGAGATCCAAAGAAGAAGTAGGGAGAGTCTTCCCCTACCAATACTTCCTCCTCAAAGCAAATCGGCCTCCACCTGTAGATGCAAAAATGTGGTACAAAAGATATGGCAAAACAAGATCTCCAATATTTCAGTGCAAAGGAAGAACCAACGAACGAACACCAAAAACATTCACCACAACACTGGAGATAGATGCAATAATAATTTTCTATTCCAATAACCCAAAGCCACAAGTCCCTTTACAATGAGAAGCTCTCTCCTTTAAATAGGAAGGAGAGGCATCAAAATCCTAACCACTTTTTGAATGAGTGGCTAAGATTAAAAGATACAAATGTCTAATCAATGGTTGAGATGAGCTCAACAATAAAATACATGGATCACTAATAAAATATAATATAAGTGAACAAAATCGCCCTAGGAGAGGGGAATCCCACCAAATCATGATGACAAAATATAATAAGAATCTCATGGTGGGTCCAAGGGGTAATTTTAGCCACCCTTGGTCAATCCCCATAGCACAATAATAATAAAATAGTCATCAATATACCAAATCGTGCCTCCATGGTCAAATCGTAGGCCTCAAAAGACCTCAGAAATCATCAGAAAATGCCATAAGTGATGGATGCGGGGGCCCCGATGAAGCTGAAACTGCTGGAGGTGGTGTGGAAGACATCAACCCATCATCACTGATCATCCCATGCCAAGACATTGCCTCAGTAGCCCAAATCGAATTCCTCAATAGCCATTTCTACCAATCCTGAAATGCCTCGGGAAGCGTGAAACTGCCCCAAACTGCCTCCTGGAGTGCCTGCGCTGTCAAGGTGAGGGCACCAATGTGTCCGGGAGGGGGGTAATATGGTAAAAACAAGTGGTTGGACCACCCCCTCCAAGCACAGCGCCCTAGGTCAACCGGATAAAAATCACATCTGCTTTGACAGGGTCTCCGACAGACCAAAACTGCACTGGGATAGCCTACTGAGGCTCAATCATCACTGTAAGTGCCCGGAACTGAAAAAAAACTGTCTCATTGGACTCAGAAGGTCCAAATCCATCCAAGATGTGTACTCATACACCATATGAGTCTCTGCATGATCAATATATATATCCAATATACCGGAACAGGTGAAATAATAATAATCTGTAAATGATCAAAGAATGTTGTAAACCATGAATCATCATCATAACCCTGTAGCTGCTTCATAGAATCATCATGTACATGTACATAGACCATATATCATCACAAGGTCCAACCATCTCATGTCCTATGGTTGACCTTGGTCAAACTAGGTTTGACCAAGTCAACATGACCAAATATAACTCAGATCTATCATCAGAAGCTGCTGCAAAGTGTCAAAAGTTAATGCATGCTCTACAACTTATTCAAATAACAATTATAACACAAAGTAATCATTACTGGCGATCTAAATCCAAATATATAATGTCATTAATTATTATTATTACTCAGACCAGACTTTCAAAACCATACTCACTTCATAGCTGTGATCAATTTGCTAGTGAAGGGTGAAGGCTAAAATAACTGGCTAGGCTAAGGGATGACTTGACCGACTTAACTTTGTGACACTTTGGCAATGGGAAAGGGAATACACACCATAGTATATACTGAATGAGCAACAACACAGGGAATGGCGGTGTCTCACAAATGGATAAGTTGTTTAGAGAGTGCTTATTCAACTTAGGCATCATGTCTATATCAAGTTGATCCAAGTTCATTAGGATCATTCAATTTCATTTCATGGCCTTTTTGGCCTACATAACCCTTCGGATCTCAGGTGTGCTGATAAGCACAACTAGTTGCAGCTTGCATCCAGGGCATGTTTTTCATACATATATAAGGTCAGCAATTGTTTAGATATAGCTTTTAAGAATCATTGCTTTTTGGACCTTTCTTATACTCTTCGAGAAGTATTTTTTAGCAATTCATCGCTCTTGCCCTTTTTAGTTTCCATGGGCGAATTTATCAGTTTCTATAAATAGTACATGAGCTTTCAAGTTTTAGCCAACATCTCAAGTGACTAGGGGGAGTTCGAGCCAATGCCAAACATCGGGATAACCGACCAGAAGGATTTAGGCCTACAATCCAACTCACCAAAGGTAAGTTTTGTCACCAACTCAGAGCCGAGACACAGTAAACAGGGAAGCTCATCCAATACAGAGGCTACAGTGGGGAAAAGTCCTCCATGCCACTAGTCAAGTAGTAAGTCAGGGTGATAAACTAAAAGGTAGGCAATGGATGGATGAAGACAATGAATAATGGAGCCAACACTAGCAAGCCAAGGTATGGTGGAATGATCACCTCTATTCTCCCTAAGGAGGGTAAAACCAATGAGTACGAATAGTGAACTTCTAAGTCTGAGTAGGGACAATATAATATATATAATAAGATCAACCAGGTCCACATATCTATATGATCGCCAGATCATGACACTAAGTGCTAAGACATGCTATAAGAATAAGTATAAAAGCAATATAACCATAACACAATGATATACCTGCTGAGTCATATACCTAAATGCTCATCAATCTGAACCATCATATGTCCTCTGAAACTGCTACTGTAACTCTGGGCACTACTGACTGCTCTGTACAACTGGTATAATGGCTACATCGGTCATCTCTCTGAGTGTCCCGAGACTCAGTCATGGCATGGGGAATACATACTGCTGTCCAAAATCTGATAGTGATCCAATATAGATGCTCATCTCAGCATCTCAATGTAAGGGAACTGGCTGAATAGTGTACTGGAATTAGAAAAATAATGTATGGTAGCCCGGCTACTATATATGTGATAACAGGACCTTTGGCTCTTGGAATTTGACAATAGAAGAATTATTTGCAGATACTTTCGGATCTTCTTTGATGTGATGCTCTTAGATATTGATTGTAAAGTCTATTGTCACCTAGCATTTAGAGTTTTGTGGTGAATCCAAAATATTTGTGGAAACAGTGTTTTATCTACAGGAGGGCGACTTCACTTGGGCGTTTTTGCAGGGGGCTCCTCAACTCGTCTCACTTGGATTTGCTTATATCAGGGGGTTTTCAACAATGTTCCCCCAAGTTTCCGGGTCGCGGGGACGCGGGGGCGGGGAAACGCAGAAACGACATATGTAGAAGTACCCCCCCAAATTTTAGGAAACGTCGACGGGTACGTCGAGGTCTTCAACGTAGGGGACCCCACCAGGAATACTACAAAATTCTTAGTAGAATACATAAAAATTGAAAGTTAGAGCATAAGTCATTAAAGTCTTTAATTTTATAATCTAAAGATTAATACAAGTTTACAGCATACATCAAGTGAAATAAACTGAAATACAACCATACATAAGCTATAACTGATAAAACAAATTCAAAAATACAACCATATTTAATAGCGAAATGAAATTGAGGCTACTGAGAAGGAAAATAGTGGATAGCGTGGCCCTTTATCATTTAATTTTTTATTTTTTGGTAAAAATTTGTCAAAGGAAACGTGGGGACGCCATTTTTAGGAAGGAAACGTTTCCCTTTTGTGTTTCCTTGAGTTTCCTTCAAATGGGGACGTGGGGGAGACGTTTCCAATGGAGTTTCCAAGTTTCCGAAACGTGTGGGGGCGTGGAAGTTTCCTACCCTTGGGGACGTGTACCTATGTAACACTGGTTTTCAATAGTTTCATTGTGATCTTTGATTTCATCTTGATATGTATCTTGTTGCATTAGTCATTTTCTCTTGATGCTTCGAATCTAACTTAGGTAGTTCATTGTGCAGGAGAGGAGGGCACATTGGCTTCTTGGGGAAAAACGATTTCACTTGGACACTCACTCAAACTACTTCAAATTGATCGGGAAGGCATAGATCATCAATATTAAGGTATCCGCAAGACTATCCGGGTCATATCTACTTTTATTTTAGTCATTTTTGGGTTCCAGTCCATTGGCCATCTTCATTTACAGTTAAAACCCATTAAAATTAATCGAAAAATTGTCTGGCTCAAACGACTTAGTTTACTGGCAAACCATTTCTAGGTATTTTGGCTTATGCATATCCCTAGGTGGGTTCTCCTAGGCGTCATCATTGGAGGACTCATGTGGCCTAATTCCCAAGGCACTAGTCTTCTAACCCTTACGCATTCCCTGTGTGACTGGTCTTTCCTGTCGGTTGATCCATGTTTGTGAGCTTGCATACCTTGACACCGTCAAATCTTTCATCCAAGCTGTGTTAGAAAGCCTAAGCCTTCAAATCCACTCTTTGGGGCACTTTCCCTGTTTTAAGGGTCACGTTTCCCAAGGCAGTTGATTTTGATCATTTGTACTAGCACCTGAATCCTGGAATCACTTTTAATTATTGAGTCACTGTGTCTAATTATCTTCTTACATTTCTTAAGCCTCCACAGTGACCTTATTTCCTTAAATCTAGGGTTCTACACCTATCACCTTACGTACCCTATTTCCATAGCTTGATCTGTTGATCTGGTTAGATCTCTCCTGTTGGGAGTAGATCAGGGTCTCCCCCTTTACTATTTCTGGCTTTGGTAGTATAAAGTGAAGGGTGCCTCGATTGGCGTGACAACCAATCCTTTTGGGAATCGAGGCTCTCGTGGTTCACCACTTTGGTTGCCTATCCCCTCTACCATCTTTTATAGGATCCACCATTAGGGGCAACTACAAGATTGGTGATAACAAGATCCACTCCACAAAGGAGTACTCTCCACACGGGAGAACATCCCACATAGGGATCCACTCCACAAAGGAGTTAGGCAAAACTCTTGTGCCACATCAATAGTCACACCGGTCATCAATCGTCCTTCCTGAGGAAGAGAATCTCCACCACTCCAAGCCTTTCACGGAAGTATGCAAACTTCACTTTGGACAGAGGCTTGGTAAGGATATCTGCAATCTGTTCATCTGTGGAGATATACTAGAGCTTCACTGCTCCCTTCTGAACTATGTCTCTGATGTAGTGATATCCGATCTCAATATGTTTGGACCTGTCATGGAACATAGGGTTCTTTGAGAGATTTAAACAGCTCTAGTTATCACAGAATATCACTATCACATGAAGCTCATGACCATACAAATTTGCAAGCAGTTTTCGAAGCCATATTGCTTCCTTACTAGTTGCACTGGCTGCGATGTACTCTGTCTCTGTTGTACTGAGTGTCACAGAAGGTTGTTTCTTGCTAAACCAAGAAACCATAGCTGATCCCAAGCTAAAACAGCACCTAGAGGTGTTCTTTTTGTCAACTGCACTACCAGCCCAATATGAATCTGTGAAGCCCACCAACTTCATTCCATTATCTAAGGTATATCTCAATCCATAACCAACTGTACAGCAAAGATATCTCAACACATGCTTAGCTGCTACCCAATGTACTTGTCTTGGCTCGACCATGTGCTGACTCAACGTATTCACTGCATAACAAATCTTTGGCCTGGTATTAACTAGGTACAACAAGGAACCAATCAACTGGCGATACATGGTGGGATCCACTAAATCTGAAGATATGGCAGAATCATGTAACTTCTTCAGATTTGCCTCCATAGGTGTAGCCATGGACTTACAATCCATCATACCAAATCTATGCAAGATCTCAATAGTATACTTCCCTTGTCCAAGGAAGATCTCATCAGGTCCCTGCCACACCTCTAAGTCCAAGAAATAACGCATCAAACCTACGTCTTTCATTTCAAATTCACAGGTCAACTCCCTCTTGCACCTGACAATCAGACTCTTGTCCCCTGTGAGAAAGAGATCATCAACATAAAGTACTAGGATCAAGGGACAATCTTCAACAACCTTGTAATAAAGGTTCTGATCTGCTTCACTTCTGGTGAAGCCTAACTCTGTCAAGTATCTGTCAATCCTCGAGTACTAGCCCTGGGGTGCCTGCTTAATCCCATAAAGAGCTTTCTTCAACCTGCAAACATGAAACTCCTTCTCATGTATAACAAAACCCTAAGGTTGCTCCATATATACCTCTTCCTCAATTACACCATTGAGGAAAGCAATCTTTACATCCATCTGATGTAATTTCCAACCCATGACAGAAGCAAGAGAAATAATGGACCTGATAGTAGAATACCTAGCAACTGGAGCAAATGTCTCATCATAATCTATTCCCTCTTTCTGAGAGAAACCTTGGGCTACGAATTTGGCTTTGTGCTTCTCGATGCTGCCATCTACAGCATGCTTGATCTTGAAGATCCAAGGAGAGGGCACATTGTGCTACTCTGATCCTGCAATAAAACCACCTTTTCAATGTCCAAAACATACATCACTCCCTGAAGGACATGGTTGAGAATGATAGTCGAGATCCACCCTAGGAGAGGGTAAACCCAATTGTTCAACATCTACAACAGAAATCTCCATATGTAACCCCATAGCATCATCAATGGTGAGTGAGTATGGCTGAACCAAATCCTAAGAGATTTCACCAAAGGTAGGCTTTCCAGGGTCTTCAAAATTTACCATTTCCTCATTGGAAAAATCATATATGGGCTTTCCAACAGATTTCCAAGAATCCATACCCATATCACGCTCATCAGGAAAATGCACATTCACTTCTGTGGCAATCATCATCAATAGCAAAAATATCCCCACACCTATCATCCTCAGAAATTGTCTTCAAGAGTAAAATAGAGAGGAAGGCTCACCAAACCTCCGTCATCCTGAAGAGAACAAGGAAATGCATCAACCATGTATTCATCAATCATATCTTCACCATTCTTTTCAAGAGCTTCTTCATTTTGTTCTTGATCTTCAAGAATTTCTTGGACAAAGTCTTCTTCATGTTGTTCTAAATCTGCATAAAAAACCAGTTGTGTCTTATCCAAGCTGACACCCTCTTCAATTTCATACGACATGAAAAGATAACGGTCATCTTCTTTCAAATCTAAGTGCCCCAAAGGCTCAAGTACAACACTCTCGCCCCTAGAAGAATCATAAATGGGAGGGCCAAGAAAGCTCCAATAATCATCGTCTTCCTCGCCACACACAGAAGCACTGCCATTGTCTTCCAAAAGGCCCAAAACATCATGAGAATCTTCTAAACTATGGTAAGGAGAACTCACCATTTCCTCACTTTCTTCACTTAAGGCTTCTTGTTCTACAAACTCTTTCTCTAGGTCTTCATCACGGGTTTTCTTAACTTCACTTTCCAGATCACCTTCATTTTTATTTTCAAGATTACTCCCTTCTTCAATCATATGACTCGAGATGTCGTCATCTTTAGCTTCTTCAACAAAATCTTGAATGTAATATTCTTCAACAGTGGTCTCCTCATGGGATTTTTCTGAGCGTTGACATCTGTCATGGGACTCTTCCACAATTTCTTCATCTTTTATCAACGAATTAGAATAGTTTTCTTCCTTCAAGGGCAACTTGAGACCTTCTTCAACAATCTTTTGTGCATCATAGAATTTCTTGATCGTTTGAATGGTGGGTAGCCATTGGTCAATGTTGTTGGAACTACAAAATGCCTCCAAAAAGACTGCAAAAGATGTAATTTTTCTTTTCCCAAGAGATTCATACCACCATTTGGCATAGTCCTTGAAGCCAGATGAGAGATAATCCATCATATCATCTTCATAAGGATGCCATTCACTTTTGTAAATATGAAAAAGGTCACAAGATAAGTTGAACCTGAATCTCCATTGCCATAAAACTTTGGAGTATCTCGGAATGCTACATCTAGCATTTCATGAGGGAGAGTCTAGTGTAATGTTTCGTTTTGTTAAACCGGAACAACTGACATGCAGAGCATACAATCCATAACTCAAGAGCATGCAAGCATGCATCAATTAAGTTGCATGCATGAAAAAAGTGAGTTGCATGCAACTCAACTTAATAAAAGAAAGAAAAGAAAGTCAGGACATGCAAAAGTTAGGGCATGCAATCTCAACATGATAAAAGAAGGAAAAAGCGAGTTGCTCGGTATCTATTGTTATTATTCACTGTTGAAAATTGGCCTGAGAGCTCTCAAAGCTGATTTAGGGTTGAGGGCGAATTGCCCTAGCCAACATTGGTTTCGACGGTGAAATCTATCTATCCTAGTCAATTTCCTGGATAGATCATTCAGATCTTATCATTCTGGGCTTCATCGTGAGAGGGTTTATGAAGTTTATGAGTAGGGTTCGAGTCATCTTAAATCTAGGCAAATCATCATCATGAGGGATTGTTATTGAAAGCGAAATTTGGTAGTAAGGGCATCTCCCTCTCTTAGAGAACTGACTACAAGAGGGTGCAGAGATTGAAGTTATCATGATCCTGTTATCACATCCATAGTAGTCGGGCTACCATGATTGCAGAGCAGTTCAATGTATATTTTTGAGCTTGGCCTTTACACAGTTTTAGTGAGATCAGCTATGATAAGCAGTATTATTGATGATCACTCACACATCAGAGCATCCCCAAATCAGACATGCAGGACAACTTATGCCAAGGCTGAGCCTCTTGACCTCAGATTTGATGACCGAGATGACCTTTTATCCCATACAGAGCAGTGTAGTGCCCAGAGTTTCAGCAGCAGTGTTTCAGTGGTTACAGGTGATCCAAATAGCAGATACAGGTATATGGCCCAGCAAGTATATGATGTGCATTGGTTTTATTATCTTGCTCTTTTGGTCATTTTGATAGCTTGACATAGTATCTAGTAATCATGATCTGGCAATATATCTATATGAAATGAATATGGTTTTTATTGATTCTAAATGGTTTTATTACTTACATTTAGAACTTAGAAGCCCTTGTTTTATACTCGTTGATTTTACCCTCCTAGGAGTGTGGACATGATCATTCCCACCTTTATGGCTTGCTAGCTTAGGCATCACCTTCACTTTCCCCATCCATCCGTTATCTTTCCCACTTTTGGTTTTTACCCTGACTTACACCTCAGCCTGTGATATGGAGGACCTCCCCACTTTTGCCTTTGTGTTGGATAGCATCCCTGTTAGTTTGTGTCTCGGCTCTGAGTTGGCAACAAAACTTACCCTTTGGTGAGTTGGATTTGATACCTTGATCACTCTAGTCGGTTGCCCCGATGTTTGGTCTTGATTGTAGAAAGCCCCCCTAGTTGCTTGAGTTGTGTCAGCTAAAACATGAAGCAAATTGTACTACATCATTACATATGGAAACTATTGTTATATCTTTTATGAAATCCCATGAGAATACTTTAAAAACTGTGCTTCTCAACACAATGAAAGAGGGTTGTGAAATGAAATGGAAACTCAAATGAAAAACACCCTGGATGAAAGCTTGAGTAGTTGTGCTTCTAAGCACGTGCAAAATCCCCAAAAGGGTTATGAAATGAAATGAATTGGAAACTAAAAGCAACCTAGATGAAAGCTTTAGTAGTTGTGCTTTTAAGCACATGCAAAATCCCCAAAAGGGTCATATAGGCCTAAAGAAAGCAGTGGTTAAATGTATGCTAAATCCAAAGACTGTTGGCCAAGGAAATGAAATGTAATGATTAATTCCTCACGGAGCCCACAGGTTGTGATGTGAGATGGAGTAAGGGACAGCTAATTCTAAGTGTCCCCTAGAACCTCAAGTTACGGTTAGTTGGGCACCCAGTCCATGGCGGTTCTAGAAAAGATCCTCACGGAGTTAATACAACTTGGATGTGAGTTGTAGACATTTGCCAAGGTTGAATAAGCACTCCTCTAAACAACTTATCCCATTTGTGAGACACTGTCGTTCCCTGTGTGTTTATTATCCGACATATGCTTGAGTGTGTATTCCCTTTCCCTTATCCAAAGTATCACAGTGTTGAGTCAGTTAAATCATCCCCTTTGTCCTAGCCTTGCATTCTTCACCCTCACCCTTTGCTAGCAAATTGATCATGTCTACAAAATGAGTATATCCTTGCAGTTCTTTTGCAAGTAAATGATTATTTGAACTTATGCTTGAATTATAATTATCTATTAACTGCCAGTGAAATGATGCTTAATACTTTAAGTCTTGCTATGAGAATGATTAAAAGAGCATGTTTTAACCATTTGCACTTGTAGCAGGAGGCTTTTCTAGCCTGGGTCATATTTTGATCAGTCTTGACCTGGTCAAACCTAGTTTGATCAAGCCAACCTTGGGATCCATGATGAGTTGGACCAGTGATGCTATATGTTGATGATTTATGGTCCTTTGATGCACCTTTAATGACTACATACAGTGGACACAGGTTGCCACAAGGTGTATGGGTACTCATCTCTAGTAGATTTGGACCTTCTGAGTCCATTGAGACAATCAGTTATCAGTTCCAGGCACTCCCCGTGATGATAGAGTCAGATTTCCACTTTTGACCGGTTTTGCCATGCAGAAATGGCCTATCCAGCAGTTGCATTGGGCTAGCACGTTTACCTAGGGCACTACGGAGGAGAGGGGTGGTCCAGCCACTTGTTATTACCATATTAACCCCTCTCCATACATGATGGTACAGTCAGATTTTGTGCCCGGGCATCAGGCAGTGAGTTACAGGCATTTTGATGGTTTATAGGTGGGATAAAACGTCATTGAGAAAATCGATTTGGGCTATTGAGGAAAGCTTTTGGCATGAGTTTTGTTCATAGGTCATATGTGATGTATCCCACTCCTTCCAGATCAGCTTGCAGCATTCAGTGGGGCCCACACACTCTCCGGGTTGTGATTTGATGCATTCTTCTCTCATTGAGGGGGGCACGATTTGATCATTTAGTCACTTGGACATGTTGTTGAGTCATATTTTATATCATTGTGCCATGGGGTGATGTTAGTGAAGGATAATAAAGCCTCCTAGCCCCACCATGTGCTCCTAGTCACTTGTCCTTGTCATCTTATGTGGTACACACTTGTATTTGTCACTTTTATGTGGTGCGCACCCCCCTAGGGCTTCTTTTAGTGAGTGCACACCCCCTCTAGTGAGTTGATCGATGTTATATTGTACCGGCTCATCTTAGTCGTTGATTGTATTATATTTATCTTTTGATCTCAACAACTCATTCATAAAGTGGTTAGGGTTTTGGTCTCTCTCCTATTTAAGGAAGTGGCCCCCCTATTGTAAAGGCATCTTGAGACTTTTGGCTCTTGGTTATTGGAATACAAGAAATATCTTTTGAGTAAATGCTTGGATCGTGAGATGAATGCTTGGCTATGGTGATTGAAACTATTTTTCCATTGCACTGAAGGATTTTGGTAGCTATTTTGCATATTTGTTCCACTATATCGATTTGCAGGTCAAAGAAGACGATTTGGAGGAGTGCGCATTGGTGGGGATGCTCACCCTGCTAGCTTTTGTCAAATCTTGGTTCAAACAGGGAGTGATTTTGTCTTTGTACCAATTATTCTCTATCATTTACTTCTTATTTGCATCTACCCTCATTGTTGTTTGCTAATTGAGCTTTGTCTCCTTGGTTTTGTAGGAAGAGAGGGGCGCACTAGTGGACTTGGGCAAATCGTGTGAGCAAGAGAAACTACCATATCTTTCATTTGATCTTTGCGAGAGTAATCCTCATCACACCGACATTCATTCTCATTATCCAGGTACGCTTGAAAGGTACGTATTTTATTCTTTTAATTTATCCATTTGTCATCTAGATCTCAAACCCTTATCATCAAAACCCTAGATTTTAGATCTGATAAGATCTGGCGATTGCATGGGCTTAATAATTAAAACCCACCTCAATAATAATTAATAAACCAAATTTGGTGGGCATCCGACTCCATTTACCCCCTGATCTAAGGCACTAGGCCTCTCCAAGGGAGGTCGCACTTGTGGGTAGGTGGGCATTTTCCAGATCGATCATGTGGGTATTGCTTGTTCCTCATCAAATTCATAGATCCATTGAGTAGCAACCCTTCTAGTGCCATTTCATCTTGATCTTTACCTTGTGGACCCCATTTTGACCATTTTCCATACTTTAAGGGTGGGCCCCACTTGGATCTTTCTATTTGGCATTAGATCTATCTAGATCTACTTATCTAAACTCATAAGTAGCTTAATCTTTCCTTGGTTGAACATTTATCCATCTTATAAGCCTCTTCAACCAAGCCCTAACACCTTGAGTCCACTTATCCTTCATAGATCTAGATCCATTTACTCTTGACCTTCTCCTATTTTCACTTTCACATTTCCCTAGGAGGTCTTGAGTAGGTTCGCTAACCTTCATTGGTTAGTTAGGGTCTCCTCCTTGGTCTTGCTTAGGCTAGATCTAAAGTGAAGAGTGCCTCGGTTAGCGTGACAACCAATTGCATTGGGAACCATGGCATCTCTTGGGTCACCTCTTAAGTTGTCCAACGCCTCTACCATCCTGGATAGGATCACCTTTTGGGACAACTACAAGCTGTGTGATAACATTTTTGGCGTCGTTGTCAAGGAGGTAGAGGCTTACCTCAGGTGTCTGCGAGTGTCCGTGCGTATTTCATATCTTATCACATTCGGTCTTGTAACTTAGA
Source organism: Larix kaempferi (assembly GCA_027924585.1). NCBI lineage: Eukaryota > Viridiplantae > Streptophyta > Pinopsida > Pinales > Pinaceae > Larix > Larix kaempferi. Next base: position 10,928,109 of record BSBM01000672.1, on the reverse strand, counting down.
TGGTTATCAACATAACCATCTCTTCTCACTCATCTCTCCCCGCTATTTTAACGACATATCTTTCGGTAAACAAGATCAATAGTGTTATCTCTCCAGGAAACTACCTAGGGTTATAAGCTAGGTATGCCTGGTAACTTAAGAAAATATGTGTTTGTGTCTTTTGAAAAAAAGGTGGATCAATGGGATGACTAAATCAGAGTACAGTATTTAGACATTCAGCATGTAAACAGATGAAACAGTGCCTTCAAGAATCGATTGATCAGCATATAATATCAAAGGTGGATGAAGAAAACATGTAACCAAACCAATACAAAGTAGGGCTCGAGATACATTCAAAGAACTGGAATCAAGCTGTGAGCTAAACAATGTAAAGAAACATTCACATTTAAAGCTAGACAACACTGATACAGTGAAAGAGAAAATGACAACTGATATCGAAACTGAAGGAAACCTGTGATCTATATTAGCATAAGAAAACTGAATAAAGTAGCCAATTATTCCATCCAAAATCGAACCATTTAACAGTCTTGGTTCTGTGGCTTTATAGCCATTACAAAATCGTTTTTTCCAGATCCTAAAAGCATGGATCTGTTTAATGAACTAAAGTACTAACTGAAAGTTAAAATCAAAAGATAGGGACTAATCCCTAAAATCATGGACATTCAGATATGGAGATCTCCTTCAACGACTCGATGGTTGGCGAAGTGAAGCAGCCTTCCAAGGCTCGGTGAAATGGGTTGGGCGCACCACAGATTTGATTTTCGTGATATGGTAGTCGACCTTTGCAAAAACAGGCTTTCGGCAGCTAACTATTCTGCTGATTTCGTGCCTTAGCTGCCGGAAGTCAGACCTTTCGGCAGCTAATGAGCTTTGGGGGCCTCGCCTAAGCTGCCGAAAGTCGTAACTGTTTCACAAAATTAAACCCAAACGCTGCTTAACTGATTTTGTGCCTTAGCCGCCGGAAGTCAGATTCTTCGGCAGCTAATGAGCTCTGTGGGGCTCGCCTAAGCTGCCGAAAGCTGTTTCACAAAATTAAACCCAAACACTGCTTAACCGATTATGTGCCTTAGCCGCCGGAAGTCAGATTCTTCGGCAGCTAATGAGCTCTGTGGGCTCGCCTAAGCTGCCGAAAGCTGTAATTGCTTCAAAAATTAAGACCCCAAAACGCTGCTTTCCTGCATGTTCGTGACCAATCGCTAGGACTTCTTTGAAACTGCTCTTTTCCCTCTAGTCACTTGTTTAGTCTGTCTTTGCTGAACCTTCACAGGCTGTTCTTGCTGAGCTTCCACAGGCTGTTCTTTCTGAGCTTCCACAGGAGTTACTTCCTCAGGGATCGTGGCCACCTCAGCCAACGTGTTTAGACCAGATGGTTGTGCTCCTGTTACTGCTGGTTGTACTTTTGTCCCCGACGATTCCTTCATCTTTAACCTGAGCATCCTGAGGTTACGGTAAAGTTTGACATTGTCTTTTATCAGCAATGCGTTCCTCTCGGTTGTTTTCTGGAGTTTTTCGAAGAGTTCCTTGCTCCGATCATGCATTGCCATATTCTTTTCAATTAGCTTTGCGTTGTGCAACTTAACCTGTTCCTCATTATGTCTTGCCTGGGAAAGTTCCTGTAGCAGCTCATTGACTTTGTTGGTCTCTGGTGTGGAAGGTTTGGGACCTGGTACATCAGTCAAGGGAGGGTCTTTACCTTTCTCGAACCTCAATGGCAGGCTCTTGTAAAGGCCATCATCGTTTACATAACTTGTGAAGGCCGTTATCACAGGGTGCTGCACTACCATTTCAAATTGTTGAATCATTTCACAGGAGGTTTGATTTCTATGTCAAACTCAATCAGCTTTGCCACCCACTTACTCCTTTTGCCATTGATGTCAGGCTGTACTAAAACATCTTTGACTGAACTAGAGGGGACATAGGCAATTACCTTGGACTGGAGAATGTAAATTCTGAACGCCTTCAGGGCCTTGATCAATGCATACGCTTGCTTCTCCAAAGGTTCATACTTAAGCTCAGCATCACGGAGTACCCGACTGAAAAAAGCCACAGGCTGCTCCTGTTCATCATCGTTTTTCTGTAAGAGGACAGCTGCAATAGTGTCATGTGAAGCAAATGAAAAGACGAAGAATTCTCTGTCAAAATGTGGACTGATGAGAACCGGGGCTGAAGTGATTGCTTTCTTGATATCCTGGAATGAATCCTTTGCCTGTTTAGTCCACCTGATTTCTGAATCTTTCTTTAGCATGCTGGTAATGTGTTTAGTCAGTTCAGCAAAATTTGAAATAAATCTGCGGATGAAGTTGATAGTGCCAAGAAAAGATTGGACATCTTTCTTGGATCTAGGTAATGACAAATCTAGGATTGCCTCCACCCTCTTTGGGTCAATTTTAACTCCTTCTGCTGAAACAATGTGACCGAGCAGCTTACCTTCTTTGAGTGCAAAAAATGACTTTTTAGGATTCAACGAGATACCATACTTCCTGCATTTCTCGAAAGCTTTTCTCAAATGTAGCAGATGATCTGAATGGCTGTGAGAGAACACCGTGATGTCATCGAGGTAAATGAGGACAAACTTATCCCTTTCTCCAACAAAGGCAATATCCATTGCCCGCTGGAAGGTAGCCCCAGCATTCATGAGACCGAAAGGCATTTTTTGGTACATGAACGTACCCCAAGGAGTTGTGAAGGCTGTCTTTTCTCTGTCCTCAGGATGGACAGCAATCTGGTTGTACCCTGAGAATCCGTCGATAAAGGACATGACACTTGCCCCGGAAACTCTCTGCAAAATATGTTCCATCTTGGGTACCGGGTAATTGTCTTTCCGAGAACACTTATTCAAGTTCCTGAAGTCGACACAGAGTCTGATTTCACCGTTCTTCTTCCTCACAGGGACAAGATTGGCAATCCAATCGGAATATCTCAGCGGGATAATGATCTGGGCCTCAAGCAATTTTTTGATTTCCTTCTCCATTGTGGGCAGCAGCATTGGATTGAATGATCTGAGCTTCTGTCGGAAAGGAGTAGTATCTTTGTTCAGTGGGATCCTATGTTGAATGATATCTGTGTCATAAGTCTTCAGATCTGAATACTTCCAGGCAAATATGTCGGAGAACTCCTTTAAGAGGCCAGCGTACTCAGACTTCTGTGGTTCTGTCAACTGGGAAGCCAAATTCACATATTTTTGATCTGATTCGTTTGCTAGGTTCAAAGGACAGCTATCAGATTCGTCCTCTTTCTTCTCAAGCTTAACAGCAACATCATTGCTATCAAACAGTCTCTCCAAAGGTATCAGCCCTTTCGGGATTCTATTGGAAGAAAGCTGAACTATTTTGTGTGTCCCGATTTTGTCTTCAAACCTGGTTTTTTCTTTGGCAGCCTGTTCATTCTGATTGTCTTCATCAATTTCTAAGTCAGCAAATTCATCTATAACATTTAAAAACCTGGTCAGCTCTGCATCGTCTTCAAACACCTTCCAAAATTCTACATTATCAGGCAGTGAAGGCCGATATTTTACTTGAATCTCGTATGACGGTTTAGGAGGCATAGGGGGAATGAAATTACAGGCTGAAACAGCTAAAGAATCAGCCATTTCGTTCATCAATCTAGGTACATGTGCTATTTTGAATTCAGAGAAAGAAGGGATAACATTGAGTACCTCGTCCCTGTAGGCTTTGAGCCTCACATGCTTTGCCTGAAAAGATTTGTTGACGATCAGAAAATCAGGGCTCCTTTCCAGAATGTGGTGTTTGACGAAGGAGATGAGGAGGATGTTCAAGAACTCGAAGAGGACATTCACTGTGTCGAAGCTGAGTACGAAGAAATTTACTTTTGACCCAAAGAGGGTGGAGGCAATCCTAGATTTGTCATTACCTAGATCCAAGAAAGATGTCCAATCTTTTCTTGGCACTATCAACTTCATCCGCAGATTTATTTCAAATTTTGCTGAACTGACTAAACACATTACCAGCATGCTAAAGAAAGATTCAGAAATCAGGTGGACTAAACAGGCAAAGGATTCATTCCAGGATATCAAGAAAGCAATCACTTCAGCCCCGGTTCTCATCAGTCCACATTTTGACAGAGAATTCTTCGTCTTTTCATTTGCTTCACATGACACTATTGCAGCTGTCCTCTTACAGAAAAACGATGATGAACAGGAGCAGCCTGTGGCTTTTTTCAGTCGGGTACTCCGTGATGCTGAGCTTAAGTATGAACCTTTGGAGAAGCAAGCGTATGCATTGATCAAGGCCCTGAAGGCGTTCAGAATTTACATTCTCCAGTCCAAGGTAATTGCCTATGTCCCCTCTAGTTCAGTCAAAGATGTTTTAGTACAGCCTGACATCAATGGCAAAAGGAGTAAGTGGGTGGCAAAGCTGATTGAGTTTGACATAGAAATCAAACCTGTCAAGCTGGTTCGAGGACAGGGACTCGCTCGGTTATTGACTGAAGAAAATTGCAAGGCATTGAAGATTTATGAAGAGGAGAAAGGTACAGCAGATTTCCAATTTGAAATTTCAGCGAACCAAACGAGGTCAGATTTACAGGTAACCTCTTATATCTCAGAGTGTGAATGGTACAAGGATATTGTTTTCTTTTTACAAACTTTTGCTTTGCCAGAGGGACTCACAAGAACACAGGGAAGAGCTCTTAAGCTTAAATCTACGAGCTTCTGCATCAAAGATAACTTGCTGTTCTGGAAAGACCCTTTAGGGGTACTCCTGAGATGTGTGACAAAGGAGGAGGCTGTCAAGGTAATGACTGAATTTCATGACAGTATCTGTGGCGGACATCACTACTGGAAGACAACCGTCCACAAGATACTGAGGGCGGGTTATTACTGGCCCTGTGTATTTTCTGATGTATTTGCCTTTGTGAAAGCATGCGACAAATGTCAAAGGTTCCAAGGAAAGGGGCAGTTGAAATCTTTACCGTTGAAGCCCATCACAGCTGTTGGTCCATTCCAGCAATGGGGCTTGGACTTCATCGGAGAGATCCATCCTTCATCAAGCAATCAGCACAAATGGATATTGGTTGCCACAGATTATTTCACGAAATGGATCGAAGCCATTCCCACGAGGAATGCTACTCATAAGGTGATTATTGACTTTCTGTTTAGTAATATCTTTTCAAGGTTTGGTTGTCCCATGAAGCTGATTACAGACAATGCTCCTGCCTTTAATGACCGACATTTGGTGAGCTTATGTGAAGAGATGGGGGTAAAACTAGCTCATTCCACGTCATATTACCCACACGGCAACGACGCCAAAATGTTATCTCTCCAGGAAACTACCTAGGGTTATAAGCTAGGTATGCCTGGTAACTTAAGAAAATATGTGTTTGTGTCTTTTGAAAAAAAGGTGGATCAATGGGATGACTAAATCAGAGTACAGTATTTAGACATTCAGCATGTAAACAAATGAAACAGTGCTCTCAAGAGTTGATTAATCAGCATATAACTTCAAAGATGGATGAAGAAAAGGAATGTAACCAAACCAGTACAGAGTAGGGTTCGAGAGACATTCAAGAAACTAATACCAGGCTATGAGCTGAACAATGGAAAAGAAACCATTCAAAGCTAGACAACACAGATAATAGTGAAAGGAAAATGGAAAGCTGACATCAAAACTGAAAGAAACCTGTGATCTGTATTAGCATAAAGAAAACTCAATACAATAGCAGATTACTCTATCCAAAATCGAACCCTCTAATAGTCTTGGTTCTGTGGCTTTATAGCCTTTACAAAATCGTTTTTCCCAGATCCCAAAAACATGGATCTGTCACACTAAAAGATTAACTAGAACAGTAAATGCAGAAAGATAGGGAATGATCCCTAAAATCATGGAAAAGATGAGATGTGGATCTCCTTTCATAGCTCGGTGGTTGGTGAAGAGAAGCTGGCATCCCAAGGCTCGGTGGGGATGAGTTTGGCACATGCAGATTCGACCTAGCTGACGTGGCACTTGAACTTAGAGCTGTTTCCTCAAAAAGATGCTTAAAATCAGCTAAAACGCCCCCCTGACTTAGATCTCGCTCAAAAGCCTCAAGATATTGATAAGATAATTCATAATCCATCTCTTTTGACTGGCCTTTCGCCATTTCAGCTAATAAATCCGCGATCTGGGCGAAATTTGAGAGAATCTGTGAAAACAGGCTTTTGGCAGCTAAGCCTGCTGCCTGTTTCACGTGTTAGCTGCCGAAAGCTGGCCTTTTCGGCAGCTAATGAGCGCTGTGGTGGCCCGCCTAAGCTGCCGAAAGCCTGTAGATTTCCAAAAAACTGCCTTTGGAAAAAATCGATTTTCTCAGCCGTCCGATGTCCGTTTTGCATGTTTAAATAGTCGATTTTGATCTACAGAACATAAGCTATCCATTGGTGCTTTTATATTTGAATTTAGAGCTCTGGAAGGCCGTCGAAATTGCCCCGCAACATCACGCGAATTCAGCAGAAAAATTCCTCTGTAACAGAAGCTTTGAGAAACCTCATACTAAAATCTCGTGATTTAGGATTGAATGCTGACTCTTCCCGATTGAAACGGATAACTGCTCTGATGAAAACACCTCTGAAACGGTTCCTTGCTAGCTTTCCACCACCTGGCCGAAGAAGAGATCCTAACTGAGCTGATACACAAGAAAATGCTGGAATATCGACCATATATGCTTCCCACTTTCAGAAATCGCCCTGACTTTATCAATCTTCAGTTCTGCCTTCCTAATTTGTGTGCTCCTCACAGTCAAATTCCATAACAGTCCGAGAATATCAAAATGTTTCAGCAGCAATTTCTCAATCCACTATAATAATGAGCAAGCAATGCACCATCAATCTTTCCTTTCGGCAGTTACAACAGGCTCGTTTGATGATTTGATGAGTACGAAGCAATCTTTGATTTTTGCACATGGATATGTTTTCGGCAGCTAAACTCATTTTGACAAACCATATTAGCTGCTGAAACTGGCCTGTTTCGGCAGTTAAGTAAACTTCCACAGACTTAGCTGATTGCCGAAAGCTGAAAATTTGAATTTTGAAGCCTAAGACTCACAGAAGTAAAAATTTTACCCATTCTATCACCCAAAAAGACGGTGGTCAATTTGGGAGATAACAAATAGTTTACCTAGCGACTCCGCTGGTGATCGATCCTATCATATCTAGAACCCATGGGTGCATCAATTTGTATTTAAGCTCCTAAATTTTCTAGTAATTGTCATCCATGGTTGCTTTTGAACGGCCAAGGACTTTCGGTCGATTGAAAGTTTTTGACTTCTCAAAAATTGTTGGGTATCCTCATCAAATCCCTCGTCAAGCCCATGAAAGGTTGCCTAAATTCGACGGAAAGTTATGAGGTGTCTGCTAAAAGGCACCTTGACCTCTTTAGGGAAGTTATTAACGAATTATCTATAAGCCATGAGGATGTATGTATGAAACTATTGGCCTCATCTTTCCAAGGAAGAGCTGAGATTTGGTTCTTGAATTTAACGACCAATAGCATTTCCGGATATGACATGTTTGAACATAAATTCTTAGAAGAATGGGGAAATGAATACAATGATCAGATCCAAGATCCAATCCTTCCCCTTTCTGATCCTATTGTTGAAACAATTGATAATCAAATATCAATTGAATTGTCAATATCCGGAGATGACCCCTCCTGCCCAATTTCTTTTGAGGATGAGCCTTCCACATGTAAGTCTATCGAAAATCTTTTTAAAGAGCAAATCCTTAATCATTGCATGGATGATGAAACTTCAAATCAATTCTTAAGAAGCCCTAGTCTTGATCCTAAGGAAATTTCTAAGGTTGATCTTTTGATCAGTAAGTCTATTGAGGATCCTCTCGAAGAGAAACTCCTTAATCATTCTATCATTAGCGATAGTTCAATTTCATATCATCTTGTTGAAGAAGAAGAAAATGGGGACACCAACCAAGGCCCTTTTGAAGTGATTTCATGTGATCATTGTGCAAATAATCAAGATGTTATAAATAAACTTGTTAATTTTCTCCTTGATCAACTCAATGAAAATGATCATTTATCCTCATATAAATTTAATGATAAATCAATGGAAGAACAACCTCAAGATGAGGATGAGTTAGTAAATCACATTAGATGCTCTAATCATTGTTCAACTTCTTATGGTGAATCCTTAATTATTCCTCTTCCATGCTCATCTGTTTCCATCCTTAATCAAGATAACTTGATCCAATTCTTGGAGTTGGATAGTTATGGTGAGTCTTGTCCTCAGGTAGTATGTATTGAATTTGATCAAACCCTTGAAATCATTCCTAGAACAAAGAGTGTTTCTTTGAAAGGATTTTCCTTTTGTCAAATTTCAAGGTCAATTATCATCGATCATGTGGGAGGCAACATAAGTTTTCAATCCACCCTCCCATCCTGTCATTTTGAATCCTTTTGCTTGGGTTTATGTTTGAATAATTTTTCTGGGCTTCTGAGTCATGAGTCTATGGGTTGCAAGGTGGTCGATTGTGGAACATCTTACTCTGTTGTCTAGTCATCTGCGGTTTATTCCACTCGTTGCTTAACTGAGAATCTTTGTAAAGATCATTTTCACTTTTTCTCGGTTATAAAGCAACAATTGGGGTTAATCTTGTTTGTCAGGTTGTTAATTTATGATTTGTTCCCAATTTGTTTTGTCGATGGTCATAATTCAAACAAAGTTGAATATGCGAGAGGAGTGAAGAAAGTAGTTTGAGTCAAGGGAAGTTGAATCATTCATCAGATATTTTCCCTCCATCCATCTCGAAGATTAAATTGCATAATTTTTATGATCCTATCAATTCTTAATAGCGGATGTTTGCGACAGTCAATCTTCTCCTTGGCATGATTTCATGTTGCACCATTCCAATCCTTTTTCAATTTTTGAACAAGTCAGGAGGATTGTGATATCAAATTCATTAATCTTTAATCCAATCCCGACTTGCTTTATTAAAGAACATCAAGGAAAAATCATTAATCTGTTTGATGAATGGTTGCACTGGATTTATGATTTTACTTAGCATTTGTCTAACTGGTTATATTAGGGTAGGTAGGCTTATGAATAAGCTCGCCTGAGCAATAGGTTTTGAGTGTTTTTCTGTTTCTTTTCATATGTTTTTCTTTTGAACTTAATGAGAAATCTGCACTTTATGGTTCTAAATTTTAATTCTAAACTTACTGATGCACAATTTATCATCGTATGATTCGTATCATGTATGATTGTAATTTGTATCTTGTATGAATATATGATGTATCAGTATGAACTATGAATCATGATGTATCAATATGTTCTATAACATGTCCCCCGTGTCCTATTTCCAGGCTCACCATGTCCCATGTCGAATACTCATATTTATGTGTCCTCTATGTCCCATGTCATCGTGTCATGTGACGATTCATCACCATTCATCGAACCATCAAATAGATTAAGTGGGCCTAGTGGTTGAGAACATGTGTTTACTCCTAGTAAGTCATAGGTTCAAATCCAAAGGGGGTAGGGTATGTACACCTCCGTAGACTTTAGTAGTCAAATCGCTGCATGGAGGGGGGTCCCTTATCCCAGAAACAAGGGTGTCTCGTACACCAATTTGGTGTCTGGCTTGGCTGTGACCTTAAAATTAGATTATTATTATTATTATTGTATCTCTTCATGTATTTTCCATAGTGATATTTCCTTAATTGTACGTCCTGTTATGAATTATTTCCATACTATCTTGCTGTATGATTCTCCAATGGGAGGGTCCTGATTGTCATTTGGAGGATTCTGCTTCTACAGAGTGTTTGTATTCATTTTTCAGTGATTTGATTCTTCGTGTTGTCTTCTATCATTATTATGATTTGATCCCTTGCCTGCTTGATTGTGGGTCATCATTTTTCTTGGTGGCATTTTTCCCAATGTCTGCTTTTTCCACAGTCAAAACCCTATACTACCTCTTTTGCAATAGGGTTGCCCCCCAAAACTGTTATTGGAGTTCACCCATCAGGACACTGTCCCAGTGTCTAGTGATATGATTCCCTGAATCTACAATGAGGGATGTGAATTCGATGTAATGCCCCTCACATGTTGCCTACTAAATGGTCACCATGCTCAAAAATACATTCATACTTTAATCTACCATTTAGTTTTTATTGGACAAAAAGCAATTATTGGAATTATAACAATAGTATAACACATCAATCGGAATTTAACATTGCCATAATACATTCATTGGAAACAGTGCTATTCATTTCATATAAAAATAATGCATCCCATAGAAAGCACACTAAACATTTATAGTGGGAAAAACCTCCAAGATTGAGGAAAAGACCCACTCTTCAATAATAATACTAATAGCTATCTCAATCTAGTTTGTTACAATGACCCGATAACTCCTTTCTCCAATAGCATTAGAACTTAGAAAAATAAAGACTCATACAACAACATTCATCCTCTTAGTTTTAATCATCTCTATTTAATATTGATACATAGTCATTGCTTGCCCTAGACAGCCCAACGACTAGGCAAACGCTGTATGTGCTTGTCTTGAAAAAAAAGAAAGAGCTTCTCAACAAAATTGAAAGCTTTTACACCCAACAGAAAATGTATGAAAGGCCTAGATTTGTAGTATTTATAGTGATCAAGTAATCGTGTCTTATGTTGGCCCAGTATTTCAACTTGACGATCGTATGTGTTTATCGTTGTAGTAAGGGGAGTCCAGTCAAGTATTCCCCTGAGTCTAAATTTTGTACTCAGACGGCTCAGTTTTTCGGACATAAACTTCATTTCTATTCTGTGAACATGGTCTGTATTTTTGCACAATAAAGATGCATAATGCTAACTCTATTCTTACAGTAGTTTTCCTAATTTGAGCCATAACAGTAGACAGTTTCATTGTGTCTCTCCTATAATAAAACAGATTTCCACTATAACATTTTTCATGGTCAAAATCAACAGTAATTCCCTTCTGAATCAAAAGTGCTATGAATTTTAAGACTTCACCGTAATTCATCCCCCCTACACATTATATAAATAAAGGCACAGGACGCAACCAAATTCAAGATACACTAAACTGACAAACAGAATAGATATAGAGAGCAGAAATCAGGATGAAATGAAACCCACACTCAAAAGACTGATTTGATCACAAATTGTGCATGCAGTGCAGCATATGTGCTCATTACAAGAAAAGGTAAGCAGATTAACAGCACTTGCCACTGAGGCAATGAGTACTTACTGAAGTGCCTACAGGTTTGTCAAGAACAACATATGATTCAGTCTCTGCTATAACTCTGGATAACCAGTCAACCTCATAGCACCTGATTACAAATCATTCAGAACTATTAGCATTGACATAGAGAATGATATCAATGTTACATTGACTATTTTAACAAGCAAGTTCAAAACAGAAGCCTGCCAGTCATACAGCAAGTTCTGCCAAGTAAACTATAGTTTCCAGGCAATTTGGATCCTAGGATATTTATATTTGTGATGGTATAAAACATCAAAGCAAACCTAATTTTGATTTGAAAAGAACCTGTTACACCTAGGATGTTAATCATTGAAGTTTCTACCTTGGAAATCGCTTTGGATGCACATGAACACGTAAATATGACCCAGCTTCTACATATTCAGTGGCATTGGTTATTCTGAAGGTTTTCTGTGCCTCTCTAACAGTTTTTCCTTTGAGAGATGCTCTCTTCTTCAATGCAGCGGGTGCAGTTACTTTTTTGAAGAGCTGAACTTGTTCAGCAGTTGCAGTTGGAGGGGGGGTCGGGCACACTAAGGCACAATAAACTGCTCCAAAATGAATGAGATCTGCCACATACCTTCAGAAACAAAAGAAAGTTCTCATCTAAAATTTATATTGTCTGGTACATATTCAGTCTGTTCAGTCATAAGCAATATGAGATAATAATTTTTCCTTACAAATGTGGAAGATTTAGTGCTTGACAAATAAGCTCAACAACATTTCCTGTTTCCTCCATCACCAAGTGTTCAATCCTTGAATTCTGGCTTTGTGATGGGCAAGGAAGCAAGCGGTTGTACTCAGGATACCTGTGCCATGATAACAAACCAATTTAGAGGAAAAAGTCGAGGTTATTGTACAAAATGCCACAGATAGGACAAAGGAAAGGAGAATCTGAAAAGAAAGCATTCTTCATAACTAAGTCACATAAAGAAATTATACGAAACATTCATCAATCCAACAACTCAAGTATAGATCTGGCATCTTGAAGAAAATAGATTAAGCACTCTAGCAATAATATTGTTTCCTTTGCTCAGTGCCTTATCTTGAGTGGTTGATTGCTTTGAACTTCGTGTAGTTGGTCTTGGGTCAATCCCCCTCATTTATTTATTAAAATTCCACTCTATACCTTGTTTTTTTTTTAAGATTTATGCAAGGGTTTACAAATTGCATGTTTGCTTGCCTCTTATTATTGATTTTTTGTGGGTCATAGAATGATTTATAGGTCTAATATTTTTACCAGTGTTCTCTTGCGTTCACTTTTTTCAGTCTTTTGGCCCTAGTTTTGAAATTTTAAGTTGAATGTTGCCTTGCCAATATGCAGGAGGTTTTGGAACCATTTTGGTAGTATACTGAACTTGAAGATCGGACAAACCATAGAAATTGAATTGTAAGTTTTAAGGACATTCCATGACAAGAGGCATCAAGTGCTTGAAATACCACCTTACTAGAATCCTACGGCATGAGGCTGCAATTTCTATAAGTTCAACCCCAGAAATTATGCGAGTTGCCCATTAAGCTATTGATCTAAGGCAGTAATGATCAATCTGACTCCATAAGCCTACGTAAGTGGCTAAATGGGTATCCAAATATGCTTTTATATCTTTAATATACCTTCTGGATCTCAGGATATGGATACACCACCCTTAAACCCCCTAGGGGTTGATACACTGGCTCTGCAAACATCTGATATACTGAAGAAGACTTGATACATCATCAGTGGCACTGAGCAGGATGTACTAGGATCACATTTTTCCCTGGTGGACCAGCAACAAAGGGTATCCGCGTGGACCAGTACATAGAAGATGTCATTAACCATCAAACTAAGTCATCATATAACTAGTCATGTATACATGATTATATACCGACACCACAAGTATCTTCAAACAGGTTTCTGAGAAGCAAGATTTACCTACTAATCATATCCATGACAACATTCAAGTACTTGCAAGGACTAGTTTTATGGGGTGAGTTAGATGAATAGACCAAGGTTAGACAAGTGAAACTTATTGGTCAAAGGTGACTTGGTTGACTCAAGATGTAGGAAGAAGGGGATCTCTGTGATCTTCACCACTTAGGCAAACACTAGGGAAGTATCTCACAAATGGGTGATTGTGTAATGAGACAATCCCCCACCTAACCATCAGCAATCAGACTTCCCTCTATTTGACTTTGACTTTTTGATTTAGCTCCTTCTTGGACTTGGTCTTCTTTGGACTAGTGACTTCATTATTCTTGGACTCTTCATTCTTGTACTTCTTTTGTTTTTGGGGACCTTGGCCTTTAATTTTATTTGGAGGCCTTCTTCATTGGCAAGTTTTCTACTTGCTTCTTCGTTTTCTTGATTTTCTTTATTTAACTTGGTCTTCAGCTTTTTTACTTTCACTTTGTAGGTACTAGAAGTCTTGGATTGGGAGCTTCTTCTCAAGCCCTCATTTATTTTTCAGTCATAGGAAAGGGAAAGGACTTTCATGCCAACAGTCTAGGAAGATCATTGTTCCATGGCAACTCTCTTTACTTGATAACCAGTTAACCCCAGGGATTTAACAAGCAAACCTCCTGAACCCTCACAAGATTGTTGCTACACAACATTGCCTAAGACACAAAAGGAAAACTGGGAGGCCTTCATGGTGAAGGAGTCACGGAGGGGAGATCAAGAGCTCAATTTCATCAACCTTAGACCAAGGATGCATACCAGAATTATGGAGTGAAATGGATGGATGGATGGCCATAATATGGACCTAGAGAAGGGGGTACAAGCCCTTGCAAGACACTTAAACATTACCTAGGTTCAATGGTACATAAGTAAATCAAGGATCTACTACCCTCGTCAACTTGAAAGTGTGATACTACTAGCTATACTCATCAGATATTCAATACATCCACTAAAACAATAGCAGCATCTAGTACATCATTTTACATCATCATCATGGTATCGGCACAGCAGTAACAACATTGCCATATCACTGATTATAACATACATCTCTTCTTTCAAAGGGGGAGACCCAAGAGCGGCAAAGATGGGCCTCAATACTCTGGTTTGCATCTTGCTCAAAAGCAAAAATTTGTCTATGAAAAGGGATGCCCCACAAAGTGTGGCATAACAAGACCTTACCGAGGAACGTAAAATAGAAATGCACACTTGTCTAGATGTAGTCCCTTGTAAAATCTCTAAATCCCAGAGAATGATGTGTGCGCACTCGGTAACTTTGGATGAGTTGACAATTACCATGTGGGATATGGTTGAGGATAAGTCATATAGATTAAACAAATTTCCATGTGAATTCTATAAACAGATTTCCATGTGAATTCTATAAGAAGGCAAAGGATTTTGTTGGGACAAATATACTTCAAGTGTACAAAGTACAAATTGAAAAGCAATCAATGGGGAACTACCTAAACAAAAGCAGCATTCACTTATAGCCAAGCCTGGGGATTCCAAGCTTAAAACTAGCTAGAGAGAAATTAAACTCCTTAATATTTATACAAGATTTTAGCCAAAGCCTTAGCCATGCAAATTGCGCACATTTTGCCTATGATCATTCATTTGGAAGGGTGGGATTCAATAAAGGGTGATTTTTTCTAGACAATATTATTGATGTATGGGAAGGAAAGGAGTGAGTCAGATGTTCAAGCCTTAGCGTATTGTTTAGAAAAGTAGATTTGAGAAGGCAAGTGATAGCGTCAAATGGCCCTTCATTTTGACCATGCTCAATGCTCTACGGTTTGGACCCTCCTTCCTTCACGTAGTGCAAACTCTCTTTCTAGAGGCAATAGATTGCCTATCCATCAACAAGTGCAAAACTGCAGAAGTGGGGCTCTCTCAATCTATTTTTCAAGGTTGCCCATTAACTCCTGCACTTTATGTGATGGTGATTGAGGCTTTGGGCTACCTGATATTTCATAGGGTGGGTCAAGGTTTAATCAAAGAAATCCCCCTCCCCAAAAAGAGAGTTGTGTAACTTGTTAATAGGCATTTTTCCAATGCTTCCTTTCTCACCATACTTGAGGGACAGGATTGGTGGATAACGCTATAGAGTGTCTTAAGATTTTCTACACAACATCTGGGTCCATAATGTAGTGGGCTAAAGCCTAGTGCTATAAATTCCTCATGACCTTCCTAGTTGTCTAGTAGACCAAAGCTGATCTTAGGTCCAACCAGGACAAACATTTAAGTTTGTTAATATCCCCTTTGCTTTTTAGGCATTCCTCAATCAACTATGGGAGATGGGGATTCAAATAGTTTAAGAAAATGCTTGAGAAATGGTTGAGCAAGTCACCATTCATTTTGGGTTCTTTCAACAAGTGCTTACCAACATAAAAATATCTTTGAAGCTTCCTCTAGGTTAGTATTGAAGGTGACAAGGGCTTTCATATAGTCAATTAGGAATTGGAAGCTTTGTTGCAATCCAAAGGGTTGGGGACAGTATGGGAATTATAATATTATTAACTCATACTCAAGCTCAGCCATTGTGCACTAAATGGTTATCAAAAGACTAAAGGGAAATGAGGCCTAGAAGGTATTGCTTCGATATTCTATTAATCAAGGAGCCCTTCTAGGCAAGAAATCATAGTTAGGAATTAACCTACAAACTCTCCTTAGTCATGGTTAATGTTCATGAGGCTTTTGTTGCTCAAAGTAACTAGAAGGTCTTGGAGGTTGTTAAGTCGTTCTTAAATTGTAGAGGAGGCCAAGGGTTCAAATTCAGCATATATTTTTAATGAACAATCTCTACGGTGGTCTTCACCCTCCTACATGAAGGAAAAACCTTGGCCAATATTGCTTGTTTCTCATCCCTAAAAACTTTCAAAAGAGGAACTAATATGGTCCCTGTAAATTTTTTCTGAGTTTGCAGCTTGCTGGTTTATGTCAATGTTTCAGTGGTTTTCATTCCCAGCCGGTTTTGCATAGGCTGGAAACTACTTATGAAAAATTTCTTCAACAATTAAACACGCTGTAAAATCATACTAACAGGCAGAAATTAAATTTTAACATACACACCATAAAAATGAGACTCAGAATTTTTGGCAACTGTGCCCTGGAAAAACCCCCACGGGGAAAACCAGTAAGAGAGAGAGATATTTATTATTTCTTTAGCAAGAATATAGAACTGCAATACAGTGAAAATACAACTTATCTCCACCCATAAATGCACCCCCGGACTGCCTTGAAATGTGTGCAGAAGCTGCCTTGATTTCTGTGCAAATATCAACCTCGAAGTTCATGCTGTACTCTTCTTGATTTCTGTGCAGATTCAACCTAGAAACCTGTGCTGTACTTTTTCTCGATTTCTTTGCATATATCAACCTCGAAATCCATGCAGGGAAAAGACACAGGTACGGTCTGTACGGACCTGATATTTCTGTACCTGTCTATTCCTCGAAAACCATGCAGTACCTATTCTCGATTTCTGTGCCAGTCATTCTTGAAATCTGTGCCTGGGTTAATGCCTCGAAATGTGTGAAGACAGTCTTGAAAACTGTGCCCAGGTTACCTCCTCGAACTGCGTGCAAAAATAATAATGTTGTACAGTATTCACCTCGGGATTTGTGCTGAAGATTAATACACCCACCTCAAAATCTGTGCTAATAATAAATGCTGAACATATGCCTCGATTTCAGTGCCCACTATAGTTAATGGCTGCCTCAATATGCATGCAAGTGCTCTAGCTCTCTTCTTTTCTCTTTTTCACACTCTCATCTCAAAAGTGAGTCAAAAATGCCTCCCTCATGCTTTTTGATCAAACCCTAGGGTTTTCTAAATCCAATGGGTGAGATTGAATTAGATCAATGGTTGAAATTAAATGCTCCATTTATTTCTCATAAATAATTAATTTCACTCACCCACTTAAATTTATCAAAAAGCGACTTTGAGTTTATAAAGTCTCATTAAGTGCTTTTAATGTGAGGGCCACCCTTTTCCCCCTTTCTAAGTGACTTAGGCAAATGTCACTTGGGGAACACTTCCCTAGGTACAAAAACTAACACTCCCTCTTACCGAGGAAGGTGTTATGCACCACTCCCAACTTGTCTCTGAAGAAGACAAACTTCCCCCTCCCCAAAGACTTTGTCAGAATATCTGCTACCTGCTCATCAGTGGAAATATACTGCAACTCAATTGCTCCTCTCTGGACGTAGTCTCGGATGAAATGATACCTGATCTCAATGTGCTTTGCCCTGTCATGGAACACCGGATTCTCAGAGAGCTGAATGCAACTCTGATTGTCACAATAGATCACCGTAGGTCTAAGCTCCTGATCAAATAAATCTACCAACAACTTGCGAAGCCACAGTGCCTCGCAAGTAGCCTGACTGGCTGCCATATACTCAACCTTGGCAGAACTCAATGCAATGGACTTCTGTTTCCGACTGAACCACGACACTACTGCCGAGCCCAAACTGAAACAACAATCGGAAGTGCTCTTCCGATCCCTCACACAACCTGCCTAGTCTGAATCTGTGAAACCAACCAAGCTGACTCCACCCGAGCCCTTGTAGTCCAAACCATAGTCCACTGTGCCTGCTAGGTATCTCAGCACATGTTTTGCGGCAGTCCAATGTACACTCCTAGGCTCCACCATGAACTGGCTAAGAGTGTTCACCGCAAAACACAAGTCTGGCCTGGTGTTGACCAGATACATCAGTGATCCAACGAGCTGACGGTAAAGTGTAGGATCCACCAACTTACCCTCAGAAGCATGAAGTTGCTTCCAGTTGGTGATCATAGGTGTAGACATCGGCCTGCAATCCTCCATCCGAAATCTCCTCAGAATATCAACTGCATACTTCCCCTGTCCCAAGAAAATATGTCCAGGCTCCTGCCAAACCTCCATCTCCAAATAGTAATGCATCAGCCCAATATCAGTCATCCCATACTCAGCTGCAAGGTCTCTCTTGCAATGTGCAATGAGACGCTCCTCTCCAGTGATAAACAAGTCATCAACATATAACAGAAGAATGAGAGGATCTCCACCAACCATAATGTAGTAAAGGTTGGGATCAGCCTCACTCTTCTGAAAGCCCATCAAAGTCAAGTATGCATCGATCCTGGAGTACCAAGCTCTAGGAGCTTGCTTCAGTCCGTACAAGGCTTTCCTCAGCCTACACACATGAGAATCTCTCCCATGAATCTCGAATCCCTGTGGCTGCTCTAAGTACACCTCCTCCTGCAGAAGACCATTGAGAAATGCGGTCTTCACATCCATCGGGTGGATCTTCCAACCCATCTCTGCTACTATAGATATCACTGCTCTGATGGAAGAATACCGAGCAACTGGCGCAAAAGTCTCATCATAGTCAACTCCCTCAACCTGTGAAAACCCCCAAGCCACAAACCGAGCCTTGTACTTCTCCACACTGCCATCTGCAGCATGCTTTATCTTGTAAAGCCACTTGGAAGTCACAACTGACTTCCCCTCTGGTCTCGGCACTATCTCCCAAGCATCATTCTTCATGATGGAATGGTACTCTTCCATCATGGCATCTCTCCATACCTGATGCTGAGAAGCCTCCTCAAATGTGGAAGGCTCAGAGTCACGAAGACTCGCAACAAGAGCCATCCCCAATCTGTCTGGCATCACTACAGTCCTGATCTCCTCCTGGGGTCTACCAAATGCCTCTGCTTCCTTCAAGGTGTCTTGAAGCCATTTAGGCTTCCTCTTCCTTGAAGGCTCCTCCCATACTGGTCTATCCTCATCTGAAGAACTCCCAGAAGCAGAAGGTCCAACACCCCGAGGACCAGTGACTGATGAACCAGTCCCTGAAGAACCTATAACCTGTGAACCTGAACATGAACCTGTCCCTGAACCTGTCCCTGAAGTACCTGTCACCTGAACCACTGAACCTGTAGGAGTTGTGCCTGTACTCTGTGATCCAGTCACTCCGGAAACCTGTGGACCTGAAACCTATATCGAAGAAGCTTGTGTCAACTGAGGTGTGGGAGCTGGTGGCTCCCACTGCTCTATCTCTCTCGACTTCCTGAAGGCTCTCTCCTCATCAAACTTCACCTCCCGTCTAACAACAACTCTCTTCTGGCCAGGTAGGTAAAGTCGATAGGCCTTCGAAGTCTTGTCGTATCCCACAAATATGCCTCTCTCTGCAGTGGGCTCAAACTTCGTCCTCTTCTCAGAAGGGACGTGAGAGTAAGTCAAAGAACCAAATATGCGAAAATGACTCACCTCAGGCTTCTTGCCTGTGTACATCTCCTCAGGAATCTTCCTCCCCAAAGCACAGTGAGGACTCCTATTCTGCAGATAAACTGCAGTGCTGCATGCCTCTGCCCATAGAAAGAACGGTAACCCCTGATCATGAAGCATCGCTCTCGCTGCTCCCACAACCAACCTGTTCTTCCTCTCTACTACTCCATTCTGCTCAGGAGTGTAGGGAACTGTCAGTTGTCTCTGTATACCCTCCTGTCTGCAGAAAGCATCGAACTCCTTGGAGGTATACTCACCCCCATTGTCCAATCTCAACATCCGAATCTTCCTCCCTGCCTGCTTCTCCACAAGGGCTTTGAACCCTTGGAAGACACTCAAAACTAAGGGTGACTTCTTGCTCCTCAAGAAGTAGATCCGGGTCTTCCTGGAGTAGTCATCAATGAAGATGATGTAGTACTCAAAACCAGTCAACGAGACTAATGACATAAGATCGCAAATATCGAATGGATCAAGTCAAGCACTCCTACTGTTCTGGTGTCACTGCTTGGAAAAGCAGTCTTGAACTGAACTCGGGTAAACCTGTAACCATGCTCCTCAACAATCTCAGAGCTGGGTGATGTAGGTGGTCCATCCTCCGATGCCATAGCTCACATAGCTCACTGCTACTACTGTGTGCTAGAGCGTGCTGCAGCTGAAACAAGAGCTTGTACAGCTTTCCACATCTAACCCCAATGTCCATGGGGGTAGATACTCCTGTAGTCCTGGGAAATACCTATACTCTCCCATCTGAGAAGCACACCCCAAGACCCCTGTCCTCAATAGTGGAAACTAAAACAAGGTTCTTCTGCAGGCCAGGGACATACAACACATCCCTCAAAATCATGGGACTCATAGACTCCCTCTGAAATGTAATGGTCCCCCGACCAACTGCTCTAACAATGGTATTGTCACCAAGTACAACCTCCACATCTCTACCTGTCTGTGATAGCTCGGAGAACATCTCTCGAGCTCCAGTCATGTGGCTCGAGGCTCCGCTGTCAATGTACCAAGTACTAGTGGTGGATGGACTCGCCTGATGCTCTGCCAACAATGAATGCTCAATCTCGATATCCATATATGTGCTGGTGGCTAAAGAGACTCTCTCTCTCTCAATCTGTCCAGCATATAGGGAAAACTCCCTCTGAAACCTGTCTCCAAAGTCATCAACTTCTACTGAAGCTGCAGTCTGTTGTCCCTTCTTCTTCTTCTTGTTTGGACACTGTGAAGTATAATGCCCAAACGTCTGACAACCATAACACTTGATTTTACTCAAGTCCTTCTTCTTCCCACCCTGCTGCTACTGCTGCTTGGCCCCACCCTTCTTGGGACCCTTCTTCTTCTTCCCCTTTGCTGTCAAAGCCACGTTCTCCTTATCTACCCCACCCTGTGATGAACTGCCCTGTACGAGACCTCTCCTGGTCTCCTCCTACACAAAGTCATCCCACAGTCTCTCCCAAGAAGGTAGGTTCTCTCTACCCACTATGGCCTGCACAAATGCACCCCAGGGCTTTGAAGCCCCATTCACTGTTGTGCATAAAAGCTCAGTAGCAGATACCACCTCCCCAACTGCTGCCAGTTCATCTTGCACTGCAGATATCCTGGTAAGGTATGCTATCACTCCCTCTCCGCCATTCATCTTTATACTCTTGAGTTTCTCTTTGAGAACCATCTTCCGATTCTCATTGGTACTCTCATACAAACTGGTCAAAGCAGTCCACATCAAGTGTGCCCTAGCCTTGCCTGAAATGTGAGGGATTATGTGGTCTTTAACTACATCCAGGATTATCTTTCTAACCTTACAGTCCTTCTTGTTGAAGGCTGATAATGTTGTTGCATCTGTAGCAGCGGGAATCTGAACGGGGTTTGTTGTAGTATTCCTGACCACCTCCTCCCATAGTTCATTCTCCTCTAATATCAGCAAAATCCTAGCCTCCCATGGCACAAAGTTACCTGTCCTATCTAGCCTATCCTCCAACCTAAGTCCTGTAGCCATCTTTCAGCCAACCGAACAAAGTGTTGTTCACTAACAGAAGAAAATTTCTGAATTTAATGAGTTCTGGAAATTTTTGTGTGTCTGCAAAATACTACTGTTTTCTGCCCCCAAGCTCTAATACCATGTAAATTTTTCTAAGTTTACTGCTTGCTGGTTTATGTCAATGTTTCAGTGGTTTTCATTCCCAGCCGGTTTTGCATAGGCTGGAAACTACTTATGAAAAATTTCTTCAACAATTAAACACGCTATAAAATCATACTAACAGGCAGAAATTAAATTTTAACATGCACACCATAAAAATGAGACTCAGAATTTTTGGCTATTGTGCCCTGGAAAAACCCCCATGGGGAAAACCAGTAAGAGAGAGAGATATTTATTATTTCTTTAACAAGAATATAGAACAGCAATACAGTGAAAATACAACTTATCTCCACCCATAAATGCACCCACAGACTACCTCGAAATGTGTGCAGAAGCTGCCTTGATTTCTGTGCAAATATCAACCTCGAAGTTCGTGTTGTACTCTTCTCGATTTTTGTGCAGATTCAACCTCGAAACCTGTGCTATACTTTTTCTCAATTTCTGTGCATATATCAACCTCGAAATCCGTGCAGGGAAAAGACACAGGTACGGTCTATACGGACCTGATATTTCTGTACCTGTCTATTCCTCGAAAACCATGCAGTACCTATTCCCGAAATCTGTGCCTGGGTTAATGTCTCGAAATGTGTGAAGACAGTCTCGAAAACTGTGCCCAAGTTACCTCCTCGAACTGCGTGCAGAAATAATAATGTTGTACGGTATTCACCTCGGGATTTTGTGCTGAAGATTAATACACCCACCTCGAAATCTGTGCTAATAATAAATGCTGAACATATGCCTCGATTTCAGTGCCCACTGTAGTTAATGGCTGCCTCGATATGCGTGCAAGTGCTCTAGCTCTCTTCTTCTCTCTTTTTCACACTCTCATCTCAAAAGTGAGTCAAAAATGCCTCCCTCATGCTTTTTGATCAAACCCTAGGGTTTTCTAAATCCAATGGGTGAGATTGAATTAGATCAATGGTTGAAATTAAATGCCCATTTATTTCTCATAAATAATTAATTTCACTCACCCACTTAAATTTATCAAAAAGTGACTTTGAGTTTATAGAGTCTCATTAAGTGCTTTTAATGTGAGGGTCACCCTTTTCCCCCTTTCTAAGTGACTTAGGCAAATGTCACTCGGGGAACACTTCCCTAGGTACAAAAACTAACAGTCTCGGGATAATTTGACTCACAAACTAGAGATTAGATCACTTGGCATAAACTAAAGCAACAACTCACACTTGCCAATCATGATAGGTTTGTCCTTAAACAAGTGGAGGAGCTTATCCCATAGTTTCTTCTAATGAAGTGAGGCCTGCAATCAAATTGCTTGGTGGAAGGACTAGAATTGGAACGAAACAAAGGGCTTGAAGAAATATAAAGCAGTTGATGGCTACAAGTGGTTCTGTCATAACCCTATGTTGGATGCTCGTTTAAACAATTTGTATGGACTGAAATCTAAGCAAATGACTTGGCCTTTCAAGCTGTGCAACGTTTGAAAAGCTCTTGTTGAAACAAATTAGTCTGTTTTGTCTAGTGTCTTATCCTAGGTGGGTTTTCCATCAGTAATCAACTAGTCTATCTTGGAATCCCCAAGTCTAAGTGCATTTTTTGTGGGTGACCCCGGAGTCTTAAACATCTTTTCTAGTTCTGTTGTTTTGTTAAGTCGGCGTGGAAGTGGATCTCTAATTTATGTGGCCAATTCCTCCCTGCCCTTATTTGCAAGAAAGTTGCCCTCTTATGCAACAAATTGCCCTAGGATGTCGAATTTCAAGCAACGTGAGGACTCCATAGAATTGATGATCCAAATGGATAAATATATAAATTGTCATCTATTTTGGTGTTTTTTGGGTGGAAAGATTGGATGAATTGGCTTGTAGGGCCCATTTAGGGGCAGGTCTCACTTTGCAGATTTGGGGTCCATAACCTTTCGAGACCTATTTGAGGGCTTAACCGATGTTTTTTGGGGTCAAAAGTTTATCACTTGCACCATACCCCTTGATGCTATTCTACACTTTGAGACCTTTCCAATGGTTCAAGAATTGCCTCAATCAGAGTCCATATGAGAAAGTTATGCCTCTTGCAAGTTGACCTATCTAGTTGACCATAATGGTACCAAGTGGATTCCATGTCAGCTCTCGTTTCTCACACATGCAGAGCTAGTCACGTGTGGACTTTCAAGAACATTATAGAAGGTCCAAAAACTTAACCCTAATCAGGATTTGAGGCATGCAAAAACCCTATAACTAACCCTAGACGACTATCAAGCTATGTTAAATACTGGGTCGTTAGTAAAACAAGGGGTTCCATTCTTATGATGTTATGGTATTGTTACATAGTTGAGCAACAACACGGGAGTGGATATTAAAGCAAAATAGAGGAAGTAGGAGATCCCATTAGTAACCATTCTAGTTGCAGGGTCATATGTAACTCCATAGAGAGTACCATTTTCTTTGTATTTGGACTACTTATTGGAGAAGAAAAGAGCAAGGCACAGTCCTCACTTCTGCCTGGCTTTTTCACCTTAGTGGGTTTTACCAAGGTATATCTTGTGTTATTTGTGGATGTGTTATTTTGCTCTAGTTATTTTCCTTTCAAGTCCATTTTGCTTAGCATTTTATGGAAATCAGCTAATACAATGAATTAAGTTGTGAAATCCATTGTGACAAAATGTTCCAATGGAATATCCACGAACAATTGAAGTCTTATTTCTTATTTGGAAAAATGAATGGTTCTCTGTTTAATCAGATCCAAACAGCAAATTATTTCCTTAGGTGGATAGTTCACAGATGTATGTTAAGCTCTCGCTGCAAATTAGTGTATAGGACCAGAAAGTGGAGCTGGACATGGTGCACCTGTGCCAGTTGCTAGAGTAGTAAGGTGGGGATCCCTGAAACATAAGCAAGTAGCCTCTTGTTGATTCCCCAACTCCTTGCACCGCTCTAGGAGTTCTCAGCACAGTGATAAGAAACCATGACATAGAGCAGGTCAAGCAGTAAGCTAAAGGCCCTCCCCCAAAGCCCCCTGCTCATCCCAGAAAAAGAGAAACAGCCTGAGAATGATGGTTGGTGAACCACTGTTCTTGACACGGAGCTAGCTAATGATGGGTGGAGGCCGGCCCCAAATGATGGTTGGTGCACGATTGTTAATACCACAGAGCTAGCTCATGATGGGTGGAGGCCTACCCCAGAAGATAAAAATGACCCCTCCAAATGCAGGTTAGTCCAATGATTATCTTCGATATGTGCTTTCTTTTAATTTTGTGCCGTAATTACAGGACTTTATGGTTCTCTTTGATTGCATGGTGAGTAGCATTTTGGAAGACACCGTTTTCATTATAGAACTTGTGATCTTAGACGATGTTGGTAGATTTTAAGGAGGAAACATGGAAAAACAATGAGAAAAAGGGTATATCCAAAAACGAAACATATTGAGGAAATGGAAGGGAAGTACCGTATAGTGGACAATGAGGCAGTGGAGATTGCATTTCGGCAAAATGCAGGAAATATTCGATGATGCTCTCCAGCGTATAAGGGCCGACTGACTGGGCTGGAAAAAAATGAGGCCGTCTCGTTCTCTTTCTTCTTCTCCTCCTGTGAGGAATGACAATGATACTGTGGACCAAATAATACATGGGAGGCAGCAATAACAATTGTAGAGGAGGGGCTGGGCTTCTGCGTGGGCCTGACATAAGAAAAAGCTGCTGGAGTTGTTGAGTTTCCCAGTTTGGAAATGGTGTAGAGTAGTGAGCAAGAAGAGTAAGATTGGGAGCATGGCCATGGCGACGAAAGATAAGCCACGCCCATCTTCTTTCCCCTCCAAAGATATCCTCGCCTCTATCAACGACGGAGATACGTATCGCTAATTACAAAGTTCTAAGCACCTAGCGCGCGTTTATAATTATAGGTTTGTTAAAAGTTATATTTTAATATTTTAAAATCCCCAAAGGTTTGGACTCAAGGTTCCAACCAGTGAACTTCCTCTTTTCTAGGGGAGTGTGTATATGTCTTACCAATTTAGCTATCCCTTAAGGGTAATGTGAGATTATTGGTTCATTAATTCTTCCATATGCATAAGTTAGGGGTCTTAAACGCTTCTCTCAACCCCTAGATTACTGGGGGATTCCGTTCAGATGCCATATTTGTGGGGAGGCAGGTCATCTTCATGCAAACTATCACCTAGAGCTTCAGGATCCGGCTACTCTGTCTATGACACACTTGGAGGTTCAAACTAGCGTTGAGACTGGTGATTTTCCTTCTGATGTTTTGGTGGGGAATCCGACATTAGCTCCTACATCTTTTGAAGGTAAGCTCAAATCACTTTTTCTTGATTTTTATGCCTCCCTTTCACCCTTGGATCTGTCAAAGGTTTATGGGTCATCGAGGGACCTTTCTGAATCGGACAGCCTTCCTTCTCCTTCTTTGGGGTCTTTCCCTGGGGGGGTATGAAGCCTGTTAGTACTGAGGAATCCTTAATGCCTGGGGTATTGGATTCCTTTCCTGACTCTCAGCTTCTGGAAGATGAATCAGTACTTCTTGAACAGTTTGGGCTTTCTTTGTCAAATGCTCCCACGAGTCCGGTGGAGCCTGTGGTCCTATGTAAAGATTCTTTGGAGGTTTACCATGGTTTGAAAGCCCCTTTCACTCCTCTTAGGTCTGGAAACCCTAATGTTAATGTTCATAAAAAACCTGGAGGAAGAAGACGTAAGGATTTGGTTCGGTCATTGGGTGGTGATGACTTTACTTTTACTCCTACTCTTTCTCCTAGGCACTTTGTATTGGGTGCTAATTCGGTGACTATTTCAGATATATTTGAACCTCTTATAGCGGTGCAGGTTAATACCGAGCTCACTTGATGTATCTTCTTTCTCTTAACCTGCGTGGGTCTGGGGGTGCACATAAATTTCGAGCCCTTAAACATTTGGTTTCAACTACTCGTCCGGATATTATTTTCTTCCAGGAATTGGTGACTATTGCAGTGAGGTCGTGTTATATTCAACAGGGGAATGGAGAGGCCGCTGATGGCGTTTAGGGTTTTGAGAGGTTTGAACCAGGTAGAGTCACTGGTTCTTCATTGGTTTGTCAGGTAGGGGTTTTACACTACTAAGTTTCTGGGCACTTGGGATTTCTGTTTTCTCTGTTGTTTCTTTAAGGCGGGTTTTTGTTTTTGTGTTGGATGGTGTCGGAGGTTGATGGCTTTTGTCCTGCTCGACATGAGGGACAGTCACAGACTGACGGTTCTGTTTCTTCTGCTGACCCATTACTTACTGTTGGAGGGGACATTCTTGAGTCAACTCTTGAGGTGGGGTCGGAGACGGGGGAATTTTTTGAACCTGATAAATTGCCTCGTCATGGTGGGGGTCTTTCACGTAGCCGTGGACATAAGGCTAAAGCGCATAGGGAACAAAAGCTTTACAAAATACGTAAGGATACACCCGAGATGACTATGGGCCGGGATGTTTAGTTAGATAGGGTTCTTAGTCTTTCTATTGGGGCTCTTGTTGGGAAAGTTTGTTTTATTCCGGTCTGCAGGGCGTCATTACTGAAGTGGGTTTTGTAGGTATGGAAACCTCTCTTAAAGTATTGTCCTCATATCCATATCTTGGTAAATAACTGGGTGGTTTTTCAGTTTTTGGACTCTGAACATGCGGACCTGATTTTGGAGCAGACTTGGGTTTTTGGGAGGGGGTCCCTTTGCCTTCAAAGATGGGACTCGGATTTTAATCCAAGAACGGTTAAGCTTACGCGGACTCATTTATGGGTTATGCTTAAGGGGTTCCCTTTGGAACTCTGGTCAGAGGATATCTTTGTTTCGCTGGCTAATCAGATTGGCAAGTTCATCTACTTCGACGAGAAGTCCATTTTTCATGAGGACAAACGGACGGCTTGGGTCCTTACTGAGATTGATGCAGATTTGGGTCTCCCGGCAGAGCTTACTATCAATTGGGGTCTTAAACGCTTCTCTCAACCCCTAGATTACTGGGGGATTCCGTTCAGATGCCATATTTGTGGGGAGGCAGGTTATCTTCATGCAAACTGTCACCTGGAGCTTCAAGATCCGGCTACTCTATCTATGACACACTTGGAGGTTCAGACTGGTGATTTTCCTTATGATGTTATGGTGGGGAATCTGGCATTAGCTCCTACATCTTTTGAAGGTAAGCTCAAATCACTTTTTCCTGATTTCTATGCCTCCCTTTCACCCTTGGATCTGTCAAAGGTTTCTGGGTCATCGAGGGACCTTTCTGAATCGGACAGCCTTCCTTCTCCTTCTTTGGGGTCTTTCCCTGGGGGGGGTATGAAGCTTGTTAGTACTGAGGAATCCTTGTTGCCTGGGGTATTGGATTCCTTTCCTGACTCTCAGCTTTTGGAAGATGAATCGGTACTGGAGGTTTACCATGGTTTGAAAGCCCCTTTCACTCCTCTTAGGTCTGGAAACCCTAATGTTACTGTTCGTAAAAAACCTAGAGGAAGAAGACGTAAGGATTTGACTCGGTCATTGGGTGGTGATAACTTTACTTTTACTCCTACTCTTTCTCCTAGGCACTCTGTATTGGGTGCTAATTCGGTGACTGTTTCAGATATATTTGAACCTCTTAGAGCAGTGCAGGTTAATACCGAGCTCACTTGATGTATCTTCTTTCTCTTAACCTACGTGGGTCTGGGGGTGCCCATAAATTTCGAGCCCTTAAACATTTGGTTTCGACTACTTGTCCGGATATTATTTTCTTCCAGGAAACTATGGTATTGGGTGAGAAGGCCCGGGGCCTCATTTGGTGTCTCTTAAAATCCTGGGACTGTTGTACTACTGACTCGGTCGGCCTTTCGAGGGGTTTAATTGTCGACCCTTTATTACTGATGGGGGTATATTTTTACTGGGTCGGTCCCGTGAACTTGATCTAGAGCTCCAACTTCTTAATTGTTACGAGCATTATGTGGGCAAACAATTGTTCTGGTCTAAATTAGCTACTGTGGGATTATTAGACTATAATTCTTTGATTATTGCAGGGGATTTGAACCTTACACTACAGATTGGGGAAATCTGGGGCGTATCGGCTCGTCCCAATCCGCTTCAACTTTGGTTTCATTCTCTGTTTACTCGTTATGGATTAGTGAATGTGGCTACTAAACCAATTACATCCACCTGGCGGAATAGCCGAAAGGGAAATGCTCATATAGCTAAGAGATTGGACCGATTTCTCATCAGTGAGCGTCTACTTGGTGTTGTTTCGAGGTGCTCTCCTGCCATTGTGCCTGCATGTATCTCTGGTCATCTTCCCATTCTTCTGGCGGTGGGCAATGGAGATCGATTGTATCGGTTTCCCTTTAAGTTTTGTTTGTCTTGGTCTTCTATTTCTTCCTTTAAGAACTTGGTACGTGATCATTGGTCTTCTTCATAGACTGTCTGGTCTGGATGCTCTATGCATACATTACCAAGGTTCCTTCTGTAACATCCCGATATTTTCATAAAAATTTTAAAAAATTTAAATCGCCATTAAAAGCTAATATTTGTAAAATGCGGAAATAATAATAATTAATAAAGCAGTAATTAATAAATGCGACATTTGGTAGGAATAATTTAACTGCTGTGTCATTTTGTCTTCTGATGGTGTATTGTGTTGGCGACATGTCATAAATCCAAATAATGCTTATGTCCCTTATTCATATGCTGGAATGATTGAAAATTGTGAAGCATTTGGAAAACAGAATTCTTCTCGACAAGTACTGACAGTTTAATTTTTTTGGATGATGATGAAAGGGGTCCCACGAGGTGCCCCGAGGCTTACTTAGCAACTCGGCTAAAGCATTGTACTCGTCCTTCATGCGCAGATTCGCATGTAAGAGATAGCGATAAAAATTCAGAGTGTTTAATAACCGTGATATAAATAAAAACTGCCTATGATTTCGGCGCTACAGGTATGGTTTCCTTCCAATTTGTAAGATGAATTTGACTAGCTCAAAAAACTGCAGATATCGTCAATCTCAGAGTGTGATTGTTATGAATGTTTTTCCTTGGGCGTTTATGACTTCCCTTGCTGTCATTCCATGAATGACTTGCAGCTGTTAAAACAACTCTTTTATAATTTTGACTGTGACAAAATCTAAGACAAGGACACATGGTCCTAAGCATACCATAGAGCGAGTAATAAGGTGATTCTAAGTTCTCCATTACCTGGGCAATTATAATGGTGATGCATTATGCATTAATACCCTACCATGCTATGTATGCGATGGTTCTATGGGGCAACTATACCCTACGGGTGTATTCATGTAATTTATGATATGAACGAAGCTTTAAGAGCTTTATAATGAACCTTATGATGAATTTTATATTAAGTTGGGCGGAATCAATCCATACCTTAGGATCGAATGCGACCTAGGTGGATGTTTTTATACTATGGGCATACTTATATCGATTTTCATGGAACATACAAAGTCTTTAATACATGCTACCGATGAATGTTATACCTTGATATAATTTATAAAGTCGATGCTATTCATGTTGATCCATATGATTGGCAGGTGGAATGATGGCGTTTGTGTAAAGCCTGCGTACGAAAACAAGGGTGTATTAAATGATTGGGTTTGTAATCAATACGCCTGGCCACTGTGTTAAGGGTAATATTACGTGCACGTCGTGATGGATGTTCGGCATGTGATAAGGTTTGGCAATGTTGAGTTGTAACGGGCCTCCTGCCCTGGTGTCGATAGAGTTGTCAACTTCATGGCTTGGGAGATGGAGGGGTGAGTTAATGCCGCATCTACCACCCTCCATCGTGGCTTAATGAAATTAGATCTCCGTCGCTGATTGTTGTGCGTTGGGATTGTGATGAACCCTAACGTGACTTATGGGATGTTGTAACGTTTCTTGGTATTCGTTTCGGTGGTGAGGTTTGTGGTGAGGCCAACCGGCCGAGAGGCACTTAAGGTTTTGATGTTTTTCTAGCCTTCCTCGGGCTCGATCCTGAGACCAACAGCAGTCCTCAAACTGTAGGTGAATGCTATCAATGGAGGCTGAGTCTGGAGTTGAATGGTGTGGCAATCCACAGGTTGGATGAGTGTGTCTGTTTGGCGTTGTAGTAACTTGCAAGTCTGGGGTTTCAATCGGGTTGTAAGTTTCAAAAGGTATCACACAGTGTGGCCTTCGAGTTGGGTGCTTCTCCTTCGTAGTGGACGGATGGCTGGCTTCGTCAAGCTTCTGTCACGACTCAGGTGCAGTAAAGTTTGCAAGGGTTTTCAAGTTTTCTTTGTTGCATGCATCACTATCTCATGATTGATATTTAACTCAGTGTATGGTTGTTTGGCAGGTAGCTCTCGGCGAACAGTAGGGCGCTGGGAAAGTTGATGGGTAGAAGAAATATAGAGAACCCACCGGTAAGATTTGGTGGTATCCCTCCCTCGTGGTTCTCCTGGAATCGGACTTGATGAGCAGGGTGTTGGTAGCATGCCTTCTTGGCAGTGGCTTTTGTCTCGCCTGCAGCATTGGGAAAAACGTTACTATTTACGTTTTGTTTGTTAGTGTAGATGATGTGGTTATTTCTTAAATGTATGGTCGGCCATCCTTTGGCTCGACGAACTTGATAGGGTTTGAACCCTCGTTTTGCAAAGAATTTCACGGCATTTAACGTCTGATGTCCATCATTTTGCACTTCTGAGTCGATGGAAGAAAAAGTGTGGAAAAGAAATGTCGACTATGGTTTTGTTTCGGCAATGATTGAGTAGTGTTAAAAAAAGAATGGGTTTTGGACTGGAACCCTCAGTAAACACTAAGGCAATCTGTAGGTTGCTTCCATCGAAATTTTAAATGGAAATGATAAATGTTTAGGGTTTAATGTTTACGTATGATGTTTTTGAACTCTCGTTTTCGAATTCTATTCCAAAGAACGAAAGGCATGTTTAAGTGTTTGTTTAAAGAGTGCATATAAGCCGATAATGATCTACTTGGCTTGCATTGCATCTGTGCATACTCGAATTAAACCAATAATGATTAGGTATTAGTTTGGTTTGAATACAACTGTGATAATGTTAAACCCTAGTCTGTCGATGTTAATGAAATCTGTTGGTCTGCAATGATGTTTAAAGGAAACAAGAATAACAGATCTTGATTCCATAGTTGGGATATCTATGATAAGGAAACATTTGATTTGGCAGCTGTTAAATGTTTGTAAATAATAGTGTGATGAGAACAAGTCAACCCTGGTTTGGGTGTAGAGATACTGCATTTTGCTCTGTTAACTCAATAATGCTATTTTTTTCTTTGCTTTTAATAACATGATATTCTGTGATGTAAATTTTGCCACATACAGTTGATATACAAAAACAAGAAAATGACAGTGCTTTCGTCAGTTAATTTAATTGCTTATGAATATAACAGTTTTTCTATTTTAATTCTATCTCCCTGTATTTGTCTAAATGGACCTCTGGAGAAAATGAAAGAACGATACAGTACTTTTTTTTGCATAAAAATAATACAGTGATGACAATAATTTCTATAAAGATCAGTCAGATTCAAATAACAAATAAAGGAATGGGTATGTGGTTAAACAGAATGCATGATGTTGGTTTCTTTTGAAGGAATAACTAAAGATCAGTAAACCCTAGATGTTAACACCATGTCTACCTTCAGAAGTCAGAAAAGAAATTACTGCTATAACTAGTTTTCTGGTATGTTGTTTCAGCATACAGATTTGAACAGTAAAAACAATGCATGCAAAGATCTAATCTACAGCTGCTAAAATATAAGATGCATGGGGAACATAAGTTTGTGCATGGGTGGTCTCTTGGGTTTATATGTTTAGATGCATGCTAGGTTCCACTTTTAACTGAACAGATTTGATGCTACCTCTCTGTACTGGAGTACGATGCAGCTTCATGCATGGGGAAAAATGCAGAGGAGTCATTTTATCAGTTCAGCAAATCTAAATTAATTAGGATCTAACATTTTACTGCTACTGATCATTAATAACATTACTAAGCCATTTTCTGAGAGCATTCATATGATTGGAAACCCCATAAAAAAAAAGAATAGAACCTGAGTGTGATAAGAGGAACAAATCACTCAAGAAGCTTGTTCCACCCAACCTGCTCCCAAGCAGCCAAGATGTCTGCTTTAGGACCCCCGAGCCTATCCACTGGTCCACCAGGAGGAAGAAAGTTCTGAAGCTTAGGATCTCTACTTGCAACAACAAGAAATTTATCCAGCCTTACAGGCTTAGTAATCAATTGGATCATCACCAGCACCTCTGGTATGTCCTTCTCATAACATTTGCAAACTTACACTTGCACTCTCCACAACCTCCCTATTCAAATCTCTCAGCTATCACCTGATGCACATGAGGAATGTTTCTGCAGAAAACATTGTAAGAGCTCCTTGCTCAATTCGAATTGCCTTTTATAGGCTGCCTAGGTCTTTTTGTAATTAACTGGTCATTAGTGAGCTACCTGCTCACCTCCCTCCACCTGGAGGGGGAAATGCCACAAAATTAGGGGGAGTTGTCCCATAACAACATCTAATGGTAGAGTGCAAATGCTGCCATCTGTCCCAGTCCTTCCAGCAGCTTCCATTCCTCCTAGTGGGCTAGTGGACACTCTTGTAACAGCTTTCTTGAGTGTTTGTCTCCCATTTTTATTTATTAAATAATAATAATGAGTCATTACATTCATCTTTGACCTAATTGGTCATAATTACAAAACTTGTAATTATAATTTGTCACAAAGTATTTTTGCAAAAAGGATAATAGTAGAAAATAATTATTCTCAAAAATTGGGTAGGTGACATACACCCCCCCTTAAGCCTCAACATCGTCCTCGATGTTGCTTTATTCACTCCTTGAGTGTTCCTGGAACAAAGTTGGGTATGCAGCCCGCATACTACTCTCCAACTCCCAGGTAGCCTCTGCTGGGCTATAGTGCTTCCATTGCACTTTTACTTGGCCAACCGTGCAGTTTCAGAGTAGAGTTTCTTTCCTTGCGAGAATACAGTCCAGTTCCACTGGAAAATCACCGCCTTGTTCCACCTGAACATTATTCCAATTTACAACATGAGTAGGATCATGCACATATTTCTTTAAAAACGAAATGTGAAAAACATTATGGACTTTGAGGTTTGAAGGTAAGGCTAATTGATATGCCACAGGTCCAACTCTGGACAATATTTCGAAAGGACCACAATACCTGGGTGCCAGTTTGGCACAGCTTCCCAATTTTAAGGAACTCTTTTTCGGCCTTACCTTAAGAAAAACATGTTCACCAACCTGTAACTCTTTATGATTTCTTTTAAGGTCTACTTGACTTTTTTGTCTATCCTGGGCAGCTTTAAGATTTCCTTGTACTTGCTTCACGATTAGTTCTAATTCCAGCAACAATTCGGGCCCTAAGGTAACCCTGCTAACTGGATCACTCCATGACACCGGTGTGTTACACTTTCTACCGTAAAGAATCTCAAATGGGCTAAGTTTGGCTGAAGCATGGTAGTGATTATTATACGCAAACTCTGCTAGATGCAAGTAGTCTTCCCACTTACCAGGCTGATCCTTAACATACATTCCGAGCATATCTTCCAATATCTGGTTCACCCTTTCAGTCTGTCCGTCTGTTTGCGGATGAAACACAGTGATGAAATTTAAGGTGGTGTTTAACCCCTTGAACAAAGACCTCCAAAAGTTACCTGTGAAATTCGAATCTCGGTCTGAAACTATTACCTTGGGTATCCCATGCAGTCGGAAAACCTGCTTCATAAAAATTTCTGCGATATCAGGAGCTTTATGGGTAGTTTTGACAGGGATAAAATGGGCTGCCTTGCTAAGTTTGTCTACTACCACCATAATGGAGTCGTGCTGTCTTTGATTCTTTGGTAACCCAGTGATGAAATCTATACTTATGACTTCCCATTTCCAGCTGGGTATAGGCAAGGGCTGTAGCAATCCAGCAGGATGTTGATGTTCCACCTTTACTTTTTGATAGTCAAAACACTTGGCTATATATTCTGCTGCTTCGTCCTTCATTATGGGCCAATAGTACTCTTTCCTTAGCATTGTGATGGTTTTCTGGTAACCTGGATGGCAAGAATAGTGGTTTTTGTGCATCTCATCCAAAATCAGAATCTTTAGTGCTGGTACATTTGGTACATACAATCTGTTTTTGTACAACAGTAAGCCATTTTCCTTCAAACTAAAATCTGTTGCAGAATTTTTAGAGTTGTTTTCTGCTGTCCTTTCTTGTAATTTTCTATATTCCTCATCCTCCTTAATTCCTTCAAAAATCAGTTCCTCCAAATCTGTTGCGTATGTGCTGATGGCTGAAACAAAATGTATCCTTGCATTACGACTTAATGCGTCGGCAACTTTATTCTCCTTCCCCTTAATGTGCTGAATTTCAAAATCATACTCACTTAGAAAAGTTAGCCATCTAGCTTGCCTGGCATTCAAATTTGTTTGATCTAACAAATATTTCAGTCCCATATTATCCGTCATCAAGGTAAATTTTTTGCCGATAAGGTGGTGACGCCACATTTTTAAGGCATGAATCACTGCTAACAATTATAGATCGTAGGTGGAATAGTTCTTCTCATGTATTTTCAGTTTTCTTGATTCATATGCTACAGCATGTCCTTTCTGCGTTAGGACTCCTCCCAGTCCATCATTACACACATCTGTGCACACTACAAAATCTTTATTAGGATCTGCAATCCTCAAAATAGGCGCTGAAGTCAGCAATTCTTTTAACTTTACAAAACTGTCCGCACACTTTTGATCCCAGACAAACTTCTTTCCCTTTTTCTGCAGCGACGTTATGGGGTTTGCAATCCTGGAAAACCCTTCAATGAATTTTCTATAATAACCAGTGATGCCCATATATGATCGCACATCCGTCACATCCTTAGGAACCGACCATTCATTAATGGCCTTTATCTTGGCGGGGTCAACCGAAATCCCTTCCTCAGAGATTATGTGTCTTAAGTACTGAATCTTGTCTTTGTAAAAATCACATTTGCTGAACTTAGCATACAACTGGTGCTCCCTCAGAACTTGTAGAATGATATGTAGATGCTCATCATGCTCCTCCTTGTTCTTAGAATATACCAAAATGTCATCAATGAACACAACTGCAAACTTGTCTAAGTACTTGTGCAGAATTTTGTTCATTAAACACATAAATACAGCAGGTGCATTAGTTAATCCAAACGACATGACAACAAACTCATAGTGTCCATAACGAGTTCTAAAGGCTGTTTTGAAAATGTCTTCATCCTTCACACGGACCTGATGATATCCTAATCGTAAATCGATCTTCGAGAATACTGTTGCTCCGCATAGCTGGTCAAAAAGATCGTCAATGCGGGGCAGCGGGTACCTATTATTGATCGTCATTTTATTCAGTTGATGATAATCTATGCAAAGTCTTAGGGTACCGTCCTTCTTCTTAACAAAAATGATTGGTGCTCCCCAAGGAGACATGTTGGGTCTTATATATTTTTTATCGATCAGCTCCTTCAACTGAGATTTTAACTCATTCAGCTCTAGCATATTCATCCGATATGGAGCTTTAGAACTTGGCACTGCACTAGGTATTAATTCAATAGTAAAATCCAGGTCCCTTTTGGGAGGTAAATTTGGGATCTCTTCAGGAAAATGTCTTGAAAATCCTTTAAGACAAGTATGTCCTCTATTTTCAGTTTGTCCTCCTTAGTACTTATCTCATCATGCACCGCATTTACTGTAAACATTTGACACCCTTTTCTGATTGCCCTTTTTACTTGCATAGCTGAAATATGCCGAATGGATGTTTTTCTAGGGATGCCTTTTACCTCTGCTGTCTTTCCTTCATCATCCAGCCAAATGAAACTTTTTTCATAACAATTCAGAATGACACGATGGGTTTCTAACCAATCCATACCGATTAGGATGTCATATGACCCTAATGGCAGAATATTTAGTTTAACCTGCATTGTTAGTTGATTCATAGATAAAGCACAATTTTCCACAAAATCAGAAACCTTTCTTTTTGTTCCTGTCGCTAATCTAACTAACAAGAATTTATCGAATTTCTCTGTTTTCAAATCGAGTCTTTCTACAACAACTGGTGATATATAACTTAGACTAGTACCGGTGTCAATTAAAATAGAAACTGGGTGGTTTTGTAGCATACCTTCGACCTCCACCATTGAGACTTGGTGTTTTGCTTACCGGTTGTCTAATGCTGCACTAATTCTGGGTACTTCTCTTGCCACATCTCCTATAGTAGCTTTAGACTATATGGAGTGAATATGGTTGGGCACCAGTTTCTTGAGGGGACAGTCTGAGGCATAATGGGGCCCTTGGCACTCAAAGCATTTTATAGGTGGCTTCTGTTCATTGGTCCTGGCAACATTGGGGACATTTCTGGGTGCTATAAATTTCTGCTGCTGATTATTTCTGTTCTGCTGAGTTTTTTGATTCTGAAAATTTCTCTTTTGGAAACTGGAATTGCCACCATATCTAAAATTCTTATTTTTCTGTTCAAAGTTACTGGGTTTTGGGTTTTTCCAGCTAGGTACCCCTTCTCTTTTCTTATTCTGGTCAAAGCAAAAGGTGGCTTTCCTCGTGGCTTCCTCTAGTGTCTTAGGGTTATCATACTCTATCTGTCCTTGATGTGGAAAGGTAGACAACTTAGGTACCTCTGGACCTTCGATTTTTCTTCCACCATATACGACACATACCTTAGCAAAAAAAACTTATTGTTCAGTTCTTTCATGTTCATCGTTCCCAGTTTCAGATCATAAAATTCTTTGGATTTTTCTTCATAATACTGCTCAGATAAGAATTTCTTCTTGAAGTGTCTTTTAAAAGTACCCCAACTCACATCTCAATCTTTTATACCTTTTACCCTTTTAAGGTCTTGCCACCAAATATCTGCCTTCCCAGTCAGATTATAAATTGCCATCTTTGCCTTTAAGGATTCCGAATAGTCGTAGATCTGAAAATACTTTTTGGACCAGAGATTGTCTATATGGTGGAAGAATCCAGATTGTCTGGTCAGGTTACAGGTGATCTCAATGCCACCTTCCTAGCTCTTATTCCTAAGATTGTTGAACCAAAGAGGTTTCATGATTTTCGCCCGATTTCGCTATGTAATCTACTCTATAAGGTTATTGCTAAGGTTATTGCAAACCACATAAAATCTGGTTTGTCAAGGGGCATTTCTAAAGAACAGTTTGGGTTTTTTTTTATCAACGATTGATCTTTGATGCCATTGGAGATGCTCAGGAGACACTTCACTCAGCCAAGGTATCTCATAGACCCTCTTTTGTCTTAAATATTGATCTGGTCAAGGCCTATGACTTGGTTGATTGGTCATTTTTAAGGTTGCTCATGTTGAACGCGGGATTGGATTTTGCTGGTACTCAGTGGATTCTAGGTTGTGTCTCCTCGGTAAATTATGTTGTTCTCATTAATGGATGCCCAACTGATTTCTTTCGGAGCTCTCGAGGTCTTCGTTAGGGGTGTCCGTTAACCCCTCAATTGTTTCTGTTGATCATTGAGGCACTTAGTAGGCTGATTTCTCAGGCGAAGGTTGATGGTAAGATTGTGGGTATTAAGGTCTCTAAGCATCATTCAGTTACACATTTGTTATTTGTGGACGATGTTTTGCTCTTTGGGATTGGACAGTTCTCAGAATGGCTTCATTTTAAGTACATTTTATACCGTTTATGATTGGCTACTGGTATGGTTATCAGTACACCAAAGTCGTGTCTCTATTATCTTTGTGTTGAGGAAGGAATCAGATCACAGGTTGTCGATCTTTTGTCTTTGGATTATCAGCTGTTGGAACATGGTTTGACCTATCTAGGTTATTTTATGAAACCCAATGCATATACCATTAGTGACTGGAATTGGTTAATACAGAAATTTGAAAAGAAGATTATGGTATGGTACAATCGAAGACTTTCTTTGGGGGGTCGATTGGTACTTATTTGATCTGTCTTAGCCAATCTCCCGGTCTATTGGCTTACTGTTGCTCGAGTTCCACTTACAGTTCTCAATCGTATCAGGTGCATTATTTTCAACTTTCTTTGGTCTACTTGGCCTGGTAAGAATGGTATTCATTTGGTGGCTTGGTACTGGATTGCTCTTCCTAGGTCTCAAGGAGGCTGGGGGATTCGTAACCTCTTTTGGGTTGCACAAGCTCTTCATCTCAAGAGCCCATGGCGTGCACTTACACACTCTGGCTTATGGGGATGCATTTTGAGGGATAAATACTTGAAAGGTGCAACTTTAATTGATTGGGTCCGCTCAATCCAGAAGTCTATTGTTGGTATCTCCATTTGCTAGAGGGCCCTTGTTCTGTCTAATGTTCCTGTCTAACAGAGGCAGCCCCGCTTGCGTCTCATATTTTCTCCACAGGTTGATGTTGGCCGGCCATGTGGCTATTTTGATGGAGTTGCATAATGTGGTGCTGGAGGTGCTGGGGGTTTATTGATCATTTCACACACTGAGTATTATGAGTTAAGTTTTAGTGTTGGTAAGGGTAGTAATACTCGGGCGGAGTTACTTGCGCTCGGTGGGTTATTATTTTTTTCTCGGCACCTTAATCTTTCTGATCTTCAGGTTCATGGAGACTCATGTGTTGTTATCAATTGGGCAAGAGGCTTATGCTCTTTAAGGGTTGGTTCTTTGGGTCACTGGCTGTAGCGGATTAGGTCTCTGATTGGATTGTTTATAAATCTGGATTTCCATCATATATCTCGTCATTTTAACCAGAGGGCTGATATTCTATCAAAGAAGGGCTTGAGGCAGAAGGAGGGGATTTTGACTTATACTCATTTTGGGGGTCCACTGAATAGAGTTAAAGGCTCTATTATCTATTATTAATTTTTGTTTTGGTCAGACTATTTAGTATCGAACATTGTTTATTGTGTATTGAATGGTTCCTATAGTTAAGCGGTTTACAGTTCAATAGTTATTTTGGTGTAACCCTTTTTGTAATATTGTCTGCTACCTGGAGATGTTTTACTGGACTATGGTATTGTCAATATCCTCTGAATGTAATCACTATCTATGAGACAGGTGTCCTATGTAAGTTTCTTTGATTCACACTTATGAATAGCAAGAAACGTTTTTTTGTTGGAAAAAAAAGTTATATGTTTCAGTATTCATTAATATTTTGAGAAGTATCTAAAATAAATAAATAAATTCTTAAAATTTTGTAATGTTGTGTTAAATGTTATATTTATTTTTAATTATTTTAAAAATTTAAAAATATATATATATATTTTTAATTTAATTCATGATTGGATGAATTTTATTGACATAATTAATTTCTATCATTACACTTGGTTTTGTCAAATAAAAAATAAAAAGACAAAAAATATAACCTTGCTCTATAGTTTATAAACAATAAATTGACATTTTATAATTAAATTATTATAGATAGTCCCTGCTAGTGTCTTGTTTGAATTTAATTCTTATGGCAATGGCTTTTAATGATGGAGGTTACAGCAACATATCATCCAACAGTTTGTAGCCACGTTTTGATATGAAGGTGTCTATCATTGACATGTGGCTTAATCATAAGGTTTATACTGTAGTTCATCTTTCGATAAGGTGTGCAAAGGTGTGAGTTTACCCTACCCATTCTTCGGGTTCATTGGGAGTGAAAACAATGGTAAAACCCTCTTTTACACTACCCATTTGTCTAGTGTTGTGAGAATTTGAGCTTCAGGGTTTCACCCCTAGCTCGGCCTCATTCCAAGAAAAATGTTCAACACCTTGGAATTCATTGCCTCAGTTATAGAGGTTGTAATGTCACGGTTGGTTAATATTCCTACTGAAGGGTGTTATGGTTTCTTGCTAAAGGTTTTACCTACAAAACATTCATTTAGTGTCGAACTGTCGAGCTCAAGTGTATGCATGTGCTCCCTGGTTGTAAGGTAAGTTCTTTTGCTTATGATGAGTCGTGTAATCTAAAGGCATTTCGTTCTCGCCTTTCTTTCTATCAAATTTAAATAATGTTTGTATTTTCCGTTAGCAGGGTACTTTTGTGTTTTTCTTTTCGAATTTACTGATGAGATTTGGATAAAATTCACCATAAGATTCATCCATATACCTATTTTAATATATAAAAATTATTAAAAAATGATTTTTTTATATTTTTCCATTAGAGAACACATAGTTTATGAAAAAATGTTGATTTTTTTAAAAATTCACCTTGAACTTTGTCTTGAGATTGTCCTTGAAATTTATCTTGAGATTTAGATCCTTGAAATTTGATTTTCCCTTGAGATTTAGATAACTCCAACAAATTTCAATTTTTTTATAGATTTAACGAATTTCGAACCTCAAGAATAAAATTCATTGAATCTTGTGACTTTGGTGACTAGTTGCATTTCTAGTTCTTGTTTTTATAGTACATTAAATATGATTTAGTTAGTTTCATTTTTCATTCTCCACATTCACCCCATCTTCAAATGCATTCTTGCATTTTAGATTTGATAATTTAAATTACATCAGATAGATGAAGATCGTAGAACATAATAGAACATTTGACCTTGCATACATGAGTAAACACATAATTGGAGGGCTTACCATTCAATGGAGAAATTTCTAATTGGGCCCTTTTTCTAGGTAATCCTATGTGGTTGACCAAGTTTATTTTCCTGCATCCACATTATGCTATATACATCCATATACCTAGGAGTCTATAGTGACTCTGGGACACATAAGGTGTTCCCTTTCTTGAGCCTGACATGGGTAGCTCATCAAAGAGTATGTGTGTCCCCTTTCTTGAGCCTGACATGGGTAGCTCATCAAAGAGTATGACTCCATCTTGACCATAATTTAATAGCTACAATCCTGACACCATACTATGGATTTCCTGGACATTTTTTTCTCTACTTCCTAGTGTAATATCCACTGGGCCAAGACTTAATTCTATAGGCAAAGTTAGTTATCAATACTTGATAGGCTAGCAATCCTAAGTTGGTATTGGATTCAACTAGTTTAGATCTTGAAATTCTTGGACATTCCTTTTTCCTTCAAAGCTTCTCCCTCGAAGATTTGGATATGGTTGTTTAGATGATGGAAAACAAAATTAATAATTAGATTACCAAACCTCTAGTGTTGTCCACTAAATTTAAAATCTTTACCAAAATTATATTGGAAACCAATGATGTCTTCTACTCTCCTTGTTGGGAATGTTATATTCTTTATATTTGGATTGATTGGAAAAGTCGATAGTTGACTAGTATAAGTCAATTGGAGTCAGAGGAAAAGAAGATAGAAATCTGGTCGTCTGGCCAGAATAGTTGTTTGGTTGAAGGCAAATGATTGGTCGATGGGAAGTTGACGGATTGGCCGAAAGATCAATGGGAAATCGACCAAAGTTGACCCAGTCAAGTTGATTGTAATAGAATAACCGAAAGTGGTTAGGACGTTACGGATTGTCATTAATGAGCAATTGGTTGTATTGCATCTATAAATAAGATATAATGGCTATGAAGCATAATCATGGTGTAATTTAATGAAGTGTGATCCGTGGTCTAGAAATTCATGGTTGTAAACACCTATTTTAGATTTCTTGATTAATGTATGAGCGAAAGCTCACTGGTTTACCAATTTTCCTCCAGGAGAGAGATGTTTCCAGGGTAATTTTTGTGTAATGTGGTAATATGTTGTGTGTTGTTGTCTCGTGTTTAATGTATTTAACTATATGAATATATTTGCAAACCTATTGTAATCAGTACCAAAACCCAATAGTCGGTATCAAAGCTATATTTGGCTACAGGGGATGCCTTTGTTGCAAAGGGTTTGGCTTAGTCTTGGATCTGGGGAATACTTGTTATAGTGGGAATTTACGTAAATGTTGATTCATTGATAGAATGGATAACACATTGAGGATATAAATTTAAAAGTTTAATGGGAAAAATTTTGAGCTTTGTAATCTTAAAATGGAGGATCTTCTCGTAGA
Organism: Larix kaempferi; assembly: GCA_027924585.1. Lineage (NCBI taxonomy): Eukaryota > Viridiplantae > Streptophyta > Pinopsida > Pinales > Pinaceae > Larix > Larix kaempferi. The sequence continues at coordinate 10,885,686 of BSBM01000672.1, read as the reverse complement.
TCTAGAGCAAAGGATTGCAGTTGACCCAAGAACGAATCTAGCTGGTATGTCGAAGGAATACTGTCAAAAGATTGATATAAAGAAAAGGAATACAATCTGACTTTGTCTAGCATATTCTGTGTTGTTGAATGTCTCAAAAGAAGGCACTACAAAAAATCTATGGGAAAAATTGGGGAACTTGTACCAGTCGAAATCTTTGGTTAACAAGTTATTTCTTCGAAAGAAGTTGTATCTTCTCAGGATGGGTGAAGGTGACTTGGTTTCAGAGCACTTGAATACATTCAACACTGTTATCAATGATTTTCTATCCGTGGATATTAAAATCATCAAGGAGGAAAAGTGTATCAATTTGTTGTGTTCTTTGCCAGATTCATCGCGCTTGGTTGTGGTTATTGGAAGAAACAACACCACATTAAATATCGTTGATTTGGTTGCATCTCAATTGTCAGAAGAGATGAGACGAAAGAACATGGAAGGAGCTTCCCACGAAGCCTTAACGGTAAGAGGTCAACCATTAGACAGAGGAAAAAGTAAAACCTATGGTACAATATCGAAGTTGATGGGTAGATCTGAAACTAGATCTCTTGGTTTGACGACGAAAACATGTTGGCAATGTGGTAAAGTCAAGCATTATAGACGTAACTATAAGTCGATGAAATTCAATAAAGAAAAAGGGTTCGAAGAAGGTCAATTGAATGATGGTAAGTCTTTGCAAGAAGAGAAAGGAGATGTGTATTTGGCCTCCACAAGTACATAGTCGGATCAAGACTCTTGGCTAATTGACTCTGGCCGGTCATATCATATGACACCTCATAGAGAGTGGTTCTTGAGTATGAGAATATCAATGGTGGTGATGTTCTATTGAGAGATGATTCTGACTAGGATATTCGGACAAGGTAAAGTTTGGTTGAAGCTGAAATATGGAAGAACAAGAACACTTTGAGGAGCGCTGCATATCCCAAGTTTAGCTCGAAACCTGATCTCAGTCAATAAGATGGGGAATGCAGGTGTGTAATACGTATTTGAGAAAGATACATGAAAGATGGTGTGAGGATAAATGGTATTGATGAGAGGTGTTTGGATTGGACCCTTGTACAAACCACTGGGAAGAATATACATTGAAGAAAGTGCTAATGTGGTATGTTATGAGTCTGATGAAACATCTGCTTGTCTAGTCGACTCTACCATGTTGTGGCATCAACAGATGGGACATACAGGTGAAAAAGGTCTTTGTGTTATGCATAGTAAAGGTATGGTCAAAGTTCTCCCTGGTTATCTTGAAGAAGTTGAATTCTCTGAACATTGTATTTATGGTAAACAAAGTTGTGTAAGGCTCTCATTGGTGCTACTAAGGCTAAGGAAATACTGGATTTAATACATAGTGATGTGTTTGGACCTATGTCGATCCCTTCACTAGGAGGATCTCGATATTACATTTATTTCCTAGATGATTTCTCCAGAATGACATGGTTGTATTTTCTATGGAAGAAATAAGAGGTTTTTGAGAAGTTTCAAGAGTTTAAAGCTCTCGTGGAGAATTAGTCTCGCAAAAAGATCAAGGCGCTGAGAAATGATAATGGAGGAGTATCTTGTGGAAAAGTAATCAACTAGTTCTTTATACAACATATTATAGCTCGAAAAAACACAACTCCATACATGCCTCAACAACACGGAGTTGTTGACAGAGTGAACATAACGCTGATGGAGAAGGCAAGGAGCATGATCAGCGGTGCAAGAGTTGCACAAGAATTATGGGTAGAAGCATTCGATACGACATGTTACCTGGTGAATAGGTATTTGTCGATAGATTTAGATGACAATAATCCATATGAGGCATGGGTTGGTAAAAAGACTTATCTTACACATCTCAAAGTGTTTGGGTGCAATGCTTTTGTGCATGTCCCAAAGGAGAAAAGAACTAAACTCGACATCAAGTTGGAGAAATGCATCTTCATCTGGTACAAGGATGGAGTGGAAGGATATAAAATGTGGAGCCCAGTGATGAGGAAGGAAATTTATATTCTAGATGTGATCTTCTAGAGAAGTTAGACGAACTTCCAGGAATGAAGAGGATAAAAGAGAAAAACTAGAAAAGAAAGAGTTTCAAATGAACTATGAAAGTCTGGATTTAGGTGAGTCGACTGAATCTGACGAAGAGGTGGAACAAGAGACTCCATATGTCAGGAGGTCTGGTCAAGCAAGGAAACAACTAGAAAGGTATAGTCCACCTAACTTTCACTCTTAGTTTGTGTTATCTTCCATATAAAATGATCTCAAGTTGGTAAAGGAAGCGATTGAATCAATAGAGAGTAAACTCTAGAAAAGGGCCATGGAAGAATAGATGGAGTCCTTGAAGAAAAATGAAACATGGGATCTAGTCGTGTTACCAAATGGAATGAAACCCATCAACAATAAGTGGATGTTAAAAAAAAAGTTGAATGCAGCAAGTCAAGTCGATAAGTATAAGGCCTGATTGGTAGCGAAAAGATATTCCCAAGTCAAGGGAGTAGACTTCGGTGAAATTTTATTTCCTTCTTCTAAGTTAACTTCCATAAGGATACGAATGTCTTTAGCTGCAACATTTGATCTTGAGATAGAATAGATGGATGTAAAGACAACATTTCTTCATGGTGATCTTGAAGAATAAATCCATATGAAGTAGCTTGAAAGGTTTATGGAGAAAAGGAGTTGGTCTGCAAGCTCAAGAAGTCTCTCTATGGTATAAAACAATTTCCCAAGATATGGTAGAAATTTTTTGACATCTATATGGAGTAATCTCGGTTGTGAGAAGTTAGGTTGATCATTGTGTGTATTGGAAGAAAGTCGGTGGTCATTTCATATATATGGTTTTATATGTTGACAACACATTGTTGGTTGGGAATAACATGGATCTAATAAAGGAGGTGAAACTGTAGTTATCCTCCATGCTCGACATGAAGTATCTCATAGCAGCAAATTTCAATCTTGGAATGGAAATTCAAAGAGATTATGCAGGTAGAAGGCTCTTCTTAAGTTCAAGGAAATATGTTGAGATAGTTCTGAAACATTTCAACATGCAAGAGAGTAGACCAATCAAGGTCCCTATCCCTGTGGGAGTCAAGCTATCTGCCGAATAGTGCCTTAAGACATGGGAAGAAAAATAGTACATGCTACATGTGCCTTATGCTAGTGTTGTAGGTAATACGATGTATGCTATGGTCTATAATGATCATATATTTCCCATGCAGTGGGAGTATTGAGCAGGTACATGTGGACACCTAGAAAAGAGCATTGGATCGTAGTCACAAGAGTATTTAGGTATCTATGTGGCATGATAGATTATGCAATTTGTTATGGAGGAGAGCCTGAGAGAAACAAGGAAATCAATGTACATGGTTTTGGTGATTCTGGATAGGCTAGAGATATCGACCAACAGATGTGTGTTGAAGATTTAGAGGAGCATTCAATTGGATGAGTAGAAGGTATTCAGTCGTTGCACTATTGGTTACTGAAGTTGAATACATGGAAGCTACTCATGTATGTAAATAATTTGTTTGGTTGCAGATGTTGTGTTCATACGTTGGGTTCGATCAGCATGTTGTTAGGTTGGATTATGATAGTCAGAGTGTAATCTTCCTGGCAAAGAATCCAACATATCATTTGAAGATGAAACACATTGATGTTCAATACCATTTTGTGAGGGAGATGATGGAGAACAATAGGTGTTACTGGAAAAGGTGGACACGGTTAAGAATGTTATAGACTCATTGGCCAAGTCGGTGAGAATAGCGAAGTTTTCCTGCTGTAGGGAAAATATGGGCTTGTCAATCCTGCTACAGTGAACTAAGTTTATGAATCTCATGTTTATGCAAAGAAGACAACAAGTGGAAGAATGTTGGGAATGTTATGTAAATTTGCATGTGGATCGACTAGCAAAGTCAATAATCGTCTGGTATAAGTCATCTAGAGTAATAAGCGATAGACGTCAAAATTCTAGTCAACCGACCAACTGAAAAGTTGTTTGGTCAAAGGAAAATGACTAGTTGACATGATTTCGACAAAATGACTAAAAGCTCAATGGTAAATTGACTAAAGTTGACCTAGTCAATTCAATTATAACAAAATAACCAAAAGTGGCTAGGAAGTTATGGATTGTCATTAATGAGCAGTTGGTTGGATTGTTATGGATTGTCATAAATAAGATGTAATGGATATGAAGCATAACCATGGCATAATGTAATGAAGTGTGATTTGTGGTCTATCAAGTCACGGTTGTAAACACCTAATTTAGAGTGTTTGATTAATAGATGAGTGAAACCTCACTGGTTTGCTGGTTTTCCTCCAGGAGAGAGGTTTCTAGGGTAATTTTTTGTGTAATGTGTTGTGTGCCATTGTCTTGTGTTTAATGTGTTTAACTATATGAATCTATTTGCAAACCTGTTCTAATCAGTATCATAACCCAACATCTAGCAACCCTAAGTCGGTATTGGATTCAACTAGGTTAGATCTTGAAATTATTGGGCATTCCTTTTTCCTTCAAAGCTTCTCCCTTAGAGATTTGGATATGGTTGTTTAGATGGTGGAAAAAAAATTGATAATTAGATTACCAAACCTCTCATGTTGGCCACTAAATTTCAAATCTCTACCAAAATTATATTGGCAACCAATAATGTCTTTTACTCTCCTTGTTGGGTTCCATCCAAAGTAACACATGAGTGGCTCAAAAAACCCCTTTGCAATTTTATTGGGTGAATCTTGACTTCCGTTAAGTGAGTTGAGTTCTTTTCGTACCCCTAAGGATTTTGAAGGTTTAGGGATCATCAAAACAAAAAACAAGGCACAAACGCTATGCACTAAGAGGGTAATTGTAATACCCTAGGTTTGAATCCGTAATTTAAATTTGTAGATATTGATGTAAAATGATAGCATCCATAAACAAATGGTTAGGATGAACAAGACTATGTAAATATGTACATTTTTATATTAATTTAAATATCTAAATGGTTGCATAGGAAGAGGACAAAGACTAGATGGGGGGTTATAAATCCACAAGTGGGGAAGTGATAGTGGGCTTCACCTTATATCCTTAGCCTTAGACATTTAAACCAAGTCATTAAACCATGATTAAGAACGATGCTTTATTTAACTATCCTAAGATGAGATTAACAAGGGAAAAGTAGTTGCATGTGGAGGGGCCACATGGAAATTTGAAATATGCCTATAAAAGTGAGTTTTCAAGCTAGAGAGGGGTTCGGTTCCTCATGCTACCACCATTCAAATTTCATTCCACTCTTTTTCCATCACCCATGAAGGCCATAGCTCGGTACTGTAATAGAGAATGAAGATGTCACTATTGAACATGAATTTTGCATGCCATTAATCTAGGTATACTGGTGTGAGAGAAACTTGGCCTGCGTTTTTTGCCTTGGAGTCCCAATTCAGAGACTTCCTATCCAGCCTATACTAGAGAACTAGAAGGGAATTGGAGGTTGCTTAAGGGATTATTAAATCACAGAAGGGAGCTTGTTCCTAGCATTGTGCAGGTTGATGGGGAAGGATAATTGAGGATTGGGACAATTGTGGAGAGGGTTTAGGTACCTGCGAGTTGCATGATAGGTTCAATTGAGTAGAGTGGGATTGCGGGAGATATTTTCCCTTGTGGATTTATAGCCCTAGCTCTGGGTGGCCTGTCAAAGTAGATATGGCTTGACAGAGACTATGGCTGGGAGGAACATCCTTCAAATGCAACAAGTTGGAGAACACTTGATTTAAAAGATAAGCCTCTAATTATTATGAATGCCATGGTTAATTCCCTGTTTGTATATTATTTATTTACTTTTTTATTAATGTATAAATGTATGGTATTGCATGGCATCGAATGTGTGTTCATGCTTTGATTGTCTGTAAAATATAATGAAGGCATAAAATTGCTTTGGGCGACCATGATTTTTATTTACGCTGCTAAATTGAATCTAATTGAATAATAAATGAAATTAGGTATGAATGTTAAATTTGGATATGAAAATTGAGTGCCCCATGGTCTCCATGGTTGATTGAGGTTGCTGGGTGCATTACAGATTGGTATAAAATCCTAGGTTTGTAGCACTGGGACTGCATGGGATGGATTTAAATTTTACAAGTAGAATTATAGGTTGCACATGAAGTGTATGACACAAATTACATGGGCATAATATTGTGGAAAAATGTATAATCCCTCAATTGTTGAAATTCAGAGTGGTAATCAAATTAATGAATGGTTGTTTGAATGGTTGGGTCGAATACATAGAACAGTGGTGGATAATTCTTGTGTTTTGAGCAAATTCGAACGAAGTTACATTTTAAAGAAAACTGTTTGACAAAATTTCTTGCATAAATTATTGGTTTGGAGTGCTCAGATTTGGTTCTCAAGACTAACATGGAGCCAATAATGATTAAGACTAGGAATGGAAGATTCGAGTCTTTACATTTGCTTAGAATTTTGCGCCAGTGTTAAAATTTTATTTCTGTCCATTAACATAAATTTACCAATAAAAAGCAAAGCAACCAATCTACAGTTCTATTGGTTTCCAGAATGATTCTCCAGTATTAGAAGGGGACATGTGTAAAATCATATTGGTTACATGTTTATGAAGAAAGTTGTCAGGCATAAATCTCATAAGGCACTTGTTGAAAGGTTGAAATTTTGAAAATTTCACGTGGACCCCATAGGTGTCACATGGGTAGTGTGACATGGCGGTGCCACGTGGACCTACACTGAGGTAGAACTTCCATTTGGATGAAGAGGGTATCGTGGACCAACCACATCAACTAGGTGCTAGCTTACGGGCCAAGTGTTAAAAAAAAAAAATTATTATTATTAGCACGATAAAGCTAGAGTCCAATCTAAAATTTTGTTGGAGCTTAGCACCTAAGTGATAGACTAATGAACCATACAACCAAAGGATGAGGACTAGGGGCTTAGTGGAAGGGGGGATAAGTAGCATCGGTGGATAAGATCGAGCGCCCATGATTGACGGTTGTGGTTCATAGCACATCGACAACATGCACACTCATTAACAAGGGATGGAGGAGTCATTGGAGGAAAACCACTGGTGCATGTGTCGCTTTTTCATTGATAAAATGTCCAACAAATGCTTTCCCAAAACCGCTTCCTTGTCAAGCTGTTACCACCTTTGATAATGGAATACCACTGAGGTAATTCCACTAACGAGCAAGTGGAAAAGTGACCAGAGAAAACAATGGAGGTGACCTCGCTACATCACAAAAGGAAACATGGGATAGTCTGACACATCAGTAGACACACTTTGTGACATGTCATCATCGTGCCATGTTGATGCAGGGGTTTCCATGGGCTGAAATTAAAAAAAAGAAGAAGAAATAATGCAGGTATTTCCAAGGGTCATAACTTTTGACTTAGTTATTCGTTCGGGCTCAAATTTAACAGGAAGTTGCATTTTGAAGAGTTCATTTCAGTGACCGGTATGATCCTCATGATCAGACCTTTTCTAAACACTTTTTCGGGGCCAAATTCCTTCATATAATGCCTCAAATTGGGGTTTTAGTGTTTTTGCGAGATTTTTTTTTTAATTTGTAATTATCAATTATCTGTTAGTTTATGCACCCAATCAGAAAAGCGAGTTGACAACTAGAGTCGCTCTAGTTAGATTTAAGTTACTGGTCAGTTTTAGAGTCATGTGAGAATTTTCTAAAATTAGCAATTTTCAAAAATATGAGATAATAGTTATAAGGGGTCGAATTTTCATTGTAATAGTTAGGATGGAGAAGGAATAAACAATTGTTATTTTTCCACTCTCATGTGTTTGCATGGTTTTTAGATATCGTGAATGAATCAATTTTTTTTGGCTACATCATATAGTATCAAAGTAGGAATATGGACGGGAGATGAAGGGGAAGAGTAGGTCTTTCTTAGATGCATAAAGATATAAAAAACCTCAAAAGGAAAATAACATATCTTACAAATGTGCTGGTTAATCAGAGAATAATACGAAGAGAAGTGTCTGATGAGGAGACAGACCAAGGAGGTGCGAGTCAACAAATAGAACATGAAGAAGAACAATTAGGGTGCATGCCTTTTGAAGAAAGGATGCTCGGGGCAAGGGAGAAATGATGGGATTAAAATGGAAGTTTCAGAATATGCAGGGAGGCTTAAACCAAAGGATTTAATAGATTGGTTGAACGCCATGGATTTTTATTTTAATGGAAACCTATGACAGAGGAAAATAGAGTTAAATTTGGATGCACCAAGTTGAAGGGTCACGCCATAATCTGGTGGGATCATGTGCAGAAGGACATAACAAAAAAAAGGAAAAGAAAAAATTAAGACCTGGAATAAGATGGAGAAAAAATTGCGAGAATTTTTTTGCCTTTAGACTATGCACATACCCTTTTTCGTAGATTTCAGAATTTGAAGCAAAACCTATCCACTGTGGAGGAACTCACACATGAGTTTTATTACTTGTCCATTCATGTGGATCACTAAGAAACTAATGAGCAACTAGATGAAAGGTATGTGAATTGCTTGAAATTTTCTATTCAAGATCAATTGAGCAAGCATGGGTTTGCAACCTGGAAGAGGCATACCAATTAGCTTTAAAGGCTGAGGAAAAAAAAACGACAATTTGCTCAAAGGAATAGAGGAGCAAGGAGGGGTGCATCATTTCCTCACGTGGTGGTTTTAACTATTCCAGAGGTAAATCATCCCAAGGAGCTGAGAGAAGAAGAAGATCCGTGATGAGATAACCTAAATCAATTATGAGGAAGATGATTTCATAGGGGTAGAGATTATAGTGGTGCTAGAGGAAGACCTTATATGTGTTTTAGGTGTGGTGTAGAGGGTCATCGAGCTTTTGAGTGCTCAAGTTCTAACATGCAAGAGTCGAAGCAAGGACAACAACCTAGTTTACACTCGGTCCAAGTCGAGAATGAAGAAGAAGGAGTTGAATATGAAGTCTCGCCCGATATGGGGGAGAATATCATGATATAGAGGTTAATGGTGATTCCCCAAAAAGAGCATAGACAGCGTGGAGGCAATGAAGATTCATGGATTCAACAAATATTTTTCGAACCAAATGCACTTCCATGGGAAAAGTATGTCAAGTTATTATTGATAGTGGCAGTTGTGAGAATATGGTTTCCAAAGAGATGGTATATAAGTTGAAATTACGTTGTGAAACACATCCCTATCGTTATCGAATTGCATGGTTCAAAAAAGGGAATGGAGTCATCATTAATAAAATATGTTTAATCAAGTTTTCAATCGGTAAGACTTATAAAGATGAAGTATGGTGTGATCTAATTTCGATGGATGCATGTCATCTGTTATTGGAGAGGCCTTGGCAATATGACATAAAATTCATGCATGATGGAGAAAATAATGCCTACACCGTTTGGAAGGATGGATCAAAAGTTGTCTTATGCCCCTTAAGGATGAAAGGAAAGTTGAGAATATGTTGTCAGAAAGAGATCTTGTTAAGAAAATGAAGGCATCAAGATTCTAATATGCATTAATAGTACAAAAAGGAGACAAGGAAGACATACCAATACTTACTAAAGTGGCCAAGGCACTAGAAGAATATGTTATGTTATCCCTAATGAGCTACCTGATGGTCTTCCACCAAAGAGGGATATTCAACATCACATTGATCTAATCCCAGGATCATCTTTGCTTAATCAGGAAGCCTATAGAATGAGTCCTACACAACACGCCGAGCTCAACCGACAAGTAACATATCTTATAAAGAAAGGTGTGGTAAGAGAAAGCATGATTCCATGTGATGTACCGGCATTGTTGACTCCAAAAAAGATAATATGTGGAGGATGTGTGCATATAGCAGAGCAATCAATAAAATTACCATCAAATATCGGTTTCCTATAATGCACTTGGACGACATGATGGATGTGCTAGTTGAAGCTAAGTATTTTAGTAAAATTGATTTGCAAAGTGGATACCGCCATATTTGGATTCATGAAGGGGATGAATGGAAAACCACATCTAATACTAGGGATGGACTATATGAATGGATGGTGATGTCATTCAGGATGTCCAATGCACCTAGTACCTTCATGCGGTTGATGAATATTGTGCTTCGACCTTATATTGGTAAGTTTGTTGTTTCTTTTGATGACATTCTAATTTTCAGTAACAACAAATAAGATCACTTGCAACATTTAAATATTATATTGGATACGTTGAGAAAGAATCAACTATATGCAAACCTGAAGAAATGTATGTTCCTACAAGAAAGTTTGGTATTTCTGGGTTTTGTCATCTCAGCAGAAGGAGTCAAGATGGATTCAGAGAAGGTCAGAGAAATTTTGGAGTGGCCTAGTCCTAGGAGCATAACATAGGTAATAATTTGTCATGGGTTGGCCACCTTTTACCAAAAAATTATTCAAAATTTTAGCAGTATTGTAGCACCCATAACAGATTGCACCAAAGGCACAACATTCAAGTGGACCAATGAAGCTGAGAAAAGTTTTAAGTTTCTAAAGAAGAAGGTAACTGAGGCACCTATGTTAGCCTTACCATATTTTGATAAAGTGTTTGGGGTAGACTGTGATGCCTCACATAGGCATTGGAGCTGTACTTATCCAAGCATGTAGAACAATTGCATTTTTAAGTGAAAAGTTGGATGAGGTAAGAAAGATCTACCCCACATATGATGTAGAATTTTATGCAATTGTGAAAGCATTGTGACATTGGAGGAATTATTTAGTGCCAAAGTAGTTTGTGTTATTTACCGATGACATTGCATTAAGATATGTAAACACCCAAAATAAATTGAACAATAGACATGCAAAATGGGTCTCTTTCTTACAAGGCTACACCTTTGTTCTGAAGCACAAATCAGGAAGGCAAGATCAAGTTGTAAAAGCTCTGAGTTGGTGCATTGTTCTTTTTCTAACCATGGAAAAACAAGTAAATGGATTTGTTGTATTGAAGGTTATCTATGTGTCTGATAATGATTTTTGGGAGATTATAGAACAGTTGAAAAATCCAGCCGCTGAGAACATGGATCTTATTTAAGGTGAATATTTTATGAAAGATGGCTACCTCTTAAAAGGAAAACAACTATGCATTCCAATTGGATCTATTAGAGAAAATATTATCAGAGAAATTCACAGTAGTGGTTTGGAAGGACATTTTGGAAAGGTGATCCACTGTCCGTGAGGAAGTCGACAGGGGACAATAGAGTCAGCTGAATGAGTTGGATATGTTATGGTGGAAGTTAATAGCACACAGACTAAATGACGACCAATTAAAATAATAAAGGTAAAAACAACATAAACAATAGACAAAACCCATTCACATGAAAATCTAAGCCATGAATTGATAACGAAGAAACCCCAAGGGTGAAAACTCTAATTGTATTGAGTAGTCATCATGGAAAGTCATACTCCTTAGTTTGTAAGCAAAAAGGGGTGTAGTGAGTCGAGGGACTCATTTACATACACATAAGTTGAATGTAGGATCTGTTAGGAACCAATCGATCCTTCTCCTTAGGAACTCGTTTTAGTGTAGTTAAGAATAAAGAACCAAAATCCTTTTTCATCTTTGATCTTACGAGTACAATTTGAAGGACGCTTGGGTGACTACCCGCCGTGTTTTAGTTACAAAGAAAACATTTACAACTGATTTAAGGAGACCATGCGTGTTCTTCCCATTCGTCATCTAGAAGAAGATGAAGAGACATCATTTCCACATTGATGGTGTTGTTGATGCCTTCTGAATGCTCAGAATGTCATTTGGCATGTGATGGAATCATCAGATACCGTCGGGAATGTTATATGAATGAGTCTTGCAAAATACTGTGTAAGTCGATGACTAGTCATTGGATCGACTGATCTACTGGGATGACTGAGTTGAGGATTTGACAAGAAAGCGACTAGGACTAGGCACTAGTTGATGGTGCCAGTCGAGTCTTGGGATGGATCAAAATTCCCCCCTTAAGTGGAAATGGTCCCCATTTCCTCCTCACAAAGATTAGGAAAATTGAGCTCCAATTCATTAAGAGGATACCACTTTCCTTGAGATGGGATTTGTTCTACCTTGGCCACCTGAAACAAGGGGATGGTTTGTGTCCTTGTATGGCATGCTTGCTATCCAACAATGGTGTTGATGGAAAGGGGATCTTGAACATCTAGATGGATGTCTTTTGGATCTGTCGGTTGTAAGTCGATTTGTTCCAACAATGGCAGAAAATAGGTTGAAGCAAGTCCACATTAAATACTGGATACAAACCTAGGTATGGTGGAATGCTGAGCTTATAAGAATTTTCCCCAATTTTCTCAAGAGCGGTGTAAGGACCATGTCGTAAAGGATTTATATTCCTGTGTGGGCCATTGAATGTTTCTTTCTTGAGATGCAACCAGACTTGATCCCCAATTTTGCATGCATGAGGAATATGATGCATATCGTGTTGGGCCTTGGATTTTTCATTAGCTCGTTGCAACATCTCTTGTGCTTGTTTCTGAATCTCACACACCTAATCCTTGAACTCGAGTGCCTTGTAAATTTATCATCGTTCATGATCGGTGGAAACCAAGCTAGTCGGTTGTCTGACTAAATCGATAGGTGCTAAGGGTTGAAATCCATAACAGACTTCAAACGTACTCTTTCCTATGGAGCTGTGCTAGGATCGATTATAGTTGTGCTAGATGTAGGGAAGACTTTCATCCCATGCTCTGCGATTCTTGTGTGTACATGTGAAGCCATTGTACTACCGTGTGATTCATGACTTCCATCTATCCATCAATATGTGGATGGAACATGATTGGCATAGTTAGCCATGTGACAATTTGCTGCCAGAGTGTCTTCCAAAACGTACCAACGAATCTGGAATCACGGTTAGAGATGATTGTAGTAAGCAAGCCATAATGCTTCCAAATATTATCGAAGAAGAGCTAAGCAGTCTGCCATGTCATCGTGGTCTCCCTGCAAGGAATGAGGATAACCATTTTAGAGAATCTATCAACCACTACTAGGATTATGTCATGCTTGCATCAAGTAATAGGATATCCATTCAATTAGGACAATGAAATAGATTCCCATGGTCGACTGGGGATGGGAAATGACGTATACAAACCCTATCGTCGGTTTGGTGGCATTGCAATAACACAAACTATGCATGACTTGATATACTTGTTGACATCCGCCTTGAGTGAAGGCTAGTAGAAATATTTGTGGAGAACAGCGAGAGTCCTTTCCACTCCAAAATGTCTTGATTTTTTGTTGTTGTGTGCATTCCAAATGAGCTTCTGTCAGTGCTCACCGGAAGGTACACAAAGTTGTCCTAGCCTGTAAAGCAAGTTGTCCTTCACATGGTAGTTAAGAGAAATCGAATGATTGTTCTGGAGTCGTCGATACATTGAAGAGAACTCAATGTCTTCTTCATATAGTTAAGGCCAATTAATGGTGCCATAATCATGCATACTTAACATTGTAATAAGTGAAGTGACTAGTGGTCGGCTAAGGCAATCAATTGTTGCGTTGGATTTCCTTTTCGATGCTTAATTACAAACATAAATTGTTTTAGGTAACTAATCCATTTGATTTTTCTCGTTTTATGCAGCTTGGACTGTGATGGAGAGAACTGTAGAGTCTTATGGTCGGTGTGGAAGATCGTTTCTTTGGCTAGAATGTAATGTCTCCATTGCTTAAGAATTGTACAATGGCATACAGTTCTTTCTCGTAGGTTGAATACTTATGAACAATATCACTAAAAGTTTTTGAATGGAATGCTACTCGATAACTGACTTGTGTGATCACGATTCCCATGGCATAGTTGGATGTGTTGGTCTCGATTTCAAATGGTTGATGCAAATCGGGTAGCACGAGCACTGGAGTTGTGTAAAGCTTGTTCTTGAGCGGTTCAAAATCTTGTTGTTGTGTTGTAGTCCATTATAAAAATATCTTTCCACCTCCCTTTGTCAATTTATTTAGAGGCCAAGCGATGTAACTAAATCCCAACACAAATATGTGATAAAAATTTGACAAACCAATGAAACTCCTTAGTTCTTGAACATTTTGTGGACCGGGTCGTTCCCTGATAGATTATATCTTTTCTGGGTCAACTAGGATGCCTACTGAGTCAATCACATAGCCCAAGTACTTGATACTCTGCATTACAAAAGAGCAATTCTCCAAGTTCAAATAGAGTTTGTGTTGTCGGAGCACATTAAGTACTTGTTGAATCCATTGCATATGTTCATCCCAATATCTACCAAAAATCAAGATGTCATCTAAATAAACAATGACACATTTTCCTGCAAAAGGTCAGAGAACATCATCCATATATCTCATAAAAGTCATAGGTGCGTTAGTTAGAACAAAAGGCACGACTAACCATTCAAATAGACCTTCCCTCATTTTGAAAGCATTTTTCCATACAATTGAGGACTATGTGAATTTGATGATATCCCAACTTGAGGTCGAGTTTGGTAAAGAATTTAGCATCTTTCAAATAATCAAGTAAATCATCTATTCTAGGAAGAGGATACCGATTCTTCACTGAAATTTTATTGAGAGCCCCGTAGTTGATGCACTTGTGCCATGTTCTATATTTCTTAGGAATGGGGACAATTCGCCTCCCACAAGGAGAGGATCTAGGTCGAATGCGACCTCTGTCGATCAAGTCTTTTGTTTTTCTATGGATTTATTTATTTTCTAGAACAAACCTTCTGTGAACAGGTGCATTGGTTAATGAATAACCGAGAAAAAGATCAATGGAATGTTTTACCTGGCAATGTAGTGGTACTCCTGTTAGATCTTTGAACACATCTTTGTCTCTTCAACTACTTTATCAACTTGTTGTTGATGTCAAGAGTCACATTCGATGGAGAGTTGACTAGTTGTTGTGATATTTCGACAATGTTGAGGTTTAATCATTAACAACATGAATTTCTGAGCATGGTTGATCAACTTTTTGGCTTGCTTTGCTAAAACCATCTCGATTGTTGGTGTGGGTCGACGTTCGGGAATTCCATACCACTGATTCCAGATTTTGACAATCACTTTCTGGGGTTTGGACCGATACCTTCCATGTCTATCCCATAAGTAAGGCTTTTCAAATAGTACACCCGCTACCGAAAGCAAAGCGATGTCACAAAGAACCTCATCTTGAAAGGGCTTGACAAAGTAGGGTTACATGCACTGTCGAGTGATCCTGAGCTATTGTTCATCCCTCATCCAACCAATGTTATAAGGTTGCGGATGAGGAGTAGTAACAAGACCCAATTTCTTCACAATGTTTTCAGAAACAAAATTATTTTGACTACCATTGTCTACCATTGTCCACAATCAAATGCAATGGGTTGTCCTTAACCCTTATCTGTGTATGGATTAGTCGTTCTCTTTCCTCTTTGTCAACGATAGTTGGACTCATGGGGGTTGTCGAAGTTGATGCCAATAAAGTCGAGGAGTTAGGGTTAGATTCCATGATAGCTTTGTCGGCTAAGTTGGAAGTGTACATCTATGCCAAGAATGTTTTCCGAGCTTTACATTTTGATTCATCATCCCACAATAAACTGTGGTAGTCGCACCATTTTCCTACAAGACGTTGCTTATTTGACTTTCCATTGTCTTTATTGAAAGGCTTCCTATCACGTTCTGACTTCTGGGAAGTAGTCTGAGTAGACAAGAAATATTAGTCAGTAGTCGACTGAGATTTCTTGTCGGAGGGTCAACCAATCGGTTTGGTCGGAAAGCATCCTTTCTCTTTTAATTTCATCTCAAGCTTGATGGCGTAATCGAATGCGTATGCAAGTGTGCCAATAGTGAGGAATTCCTTCTCTTGTTAGATATAAGGAGCTAACCCACTGATATACTCCATAACAAGTATTTTTTGTTCCTCCCTAACACCAAGTCGAGCCATTAGTCGGTGGAATTCATTAGTATAACTTTGTACCGTTTGATCCTTCCATTGTTGCAACTGTTGCCACTTCTTGTATTGTTGTTCCATGTACTTGGGTGGGTAAAATTCCTTCCGGACATGTTCAACAAATTTTTTCCATGTATCAATAGGGTTACCATCTACATCAAATTTTGATTACAGATTTTCCCACCAACAATGTACAGAAGTCGACATCTTCAAATATGCAAGGGTGAATTTCTCAGCCTCATAAAGTTGATTCATAGAAAAATAGGACTACACTTGTTGTATCTAATTATCTACAGATTCTGCATCGATATTTCCTTCCAGGTTTGGTATGTCCAAGTTCATCTGTACCTTGAAGGGGCTAATCTTGTCAAAGGAAGTTCTCGTCGAGCCACCACTCGAAGTCAAGCCAAATGAACTAGTGAGTCGAGCAAGGATCTCATTGAGATACTCATACATTTTAGTTCGTTGTTGAGCGAGTGCTTTATCTATGAGGCGTTCAATTTTTCTACTAGGAGTATTGTCCTCTGTTTCACTTGCCATCTTTGGTCTAAGATTACGAGCATATAAATACTTAAAAGTTGAAGGTAAATGCAAGTTAAATAACTCATTCTTAGAGAGTGTTTGAATAGGAATAAGTTGGCTTAGCTATGTAGGCAGTATTTAAGCATAGCTAGGGAAGAACCTGCTCTGATAACAATGGTCCACTGTTAGTGAGGAGGTCGAGAGGGGGACAACAGAGTCATCTAAATGAGTCGACTCTATTATGGAGGAAGTTAATAATACACAGACTGAATGATTCCCAATTAAACTAATAAAGGTAAAAACGATAGAAACAATAGACAAAACCCATTCACATGAAAATGTAAGTCGAGAATTGATAACGAAGAAACCCCAAGGGTGAAAAATCTGATTGTATTGAGTAGTTGTCATGGGAGGTCGTCCTCCTTAGTCAATAAGAAAAAAGGGTGCAGTGAGTTGAGGGACTTATTTACATACACAGAGGTTGAATGTAGGATCAGTTAGGAACCAATCGAGGCTTCTCCTTAGGAACTTGTCTTAGTGTAGTTAAGAACAAAGAACCAAAAGCCTTTTTCATCTTTGATCTTGCAATTATTTATACAATTTGAAGGACGCTTGGGTAACTACCCACTATGCTTCAATTATAAAGAAAACAATTACAACTGATTTAAGGAGACCATGTGTCTTCTTCCCATTCGTTAGATATAAGAAGATGAAGAGACATCGTTTCCATGTTGATGGAGTTGTTGGTGCCTTCCGACTACTTAAAATGTTGTTTGACATGTGCTAGAATAATGAAATACCATCGATCATGTTAAATGAACGAGTCTTGCAAAAGACTGCGTAAGTTGACCAGTTGATGACTAGTCATTGGATTGATTGATCTGCTAGGATGAGTGAATTGTGGATCTGACCAAGAAAGTGACTGGGACTAGGCACTAGTTGATGATGTCAATTGAGTCTTGGGATGGATCAAAAGGACAAGACGCTAGCCTTAATCGAAGATAGGTATTACTAGCCAAAGATGAAAAATGATATAACCAGGTATGTGACATGATTTAGGATTTGTCAAATCACTAAAGGACATTCATAGAATACAGGGTTGTACATGCCATTGCTGGTGCCCACAGACTCATGGATAGATCTAAGCATGGACTTTGTGTCGGGGCTCCCAAATAAACAATGAGGTAATGATTCTATTTTTGTGGTTGTATAGGTTCTCTAAAATGGTTCATTTCATTGCTTGCAAGAAAACTAATGATGCATCAAATGTGGCAGAAATTATTACCTTTGATAGAGATACTCGGTTCTTGGGTAATTTTTGGAGGACTTTATGGAAGGAAATGGGCACTAAATTATAGTTCAACAGTGCCTATCACCCCCGAACAAATGGGAAAAATAAGGTAGTAAATCAGAGTTTGGGAAACATGCTATGGAGAATTGTTGGAGAGAAGCCCAAACTGTGGGATTTGGCTTTACCTCGTGTAGAATTTGCCTACAATAGGTCAGTGAATAGATTGATAGGTAAATCTCCATTTCAGGTTGTTTATGATAGAAATCCCACGGGTGTCCTAGATTTGGTGCAGCTACTTCTTGGGGATAGAATTAGTGATGATGGGGAAGCATTTGCAGTACACATTCAATAGTTGCAGCAACAAGTGAGACAAAAGCTGCAAGCCAGTAATGAGCATAACAAAATTATAAAAGATGCTAATCAACGACATCAGGTATTCAATGAAGGTTATTTGGTGATGGTTTATTTACGGAAAGAGCGGTTCCCTAAAGGAACCTACCACAAATTAAAGTATAAGAAAATTGGTCCTTGCAAGATTTTCAAGAATATTAATGACAATACTTATAAGGTTTATTTACCAGCTTATCTTGATATTTCCCTTGTGTTTAATGTTTTTGATTTATATATCTTCCATGAGGATGACCTGGGTGATGACAGTGAGGAGGAGGTGGATTGGAAACATGCCATTCCAAGCAAGAAAAATGAAAAGATTGCACATATTTTAGATAAGAAGACCCTTCATACTCGACAATGCCAACACAACTGATATTTGGTCTAGTGGGAAGGATTAGCACTAGTAGAGAGTACATGGATTACAGAGGGGGAATTACTGAATTTAGATCTCATTAAGTGGAAGCAATTTGAAAATAGTAACTTGCAGGAGTTGTGTTCTTTTCAACTAGAGGAGAATGATGTAGGGTTTTTCGTGGGCCAAAATTAAAAAAAAATGAGAAAAAATAAAGAAAGAAATAATGCATGGATTTCTGAGGGTCATAAATTTTGGCTTGGTTATCCATTTGGGCTCAAATTTAATAGGAAGTTTTGTTTTGAAGAGTTCACTGCAGTGATCGATATGATCCTTCTAATCAGACCTTTTTTCGACACTTTTTTGGGGCCAAATTCCTTCACATAGTGCCTCAAATTGGGGTTTTAGTGTAAGAATTTTTTTAATTTGTAATTATCAGTTATCTATTAGTTTATGCACCTAATCAGAAAAGAGAATTGAAAACTAGTGTCACTCTAGTTAGATTTAAGTTATTGGTCAGTTTTAGAGTCATGCGAGAATTTTCTAAAATTAGCAATTTTTGAAAATCTCACATAGTAGTTACAAGGGGTTGAACTTTCATTTTAATAGTTAGGATGGAGAAGGAATAAAATATTGTTATTTTTACACTCTCATGTGTTTGCATGGTTTTTAGATCTCGTGAATGAATCAAAGTTTATTGGATACATCACATGTCAACAGAAAAATTAGACAAGTTAAAAATAAGTCTGGAGCCAAAATATTATTTTGGCCATAATATGAGTAGATTAAATCAGAATTTGATGAGACTTGCGCCATTTAGGCGCTATTTTTGGATGCTACACAATTTCTAGTGAGGGACATGTCCTCATTCTGCTTAATTTTTACATAAATTTGGATTTAGCGGGTTTTAAAGGTGCATATCGTGAGGATGGACAAGGGCATGGTTGAGGCCCAAATTGTTATGGTGTAGTCATGACCTAGGGAAAAAGAAAACTCTAGAGCCTTGAGGCCAAATTTAAAAATATGTGAATCCAAGAGATGAAAGAAGGCCAAAATACACTATTTGGGCGCACAAAAGGATGATTTTTGAAAACTTGAAGGAGGTAAAAGTGGCCCAAGAACTCATAACTAGGAATTTTTTTGATTTAAACATTTTTCCTACTCATCAAGATGAACAAATTTTCTTAAATGAAAATTTTTCGAGAAATGCTTAGTTTGAGAGATAACAGTTTTCAAAGAAAATTCAAAGTCTGGAAAAAGTGTAAAAGTAAAAAATTGATGATTCCAGAATTTCATTCAATTTGATGGGATCATTGTATATGAACAGTGAGGTGTCTGGGAACTCACCATTATATGTGATATCGTCTCCCAATATAATATTTTTTCCATATATTTACCAATTTTCTTCTACGGGTCTCAAAAATTGGTCCTTCAAAATAAGTGCAGCTACATGAACAATGTAAAATTGGGCAAACGTGTTGATTTTGGAGAGCTATAACTTTCAGTTTTGAATTCAGAAAAGGCAATGGGAATAGTCATTGGAAAGATGATCATAAATAGAATAAAAATAAAATAAACAATAAAATGGAAGAAGGGGAGATTCTATACAACCATGAAGAAGATGCCATAGGTCAATATATTAGTGTGGGAAATGCATAAATAGAAACAAATGGGCATAGAGAATATGTAAATCCATAAGAATATGTGGAAACCATGAGAAGTCTAAGGATGGAGGTATAGAGTTATAGGGCAGACAGTGAGAGGTTGTAAAGGACCCAATAACAACACAACGAGTTAAACACTCAGCTGGTGCATAGTTTGAATATCCATTTACAACTTCTCATCTCATTTACTCTTTACCAATTGCTCTATCCCGTGTGAGCACTAATTTAATTATGTTGATTGAGGTATAATTTAAAAATGTGTGGCTAGAAATGAATCACCTTTAACAACTTCTAAATTATTGGCATGGACCCTCTTGCACTATTCAAATAAATTACCACCAAACATACTAGGTGCGTACCTCCTAGAGCATTTAGATAACCATGCCTATATCCCCCTTGCCTTGGATAGACTCACTTAATATTTACATGCTCAACTGGGTATGCCCCGTCATCATGTAGGTAAATTTTTTTAGGAAAGGCAAGAGGGAGCATATAGGAAGACATTGGGACCTCCATGGGTAGACAAGCAATTCCACACATTGGAGTTGCCGATCTTGGAGGGGCCCAAGCCCTCAGATCCTCCTATTGATGGGTGAGGCCCTATTGCACCTATTGATGTTGATCCTTTGGTTACATGTTGGGGCAAGGTCACACATGATCATGAACAACCCCCTTTAGTGATTGACATGGTTATTAACTAATGCTCTCTTGTTTGGCCTTGTGCCCTTCTTTATGCTTGTGACTTTCACATTTTCGAGGTGTTTTCACCTAAGTCAGGCTTGTTTGATTTTTCGAGCATGCTCATGACTTTCACTATATGATGGGGCATTTTGGTGTTAGCCAACCTCGATTTTGCATGTTGCACTTGTGGAGGCTTCTTAGACAACCCACTTTTGTGTGTTAAAGCTTGTAAATATCATTGCCTATTAATAGAGCTTAAATGAAGCTTTATTCCAAAAAATCTAAAATAGAAAAAACATTGATCAATAATAGCAAATACAAAGAGAAACAAAGACCAGAATATCATAAAAATTAGTCTCAATATGCACACAAGGGTTGGGGAATCTCCACACCCAAGTTGGATTCGCACATGCAATTTGTAAAAGAAGGTGAGACATCTCTAGAATTGCACTGGAATAATCAATGATTTCTTATTGATTGATAATAGAATGAGGATAGGAACCAAAGCAAAAAATCTCTCTTCATATGAATATATAGCTAACTTAGTGATGAGTTATTAATGCAAGTACTTAACAACTCGACTAAATGAGTTATTAATGTGAGTAACTAATTACCCTCAACTTAATGTCGAGTTAGTGGAGTTAGTGATGTAAGTCATTAACTCTAAATTAAATAGTAACCTAGTGGGTCCTAACAACCACTAACTTTGTCATTTAATGACTCAAATATTATATTAATAAACTTAAAAGTATACCATGCACATGACTTAGGACCCTCTAATCACATTTCCATGCATAATTACTTCACTCATAATACTTTTAATTTTTATTGGTTATTTACACCGAGGTGAAGAGGATAACAACTTTATGTTTGAATATATCTCAAAACATATTACTTTTTATATTTAACTAGTAAGTGGTTATTATTAACTATTATTATTAATGTGAATACTTAACAACTCGACTAAATAAGTTATTAATGTGAGTAACTAATGACCCTTAACTTAATGTTGAGTTAGTGATATAAGTCATTAACTCTAAATTAATTAGTAACCTAGTGGGTCCTAACAACCACTAACCTAGTCATTTAATGACTCAAATATTATATTAATAAACTTAAAAGTATACCATGCACATGACTTAGGACCCTCTAATCACATTTCCATGCATAATTACTTCACTCATAATACTTTTAATTTTTATTGATTATTTACACCGAGGTGAAGAGGATAACAACTATCTCAAAACATATTACCATTTATATTTAACTTGTAAGTAGTTATTATTAACCAGCATAGATCCATTTTAAACTGGTATCTATCAAGCACCCAGAGGGATCCAATTTCTTGAGGGGTATTTCTTTCTTTGAATTTAAACTCAAGAAATTTGATCTCTCTTGATTGATAGATCCGGGTTTAAGTTTTAAGTTTTTATTTTATAAACGAATATCTATTTTTTAATTACTTTTCATAATATTTTATTTTATGAACCAACATGGATTTTTTTTAAATACTTTCCATAATTTTTTTATTTTATGAGTAGACATGAATTTTCTTAATTATTTTGTTAGTAACAAACGTTACAACATCTCCCCCATACTTTTTAACTAATGTTACATCACGTTACAAGATCTCTCCCATAATATTCACTATCACTATTATTTTTGGCCGACATAATATTTACTACTTTTTACTTTAATGTTACAAACGTTACTAATGTTACATCACGTTACAAGATCTCTCCCATAATATTCACTATCACTATTATTTTTTACTGTTACTAACATTACATCAAGTTACAAGATCTCTCCCATAATAGCTCTCTCTCCTATATTGGGCTGTAGAGCACCTCTCGACGCAAAAATATAAATTATAATTAAAATTTAAAATTTTAAGTAAAATATAAAAATAATTTCGAGTTTTAACCATTTTGTCATAATATTAACGAAATTCAAATATAAAACAAAACCAAAACAAAAGGAAATGCCGCTTTACCAAGGTAGCTGTAACATCACATAAATAGCTGTTACAGTTAACGGTCACTTTGGATTAAAAATTCAACCTAAATTGCAAAGGGACGCATCTGTTACAGTCAACGGCCACTTTGTATTGAAAATTAAAATGCTGACTTCCGACCTTGCCGGGTGATTTGATTTAACACTCCCGCCTATCGGACGAAAACGCGTACAATTAGGAATAACCGAAAGTTCCAATATTTTAAACTAAATGATCTGCGCACTACTACAACCCTTGGATATCTGAAGTCTGTTTTAGGGCTTGGGTTCAAACACCGACTCTATTTGCAGCACTATCATCATCAGCATTGAAAGGGCAATGATGGGGATATTCGGCCGTCTTTCCTTCAAGTTTCTCGCTCCAGAGGTAAATTTTCTTCCACATTTCCCTTTACACCCAATTTCATTTCCAATTCAAATTCATTGCATGTTATCAGTCAATGCTGCAGTAACTGATTTGCAGTTTTATATGATTTTTGTTTTGTTGCTGGTCGTGAAGTTCAAATTAGTTCATCGTTATGTGTTTGTAAAGCAGAGATTATTTACTGTAAGTGGGGTATTATTTTTATTGATTTGATTACAGGATGAGAGGGAATCCTATGGATTTCCCAAGGGGGTAGATCCGTCGGTTCATGGAGTCCAATTTATTGCAGATTTCAAGCCAGTGGAACAAACTCAGGAGCCCTCAGACAAAGACAACCCTATTAAATGTCCACAGCCTCAGCTCTCCATTCTTCATGTAAGTATTTTTATTCATAATCTCCATTGCTCAGTCTCTGAATTTGTTTGTTATGTATCTTCCTTTTATTATGCATATTCTAGCACTCAGTGGGGTCATATGACCTTTGTTTGGAATGCTATATATGGCTTTTGCATATAATATAGTAGCTTTAAAAATGTATTTTCGTTAATGTAGATAAAATAATACATAATATGATAGGCAAGGAGTGGCCAGCATATCAGCATTATTTTGAACTTGTCTATATATTTTCAGAATAATCGGGTCCTGGCTCAAAATTATATTTTTAGATCTGTTGTAAATTCAAATACATGGAACTAAATAGGCAAAAGTTAAACCTTTGAGGGGAATCATTCAATGATACGAATTGCAAATTCATGTTCCTGTTTCTATGTAAGGTTCCATTTTAAGGTCAAAGTTTTTCTTCAGCGAAAAATTTACAAAAACATGGGAGTTTGAAGTTGAACATTCCAGCCAGGCTTGTGAAAAACCTTAAAATATGATCTCCCCAAATTAAATGGGCAGAATTGGACATGGTATGCATTGTGTATCTATTATTTGTTTTGTGAAGCGTTTGATTTCAGGTTTGATAAAATAAAATTTACCTTAATATCAGTATATTGCATATATTTTTTTAAGGAAACATTTTTCCCTCAATTGGTGGATGGTGTCCATGATCATATGTGTATTTCTTTTAAAGAAACAATCCTTCATGGCAACCCAGCTTCCCCACATATTTCCCACTTTTGTTGGATGGCAATCTCCATTGCTGCCTGCCATCCAGAAGATTTGAACTTGATTTCATAATAGGATAGCATAGTACTTAAACTAGTTTAGGTAACCCTTAGGGAGCTAAACACCCAACAACATTAATGACAACAAGTTGAACTAACCCTTTTAACTATATACAAACCCATTTCAACCTGGGATCTTTTAAACACAAAGAAGTTTATGTTGCCTTAATTTATGCTTAAAAGAACTAAGAAAGCATAGATCCATCTTGATGTTGGATCTTTTAAACAGCCTGATATTTTCTCCTTAGTAATATTTTCTTGAATGTTTTATGCATAAAATGGGTGAAAAGTCATCTAACTGATATCCCCTAGAATGAAAGTTATTAATAGATACCCATATGAACCTTGTTGTATGGAGTGCATAAAATGGGTGAAAAAGTCATTTAACAGATATCCCCTAGAATGAAAGTTATTAATAGATACCCATATTGACCTTGTTGTATGGAGTTTTTTTAATCAAGTAGGAAAACTTCTTGTTTAATTTTGATAGTGTTAGACATTTTTTTGCTTGGGATACATTGACACTTCATCAGAGCTAAGAAATAAATACATGTCACCTCCATCTATTAGTATATCCATTAATCTGGTTGATACAAACCTCTATACCTCATGTATTTTAGATCTAAACTTATTTCCTTAATAGTATTATGTTGTTGAAGAGGACGACTTTACACTAGCAATGATTCTCAAATGCGTTTGTCTTTATATTACTTTCCTGTTTATGCTGTTTTTTTGGTATGTTGCATACAGTAGCTAAAGAATTGACCAATTCTTCGGTATGTATCGTTTAAACATTAATCACTGTCCATAACTTGTTTGAGTTGTCACCTCTTTTCTTTACTTTATCTGCTGAAGTATTGAGGAAAATTTATGTCTTCTTTGAATCTCCAAAACAGTGAATGAACATCGAACATCGGTTGTCTGGTGGCAGGATGGAACAATATTGAAGGAGAGACTACAACAGGCAAACGGTGCAAGAATTACTGAGTTGCCTGTTTTAAAGGAAGACGGGACTCAATTGAACGTATCACTTAGGAGGTTACATTACAATGTTTGTAACGATACCGTTCTCAAATTCCCTGAGTAATATTGTCAAGAACATTAAGCTATTCATCCGTGGCTTTTGAATCTGATGGAAGGTCCTGCAAAATAAGAGAACAATAATATGTGCTGATAATTCTTTGGGTTAACATTTTGCTAGCGTCCTATTATAGCCTAGAATGAAAAGTTTGTCCTCAGGCAAGATGACATTGTTGCAAATTGGTCCTTGCCTGGTAAATAAAAATAACAATATTATTAGTGTTGATGGGCAGCTAGAAAACATTTATTCATTATTTACCAGTGTTTTTAGTGTCCATGCTTCAATTGAGAAATTCCGGTCTTAAAAGTAATATGTAAGCATTCATTATTATTATTTCATTTAAATATTATTGTATTCCAAATTTGTTTCCATGCCAATGTCTTGGCTTAGAAAAAACATATGTGCTCAATGAGGTCGTTGTTCTAATTATTAATGTTTCTTTTTATTGTAATTATTTTTGGTCATTTGTCCCGACAATCAGCTTATAGAGATCTATTTAGTTCATCTCGACAGCGTTACACTTTAAATAATTAGTATTCAAAAGGTGTCGTCAATAATTAATTCTGTGAGTTGTCTGTTGAGAAACATATGAGTACATATTATGGACTTTCACATGGAAAGCTTAGATGGTATGGGTATGAGACTTCGAGCAGTTTAGAATGTTCTTTGTACCTGTATGCGCCCATGACAACTTGGAAAAATAAGCCCGTCAATAATTAATTCTGTGAGTTGTCTGTTGAGAAACATATGAGTACATATTATGGACTTTCACATGGAAAGCTTAGATGGTATGGGTATGAGACTTCGAGCAGTTTAGAATGTTCTTTGTACCTGTATGCGCCCATGACAACTTGGAAAAATAAGCCCAATAAAGCATTGGAAAGATTATTGGGAAAGGACGATAATTAAGTGCCAGAATGGTGGCAAAGCAACACTGTATACAGCAGAGGAACAGTCTGCTTTATATTTTCAAAAAAAAAATGAAAAAATTGTAGCTTTACATTGGTTTGAAGGTTGTTCCATGGTATATAAGTCTTAATATACTATCATTCTTAAATCAATGGGAAGTTGGTCCAGGGTATAAAAGTTTCAATATAACATCATTTTTATGTTAATGGAGTGTCTATAGAGGTAAATATGATTTGTTGCAAGGAAGTTTTATTTGTAATATTTATTTTAGGATTATAAAATATCTTTAAATTATTGATATGACAGGGATAACCCTTTTACAATTTGAAATCTTTAACTTAGTGTTTTAGAACTTGATAAGTTTCATTAAAACTGAAGACTAATCTGGAGTTATAGATATAATCTGTTTGAGTTGATTTGTTATAATTTTTTTAAAATCTATTTAATTTTTAATTTTTTAAATTTAAAATATAAATAAAGGTAAGTGTTAATATTAATATTAATATTATTACTTTATTTCAACTTTTCAATTTATACTCAAAATTAGACCTTGGCAGATTTCCTTATGCACCCATTTAATATGGAAATTGTGGAATTCTCATATTGAAAGCTAGAAGGGGAATAGGGTGTTCAGTGGTGATTAATTGATTTATAAAATATCAAATGACAAAAAGTCTTTGAAGCTCATTAAGAAAAAAATCAAATGAATATGTATTATTTGACATGATCGTTTTTTTTCCAATTCTAGGATTGTTTCTGTGTAACCATCATTTTTTCCATTAGTTCTCATTTTGTCAAAGTTGGTTTTACATTTTAAAAGAAAAAATGGATGAAAACAAGAACATGATATTGAAGAGGTTTTGGGATGAACTCAATAAAAATCTATAAATTTAGTGGTGAGATCTTAGCATTAACAACAAGTATGTTTATGGAGGGGTTGTGCCTTCTCATATACTTTTACATGCATTGTTGAAGCAAAGTAAGTTTAAAAACTGTTATATTATTTTGGATAACAAGGGTTGTGTTATAGAAACAATTCCAAAAGGCACAATTGTCCAAGGGACAAACAAACAATAAGTCTCTAGAGGGGGCAACCTCCTTTTACAATATGTCTAATGCAAAAGACAATGAGATGCCTATACAAATAAATCTCCTTTATTATAAATATGAGATAAAACGATCATGATGTAACCTACCACTAAGATGACCTAACCATAACTAATATACTAATTACATTGATAGGTGTTAAAATAACACATATCCTTGTTATTCTCTCCACATTTATGGAATGGAGGTCGAACTCCAAAAGCCCTAGATTCACGGAGCTTCTTAGTCGTCATTTTTATTGTGGTGTTTTATTGTAGGATTTTGTTCTTTTAGGATTCCACATTGTGTTGGCGTTGGATTAAACATTTTCGGATTAATTGTGTTCCACATTAGATTATCAATGTTGAACACAGTGAATCCGAAAATGTTTAATCCAAATGCAAGATTTTATTTGCGGATTTTTATTGCAAGTTTTTATTTGCCTAGATGCGGCTATGGTAGCTTAAAATTTGGAGCTATATTTTAACGAGTCCACGAGTCGAATCTGGTGAATTTGGAGTTATATTTTAACGAGACCACGAGTCGAATCTGGCGGCCTTTTGCATTTACTCACTCATGATCGCACAATCTTTTATTTTGCGGTCTTTTAATATTTTTTTTTCATTGTGGTTCACAAACTCGGAGAGGAGTTGTTACAAGGGGCCTCACCTTGTCTGCTCTGATTACAGAGCCTAATCCGGTGGGGACATCAAGTGTGGCCCTTATATATCTATGCATAGCCACCCAGGGATTTGACCCCAAGGCCTTATGCTTACAACTCATAGCTCTCAACCACTTGAGCTAACTCATTGGGCTTTGCGTCCTTTTAATATATATTTCAATAATACATGCAATTTCATCTTAGTTTGTTACATCCAAATTTTTCTTGAGCATGAGATTTCACTATAGACGTTTGAATTCACTTTGAAGAAGAAAGGACCCACAAACATCTTAACAATCCAAACAATTCTAATTGCGAGTTGTTGATTTTTATTTTCAAGTTGTTTGTTTTTTATTTGTATTTGTTTGATTTGTTGTGATGTTAATTAGTTTCCTCATGTTTTGAACTATGCATATTTTATTCCAACATGACTATGCATATGAAAAAAAAGTGTTAATTTACACATTATAAAATCAATAAGACATTAAGACATGAATGTCATTTGATCCTTATTAAAATTCACTGACTGTGAGTTATGAAGTGTGCTAGTAAAAAAATATGGTTAGGACCTTAACATATACATCCTCTTTTAAAAGGGTTTTCCTTCAAAGCTTGTAATTGAGGATGTTCACAAATTGCTCATTTTTCCCATTAGCTTCCTTTGGAGTCATATTATTTTACTTGATTATATGTACATTGTAATGTTTCTATTTTGAAGAGATAAAAAAACATTGATCTGTAGCTTTTTTTGTTTAAGAATCAACTTCCTTATTCATCTAACTTTTGAAGTTTCATTTTCACTAGCATAGTTTGTCCCAAAACCCTTTTTAGGAAATATACATGAAAAACCTTATGGATATGAGAAGGCAA
This sequence comes from Larix kaempferi, assembly GCA_027924585.1. Lineage (NCBI taxonomy): Eukaryota > Viridiplantae > Streptophyta > Pinopsida > Pinales > Pinaceae > Larix > Larix kaempferi. The sequence goes on along the minus strand of BSBM01000672.1, from coordinate 10,856,752 downwards.
GTCTAACTCATAGGCAGCTTCTTCAATCTTGTGAATAATCTTGTTGGGCCAATAAAATTTTATCTAGCTAGTTTTTATTCTTCTTTTGTTCGAGAGTACATTACTTATAAGGTTGTAGTCTCAAAAATACCCAATCACCCTCAAATTGTCTTTCACTTTGATGTTGAATTGCTTGTTGCTTCATACTATTTTGAGCCATTTGAAGTTTTTCTTTAAGAAATTTTAAACTTTTTTTTGTCTTTTCCATATATGAGTCTACTGCCTATACTTTGGAACGATCCTACAAAAGGGATGTGATACCATGAATTTGATACCCATAAAGAGCTTCAAATAGAGACATCTTAGTAGATGTGTGATAGGTGGTATTATACCACTATGCTAATAGAGGAAGCCAATTGACCTATTGGTATTTCTTGTCTAAAAAATAACAATGAAGATAACCCTCTAAACATTTGTTAATTATTTTTATTTGACCATCTGTTTGTGGATGATCTAATGATATCATAGCTAGTGTTTTTCCCCTTATCTTCCTAACTCTTTCCACAAATTTCATGTGAATTTTGGATCTCTATCACTTATTATTACTTTAGGAAATCCATGAAGTCTATGAATTTCATTCATGAACACATTTTCCACCTCGCTTGTAGTTTATGTATTTTGAAATTCCACAAAAATATGCGTGTTTTGTGAGTCAATCCACGACCACAAAATGACATCCTTATCTTTTGATTTTTGTAAATTTTTAATGAAGTCCATTGATATCACTTTCCATCTTTGCTTAGGCATGTGTAAAGGCTGAAGTAATAATGGAGGCTTGACTATCTCTCCTTTGTTTTTTTGGAAAACCTTACATTCTCTTACAAATGTTTGAATAAATTTCTTCATTCCTCCCCCCAACAATATTTTTTGATTATTTGATATAATTTAAGGAATCTTGAATGTCCCACCACGAGAGAATTATGAGACTCCCTTAATATTCTCTGTTTCAACTTTTATTGAGAACATAAAAATATTCTACCCTTGTAACAAAGAATATCTCTCTTCCACTCCCAATTTTCCATAGAGCTCTTTCTTTCTTTAAGAGAGTATATTTTCGGTCCAATATTGTTGTCTTCTTTCCATTCATGGCAAGCTTCTACCAACCACATAAGAATGGAATATGTGGAATATAAACTAGAGGCTTATATTTTGGGAAGAGCATCTATTACCACATTTCCCTTCTCTTATTTGTAGATTATTTCAAAATCAAACCCTTGCATTTTTTTAATACATTTTTTTTCTCTTATGATTACTCCAAAAAGTACTTTACGTTGTCATGGTCCATTTTGAATTTAAAATTCCTCCCAATAACATATTGTCACCATTTTTTTTTATTTCATGTAAAATTGTTGCCATTTCTTTTTCATATGTAGATTTAACCCAGTATTTTCCCTTGAATTGTTTACCTTCAAAATCCAAAAGTCTCACTTCTTGCATCAATAGTTCCAAATCCTTGTCATGACACATCACATTCGATTATGAATATTATGCCAAAATTAGGTTTTTCCAATAAAAATGTAGAAGATGTTTCTGCCTAGATCCACACATGAACCTGAGAAAAATATTAACTCACTGAGAGCGGCCTTGGGGCAAGTCAACGAGTTGGATACAACTGTCAACACAACACTCAAATCCTTATGTTTAGGAAAAATCCTAAAGAAAATCCAAGGGAGGTAGACCTTAAGAAATCTAAGGATAGTCGCTTTGGAAAAAGTGACTTAAGAGTTAATAAAAGAAACTAGCAAATTAATCTAGCAGTATATTTAACACGGAAATCAACATTTGCAATCACTAAATTGAGTAAATCAAAGCTTCAACATATATATAATAGAGATCAATGTTTTAACCATTGGGAAAAAGAGGATATGATTGTAGAACTAGAAATACTTGCAAGCTACAATAAGGATTAATTTACTAGTAGAAAGGAATTATCTAATTACTAGAAATCAAAATCAAAGTCAAATTGTGAACTCGCTGGAGCGAGGATTGACTTTATTTGTTAAATGGAGGATCATCGAATTGTGAACCTTCTTGATGTAGGGATTGACTATTTTTTACTTGTGAATTTTTAAGGGGAAAGGGGATTTTATGATATACGCAAGGTACGAGAGCGAAAAATGCAAATAATATTATATTTTTACCAACTTGAGTCGATCGAACCAAGGGGGAAATCGAGGCTGTTTTTTGGGTTGCGTGTTTGCTTTCCTAAATCTGCAACTAAAATTTATAAAAAAGTAGTAAACATACTCTGGAATAGAGCCCTTTAATCTCTCCTAGATGGATGCTCAACCTGCCAAAAAGGGTTCGACTAAAAACCAACGAATGAGGGTGTTAGAATCTACAAATCTAAATGGATGTAAGTGTTTGTATCACGATATTTTATCTCTTTCCAAAGAGTGGGAAGTGAGCTAAAATATGATAGAGAGACCAATTATAAGCTTTTCTACACTAACTTACATCAACATGCAACCACTTGCATGGACATGCAAGTAATAAAATTGGATTTTCTTTGAAGATATATGTATACATGTGCATTAACATGCATGCATATTTTGATAACATGCACTAGCATGCAAATATTTTTTTCTAAATCTACACAAGATATTCAACTTTAATGATAGATTTAAGTGGTTGCAAGTACAATATCTAAAACATGAATGTGAATTTGTAATCTAGAGATCAAATACAAGCTTGCATATAACTATATGTAATTGAAAAAATTGAGATTTTGACTTGAGGATGGTAGAGTGAAGAGGAGGAATGTCCTTTAGGTAGGCACTGAATTTCCAAAGTGATGTACCAAGGGACTAGTATGATTGAGCCACAAATTTTGAAAGGGTTGCTCAAGGATAACCACTCACTTCTTGATGGATGAGGACATGAAATAAAAGCCAAATGGGAGATTGGATCTCCCTTCCTACTCCTTCAAGTGTAATCCTATAAGACAAGGTTAGATAAAGCACCAATTGCAATTGAAAGAATGCTTAAAGCTAACTTGTATCATGTAGTCTACAGAAAACCTCAATAGAAAACTATCTAAAGAGACTAACCCTATGAGTGATAACACCCTTCCAAGGTCCAATAAGAAGTAAGGAAACAAGTCAAATAAACCAAAAAGGTTATCTCACATATGATAGCTTGGGAAAATAACATCCACACTTGAAAGCACACAAAAAATTGGACCTCCAAATCCTTGATTATTAACAATTCCAAGAGCAAAAGTACAAAGAGCTTGTGCAAAGCTTCAACTCACAACCAACAATAATGGAAGAGGATGAGCCTCTCTTAAATATGATAAAGAGAGGATTCACCCATTTTGGTACATCATTCATTCAATAAGGAGAGTGTGACACATGGAGGAGCTCTCCAAAACCTTAATGCACCACCTCTAAGAGAACTCAAGCAAATAATGGAGTGAACTAAGCTTGAGTGGGCCACCAAGTGCCACATCTAGGAGGATATCCATGTAATTTAAGAGATATGCGCCACATAAAGGAGGATGATCGCATACAACTCAAGAGATATGTGCCACCTCTAGAATTAAATCCAAATCTAGGTGAGGCCATCCCCTTTTGGTGGAGATTCCATGCATACCATTAAGAGCCGATACCACATCTAGGAGGAGATACCAATGTTGCATGGATTAGGAGAGGATGCCACCTTTCTCCCTTAGATGAGGGAAAACACTTGCATGCACCCTTGTTGAGGGGGGAGGTTCATAGAATATTCCTTTTTCAATACTTGACCCCCTTAACTCCTCTTTACACATGTTTTTGTGATTTTTATTGCCCCCAAGGGACCTAAAAGGTTATGCATGTTTCTAAGGACATAGTGATTGAATTTAGTTTTGACGTCATACCATAAGGAATTAAACACCAATTTGAGGCACCCATGTTATAACACACTTTGGATTTGGAGGTGTGAGTGAAAAAACAAGGATTAACTTTGATCACTAGGATCCAAGTTCATCTAGGTAAAAAAAAAACTCCAAAGTTGTCATAACATGAGTGACTCACTTGGGATATCCCTTTTACACATGTAATGGATGTTAAAATCAAACAATTTCCTTTGACCATGACAAAGGAAGTGCAAAAGAAAATGTAACTGGGTAGAGGACTATCTGATTTGGATGGGAGACTAAGATTTCCTTGGCTAGATGAAGTCTTTTGTCTGTTGATCATCCTGTGAAAAATAGGTGGTAAAAACTGGCTCCTACATGGGGTCATGTGCTTGATATTTGGAAAATGGATGAGAATCCATAATCTCCAACCTGTGACTTGTAAAAAAATTTCAATCTTGACAGGAAAACCTTTAGGAGCACATGTTCATATAAAATCCATCCAAATGAAATACTAGTTGCATTAATAGAAAATGAAGCTAACTAATAAATACAAGCTACCATTTCTAACTACATCAATGACATGATTGAAAGGTAATGTTGTAAGAAAATGCAGAAATTAAATGCGGAAAGTAATGTTGAATGAAAAAACTATTATGTTTTACATGGATTACCCCTAGGCGTCATATGTTACCTTTGAATAAAATCTTTAATAACTGGCCATTGACTGGAAAATGCAATTTCTCATTGTCTAGGTGGTTGAGGTAGAATGCATTTGGCCTAGTTAGGTTATCAATACTGTAAGGTCCTAACCACAAATGATCAAATTTCATGTGCTTTCCTGTATTTTCCCTTCTTTTGTCCCATAGAAGAACTATGTCATCTTTCTTGAAACTCCTCATAAAATAACCTTTGTCAAATACACGTTTTACCTTTTCCTGATTTCCGATACTCTAATCCAATGCCTTCCTTCTGAATTCATCTAATTCTATCAATTGGTTAATTCTACCCTGGACTACATCCTGTAATGATGAAAATTCCTGTAAGAGATGATACACTGGAAGTTAGATACATACTGGAAAAATAACTTCTATACCATAGACCAATTCGAATCGAATTTTACTAGTGTCCTAATTCTTTGTTATTTTATCTACCCAAAGTGCATACTTGATATTACTATCCCATCCTTTCTTGTTCTCCCCAACTGTCGTTTTGATGATGGTGATCAAGTTCTTGTTACTGGATTCAACAAGTCCATTTCCTTGGGGGTAATAGTTGGATGAATAAGATAGTATAATACCAACTTTGAAACATAAATATGATAACTCTCATGAACTAAAGGGCATGGAATTATCAGTGGAAATCTTGGTTGACACATAGAATCTTGTGATTATCTTGTCTTCCAAAAAAATCCATGACTTTCTTATCAACAGATTTCTCATAGGATATGGCCTCAACCCACTTTATAAAATAGTCTGTAGCTGTGAGGATCCAAGTATACCAATTACTTGAATTTTTCTTGAACTGGCCATTAAAATCAAGACCCCATTGTTGGAAGGTTTCTTCTACTATAATTGGCTATAAATGGAGGGATGCCAACTTCTACTTTCATGTGAATAACTGACATGACTGACATGCTCTGACAAATTGTGAACATCTACGAAGATTGATGGCCAAAAGTACCCTTCTCCTAGGATTTTGTGGGATATACTTTTTGCATCATAATGACCACCACAAAATCATTCATGTAACTCTGTCATAAGTATTTTGGACTCTATTTCATCAATGCATCTAAGTAACAATCCTTCAGGGTTTCCTCACCCCAATCCATCATGAATCAAACATTACCTAGATGATTTTAGTTCCTTAATTCCCTTCTTAATGATTGAGTAAGTGACTTGGGCAAGTAAGTAGATAATATCTGCATACCACTCGTGTTGTTCGAATTCATCGAGTGTTGTGGAAACTACTAGAGAATTGATTTGACAACTTAAACCGAGAGCTACTTCGTTTCCTTCTATCAACATCTGTGCAATACCTTGACCTTTGATCAACTGTGTGGTTTTTATCTCCAAGTCAAACTCTTGAATTTTAGAAACCCACTTCCCTATGATTCCTAAACAGTCATGCTAAGCCATAATATCCTTGACAACTAAGTGGGGAACATATCCAATAATATTTGAGTAACCCACATAAGTCTGAAAGTGATTCAAGTATTTGATTAAGGCATATGCTTTCTTTTCCATGGTTGTATACTTCAATTATGAATCATGCAATTCCTTTCTCATGAAGGCTATATGATGTCCAAAGCCTTCATGGTTTTTCTGAGGGAGGACTCCTACACTAATATCCTCTAAAGAAAATGAGAAAATCATGAAGTCATTTGAATAATGAGGACTTATCAAAACTAAAGACCTCCTAATGGCTTCCTTTATCATACCAAATCCTTTCTTTCCTTCATCACACCACATGAAGGGAACATCCTTTTTCAAAAGCTTAAGGATGGGATTTACTATCTCGGTGAAATTAGGAATGAATCTTCTGATGAAGTTTATCTTCCTGAGGAAATGCTGAAGGGATTTATTTTTGTGCAGTAAAGGGACTTTATTAATTGCTTTTATTCTATATGGATCAATATTTACCCCGTCCTCAGATATTATACGCCCTAACAATTTCCCCTCATAAACCCCCAAAAGTTGACTTGGTAGTATTTAGACTAATCCTATATTTCCTGCATCAGTCAAAAGCATGCCTCAGATGATTCATATTTTTACTTCTATATTTTGAAAATATCGTTCAATCATCTTGATATATTGCTATAATTGTTCCAATTATATCCTTGAAAGAAAAATCTATTTCCCTTTGAAATTTTCCCCTGCATTCAAAAGAATGAAAGGCATTATTAAATACTCATAAATCCCCCAAGGTGTTTTGAAGGTTGTTTTATACTGATCCTATTTCTTAACCAAGAATTGGTTGTACCCTGAAAATACATCAAGCCTAGACATGATCTATGAACCAATGACCCTTGAAAGAAGATACTCCATGTTCGGTAGAGGGTAATTATCTGTCTCAGAAGAGATGTTCAGATTCCTGAAGTCAATACATATTCTGATCTCATCGTTATTTTTCTGACCACCACTAAGTTGGATAACCATGAAGAATTCCATGTAGGTGCAATAATATGAGTTTCCAACATTTTCTAAATCTCCTTTTGAACAAGGGGGGCTAACTTAGGATTTATTTGCTTAAGTTTTTGTTTGGAAGGCTTAGAGTCCCTTTTTATTGGTATAATATGTTGCATGATATCTTCCTTATATTCCTCAAGATCATCATAGGTGAATTCAAACACATATATATATTCTCTAACTAGTTCAACTAAGTCTTTCTTTTCTTTCTCAAAGGTACCCTTTCCAATTTTGATCATCCTAGGTTTTGGCATGGATCAAATATTTACTTTAATATAATCCTCATGCTTGACCACTTCTTTCTTTACCTTATACATAACATGTCTATCAAATATATTCTCTAAAGGTACGAGTCCTCTAGGGAGAGTATTTCCTTTGGGGTATGATCCCTCATGATACGAATGTCCTTCCTCTCACCAATCAACCTCAAAATTTTCAAATTCACTCAAATTGTTCAAAACTTTGAAAACCCGATTGTCACAATTGAAAACCTGCAAATGCTCGAAGTTATCGAGGATAGAAGGCCTAAATAATATTTCAATTTTTCCAGGGCCTTTCAATTCCAGACCCGACTGAAAATTAGAGGCAAAGACTACTAAGGCATCTGCTTGAACATATAACTCTCTTGGGATTTATTCTAATGATAAAGCATCAAAATATTCTATTGTATCCAAACCACATTTCTGTGCTTTTTAAGCCTCTCATCCTTACATCCAAATTTATTCTTTACTTGAAGGATTGCCAAGTCCGAATCTCCTTTTATCTTTAAGATCTTGATTTTCATGTCTTTGACAATTTCTATCCCCAGAAGGAGAGCAGAAGGAGAGCCTCATATTTTGATACATTATTTATTTCTCTGAAATCCAATTTGAAAGAAAAGTTGAATATTTCACCATTTGGAGAAGCTAAGACAACACCTGCACCTGTCCTTAACTTGGAGTGAGCATTGTTGAAATTCATGGACCATATTTCACTATTAATTTGTTTCTCGAGCCCTATTTTGATATGTATTAGAGGGTTAGATAACACTGCATAACACCCTAGATCCTCAAATTCATATATTGGTTCATGTATTGGGTCTTGAGGATATTCAATGTGATATCTTTTGTTTATCTCACGATGAAGGGTGATAGAGGTATTTCCACATGTTGGGATAATAGCATAATTTAATTCCATTTGAAGGCCACCTTCCAAACAAGCATCCCACTTTCTGCATAAAAACATGTCCCATGCATCCAGGATATTAGCTGCCAACTTAACTGGTAAATCCTGAATCCGACCAAAAATACTTACTCCTCTTTAGTCCATGGCACATATACTTTTATATGGTATCGTGGTCTTTAATTCGAGCAGATTCATGACCTTTAAAGGAATGGCATTGGATGAAGCTCTTGAATCTAACATGCATTTATGAAGTAGAAAATAATTTATGGCTAAAGTGATCAAGAAGGGATAATCCCTTACATTTCCTTTATCCTTAACCATGGCTTGCAAAATTAATAAGGAATCTTCACCCAAGTCTTTGTATTTTTCACCACTTTTCTCCTTAGGACCCTCGATATACTTTAGTAACTTATCCTTTTGTGAGGGTATTTTCATCAGCTCGATAACCAAAATAAGTACCTTGGAATTTTCCATCCAACCCCCCAAGTCTATATTTATATCATCATTTTTAGGAAACTTGAATTAAGTTTTAGATATGTTCTGATGAGGCTTCGCGGTACTTGTTTTGTCATTCCCCCTTCTCTGGTAAGTCACTCCTTTGTATTTCATCATCTCTAAAATATGATCTAGAGAGGGATTTTCACCATAAATATTGGTAACATTATCAATGCCCATTCTCTTTCCTTTAACTTTATCCATGTGACTTTCATAAATGGGATGAGTCTTTCCAACTGCATTAATGTATTTTGAGAATCCAACATAGTTATTTTCATTGTAATCCATGGATTCCTCACCATTGATCTGTCTATACTTAGCACAATTGGACTCATCGTGAAATTCTTGTCGTTCCCTACAAAAAGGAAGAGTCTCATCCTCAACCAAACTTTTGGGCTCTATATGAGTAGGTGGCCTTTGGTCTTGTTGGGGACCTCGATTCCTTTTCCATCTCTCATTTCCTTTAGGATGAAATTTGTTAGGTTGGGACCTTTCCGTTTGGATCATTCTATTTTTCATTTCCCTCATTTGCTAGGCATGGTTGGCTTCCATGGTCTTTACTGTTTTTATTAAATATTTAAAAAAGTCATGATGTGACTCATTAGTCTCAACTACAATTACTTTGGCCTTAGGATTAGATTTAGATGTATTACCTCTGATGAATCCTAGCAAGTTAGGCATTCCTAAAGCTTACATATTCTTATATACATTAATAATTGTAGTTTGATCTATCTTGAGATCTTGAGGGTCCTTGTCTCTCAATTGATACTCCGATCTCTCTTTTAAGGTACTCGATAAAATGGATAAATATTGCAACAAGAGGAGGTGAAATAATTGCTGGAAAACTAGAGACTATGTCACTAAATCTTTTGATGAACACTTTAATAGTCTTATTTTCATTTCTTTTAATGGTATTCAAGGAGGCTAATAAATGATGGTTGTCCTTGGCTTTCTGTGGGCTTTCTTCCCATCTTTCCATAATGGCCTCATGCAATTATTTCATAGTTGCAATACCACAGGGAGCCAAATCCGAGAACCAATCTAAGGCATCCTCCTCTAAAGAGAGAACAAACAATTTCATGATTACATATTCATTCCTACCACCATATTAATTATGCATACATGCATAAAATACCATCTGGGATTTTAAAAATGAAAACAATGAGGTCATCACATCCTTTGATGATTTGGATTCTCTGGGAACCTCACACTTCAAAGCCCTCTTTTCGTAAAATAGAAGAGCCAACATTGTTGAAGTCATTCGACTCTCTCAATATTTTCCCGGGGCTATAAATAATGAAGATAATCAGAACCTAATGGAATAAATTACTGAAGAAGAACTCAAAGAAACTTTGCAAAGTTTTCAAAAAGATAAAATCCTTGTACCTGATGGATGGACTATTGAATTCTTTTTGGAATCCTTCGAAACCATTGGCAACGACCTACTTCAACTTGTAGAGGAATCAAGAAAAGGGGGAATTGTACACCCTCCCTTAAATGCCACTTTTATTGCTCTTATTCCAAAATATGACAAACCTGACTCCTTGAATGATTTTCGTCCTATCTCACTCTGCAATATCACCTACAAATTTGTGGCAAAGATCATGGCAAAAAGATTAAAAAGTGTTCTATCAAAATTCATTTCAAAGGAACAATTCGGATTTTTGGAAGGACGATAGATACATGAGGCTATTGGGGTCGCTCAAGAGGGCTTACACTCACAAAAATTGAAAGGAATTAAAGGAGTTGTCATAAAAATTGACCTCTCAAAGGATTTTGATAGAGTAAGTTGGATATTTGGATATATCTGAGACTGTTAATGACACATTTGGGTTTTGATTATGATTTCATAAAATGGACTATGAGTTGCATCACAACAGCCTCTTTTGTTGTACTCATCAATGGTTCTCCCTCAACCTTCTCATGTGTTGAAATGGGACTTCGTCAGGGTTTCCCTTTATCCCCACTACTTTTCCTTTTGGTGGTGGAAGGTCCGAGTAGAACCATCTTGGACGCAAAATGCCAAGGCACTTTCCATGGAATTCGCATCACCAACACTCTTCGACTATCACACCTACTCTTTAATGATGACATACTACTCTTTTGCGATGGCTTGCAAAGGGATGTAGAGCATTTGGATCACATTATGAAACTTTTTCAAGATGTGACTGGAATGGTCATAAACGTCCACAAATCTTCTATCACTCTTTACAGAATGAATGAGGAAGAAAGACAAAGGTATTTATCACTCTTCCCATTTGAAATTTTAAACTTGGATGTGGGTCTCAAATATCTGGGCTTTCACTTAAAGCCTAATGGATACAAAAAATGTGACTGGACTTGGTTATTAGCTAAATTGGAGAAAAGGTTAATGATATGGGGCCACCGATGGATATCAAGAGCTGGCCGCTTAGTTCTTATAAAATATGTTCTAGAGGCCATCCCGGTCTATTGGATGTCGCTGGCATGGATACCTAAGGGCATTTTGGAAAAATCCAAAAAACTTTGTTTCCGATTTCTGTGGTCTGGGCACTCAGATACCTATGTTGCGCCATGGGTCAACTGGGAAATACTTTCTATGCCGAAATATTTTGGGGGGATGGGGATTAAAACATGTACATTTATTTTCAAAATCACGTGATGCTAAGGTTGGATGGAGAATCCTCACCACTGAAAAACTATGGACGGAGGTGGTAAAACAAAAATACATTGCTCCAAACTCTCTCATCCACTAGATTCGTAACCCTACAAAGCCAAATGCTGGAATATTTGTTATCTGGAAGGTGGTACTGGCTTCCCCCCCACTCATAAAACAGGGTCTTGCATGGAAGGTGTGAAATGGAGCACAAATCCATATTGGAACGGATCCTTGGTTGGGATGTAAAAAAAAACACATCCTCCCCAATCCACTAATACATTTCCTCAATCAACAAGGAATATACGATATGAATCAAATTGTGGACCAATTTTCTACTACCATTTGGAAACAGGGATGGAGGATCCCAGAGGACTTGGACATCCCGGTCGAATACGCCAACACCTGGAAAGAGTTCATTATCTCTCTGAGAATCTCCCATGTTATAATCTTTGACACAGTTGATGAACTCATCTGGTCGCCAGAATCAATTGGAAAATACACTCTGAAGTTGGGATACAAACTATTGATGGAACATAATCAACAAAATGTGGAGAAAAAATGGTGGTGGCAAAATATCTGGAAAGCACACTACCCATTAAAGACAAAAATCTTCATGTGGTGTATCCTTGCAAATACGATTCCTACTTGGGATCGTATAAAGAAGAAAAACATTGAAGGACCGGGATGGTGCATTCTTTTCAAACAAGTTGAGGAAACTATCACTCAACTTTTCCTGGGTTTCCCTTTCTCGATCCGGATTTGGACTGAGCTAAAGGCCCTGCACCCCTCTGCAAGAATGTGGATTGGGGAATCTGTCGAAGAAGCTTGGAAATCCTGGCATGGAACACATGACACTTCTTACATCCACACTTTATCTATGATCACAAATTGGGGCATATGGATTGCTAGAAACCAATAGATTTTTATTGGAAAACCTTCAACCCCTACACGTTTGGCTCATCATAGCATTTCTATTCTCTCTTACTTTCCACAGGAAAAGAATCAGTTTATTCCACGAAAGATCTTGGAGGAAGTCATAAATCCCTAACAACCCTGGGATTATTTTGACGGAGCTTCACAAAACAATATCTATGGTGGTGGTGCGATTCTTCACTTAACAAAGAACCATTTCTTCAAGATCCACATGGGCATGGGACACGACTCTAACAATTATGCAGAACTCTATGCTTTAAAACTTATGATTTATTTTGAGTGTGAAAAAAATTGCGCTCATTTTCAAATATTTGGAGACTCCATGATTATCATAAACTGGATAAATCAAATACAGATATGCCACAATCTACTTTTAAACTCAATGTTAGCAGAAACATTGAGATTAATAGTGAATTTTGACACTTTCTCCTATCAACATGTATACAGGGAAAGGAACAGGGAGGTCGACCAATTATCAAAGATGGGACTAAATCTACAACTGGGACACTGGAAAATCATGGAGCAAAACAATGACATGTTCCATCACAGAACTTTTATCGACGGGATAGAAGCTCAACATTTTTTAAACTTTTGAATCTTGCCAGAAGTTGCGAATACTTTAGATTTGATGTAAATATTTTTCGGATATTAAGTTCTTTTGAGAAATCGGAATACTTTATTTCAAATGGCACTATAATTTATTTTTTTGATACTTGAAGCTGAAAATATTTCTCCAGAAAAGGCTCTTAGAAGCCCTTCAACAATATGTAATTTGATTACAATTAATGAAATTACGCTTTTTTCTCTAGAAAAAAAATATAAACAGTGAGGTGTCTGGGAACTCACCATTATATGGGATATCATCTCCCAATATAATATTTTTTTCCATAGCTTTACCGATTTTATTCTGTGGGTCTCAAAAATTGGTCCTTCAAAATAAGTGTAGCTACAGGAACAATGTAAAATTGGGCAAAATTGTTGATTTTGGAGAGCTATAACTTTCAGTTCTCAATTTAGAAAAGGCAATGGGAACAATCATTGGAAATATTATTAGAAAGAAAATAGAAATAAAATAAACAGTAAAATGGAAGAAGGGGAGGTTCCATACAACCATGAAGAAGATGTCATATGTCAATATATTAGTGTTGGAAATGCAGAAATAGAAACAAATGGGCATAGATAATATGTAGATCCACAAGAATTTGTGGAAACCATGAGAAGTCTAAGGATGGAGGTACAAAGTTATAGGGAAGACAATGAGAGGTTGTAAAGGACCCAAGAACAACACAACGAGTTAAACACTCAACTGGTGCATAGTTTGACTATGCTACAGAGGCAGATGAAAATGGGCTCAACCTCAATTGAGGAGAAAGAAGGAAGAAAAGACTCCAGGAAGCGATTACATGAGAAATATGAACACTCTAAAAGTGCTGCCAGGATTCATAATCTAAGCACTACTCACCACACTATGTACTAGGTAGAAATCCATATATATCTGAGAGTTCTAGCAGCATCCTAGAAATGTCTCTAGTTGGACATCATAAAAGAAAGCATGTGAAAGATGAGCTCCAAGAGAAACTTAGAAAAAATAAGCCACCCATGTTTGATGGTGAGAACATGAAGGGAGAAGATGTTGAAGCTTGGTTGTTGGGAATGAAGAAATATCTTCACCCGCACAATTACTCCACTAACATGGAAGCCAGGATTTCCATTTACAACTTACATGGCAAGGCTTCCATTTGGTGTGATCGATTGGTCCAAGTTAAGCATATTAGTGAGAAGAATATCTCATGGAGGAAATTCAAGAAGTACTTCCAGAAAAAATACTTATCAGAACATTATTATGATAAGAAGATGGAAGATTTCTTTGAACTCAAGTTGGGAAACATGAGCATGGATGGATATGAAAAGAAGTTTCTAGAATTGCTAATATATGTTGGGTTTATGAAGGAGGAAAAGGTAAAAATACAAAGGTTTCTAAGTGGTTTTCCTTCATTTTACAAGGATAAAATTCAATATGATGAACCCAATATTCTTGAAGAAACAATTCGGAAGGTCAAGCACATGTATGATCTGAACAAAGGAAGGACAAATTTTTCATAAATCTTGGAGAGATAAAATAAAGGAGAAGCATGATGAAAGGAAGAAAGGATTTAAACCAAATTTCTTCAAGAACCAAGCGAATTCATATCAACAAAGCAATCCAACTCAAAATGGGCCCAGGGTGACAAAATTTGTTGGAAAAGGAACCAAGTAGCAAGTAAAATGTTGGATGTGGAAAAAACTATATGTATAAAGGTTGTCCACAAAGGGGAGATAAAATGAGAAATGTGCACAGTTTACAAGAAGCAGGTATTGTGGAGGAGTTAGGCAGGAACATTCCTAGGATATATGCAACATTGGACAATAGACAAGAAGATCATTAGTCCAACAAGATTGAGGTTGAAGGTAAAATTTCTAATCAACCCGTTTCTATTCTCATTGATTTTCGAGTTAGTCATAGTTATATTGCTCCTAATTTAGTTGAAATATTTTAGCTAAAGAAAAGTAAGCATGGTAGAACATGGATCGTTTAGTTGGATACTGGAACAAAAAGGAAAATTAATGATTTAGCAAAGGGTTTTCCATTGAATTTGAATGGACTAAGCACTTTTGCATATTTGAACATAATACCACTTGGTTCATATGATGTATTGATTGGGATTTACTGGTTAGATGCACACCATGTGATATTAGATTGTCATAGCAAGTCATTTACTTGTCTTGATGGTGAAGGACAACAAAAGACAGTGAAAAACATTCCAAGGCCTATTTCCATAAGAGAAATTTCATCTTTGCAATTAAATAGGTGCTTCAGAAAAGACTGCCAGTTGTATGTAGCTCATGTGCAAGAACTAGAAAAGTGTAAAATCACAAGTTTAGCGGGATTTCCAATATTGCAAGATTTTGCATATTTGTTTGAAGAAATACTAGGATTTCCACCGAACAAAGATATTGATTTCTCTATTGATTTGATGCCTGGAGTTGCCCTACTTTCCAAAGTTCCTTACAGAATGAGTACACCTACGTTAAAAAGAGATACATATACAATTGGAATAATTGTTGAATAAAGGGTATATATGCCCAAGTGTGTCTCCTTGGGGAGTACCAATACTATTTTTAAATAAAAATGATGACACTCTAAGGTTGTGTATTGAATTCATACAATTGAACAAGGTCACTGTGAGGAATAAATATCCACTTCCTAGAATTGATGAGTTGTTTGATCAGCTTAGAGGAGCAAATATGTAATACCCCTAGTTTGACTTGGAATGTATTTATCCAAAATTATGTAAATGATGTAAATATGCTAGCGTGAATTCCTAGTGCGGAGCTCAAGGCCAAGGCCCAACTAGTGAATGTCCAGGCATGTATAATGTATATATTTTATTTGGACCGTTTAGTTGGATTTTATGTTGATTTAGAATATTATGTGCATAAATAATAAAATGGTCCAACAATGGCTGTGCAAAGAATACCAAAAGGGGCTATAATTCCACTAGAGGGGAAGAGGAAAGGGGGTCCATGGGTGACTAAATCCTTGCTTCCAAGTGTCAACCTTAGAACTCACCCAAAAATATGTCATGTGATGAGAATAAACCAATTATCTCCTTTTTTGACCATTTTTCCAATCATTAATGCATGTGTGTGGTTAGTGCGAAAAGTTACCTCATGTAGTTATTGAGGCATGGGATTGACTGTACTTTTGTGACAGCTCTGTCATGACAGAATTCAGTCTGCATCTTCCAAGAGTCCTTTCTTCTACTGCCAGAAGTCATGTCAGTTGTCTTTTCACCATTTTCCCATATCCCTTAGAGTCAACTCTCATTTGTCTCATTATTTTCACACAGATTCAGAGATGCAGAGCTCTCCATTGCTGTCCATGAACTTATCATGCTGTTTTTAACCTAGAAATTCGAATTTGGAGACCATGCTGCAGATTGGAAAGTGGGTATTGTTGGCTGTAGGTGCACAGAGAGGTTGGGAAAGCTAGGAACCCTTACCCTTGAGTTTTGCTGCTCGCAGGTGCTTGAGAAGCCATAGATTGAGGTTGCAAGAGGTTCTATAGCAACCAATACCAGGTTGGACTTCTTCTAGGCACACACTGGAAGTACTTGGAAAGATGGATCGCCCAAGAGAACCGTGGATCGGTGAAGGGGATTCCTGAGCTAGAAGGGTGTTGTGTGGAGCATGTATTGTGTAAGCCAAGGCTGCGAGGGCTGAGTGAGACCCTTGTAGAGCTCTGTATAAGCATTTGGCTAAGAACAAAGAGAAGAATGGGTTGTGGGATGAGAGATAGAAGCTTGTAGGTGTTTCCTTCGCCCTAGTGGCCTCATAGCCCAGCTTGGGGGTGGCCTCTTAGCAGCAGAAAGAGCATATGTTGGGTAGAGTTCCTATGGTTGGGTGGAAAAGCACTCTTACACAACCAGTTGCTTGGATCTGCATTTCTTAACGATAAGTACTCCCATGTATTTGAATCCGAAATGTTTTATTTGGTGCATGTAATGTTTATGCTTGTATTTGCATATTAGATGTGTGTGGATAGATTTGAATTCCGTTGTGCATGTTTATTTATGTTCTGCACTCATTGCATATGTTGAAAATCGTATTATGGACTTGGGGTGAAATCTGAGACCCCATGTTTGCCCAACGTCCCTTCCCGATGGTCGGATTGGGTGAGAGGGACGTTACAAAATATTTTCTTAAAGTTAGATTTGAGATTTGGTTACCATCAGGTAAGGATTAAAGATGAATACATTGCATAGAAATCGAGCAATATTGTTTCAACCATTGCCAATGCTGGAATGGAAATGGGTTGTGGTGACCATTGACTTCATCACTAAATTTCCCAGGACAAGAAAGCAACGTGATTCCATCACGGTGATGGTAGATAAGTTAACCTAATATGCTCAATTTATACTAGTCAAGTCAACTCATAAGGAAGCTCATATAACAAATATTTATATGAAATAGATTACTAGGTTACATGGGATACCTAAGGAAATAGTTTCAGATATAGATCCAAAGTTTACTTCAAACTTTTGGAAAGGCTTATTCAAGGGATTTGGAAAAAATCTAAATTTAAGCACATCATATCATCCAAAGATAGATGGGAATCCTGAGAGAGTCAATTGGGTTATTGAGGATATGTTAAGAATGTATGTGATGGATCAACCATCAAAATGGGAAGACTAACTACATTTGATAGAGTTTGCACCTATAATAATGGATATCATGCTTCTTTGAATATGAGTCCATTTGAAGCCTTGTATGCTGGAAAGTGAAATACTCCAATCAATTGGGACAATCCAGTTGACAGAGTAATATTTCGGCCAAAACTACTAAGAGAAATGGAAGAGCAAATGGTAAAAATTAGGCAGAATTTGAAAGTGGCATAGGACAAACATAAAAGTTATGCAGACAAAGGAGGAGCAGTAAAAGAATTTAAAGTGGGGGATCATGTGTGTTTGAAAGTCAGTCCAAATAAAATTTCCCTAAAATTGGTAATCTGTCCAAAGCTTGTAGCTCAATTTTGTGGGCCATTTTAAAATTTTGGATAGGATAGGATTTGTATCTTATGCATCAACATTTCCTACTTGTTTGCATGCACATAATTTATTTCATGTGTCTTTATTAAAGAAATATGTGCATGATACTAACCACATCATTGATCGGACTTTGATCCAGGTGGAATTGGAAGGAGATATTCCAATGTAACCATTGCGTATCCTCGATCAGAAATTTACGTTGTTGAGGAATAGGGCCATCAAATAGGTAAATGTCCAATGGAACCATATTTACAGTCCTGAAGAAGCAACATGAGAGCTCGAGGACGTAATGCAGGAGGCATACCCGCAACTATTTTAAAGTTTTGATCAAATTTTTGTAAATGCACATAGTGCTCATGATGCACCAAGGACAATGCATAAATTAAGAGGAAGGGGAATGCAATACCCCAGTTTTGAACCTGTAATGTAAATTTGTAAATATTGATGTAAAATGATAGAAGGCAGAAACAAATGGTCGGGATGACCAAGACTATGTAAATATGTACATTTTTTATATTAATATAAAATCTCTAAGTGGCTGCATATGAAGAGGAAAAAGAAGAGATGGGGGGTTATGAATCCACAAGTGGGGAAGTGATAGTGGGCTTCAACTTATATGCTTATCCTTATCCATTTAAACCATTTCATTAAACCATGATTGAGAACCATGTCTGATTAAGCTTGATTTAATTATCCTAAGATGAGATTAAGAGGGGAAAAGTGGTTTCATGTGGAGGGGCCACATGGCAATATGAAATATGCCTATAAAAGTGAGTTTTCAGGATAGAGAGGGGTTCGGTTCCTCATGCTACCACCATTTTAATTCCATTCCATTCCTTTTCCATCACCCTTGAAGGCCATAACATGGTACTGTAATAAATAATGAATATGTCACTATTGAACATGAAATATGCATGCCATTAACCCGAGTAGGCTGGTGCAAGAAAAACCTAGCTTGCAACTTGTGCCTTGGAGTCCCAATTTAGAGACTTCCTATCCAACTTGTGTTGGAGCAATGGAAGGGAACTGGAGGCTTCCCAAGGGAATATTAACTTAGATAAGGGATCTTGTTCCTCGCATTGTGCAGGTTGATGGGGAAGGATAATTGAGGATTAGGACAACTATGGAGGGGGTTTAAGGGCTTGATGGTTGCATGAGAGGTTCAAATGAGTAGAGTGGGATTGAGGGAGATATTTTCCCTCGTGGATTGATAGCCCCAGCTCGGTGGTGGCCTGTCAAAGTAGAGATGGCTTGATAGAGCCTATGGCTAGGAGGAACGCCCTTCACATGCAACTAGTTGGAGAATTGTAGTATCCTCGACCCCAAAACCAATACCAAGGTCACTATAAAACCAAGGGGAGGATAAATAAAATTAAATGCACAACGAAATAAGGTTATATAAGGCTATTCCATCATGCCATCAAGCCAATTAAATAAAAAAATCATCCTCTTTAAGGACAATGCAAACTAGCAATACATATCATTTTCCATATGCACATGTTATGCAAGGTAAATAAAAGCATGCATGTAATCAGATCTAAGTAATCTATTAATATGTAATCTAACATCAAATAATTAGGTTTATCACATCCATATAACCAATATTAAAATCAGATTTGCAAACTAACTTAGTCAATATAAATTAAAATATCTACAGTCTGCCATATTCCACCATATTGACAAGCTAGAAATTAGATCTTCCGACTACCACCTACAACCATATTAATGTAAGTAAAACTAGATATGAGGGCTTCCATCTACATCCATATATATGATAATAACATAAGGTCTCATGGATTTCACCTACATCCCTACAACCCATAAGCAAAAAATGGATCTAAGAGCACATGTACATCAAGGTACTGTAAATAAGCACATAATGAAATAATCATCACATACTACCAACCATAGCCATATCAACATGAACAAATTCAAGTATGAAAGATATCATATATAGCCATATAAAATCATATCTCAAGGTTGTCACCTACATCCATATAGATCATAATCAAATTGGATCCATAAGCACATATAATTCCAATGATACATTAAATACACATATAATAAAATACTTATGTGATTAAGGGGAGACTAGATTCAACTGGAAAAATTTCGACCTAGCCATAGACATAGTCAATTAAATACATACTTGAATAGTTCACCCCTGAGATGAGGCCATGGATCCACAAGAAAAGCTACTCTCAAACAATAAATAGGGCGTGCTCTTTCTCAACACTGTCAACACTACCACACGTAAAAGATCATATCTCAACCATACATAAATATTTTTCAATGAATCAAAAGGTATTCCTTAATGTAAATATCACTCCAGACACAATGGAACAGGTCTCAAAACCCAAAAATTCTCAAAAATAGGAAAACCATATCATATAGTTGCACCCTTCTCACCATTGTGAGGAAAACCTCGCCACAATAAAATAGCAATATCTTAGCCATTCATGAGTCTTTTTCAATGAAACAAAAAGTGTACCTTACTGGAAATGTTGCTCTAGACGTGATGGTATAGGTCTCATAACCCATAAATTCCTAGAAGTGGTCAAAATATAACATATAGTTTCACCCTCATTGGATCAACCAAAGAAAATACTATATATTTCCATTACAGGAAACTCATGCCATAGATCCCAAGAAAGCACAATACATTTCCATCACAAGAAACTTAGGCCATGCATCCTGAGAAAGCACAACATATTTCCATCACAGGAAACTCAGGCCATACATCTCGAGAAAGCACAATAGATTTCCATCACATGAAACTCAGGACATACATCCTGAGAAAGCACATAAAAATCTATCCAGGAAACACTCTGGAATAGAGTAGTCTTAATACCTCATTACAAGGCCTTCAATCTCTGAAATCTATCCAAGAAAAACTCTGGAATAGATCAGTCTCCAATCTCTATCCGGGCAACACTATGGCATAGAGCAGTCCTCCCATGGTATCTATCAAAGCAACACGCTGGAATAGACCAACATTCCAATTCACTAGAGGTGCAAGAAGAGATGATAAAAGAGCCCCCATGAAGCCGATTTGAGTCCTCTTATAGCCATTCAAATCCCTAGGTAGAAAATAATTCAGGTTAACTGGAGCGTAACCATACTAGTTATTGGAAGCTTCTCCAACTTCCAATGTGAATATTCCAATTCTCATGAGAGCAATCCAAATTTACAAGAGAGAGAGAGTCCAAACCTCCCAAGTCAACTTGAATTCAAGTGGGGAGCATTCAATCATGAAGGAAATTTGAATTAGGTGGGAAGAAGGTTGCAAAAACAAAGGATTCCTTTCCCAGAATAGTAAAGGAGGAGTTACACAAGGATTTACACAACTTTTTGAGGGTTCAAGAATAAAAATAACCAGTGAGGGTGCACTGTGCAAGTGGGGGTTACAAAACAAAGTGTAACTTCCAAAAGCAGTTACAAAACCAACAAAGGGGGGGAGCATTCAACACAGAAGGCCCACTAAATCATGAATACGGATCAATAGTACCAGCATAGGCTAATATAATAAAATAGGAAAGAAAGAGTGTCGTTAGGGTGAAATACAACTCCTAGTCCCCAACCCCCTCACTTGCGGAATCCATGAACCCCCATCCACATTAGTTGTCCATGTTGAGCTAGTTGTTTAATTAAAAGAAATTAATAGTAAAATAATAATAATAATAATAATATCCATAGTCCATAGTCTAGGCACCTAATGCCACATAATAACACAAATAATAATCACAACATATGTCCATGGGATTAGCACACTAGGGGCATTACAAGAGCACTTGATTTAAAAGATAAGCCTCTAACTATTATGAATTCCATGGTTAATTCTGTGTTTGCATACTATTTATTTACTGTTCTATGAATGTCTAAATGTATGGTATTAGATGGCATGGAATGTGTGTTCATGTTTGAATTGTATATAAATTACAGTGGATGCATAAAATTGCTTTGGGAGACAATGATTATTTATTCCACTATTAAATTGAATGCAATTGAATACAAATGAAGTTGGGTATGAATGTTAAATTTAGATATGGAAATTGAGTGCCTCATGTTCTCCATGGTCAATTGAGGATGTTGGATACGTTGCAGTAATTAGGGTTTACAAAGGTAAGGTGGATTGGAAATCCCTCCTTAGGAATCTTATTAAACCAGGGTGGCCTCTAGGAAAAATTGCATGGAAGGGAATTTCTTTTCAAGCTATCTTGTTAACCTCCTCAAAAGTAGATATTTTGTGCCAATTCATTGTGCAGAGTATATGGAAGCACTACGAGTCACTCAAACCATTCCCTACCTAGAAAGCGACATCTCTTAGGACTGCTGTCATTAAATGATGATTTCCTCTGACGGTTGTCGTTGATCATATTTGAGGGAAATCCTTTGGCCAAATATTTCAAGTTCTCATCCTTGAAGCTCCTTTATAAGTCATTCACTTATCAATGACTTCTTTGAAAATACTTCTAGGCTTTGGCTTCCATCATGGATTGACCTTAAAATAAACTATAGGTAAGGTATTGTTGATAGGAATACTGTGGATTGAATTCAGGGGCTCATCCCAAGGAATTTGCAGATTAATCTTGGCCTCTCCTTACCTCACACCCAGTGATGAAAATGGAAATGTGGTAAAGACACAACCTTAACTTGTTACAAGCTAGCCATGGGCTAAAAGTGGTTATGTTCTAATCCTTGCTTAGAAGACCAAATCAACAAGATTTGGCACTTACGATCAAAACAAAAACTTAATTATTTCATCACAATAGTATATGGAAATCTATTGTTGAAACTAAATATACATATCTTGCTTGGACCTGGATGGTAAATAGCTTACCTATTGATAAAATTTTAACTTACCTAAGGGTTCATAACCCACGGTGTCCTCAATGTGGTGAGTCTAAACTTTGAATCACATCTTATGGAAAAGTCTTCTTTCTAGGAAGGGTTGGGCATGGCCCAAATTTGTGAGACAACAACTCTTCTTTGCCTCCCTCTCTTGGCCAAATGCCTTCTTAAATGAATTCCTTCCTTGGGACATATAATTTAGTCCGCTTGGATACTTGTTAGACTTGAAGTGCTATTTTGTATCTAGAAACAACACAATATGTTTTGTTTAATGATGATGTATCATCTCACCACTTTTCATCGTACCAATGCAACTTTGATTCATGCTAATTTAATTATGTTTTTTTTTGTAATTAAGCACCCATAAGGATTTGAACTTGTGATCTTCCATTTACAACTTCTCATCTCATTTACTCTTTACCAATTGCTCTACCCCCCGTGGGCACCAATTTAATTATGTTGATTGAGGTATAATTTCAAAATGTGTGGCTAGAAATGAATCACTTTTAACAACTTCTAAATTATTGGCATGGACCCTCTTGCACTATTCAAACAAAGTACCACCAAACATACTAGGTGCGTACCTCCTAGAGTATTTAGATAGCTAGGCCTATATCCCCCTTGCCTTGGATAGACTCACTTAATCTTTACAAGCTCAACTGGGTATGCCCCACTATCATGTAGGTAATTTTTTTTAGGAAAGGCAAGAGGGAGCATATAGGAAGACACTGGGACCTCCATGGGTAGACAAGCAATTCCATACATTGGAGTTGATGATCTTGGAGGGGCCCAAGCCCTCAGATCATCCTATTGATGGGTGGGGCCCTATTGCACCTATTGATGTTGATCTTTTGGTTACAAGTTGGGGCAAGGTTGCACATGATCATGAACAAACCCCTTTAGTGATTGACATGGTTATTAACTAATGCTCTCTTGTTTGGCCCTATCCCCTTCTTTATGCTTGTGACTGTCTCATTTTTGGGGTGTTTTCACCTAGGTCGAGCTTGTTTGATTTTTCGAGCATGCTCATGACTTTCACTATATGATGGGGCATTTTGGTGTTAGCCAACCTCGATTTTTCATGTTGCACCTGTGGAGGATTCTTAGACAACCCACTTTTGTGTGTTAAAGCTTGTAAATATCATTGCCTATTAATAGAGCTTAAATGAAGCTTTATTCCAAAAAATCTAAAATAGAAAAAACATTGATCAATAATAGCAAATACAAAGAGAAACAAAGACCATAATATCCTAAAAATTAGTCTCAATATGCACACAAGGGTTGGGGAATCTCCACACCCAAGTTGGACTCGCACATGCAATTTGTAAAAGAAAGCGAGACATCTCTAGAATTGCACTGGAATAATCAATGATTTCTTATTGACTGATAATAGAATGAGGATAGGAACCAAAGCAAAAAACCTCTCTTAATATGAATATATAGCTAACTTAGTGATGAGTTATTAATGCAAGTACTTAACAACTCGACTAAATGAGTTATTAATGTAAGTAACTAATTACCCTCAACTTAATGTCGAGTTAGTGGAGTTAGTGATGTAAGTCATTAACTCTAAATTAATTAATAACCTAGTGGGTCCTAACAACCACTAACCTAGTCATTTAATGACTCAAATATTATATTAATAAACTTAAAAGTATACAATACACATGACTTAGGACCCTCTAATCACATTTCTATGCATAATTACTTCACTCATACTACTTTTAATTTTTATTGATTATTTACACCGAGGTGAAGAGGATAACAACTTTATGTTTGGATATATCTCCAAACATATTACCATTTATATATTTAATTTGTAAGTAGTTATTATTAACCATAAAATAAAATATTATTATGATAATTAAATCTAAAATATAAATTATAATTAAAATTTAAAATTTTGAATAAAATATAAAAATAATTTCGAGTTTTAACCATTTTGTGATAATATTAAGGAAATTCAAATATAAAACAAAACCAAAACAAAAGGAAATGCCGCTTTACCAAGGTAGCTGTAACATCACATAAAGAGCTGTTACAGTTAACGGTCACTTTGGATTAAAAATTCAACCTAAATTGCCATAAAGGGTCGCATTTGTTACAGTCAACGGTCACTTTGTATTGAAAATTAAAATGCTGACTTCCGACCTTGCCGGGTGATTTGATTTAACACTCCCGCCTATCGGACGAAAACGCGTACAATTTGAAATAGCCGGGAGTTCCAATATTTTAAACTAAACGATCCGCACTACTACAACCCTTGGGTTCAAACACCGACTCTATTTGCAGCAGTATCATCATCAGCATTGAAAGGGCAATGATGGGGATATTCGGTCGTCTTTCCTTCAAGTTTCTCGCTTCAGAGGTAAATTTTCTTCCACATTTCCCTTTACACCCAATTTCATTTCCAATTCAAATTCATTGCATGCTGATGATTTGCAGTTTTCTTCCACATTTCCCTTTACACCCAATTTCATTGCATGCTATCAGTCAATGCTGCAGTAACTGATTTGCAGTTTTATATGATCTTTGTTTTGTTGCTGGTCGTGAAGTTCAAATTAGTTCATCGTTATGTGTTTGTAAAGCAGAGATTACTTACTGTAAGTGGGGTATTATTTTTATTGATTTGATTACAGGATGAGAGGGAATCCTATGGATTTCCCAAGGGGGTAGATCCGTCGGTTCATGGAGTCCAACTTATTGCAGATTTCAAGCCAGTGGAACAAACTCAGGAGCCCTCAGACAAAGACAACCCTATTAAATGTCCACAGCCTCAGCTCTCCATTCTTCATGTAAGTATTTTCATTCATAATCTCCATTGCTCAGTCTCTGAATTTGTTTGTTATGTATCTTCCTTTTATTATGCATATTCTAGCACTGAGTGGGGTCATATGACCTTCGTTTGGAATGCTATATATGGCTTTTGCATATAATATAGTAGCTTTAAAAATGTATTTTCATTAATGCAGATAAAATAATACATAATATGATAGGCAAGGAGGGGCCAGCATATCAGCATTATTTTGAACTTCAAGAAAGTCTATATATTTTCAGAATAATCGTGTCCTGGCTCAAAATTATATTTTTAGATCTGTTGTAAATTCACATTTATGAAACTAAATAGGCAAAAGTTAAACCTTTGAGGGGGAATCATTCAATGATACGAATTGCAAATTCATGTTATGTCCATGATAAAAATTGCAAATCCATGTTCCTGTCCATGATAAAAATTGCAAATCCATGTTCCTGTTTCTATGTAAGGTTCCATTTTAAGGCCAAAGTTTTTCTTCAGCGAAAAATTTACAAAAATATGGGAGTTTGAACATTCCACCCAGGCTTGTGAAAAACCTTAAAATATCTATGTAAGGTTCCATTTTAAGGCCAAAGTTTTTCTTCAGCGAAAAATTTACAAAAGCATGGGAGTTTGAACATTCCACCCAGGCTTGTGAAAAACCTTAAAATATGATCTCCCCCAAATTAAATGGGCAGAGTTGGACATGGTATGCATTGTGTATCTATTCTTTGTTTTGTGAAGCGTTTGATTTCAGGTTTGATAGAATAAAATTTACCTTAATATCAGTATATTGCATATACTTTTTTAAGGAAACATTTTCCCCTCAATTGGTGGATGGTGTCCATGATCATATGTGTATTTTTTTTAAAGAAACAATCCTTCATGGCAACCCAGCTTCCCCACATATTTCCCACTTTTGTTGCATGGCAATCTCCGTTGCTGCCTGCCATCCAGAAGATTTGAACTTGATTTCATAATGGGATAGCATAGTACTTAAACTAACTTGGGTAACCCTTAGGGAGCTAAACACCCAACAACATTAATGACAACAGGTTGAACTAACCCTTTTAACTATATATACAAATCCATTTCATCCTGCACAAAGAAGTTTATGCTGCCTTAGTTTGTGTTTAAAAGAACTGAGACAGCATAGATCCATCTTGATGCCGGATCTTTTAAACACCCTGATATTTTCTCCTTAGTAATCTTTTCTTGAATGTTTTATGCATAAAATGGGTGAAAAGTAGGATATCCCCTAAAATGAAAGTTATTAATAGATACCCATATGAACCTTGTTGCACGGAGTGCATAAAATGGGTGAAAAGTCATTTAACAGATATCCCCTAGAATGAAAGTTATTAATAGATACCCATATGAACCTTGTTGTATGGAGTGTTTTTAATCAATAGATACCCATATGAACCTTGTTGCACGGAGTGCATCAAATGGGTGAAAAGTCATTTAACAGATATCCCCTAGAATAAGAGTTATTAATAGATACCCATATGAACCTTGTTGTATGGAGTTTTTTTAATCAAGTAGGAAAACTTCTTGTTTAATTTTGATAGTGTTGACATTTTTTCATCTCTGTATTTGGTTGGGACTACATTGACACTTCGTCAGAGCTGAGAAATAAATACATGTGACCTCCATCTATTAGTATATTCATTAATCTGGTTGATACAAACCTCTATAGCTCATGCATTTTAGATCTAAACTTATTTCCTTTGGATAATAGTATTATTCATTAATCTGGTTGATACAAACCTCTATACCTCATGTATTTTAGATCTAAACTCATTTCCTTTGGATAATAGTATTATTCATTAATCGGGTTGATACAAACCTCTATAACTCATGTATTTTAGATCTAAACTTATTTCCTTTGGATAATAGTATTATGTTGTTGAAGAGGACGATTTTACACTAGCAATGATTCTCAAATGTGTTTGTCTTTATATTACTTTCCTATTTATGTTGTTTTTTTGGTATGTTGCATACAGTAGCTAAAGAATTGACCAATTCTTCGGTATGTATCGTTTAAACATTAATCACTGCGCATAACTTGTTTGAGTTGTCACCTCTTTTCTTTACTTTATCTGCTGAAGTATTGAGGAAAATTTAAGTCTTCTTTGAATCTCCAAAACAGTGAATGAACATTGGTTGTCTGGTGGCAGGATGGAACAATATTGAAGGAGAGACTACGACAGGCAAACGGTGCAAGAATTACTGAGTTGCCTGTTTTAAAGGAAGACGAGACTCAATTGAACGTATCACTTAGGAGGTTACATTACAATGTTTGTAACGATACCGTTCTCAAATTCCCTGAGTAATATTGTCAAGAACATGAAGCTATTCATCCGTGGCTTTTGAATCTGATGGAAGGTCCTGCAAAATAAGAGAACAATAATATTTGCTGATAATTCTTGGGGTTAACATTGTGCTAGCGTCCTATTATTAGCCTAGAATGAAAAGTTTGTCCTCAGGCGAGATGACATTGTTGCAAATTGGTCCTTGCCTGGTAAATAAAAATAACAATATTATTAGTGTTGATGGGCAGCTAGAAAACATTTATTCATTATTTACCAGTGTTTTTAGTGTGCATGCTTCAATTGAGAAATTCCGGTCTTAAAAGTAATATGTAAGCATTCATTATTATTATTTCATTTAAATATTATTGTATTCCAAATTTGTTTCCATGTCAATGTTGTGGCTTAGAAAAAACATATGTGCTCAATGAGTTCGTTGTTTTAATTATTAATGTTTCTTTTTATTGTAATTATTTTTGGTTATTTGTCCCGATAATCAGCTTATTGACATCTATTTTTTTTTCAGTGAAAAAAAGCGTATTATTGTTATTTATAAATAAATCAAATAGTACAACGATAATCCATTCATCAATGAATGCGGTTGAGGATTAAGCCAAAATTGGCATGTCTAATAAATATCCATATTGTCAAGCTAATACAGATAGTCAAAAAAGAGAGAATAAAAAAAAGACATCATCAGTCCAGGAAGTAGACAGAACCATGAGATTCAACCTTGGATTCCAAATATTCTTCCCATATCAGCATGACTTCTTCAGATTCCAAAGCCAGTTTAGAAAGTTTGTCCGACAAGGAATTGTTCTCCCTATAGACATGTTGTAGAGAGAAGGCCGGACAAAGATCAAATTCCTAACTAATACGGTGGCACCAATGGAGAAGTGAGGTCACCTGTAACTTATAATCACCCATAGCCCATTTAATAGTAACACGTGAATCTCCAAAAATTTTTACACCCACCAAGCCAAAAATATTTGCCACCCTGATGATCATCCATAAAGCCAAGATTTCAGCTTTCATATTGGTACCCTTGCCACATTTCAGTCGAAAAGTGTAGTAGTGATCATGATTGAGATAAATGACTCCACCGACAGACCATTGATCCATTGCAGCAGCACCATCAAAAAATAAAATAGGTCTTTCCAGCTGTAAATTCAGCATACCAACCTTTCTCTGCTTACTAACACTCTGCTTCCTTTGATAAATAACAAAAAACTTCAGACTGGCATTGCAAGCCCATGTGAGATTTGGGGAGTGATCTTCAAATATGGCAAGATTTTTGCTATGCCAACAGGCCAACATATAAACACTGGAAGAATATCAAATGATTTCTAAGACTTAATCCAGCAATACATACTTGAGGTGAAATTAGAATTTCCCCAAGACTGATCAATCTTTAAAATATGACACACCTTCCCCCATAAATTCAAGGTAAACTCACATTCTAGAAATACATGTCTATAGCTCTCAGCATTAGCTTTACAAAGATTGCACCTGTTAGGACCAATCCATCCTTTCTTGATGAGGATATCCCAAGTTTTTAATCTATTCATGAAAATAAACCACATAAAACATTTAAATTTTAATGGGATCTTCCATTGCCACAAAGTTTTATACCACCAGTGATTTGGATAAATACATTTATGACAAATGATGGCATTATAAGAGAATTTGGCAGTCACCACCCAAGCACTCTCATTCCCCAACCAAATGATTTTATCGCTACCCATAGTAGCTCTGCAACTAGCATTATTTAATGACCAAATGTATCTGTCCCATTTACACGCAATATCACCAACCATACCAAAATCCTGCGAATTAAACCAATAACCAGAATCTGCGTTTTTGGTGTTGCAACACATCAGCTGACAGGTTGTGTGTATCCTCCAGACCAACTATGGTATCCACTCCAATGGAGATTTCATTGCCATCACCAATCTTCCAACTAAGGCCCACAACTAACCACAAATAGACCTTCAGAAAACCTTTCCATATGGGCGAGACCCCTCTTGTCACCTTAGCAGTAAATCAGAACTAATTGCTGATTTTCATCTTCACATATTTCAAATGTAACACCTTAGACCACAAGGATTTGCTGAATAACCCTCTCCAGAAGGATTTTAATCTTAAAGCCGCGCTGAAGGAGGGTAAGTCTTTAATACCCCAACCGCCGAAGCTCTCAGGAATGGCGAGATTATCCCAGCCAGTCATCACTAGGGGATTCTTCGACGCACCACCACACCAAAGGAAATTGAGGAACAATTTTCGCAGAGCATTTAGGACAACACAGGGGACTGGAAGCAGTGATAGCCAATACACAGGAATTCCGGTCAAAAATGCCTTCACCAAAACAAGTTTCCCACCCATAGATAAAAATTTGTAAGACTAGTTAGATATACAGGCTTCAACCTTCCTAAGAAGCCAATGCCAATCCCAGATTAAATAACCATTCGGTTTCAAGAAGTATCCTAGATACTTGAAACCATCCACCATTTTGCAAGCATTATAAGGCATCGCCCTTTGAATAACAGACAACTCCATATCTCCAAAATATTGTGATAAAAGCAAGATTTATTAAGACTTACCTTCATACCAGATGCGCTACAGAATAGCCTGATAATTGTTGGTATTAATTGCAACCATTTACCGCTAGTTGTAGCGAACCCTTATTTATTGCACATTAATTTTTGAAATATGTATCTGGATATGTAGAGACTCTAGATCTGACACGTTATGCATCTTGGGAATGGAGAACTTCCTGCCCAGCAGGGCATGTACTTATTGTATCACTGTTTTTTGATGTTAATGCTAAGAAGGAATTCGTGACCCAGCGCTGTTTTAGTTGGGGTTTTGCTCGGAGTGCTGTAGCACTGTTTAATACTCCATTTTGCTCTATTTTTTTTGGGTTTTATTTTTCCTCTATCCCCTTCATTATGGTATCAGATCCATCTCTTAGCTCTGTCCTCCATTGGAGAGTCCTCCCCCTTCGCGGATGATTGAGTTTATTTTCTCATAGAAGTGCAAATATTGTTGAAGAGTGGAGCTGGGCTCTTCATTTCTATTTTATGTGTGTCTGAGAGTGCTGAGCCTGCGCAGAGAGGAGAGGTAGTTGATTGTAGGAGCAGTGTTTGTGTGTAAAAAAAGAGGGAACGCCACAGGAAAGAGAGCCGTAGCTCTGTATTTCTTTAAAAGGAGAGCCGTAGCTCTGTATTTGTTAGCTGCTGTATTTTTGGCAAAGGGCTACACCTCTCAGCAAAGAAGAAGAGTCCATGAAGGAAGCTCATGCGTAGCTATTGAATAAAATAGAGGGTTGGGCATGTGAGTCAGCCTCATAAAAGATCGAATTTGGTGTGTGGACTTTGAGCCAAGAGAATATTGGAATTACTGAGTGGGAGAGATAAGTCCGTGAGAGCATAGTGCAGGGTGATCTTGTTGTACCATTTGTGCTAAAAGTAAAAAAAGGGGGACTGCATTGAAGAGGAGGTCTATCCCAAGTTAAAGTTGTAGAGAAAACACAACCAACAAGAAAGCCGAGGAGGAACATTAAAACAGAGTAATTGGCCTACAGTTGCAAAAGAAGAAATTTTAGAAATTCTGAGCCATGGCGTCGAGCAGTATGGCAGCACAGCCTCAAATTCCACCTTTGACTGGTAAGAACTATGACTTTTGGTCTATAAAAATGAAAACCCTTCTCTGTTCACAAGATTTGTGGGATTTAGTTTAGAATGGGTATATAGAACCCCCTGATGAGGCAACTTATTTGGCCTTAACACAAGCACAGAAAGATTTGTTGAAAAGCAACAAGAGGAAAGATGCTAAGGCACTTTCTCTCATCCAACAAGCCATGGATGATTCGATTTTTCCTAGAATAGCATCAATAAGCAAATCCAAAGGTGCATGGGACATCTTAGACACCGTTTATCAGGGTTTAAGTAAGGTGAAGGTTGCTAAATTACAAACCCTCAGGAAATTTTTTGAGAATTTGCAAATGAATGAGACACAAATTGTAGATCAATTTCATAATCACCTAATGACAGTAGTGAACCAGATGAGAACCCATGGTGAACAAATATCTGACCAAAAGGTGGTGGAAAAGGTATCAATAAGTCTACCCAGCAAATTTGATGTTGTGGTTGTGGCAATTGAGGAGTCAAAGGATTTGACTCAGCTCTCCATCGATGAGTTAATGGGATCCCTGTTATCCCATGAGTCTAGGGTAAACAAAAGCTTAAATTTTTCACTTGATGCTACCTTCAAGACACAGTTAACAGTTGGAAGAGGAAGAGGAAAGCCATTCTATAGAGCAGAGGTAGATTTCAAGTTCAAATAGAAAAATAATCGAATATAAATAGGATTGGTAGATATGTCCAAAACCCAAATCCAGTAAACTTTAGAACCACAAGCAATAATTTCTATCAACAATAGAATCAAAGAATTGATAAATCCAAAATTCAGTGTTACTATTGTAAGAAATTTGGGCATTATGCTAGGGAGTGTAGAAAGAAGGAAGCAGATGCCAGAAAGCAATCTGCAAATCTAGTTGAGAAATCAGAAGATAAAATTGATTCAGTTCTTATTACTTGCAATGTTGCACAAGAAAATCCAAATGATGTATGGTTTCTAGACAATGGCTATAGCAATCACATGTCTGGCAACAAGGAGGTGTTCACTGATCTAGATAGTTTGGTACAGTCTGAAGTGAAGTTTGGAGATGATAATAAAGTGTCAGTCAATGGCAGAGGTACGATTAATGTATTTGCAAAAAATGGAGATAAAAGGCATATTAATGATGTGTATTTTGTACCTGGTATGAAATACAATTTAATCAGCATTGGACAACTAATGGAGAAAGGTTACAAGGTAATTTTCAACCATGACACTTGCACAATTCTTGACAAGAATCCTAGAAAAGGGTTGATTGCAAAGGTTAAAATGACTAAAAATAGAATGTTTCCACTTACATTAAAGAGTGAAATTCAGAATTATGTGAATGCATATAAAGTTCAAAGTAGACTTATTCATATTAGCCTACAATCAACTAAATTATAATTCAATACCTTGTTTGTAATCATGCAATCCTTTATCGGTCCCATCTTTTTCAATCATCTACAGCAATAAGAGATCATAATCTTGGAACAGGAGACCTGATACTGCGTCCATTTGCAGATGATCTTCATTATCGCCCAGACCTTTGACAGATGAAGATGGCGAGCTCCAAGATTACGGTAGCTGATCGTTGATCTCGCAGGTATTAGATGAGATCCAAGAACCTTGGGTTTTCAGGATATGAGTGTTGAGAACGTTGGCAGATTGACATGCAGGGTTTCTGATTCTGGAGATCTGGGCATTCAATGGAATTGGCTGGCATTGCTGATCATTGACTGATTTTCGGAGCTGGGTGGAATACTAACGGGGATTGCAAATGGATTGAACCCTTGCTGTGGCCATGGCTATTCGGAGTAGATTGGGGATATTGGTGGATTGGGTGGTGAAGATAGTGGGAATTTTGTACGGTGGATTGGGGATTGGGATCAGCCCTGTTGATCTGGGGGCATTATGGCGAGCAGTTATGAGCAGGAGGTGGACTACACCTCGGATGGAGAATGTGCAAGAGGGATTTTCGATCTTGGAACAATCAATGCTGCGGCCTCTGGGTCGAGGGCATCAACGGGATCACTCTTGACAGGTAGGGGGGCAGGGTTTTTTCCTGGGCCCTCGGATGACCGGCCAGACTTGGAAGACCTTTTAGGGCGGACACTACAACCTCAATTGGGGACTTTCACAAACTTCCCAACCTGCTCGGATGCCTTACATGTGAAGGGGATTGATACACTGACTAGTAGTGGCAGACGGAGGAAGGACCAGGGTGGCGGTTTGGACACCTTATCCGTTGGGGATTTGGTTAGGTCAGTGGAATTTTGTGATTCTGATGACAGGGGACAGGGTAGCGGAGGATTGGGTTACTCTTCCAGTGGACATAAAGCGGGAGCTACTGGTGGTGGATATACTCTACCTGTAGACGCATCCCTGCTAGCTCCTCGAGCAGGGGTTTCTACGAAGGTAGAATCACACAAAAACATTGCTAAAAAGGTCAAGGAACGGAAGAGGAAGGATAAGCTTGTGCTGGGCGTGGATGTCTCGATTGAGGAGGCAGAGGATTTCACACAAATTGCAGTGGTTGGACATGTCCGTGGTAAGAGACTTGGACAAGGTTCCCTCCAGCGATGGGCAGCCGAGCAGTGGAAAGATATCGTGGCTACTGCACCTATTGTTCGGGTTTTAACGAAAGGATGGTTCTCCTTCATACTGTCGAATATTGGGGAGGTTGATGCAGTCTTACGCTGACATTGGTCAATGTTGGGCGTCCCTATCATCCTGAAATGTTGGTCTCCTTTCTTCGATTCCAAACAGGAGAAAATTGACAAAGAACCGCTATGGGTGAAGCTTCCCGGGTTTCCCATGCACCTATGGAATGAAACATGGTTTGCAGCGATTGGGAACTACCTTGGAGACTATGTATGCTCTGATTACTCCCATATTGAAACAGGCATTTATACAGTGGCAAAGATTTTGGTGAACATAGATCTTCGACTGGGGTTAATGGCTGAGATCAATGTACAAACAAAGGATGGGGCATTCGTTCAAATTCTGGACTATGTGGGTGTGCCGTTTAGGTGCCACCGCTGTCACACTTATGGACATTTGGTTTCCTGTTGCCCATTATCATTTAGGGGTAGCAGACCTAAGGTCGTGGCAGCAGCTGCTGATTGCACTGAGAAGGTGGTGAGCACATTGGCGATGGGAGATGAAACTTTCGAGCCTCCATTTGGCAACTGGGCAGAACATTCTCCGGTGGTACCCGACACACTGAGTGGGAAGCAGGGATCCAAGGAACATTCGGTAACACTGGCGAAGATTGGTTTGGATGTCCTTGGGAACAAGGAATCGGTTGTAGCAGGGGCAAATATGGGTACCACGACACCATTGACGCGGGCAGCCTCCAGGAAGCTACAGGAGCTGTCTACTATCCGTCGGGGCTCATCTTCGAACAACTCGGGTTTGTCTCATCACTTATCCTCTGCTGTTTTTTTACTTAATGACCCTATTGTTTCGGGGGAGGATTGTCTTGGGACATTTCCTCCGATCAGATCTGCTATTTGTCCTGTTGCTCCTTGTTCTGTTCCGGATAGTGTATACACACCGCCCATTGTTTCTACTAAACACTCTCCCAGCTCTGGACATAGTATCCGATATGCTCTTCGAAATAGGGTGATCACTGCTGATGGCTCGGGGGGTAAGGGACTTTCTGAAGTGGCTTTTAGTGTTGGGGGGAAAGGGCGGGGCCGAAAATCTCATTTGACAATAGCTCAAGAGCGGGCAAAAGTTGATTTAGTTATGGGTACACAATCCTCTATTGAATGGGCACTTAGAGCAGCGAAAACCCGGGAAGGGGGTTTCATATGAAATTATTGTCTTTCAACTGTCGTGGGTTGGCGAGTCCCATTAAAAAATCGTCACTTCGGAGGTTGGTGGATTTAAATCAACCGGATGTTATACTGTTACAAGAAACTTTGGGTGGCAGTGAGGAGGTTGTCCGGGCATTGGAACTATTGCTACCTGGTTGGAAGTTTGTTGGTGTGGATGCTCGTGGACGCTCTGGAGGGTTGGCCACAGGCTGGAAGATGAAAAGCTGCAGGTATGATTGCTCTTGGGGCATTCCCTCTGGTATTGGATTGGAAGTATGGGATGCATCGATGGGGAGGAGGATCACAGTTCTCAATATCTATGGGCCCTATTTAAATAGGGTTGGATTCTGGGACTCTTTGTTTAGTATGGACATCTTTGCTGGAAGGGATGTGATTTTGGGTGGGGATCTCAACCTCACACTGGGGACTTCTGAAGTTTGGGGGCCTCGGGCTGCTCCGGATCCACTTGCAAATTACTTTATACAAGCCTTTGCAAGGAAGGACCTTCTTGACATACTACCTAACAGGTTATCCCCCACATGGAGGAATAAGAGAACAGGGGATCAACGGGTGGCTAAGAGGCTGGATAGGTTTCTGGTGACTGATGTGTTGGCTCTGGGAGTTGATGTGGTCAAGCAATGGGTTGGGACAGGGGGGGTTTCAGACCACTGCCCAATCCTTCTGGAATTAAGAGGTGGTAGAGAAAAACCCCCTAGCCCATTCAAATTCAATCCTAGCTGGCTGAAGGAGGAGGATTTTCTTAAATTAGTACAGGCTCACTGGGTTCATCGACCACCGGAGTCTCTGGAGCATGCGGGAGTACACTTTCAACTCAATCTCAAGCGAATAAAAGAGGCCACCATTCTCTGGGCCTCTGAAAAATGAGGGAAAGATGATCAGAAGCTGAGGGATGCTGAGCTGAATATTGATCGACTACTACACAGTAGGGGCATGGGTTATCTGGATGATGTGCAGAAAGGTGAGCTGTTGGAGTGGGAATGCTGCAGAAATAAGATTCTGTCTGAGAGAGAAGAGATGTGGAGAATGAAAAGCAGGGCGCTCTGGCTACAGTGTGGGGACGAGAACACAAAATTTTTTCAAGCCTATGCAAAGGGGAGAAAAGACACTAACTCTATTTGGGAACTATCCTCTACTGACGGGGAACAGGTCTCCAGCTTTGATGGTTTGGCTGATATGGGGGTACGACACTTTGGAGACTTATTCACTGCACAACCTGGGGCCTCTATCGCTGAGGTTATTCGGATGGCTCAGCTCTTCCCTCGTTTTGTGGGAGAGGAGGAGAACATTATGTTAATGGCGGAGGTGTTGCCGGATGATCTCTCGCAGGTTATGCACTCCTTCCAGAAAGATAAGAGTCCGGGGCCCGATGGGTGGCCTATAGAATTTTTCTTGGGTTTCTTTGATTTGTTCGGAGAAGAACTTTTGAATGTGGTGGAAGAATCTAGAAAGGCTGGATTTATACATGGACCCTTCAATTCGACCTTTTTAGCTCTCATTCCTAAATCGGACAAGCCTGAAAGTTTTGATGAATTCAGACCTATCTCTCTCTGCAACTGCATCTATAAGATTATTTCAAAGGTTATGGCACGGAGACTCAAGATTATCCTGTCTCAGAATATTTCTAGTGAATAGTTTGGGTTCTTGGAAGGCCGTCAAATCCACGAGGCCATTGGAGTTGCACAGGAAGGAATACACACTATGAAGGTGCAGAAGCAGAAGGGTACTGTGATCAAAATTGATCTCTCCAAAGCATTTGATCGGGTTAGTTGGCTATATATCAGGATGCTTCTAACACACCTGGGCTTCTGCTATGAATTTATACAATGGATTATGGCCTGCATCACCACGGTGAGCTTTGCTGTCCTGATAAATGGTTCAGCGAGTCCATTCTTTCACGCTGGCAGGGGCCTACGACAAGGATGCCCACTGTCACCGCTGTTATTTCTCCTTGTTGCTGAAGGCCTCAGTCGATTTATATTGAAAGCAAAAGCTGATGGTTCTTTTCGTGGCATATCCATTTCCCAGGTATTGTATATTACACATCTCCTTTTCGTTGATGACATTCTGATATTTTGTGATGGATTGAGACAGGATATTGACAAGGTAGCTGAAGGTATCAATTTGCTGCAAGAGGCAGCAGGTATGTTAGTAAACATTGATAAATCAACGATCACATGCTCTCATTTAACCGAGATGGAGATTCACCGAATGGCTATGAGACTACCCTACAGGACTTTTGATTTTGATGCTGGTTTAAAGTACCTTGGATTTCACTTGAAACCTAATGCATATTTGAAAGCTGATTGGCACTGGCTAATTGCTAAATTAGAACAACGACTTCGTGGATGGAGTCACAAATGGCTTTCGAGGGCAGGGAGGCTGGTTTTGGTTAAATCAGTTTTGGAAGCGATTCCAGTGTATTGGATGTCACTCGCTTGGATTCCCAAAGGAGTCCTGGAGCAGATCCGGCGGCTGTGTTTTGCCTTTCTTTGGAAGGGTAAGGGTGATAACCGTGCTTTGGTGTGGGTCAGATGGGATATGATTGCAGTCCCCAAAGCACTGGGAGGCTGGGGCCTAAAGAATATTTTCCTCTTTGCTAAAGCCTTGGGGGCTAAGGTGGCATGGCGTATCATACAAACTCAGAGTCTCTGGACTAGAGTGGTATACCATAAATACATTGCTCCATTAACTCTTCTTGAATGGATTAGGCAGGGCAATAAGACGCGGGAAAATTGCTTGTTGGTCTGGAAAGCAGTGGTGCAGCATTTTCATCTGATTGGGTATGGATTAGTGTGGAGAATTGGCAATGGGATATTCACTCGTATTGGACTGGATCCTTGGGTGGGTTGTAGAGGTGGACATGTCCTACCAGCGGCCTTAAGGAATTTTCTGGCAGCTAGAGGTTGTCACTTTCTGGCTGATATTGAACAACTGGGATCATCCACTCTATGGCAACAGGGGTGGATCTCTGCACAGCGTCTTGAGATTCCAGATGCTTTGCTTGGAGCTTGGGAGGATTATATTCGGAACTTAAGATACACAAATATTTGCCTAACAAATCGGATTGATGAACTTATCTGGGAACACCATCCATCTGGTAGATACACCCCTAAACACGGATATATTCAGCTGAATGTGAATATACATAACAGGGATTTGGTGTGGTGGTGGAAACATCTGTGGACATTAAAGTGCCCGGGGAAAGCAAAACTACTCTCTTGGGCTATATTGGAAAATAAGGCACCGACATGGGACATTCTGCAGAAGCGATTCATCCAAGGTCCGGGGTTCTGTCCTCTGTGTAGGGAAGCGGAAGAGACAAATTCACATATATTTGTTCACTGTCGGTTTACACAAGCTGTGTGGGCCGACATCTGCAAACATATGGCGCTCAACGTGAGTTGGTGGGGGGTGGACTTTCTTGACGCCTTTCAACTGTGGTGGACATATCACAAGCATACAACGTTTCGGGCTGTCCCTTGTTTTCTCGCCTGGGGCATATGGATCACCCGAAATAAGATCATATTTTAGGATTGTCGGGTCCCTTTGGAGCAGGTCGTGGCACAAGCTGTGGCTGTTATACTACATTACAAGCCATCTATCAAAGAGATTTGCATCAGACCTGTGATCATGGAATTAATTGATAAATCCATGCCGTGGGCTTATTTTGATGGCTCATCTATTAACCACCAATCGGTGTGTGGTGGAGGTGGCGTTCTTCACAAATCGGAGTCCCATTATTTTCATATAATGGCTGGTTTGGGGAGTGGTTCAAATAACTACGCTGAACTTATGTCACTTAAGCTACTGATGCTTTTCGCACTTGAACAAGGTTGTTTAACTCTCCAGATTTTTGGAGACTCTCTGATTGTTATTGAATGGGCCAAGGAGCTTACACAATGTCATGTAATGGTTCTCTCACCAATATTGGAGGAGGCATTACGGTTAAAACAGGATTTTAACTGTATTACATTCACTCATGTCTACAGGGAGCGAAATGGGATGGCTGACCTGCTATCTAAAGAAGCGACAAATCAATCTATGCCTTTTGGCACATGGAGGATCATGATACATTCCACTGAAGGCATCTACAGCTATACACACAGGCCTTTCTTTGGGGACTTTGTGGACCGTATGGAGAATTAGAACAACATTTTAATACTGGGCTGCTTATGTTATTACATACTCGAGCTGTATGGACAGAATTTATTTCTGCTGATTGGCTACTTTTTTTGAGACAATTTTGTGATATATGTCGTTTAGGAGGTCTGTTTGGTCAGACATTAACACAGATTTGATATGTATGGGACAATAGACAGTCATATTCATCTATGACTGTCATATGTACTAGGATATAGGAGGACTGTTTGGACAATCATATGGACAGTATATGTTGACAATGTAGGGATCTCTGAGATTCCATTACATGTGCAGAATGTAATTTTGTTCATTAATGAAATAAAATTACGACTTTTTCCAAGGAAAAAAAATAAAATAAAATATAAAGTTCAAAGTTTGGATTAGTCTTGGCTTTGGCACTTGAGATATGGACATTTGTATTTTGGGGGATTAAGTTTATTACAGAAAAACCAAATGGTTAAAGGGTTGCCACCAATTGAACAACCAGCAAGCTCATGTGAGAGCTGTATCTTAGCAAAACATCATAGAGAAGCTTTCCAGGTTGGCACTTCGTATCGAGCAAAAGAATCTCTGGAGATAGTTCATACTGATTTGTGTGGACCAATGCAGGATCCATCATTGGATGGAAATTTATACTTTCTAACCTTTATTGATGATTACAGCCGGAAAACATGGGTATATTGTGTTAAACAAAAATCAGAAACTTTTGAAGTGTTCAAGAATTTTAAAACCTTAGTTGAAAAGCAAAGTGGAAAGTTCATCAAAGTGTTGAGGTCTGATAGAGGAGGTGAATACAAATTGAATGAATTCATGGAATTAAGAGGTAGTTTACAGCTCGGTATACACCACAGCAGAATGGTGTGGCAGAAAGGAAAAATAGGACAATTATGAATATGGCAAGAAGCATGTTGAAGGCCAAACATTTGTCAAACGAGTATTGGGCAGAAGCAGTTGCATGTTCAATCTACATTTTGAACAGGTGTCCCACAAAAATTGTGAGGAATAAAGTACCCGAAGAAGCTTGGAGTGGCAAGTGCTGCAATGTCTCACATCTTAGAATATTAGGGTATATGGCTTACTCCCATGTACCTAAAGAAATTAGAAGGAAGTTGGATGATCGAAGTGAAAAATGTATTTTCATTGGGTATAGTGAGCATTCTAAAGCATATAAACTCTATAATCCTATTACTAAGAAGCTGATTGTAAGTAGAGATGTAGAATTTAAGGAGGAATCATGGGATGGAAGTATTGATGAAATAGTTACACATGGAGCAGATTTACCTCATGTTGAAGATGATGAAGAAGATGTACAAGATGGACAACAAATTACACATGCATATGTACCTGCACATGTACCAGCATCCAGCACACCAGGAAGGAGCTCAACATACCTTAATTCACCCCAAGCAAGAACACCAATAAATTTCATGCAAGAAGAGCAACCGGGACTTGGAGGCCAGCATACATCAAGTTCACAAGTAAGTGATGAATCTGATCCTACATTAGCAGAATTGAGCTCTAGGATTAGAGGACAAAAATCTAGAAGCCTAAGAGAAATCTATGAACAACATGATGAAGAACTGGATTTGAATTCAAATTTTGCATTATTGGCTTATCAACCAGCTAATTTTGAAGAAGCAATTAAAGATGTTGCATGGATAAAAGCTATGGATGATGAAATAGATACTATAGAGAGAAATGAAACTTGGGAATTAGTAGATTTACCTGATGGAAAAGACTGCATAGGTGTAAAAAGGATCTATAAAAAAAAATTGAATGCTGATGGAAAGGGTGAAAAACACAAGGATAGGCTTGTGGCACAAGGTTTTAGTCAACAACCCAGCATATATTATAATGAGACTTTTGCACCGGTAGAAAGACTTGACATAGTTAGACTTGTTTTAGCTATTGCAGCACAAAATAATTGGAATGTATATCAGATGGACGTAAAATTTGCATTTTTAAATGGATATTTAGAAGAGGAGGTTTATGTAAAACAACCAATTGGGTATGAAATAAGAGGACACAAAGATAAAGTTTACAGGCTAAAGAAGGCATTATATGGGTTGAAGCAAGCACCTAGAGTGTGGTACAACATAATAGAATCATATTTGATGAGTAATGGATTCAATAGATGTGCTAGTGAGCCTACACTATACACAAAATCAAATCAGCAAGGTAAAATCATGATTGTATGCTTGTATGTTGATGACTTAATTTTCACTGGAAATATGTCTATAGAAGCATTTAAAACAACAATGAAAACAGAGTTTGAAATGATAGATTTGGGAATGATGAAATACTTTCTTGGAATTCAAGTTGATCATTGTGAAAAATGGATTTTCATATGTCAATCTAAGTATGCTAAATATGCATTAAGAAAATTTCGAATGGTGAATTGTAAACCGGTCTCAACACCTATAGCAACAGGAACTAAACTAAGTAAAGAGGACAATGAACCTTTTGTGGATCCAACACAATTTAAGAAATTAGTTGGAAGTTTGATGTATCTGACAGCAACTAGGCCAGATATCATGTTTGCAATGAGCTTAATTTCCAGGTTTATGGAATCTCCAAAAAGGTCTCATTAGCAAGTAGCAAAAGGAATTTTAAGATATGTTTCAGGAACAATGAATTATGGAATTTTGTATTCAGCAGGTTCAGATTTCAGATTAACAGGCTACACAGATAGTGATTTTGCAAGCAGTATAGATGACAGAAAAAGTACAACAGGTTATGTATTTAATTTTGGTTCAGGTGCAGTTTCATGGTCATCAAAGAAGCAACCAATAGTGACCATTTCATCAACTGAAGCAGAGTATGTAGCAGCGACGTCAACAGCTTGCCAAGCAGTGTGGATGCGGAGAGGTTTGTCTGAGTTGTTGCATGAACAAGAGGATCCAATAGTGATCTTCTGTGACAATAATTCTGCAATTGCATTGTCAAAAAATCAAGTATTTCACAAAAGGAGCAAGCACATAGATACTCGATATCACTTCATCATAGAACTTGTTAACAACAAAGAAATTAACTTGAAATTTTGCAGGTCAAAGGAACAGCTAGCAGATATATTTACTAAGCCTCTAGCAAAGGATTTTTTTGAGTTTCATAGAGAGAATCTTGGCATTGTTAATGTTGTATCTATATGACTGTAGCTTTAGGTTGGATATCATAATTTTGCCAATGATATATCCTGTTTTGTTTTTTTGGGGGGTTGCAATTAAGGGGGAGTTTGTTGGTATTAATTGCAACCATTTACCGCTAGTTGTAGCGAACCCTTATTTATTGCACATTAATTTTTGAAATATGTATCTGGATATGTAGAGACTCTAGATCTAACACGTTATGCATCTTGGGAATGGAGAACCACCTGCCCAGCAGGGCATACTTATTGTATCACTGTTTTTTGATGTTAATGCTAAGAAGGAATTCGTGACCCAACGCTGTTTTAGTTGGGGTTTTGCTGGGAGTGCTGTAGCACTGTTTAATACTCTGTTTTGCTCTGTTTTTTTCTGGGTTTTATTTCTCCTCTGTCCCCTTCATTAATAATGATCTGGTAATGCTCCCATTCAATGGCTGAATACAAACCAACAATCAAGACATCATCCACAAAAAGGATATGTGACAAATTTTTTTTTTTTGCCACTTTAAGACCCTTAATCAAACCTTCTCGTTTAGCTTGTGAAATTAATAAAGTCAGACCATTGATGACCAAGAGAAACAATAAAGGGGGCAATGAATACCCTTGCCGAATTCCCCTAGAGCAGCTGAAGAAACCTGTCGGATCCCCATTCACCAACACCGCAATATTCATAGATTTCACACAAGCCATAATCCAATTAATAGCTAATGGTGGGATACCAATTTGGATAAGCACAATATGTAGGAAATCCCAATTCACATGATCATAAGCTCTCTCCAGGTCCATTTTGAGAATGATGGCTTTCATTTTCTTGACTTTGAAAGAATGTATAAGCTCCTGTGTAAGACCAACTGCATCTAGTATCTACCGATCTTCCAAAAAAACAAGTTGTTCTTTGGATATAAACCTAGATAGAATAGGCTTCAGCCTCATGGCAATAATTTTTGACACAATTTTATAGGCCAAATTACACAATGCAATAGGTCTATATTCCCAAAAATGAATAGGGTCATTACATTTAGGAATTAATGTGAGGAAAGTAGCATTTAAGGCCCCAGAAATATGACCAAACCTTCTTGAATGTTCCATCATACCAAGAATTTCAGCAACCATGATGTCAAAAAAGTGGAGAAACAGTTCCACTGTCTACCCACACTTTAAATAATTATTATTCAAAAGGTGTCTTCAATAATTCTGTGAGTTGCATGTTGAGAAACATACGAGTACATATTATGGAATTTCACATGGAAATCTTAGATGGTATGGGTATGAGACTTCGAGCAGTTTAGAATGTTCTTGGAAAAATAAGCCCAATAAAGCATTGGAAAGATTATTGGGAAAGGACGATAATTAAGTGCCATAATGGTGGCAAAGAAACACTGTATACAGCAGAGGAACAATCTGCTTTATATTTTCAAAAATAAATTTAAATGGTTTGAAGGGTGTTCCATGGTATATAAGTCTCAATATACTATCATTCTTAAATCAATGGGAAGTTGGTCCAGGGTATAAAAGTTTCAATATAACATCATTTTTATGTTAATGGAGTGTCTATAGAGGTAATATGATTTGTATGATTTATTGCAAGGCAATTGTACTTGTAACATTGATTTTAGGATTATAAAATTTCTTTAAATGATTGATATGACACGGATAACCCTTTTTACAATTTGAAATTTTTACTTAGTGTTTTAGAATTTAATAAGTTCGGTTAAAACTGAAGACTAATTTGGAGTTATAGATATAATTTGTTTGAGCTGATTCTTATAATTTTTTTAAAATATATTTAATTTTTATTTTTTTAAATTTAAAATATAAATAAAGGTAAGTGTTAATATTAATATTAATATTATTACTTTATTTCAACTTTTCAATTTATACTCAAAACTAGACCTTGACAGATTTCCTTATGCACCCATTTAATATGGAAATGGTAGAATTCTCATATTGAAAGCTAGAGGGGGAATAGGGTGTTCAATGGTGACTAATTGATTTATAAAACATCAAATGACAAAAAGCCTTTGAAGCTAATTAAGAAAAA
Source organism: Larix kaempferi (assembly GCA_027924585.1). Taxonomy (NCBI): domain Eukaryota; kingdom Viridiplantae; phylum Streptophyta; class Pinopsida; order Pinales; family Pinaceae; genus Larix; species Larix kaempferi. Next base: position 10,812,087 of record BSBM01000672.1, on the reverse strand, counting down.
AATCAAATGAATATGTATTATTTGATATGATCATTTTTTTTTCCAATTCCAGGATTGTTTTGGTGGAACAATCATTTTTTCCATTAGTTCTCATTTTGTCAACTTTGGTTTTACATTTTAAAAGAAAAAATGGATGAAAACAAGAACATGATATTGAAGAGGTTTTGGGATGAACTCAATAAGAATCTATAAATTTAGTGGTGAGAGCTTAGCATTAACAACAAGTATGTTTATGGAGATGTTGTGCCTTCTCATATACTTTTACATGCATTGTTGAAGCAAAGTAAGTTTAAATTTGTTATCTTATTTTGGATAACAAGGTTTGTGTTATAGAAACAATTCCAAAAGGCACAATTGTCTGAGGGACAAACTTGAACAATAAGTCTTTGGAGGGGGAAACCTCCTTTTAAAATATGTTTAATGGAAAAGATAAATGAGATGCCTATACAAATGAATCTCCTTTATTATAAATATGAGATAAAGTGATCATGATGTAACCTACCACTAAGATGACCTAACCATATCTAATATACTAATTACATTCATAGGTGTTAGAATAACACATATCCGTGTTAGTCTCTCCACATTTATGGAATGGAGGTCGAACTCCAAAAGGCCTAGATTCATGGAGCTTCTTTGTCGTCATTTTTATTGTGGTGTTTTACTGTAGGATTTTGTTCTTTTAGGCTTCCACAGTGTGGTGGCGTTGGATTAAACATTTTCGGATTCACCGTGTTCCACATTAAATCATCAATGTTGAACACATCGAATTTGAAAATGTTTAATCCAACTACAAGATTTTATTTGCGGATTTTTATTGCAAGTTTTTATTTGCCTAGATGCGGTTGTGGTAGCTTTAAATTTGGAGCTATATTTTAACAAGTCCACGAGTCGAATCTGGCCACCTTCTGCATTCACTCACTTGTGATCGCACAATCTTTTCTTTTTGCGGTCTTTTAATATATATTTTTTTCAATGTGGTTCACAAACCCGGAGAGGAGTTGCTACATCCACGGGAAGAATTCACACGGTGGGAACCCAAAGGGGCCTCACCCTGCCCGACTCTGATTACAGATCCTAATCCAGTGGGGACATTAGGTGAGGCCCTTATATATCTATGCATATCCACCTAGAGATTTGACCCCAAGAACTTCTGCTTACAATCACAACTCTCAACCACTTGAGGTAACCCATTTGGCTTTGAGATATTTTAATATATATTTCAATAAGACAAGCAATTTCATCTTAGTTTGTTACATCCAAATTTTTCTTCAGCATGAGATTTCACTATAGATGTTTGAATTCACTTTGAAGAAGAAAGGACCCACAAACATCTTAACAATCCAATCAATTCTAAATGCAAGTTGTTGGTTTTTATTGTCAAGTTGTTTTTTTTTATTTGTATTTGTTTGATTCATTGTGATGTTAATTAGTTTCCTCATGTTTTGAACTATGCATATTTTATTCCAACATGACTATGCATATGAAAAAAAAGTGTTAATTTACACATTAATAAGACATGAATGTCATTTGATCCCTATTAGCATTCACCAACCATGACTTATGAAGTGTGCTAGTAATAAATAAGGGTTAGGACCTTAACATAACCACCCTCTTTTAAAAGGGTTTCCCCTCAAAGCTTGTAATTGAGGATGTTCACAAATTGCTCATTTTTCCCATGTAGCTTCCTTTAGTGTCATATTATTTTACTTGATTAGGTACATTGTAATGTTTCTATCTTGAAGAGATAAAAAACATTGATCTATAACTTTTTTTGTTTAAGAATCAACTTCCTTATTCATCTAACTTTGAAGTTTCATTTTCACTAGCATAGTTTGTCCCAAAATCCTTTTTAGGAAATATACATGAAAAACCTTATGGATGTGAGAAGGCAAGTCTAACTCAAAGGCGACTTCTTCAATCTTGTGAAGAATCTTGTTGGGCCAATAAAATTTTAGAGCTAGTTTTTATTCTTCTTTTGTTCGAGAGTAGATTGCATATAAGGTTGTAGTCTCAAAAATACCCAATCGCCCTCCTCAAATTGTCTTTCACTTTGATGTTGAATTGCTTGTTGCTTCATACTATTTTGAGCCATTTGAAGTTTTTCTTTAAGAATTTGAAAACTTTTTTTTGTCTTTTCCATGTATGAGTCTACTACCTATACTTTGGAATGGTCCTACAAAAGGGATGTGATACCATGAATTTGATACCCATAAAGAACTTCAAATAGAGATATCTTAGTAGATGTGTGATAGGTGGTATTATACCACCACGCTAATAGAGGAAGACAATTGACCTATTGATATTTCTTGTCTAAAAAATAACAATTAAGATAACCCTCTAAACATTTGTTAACTATTTCTATTTGACCATTTGTTTGTGGATGATCTAATGATATCATAGCTAGTGTTTTTCCCCTTAACTTCCTAACTCTTTCCACAAATTTCATGTGAATTTTGGATCTCTATCACTTATTATTACTTTAGGAAATCCATGAAGTCTATGAATTTCATTCATGAACACATTTTCCACTTGGCTTGTAGTATATGTATTTTGAAATTCCACAAAAATATGCGTGTTTTGTGGGTCAATCCACGACCACAAAATGACATCCTTATCTTTTGATTTTTGTAAATTTTTAATGAAGCCCATTGTTATCACTTCCCATATTTGATTAGGCATGTGTAAAGGTTGAAGTAATAATGGAGGCTTGACTATCTTTCCTTTGTTTTTTGGGAAAACCTTACATTCTCTTACAAATGTTTGAATACCATTCTTCATTCCTCCCCCCCTAACAATATTTTTTGATTATTTGATATAATTTAAGGAATCTTGAATGTCCCAGCACGAGAGAATTATGAGACTCCCTTAATATTCTTTGTTTCAACTTTTATCGAGAACATAAAAAGAATTCTACCCTTGTAACAAAGAATATCTCTCTTCCACTCCCAATGTTCCATAGAGCTATTTCTTTCTTTTAGATATTATATTTTCGGTCCAATATTGTTGTCTTCTTGCCATTCATGGAAAGCTTCTACCAACCACATAAGAATGGAACATGTGGAATATAAACTAGAGGCTTATATTTTGGGAAGGGCATCTATTACCACATTTCCCTTCTCTTATTTGTAGATTATTTCAAAATCAAACCCTTGCATTTTTTTAATACAATTTTTTTCTCTTATGATTAAATTATTTGCTCCAAAAAGTACTTTACGCTGTCATGGTCCATTTTGAATTTAAAATGCCGCCCAATAACATATTGTCACCGTTTTCTTTTTATTTCATGTAAAATTGTTTCCATTTCTTTTTCATATGTAGATTTAACCAAGTCTTTTCCCTTGAATTGTTTACCTTCAAAATCCAAAAGTCTCCCTTCTTGCATCAATAGTTCCAAATTCTTGTCCTGACACATCACATTCGATTATGACCATTGTGCCAAAATTAGGTTTTTCCAATAAAAATGTAGAAGATGTTGCCGCCTAGATCCACACATGAATGTGAGAAAAATATAAACTCACTAAGAGAGGCCTTGGGGCAAGTCAACCAGTTGGCTACAACTTTCACCAAAACACTCAAATCCTTATGTTTAGGCCAACTCCTAAAGAAAATCCAAGGGAGGTAGACCCTAGGAAATCTAAGGATAGTCGCTTTGGAAAAAGTGACTTAGGAGTTAATAAAAGAAACTAGCAAATTAATCTAGTAGTATATTTAACAAGGAAATCAACATTTGCAATCACTAAACTAAGTAAATCAAAGCTTCAACATATATATAATAGAGATCTGTGTTTTAACCATTGGGAAAAAAGGATATTATTATAGAACTAGAAATACTTGCAAGCTACAATATGGATTAATTTATTAGCAGAAAGGAATTATCTAATTACTAGAAATCAAAATCAAAGTCAAATTGTGAACTCGTTGGAGCGAGGATTGACTTTATTTGTTAAATGGAGGATCGTTGAATTGTGAACCTACTTGATGTAGGGATTGATTGTTTATTACTTGTGAATTATTAAGGGGAAAGGGAAGTTTCTGATATATGCAAGGTACGAGAGCGAAAAATGCAAATAATATTATATTTTTACCAACTCGAGTCAATCGAACCAAGAGGGAAATTGAGGCTGTTTTTTGGGGTGCATGTTTGCTGTCCTAAATCTGCAACTAAAATTTATAAAAAAGTAGTAAACATACTCTGGAATAGAGCCCTTTAATCTCTCCTAGATGGATGCTCAACTTGCCAAAAAGGGTTCGACTAAAAACCAATGAAAAAGGGGGTTAGAATCTACAAATCTAAATGGATGTAAGTGTTTGTATCATGATATTTTATCTCTTTCCAAATACTGGGAAGCGAGCTAAAATATGATAGAGAGACTAATTAGAAGCTTTTCTACACTAATTTACATCAACATGCAACCACATGCAAGTAATAAAATTGGATTTTCTTTGAAGATATATGCATACATGTGCATTAACATGCATGCATCTTTTGATAACATGCACTAGCATACAAATTCTTTTTTCTAAATCTACATAAGGTATTCAACTTTAATGATAGATTTAAGTGAATTCAAGTACAAGATCTAAAACATGAATGTGAATTTGTAATCTAGAGATCAAATACAAGCTTGCATGTAACTATATGTAATTGAAAAAATGGAGAGTTTTACTTGAGGATGGTAGAGTCCAAAGTGATGTACCAAGGGAATAGTATGATTGAGCCACCAATTTTGAAAGGGTTTCTCAAGGATAACCACTCACTTCTTGATGGATGAGGACACGAAATAAAATCCAAATGGGAGATTGGATCTCCCTTCCTACTCCTTCAAGTGTAATCCTATAAGACAAGGTTAGATAAAGCACCAATTGCAATTGAAATAATGCTTAAAGCTAACTTGTATCATGTAGTCTACATAAAACCTCAATAGAAAAATATCTAAAGAGACTAACCCTATGAGTGATAACACCCTTTCCAAGGTCCAATAAGAAGTAAGGAAACAAAACAAATAAACCAGCAAGGTTATCTCACATATGATAGCTTGGGACAATAACATCCACACTTGAAAGCAAACCAAAAATTGGACCTCCAAATCCTTGATTATTAACAATTCCAAGAGCAAAAGTACAAAGAGCTTGTGCAAAGCTTCAACTCACAGCCAACAATAATGGGAGAGGAGGATCCTCTCTTAAATAGGAGAAGGAGAGGATGCACCCCTTTTGGTACATCATTCATGCACTAAGGAGAGTGTGACACATGGAGGAGCTCTCCAAAACCCTAATGCCCAGCTCTAAGAGAACTCAAGCAAATAGTGGAGTGAACTAAGCTTGAGTGGGCCACCAAGTTCCACATATAGGAGGAGATCCATGTAATTGAAGAGATATGAGCCACATATAGGAGGATGATCTTATACAAATCAAGAGATATGTGCCACCTCTAGAGTTAACTCCAAATCTAGGTGAGGCCACCCCCTTTTGGTGGATATTCCATGCATACCATTAAGAGCCGATACCACATATAGGAGATGACTCAAGATGAGGGGCACCACCTTTGGGAGGAGATACCAATGTTTCATGGATGAGGAGAGGGCACCACCTTTCTCCCTTGGATGAGGGAAAACATGTGCATGCACCCTTGTTGAGGGGGGAGATTCCTAGAATATTCCTTTCTCAATATTTGACCCCCTTAACTCCTCTTTACACAGTTTTTTGTCATTTTTATTGCCCCCAAGGGACCTAAAAGGTTATGCATGTTGCTAGAACATGGTGATTTACTTTAGTTTTGACATCAGACCATAAGGAATTAGACACCAATTTGAGGTACCTATGTTATAACACACTTTGGATTTGGAGGTGTGAGTGAAAAAACCAGGATTAACTTTGATCACTAGGATCTAAGTTCATCTAGGTAAAAAAAACACTCCAAAGTTGTCATAAAATGAGTGAATCACTTGGGATATCCCTTTTACACATGTAATGGATTTTAAAATCAAACAACTTCCTTTGACCATGACAAAGGAAGTGCAAAAGAACATGAAACTGGGTAGAAGACTATCTGATTTGGATGGGAGACTAAAATTTCCTTGGCTAGATGATGTCTTTTGTAAAACATTTCAATCTTGACAGGAAAACCTTTAGGAGCACATGTTCATATAAAATCCATCCAAATGAAATACTAGCTACATTAATAGAAAATGAAACTAACTAATAAATACAAGCTACCATTTCTAAGTACATCAATGGCATGATTGAAAGGTAATGTTGTAAGAAAATGTATAAATTAAACTGCGAAAAGTAAAATGTTGAATGAAAAAACTATTATGTTTTACATGGATTACCCCTGGGCATTAGATGTTACCTTTGAAGAAAAGCTTTAATAACTGACCATTGATTGGAAAATGCAATTTCTCATTGTCTAGGTGGTTGAGGTAGAATGCATTTGGCCTGGTCAGGTTATTAATTATGTAAGGTCCTAACCAAAAATGATCAAATTTCATGTGCTTTCCTGTATTTTCCCTTCTTTTGTCCCATAGAAGAACTATGTCATATTTATGGAAACTCCTCAGAAAATAAGCTCTGTCAAATACATCTTTTACCTTTTCCTGATTTCTGATACTCTAATCAAGTGCCTTCCTTCTGACTTCATCTAATTCTATCAATTGGTTAATTCTACCCTGGACTACATCTTGTTATGATGAAAATTCCTGTAAGAGATGATACACTAGAAGTCGAAGACATACTGGAAAAATAACTTATAGACCATAGACCAATTCGAATCGAATTTTACTAGTGGCCTAATTCTTTGTTATTCTATCTACCCAAAGTGCATACTTGATCTTACTATCCCATCCTTTCTTGTTCTCCCCAACTGCCTTTTTGATGATGGTGATCAAGTTCTTGTTACTGGATTCAAAAAGTCCATTTCCTTGGGGGTAATAGTTGGATGAATGGGATAGTATAATACCAAATTTGAAATGGAAAGATGATAACTCTCCTAAACTAAAGGGCATGGAATTATCAGTGGCAATCTTGGTCGACACACTGAATCTTGTGATTATCTTGTCTTCCAAAAAATCCATGACTTTCTTATCATCATATTTCTTATAGGATATGGCATCAACCCACTTTATAAAATAGTCTATAGCTGTGAGGATCTAAGTATAGCCATTACTTGAATTTTTCTTGAACTGGCCATTAAAATCAAGACCCCATTGTTGGAAGGGTTATTCTACTATATTGGATATAAATGGAGGGATGCTAACTTCTACTTCCATGTGAATAACTAACATGGCTGACATGATTTGAAAAAATTGTGAACATCTACGAATATTGATGGCCAATAGTACCCTTCTCCTAGGATTTTGTGGGATATACTTTTTGCATCATAATGACCACCACAAAATCATTCAGGTAACTCCATTATAAGTATTTTGGAATCTATTTCATCAATGCATCTAAGTAATAATCCTTCGGGGTTTCCTCACCCCAATCCATCGTGAATCAAACAATACTTAGATGCTTTTAGTTCCTTAATTCCCTTCTTAATGATTGATTTAGTGACTTGGGAAAGTAAGGTTCTTAAGGAATTAGATAATATCCGCATACCACTCATGTTCTTCTAATTCATCGAGTGTTGTGGAAACTACTAGAGAATTGATTTGACAATTTAAACCGAGAGCTACTTCGTTTCCTTCTATCAACATCTATGAAAGAACTTGAACTTTGATCAACTTTGTGGTTTTTATCTCCAACTCAAACTCTTGAATTTTAGAAACCCACTTCCCTATGATTCCTAAATAGTCATGCTGAACGGGAATATCGTTGACAATTGAGTGGGGAACATATCCAATAATCTTTGAGTAACCCACATAAGTTCAAAAGTGATTCAAGTATTTGATTAAGGAATATGATTTCTTTTCCATGGTTGTATACTTCAATTATGAATCATGCAATTCCTTTCTCATGAAGGCTATATGATGTTCAAAGCCTTCATGGTTTATCTGAAGGAGGACCCCTACAATAATATCCTCTAAAGAAAATGAGAAAATCATGAAGTCTTTTGAATAATGAGGACTTATCAAAACTAAAGACCTCCCAATGGCTTCCTTTATCATACCAAATCCTTTATTTCCTTCATCACACCACATGAAGGGAACATCCTTTTTCAAAATCTTAAGGATGGGATTTACTATCTCAGTGAAATTAGGAATGAATCTTTTGATGAAGTTTATCTTCCTGAGGAAATGTTGAAGGGAATTATTTTTGTGGGGTAAAGGGACTTTCTTAATTGCTTCTATTCTATATGGATCAATATTTACCTTGTCCTTAGATATTATATGCCCTAACACTTTCCCTTCATAAACCCCCAAAATTTACTTGGCAGTATTTAGACTAATCCCATATTTCCTGCATCTGTCAAAAACATGCCTCAAATGATTCATATGTTTACTTAGAACTATATTTTGAAAATATCGTTCAATCATCTTGATATATTGCTATAATTGTTCCAATTATATTTTTGAAATCAAAATCCATTTCCCTTTGAAATTTTTCTCCTGCATTCAAAAGGCCGAAAGGCATTATTAAATACTCATAAATTCCCAAGGTGTTTTGAAGGTTGTTTTATGCTGATCCTATTTCTTAACCAATACTTGGTTATACCCTAAAAATCCATCAAGCATAGACATGATTAATGAACCAATGACCCTTTAAATAAGATACTCCATGTTCGGTTGAGGGTAATTATCTGTCTCAGAAGAGATGTTCAGATTCCTGAAGTCAATACATATTTTCATCTCACCGTTCTTTTTCTGACCACCACTAAGTTGGATAAACATGAAGAATGCCATGTAGGTGCAATAATGTGAGCTTCCAACATTTTATAAATCTCCTTTTGAATAAGGGGGGGCTAACTTATGATTTACTTGCTTAAGTTTTTGTTTGGAAGGCTTAGAGTCCCTTTTTATTGGTATAATATGTTGCATGATATCTTCCTTATATTCCTTAAGATCATCATAGGTGAATTCAAACACATGTCTATATTCTCTAACCAATTCAACTAAGTATTTATTTTCTTGCTCAAAGGTACGCTTTCCAATTTTGATCATCCTAGGGTTTGACATGGATCAAATATTTACTTTAATATAATCCTCAGGATTGACCACTTCTTTATTTCCCTTATACATAGCATGCCTATCAAATATATGCTCTAAAGGTACGAGTCCTCTAGGGAGAGTATTTACTTTGGGGTTTGACCCCTCATGATACGTATGTCCTTCCTCTCACCAATCAACCTCAAAATTTTCAAATTCACTCAAATTTTTCAGAACTTTGAAAATCCGATTGTCATAATTGAAAACCTACAAATGCTCGAAGTTATCTAGGATATAATGCCTAAATAATATTTCCATTTTTCCATGGCCTTTCAACAATTCTAGACTCGACTGAAAAGTAGAGGCATAGACTACTAAGGCATCTGCTTGAACATATAACTCTCTTGGGATTTCTTCTAAGGATAAAGCATCAAAATATTCTATTGTATCCAAACTGCATTTTTGTACTTTTTAAGCCTCTCATTCTTACATCCAAATTTATTCTTTACTTGAAGGATTTCCAAGTCTGAAATTATTTATTTCTTTAAAATCCAATCCAAAAGAAAAGTTGAATATTTCACCATTTGGAGAAGCTAAGACAATACCTGCACCTGTCCTTAACTTGGAGTGAGCACTGTTGAAATTCATGGACCATATTTCATTATTAATTTGTTTCTTGAGCCCTATTCTGAAAGGTATTAGAGGGTTAGATAACATTGCATAACACCCTATATCCTCAACTTCATATATTGGTTCATGTATTGGTTCTTAAGGATATTCGATGTGATATCTTCTGTTTATCTCACGATGAAGGGTGATAGAGGTATTTCCACATGTTGGGATAATAGCATAGTTTAAGTCCATTTGGAGGACACCTTCCAAACAAGCATCCCACTTTCTGCATAAAAACATGTCCCATGCATCCGGGATATCAATGAAAACCACATCCATGGTAAATGAGATATATGGATTAGTTGCCAACTTAACTGGTAAATCCCGAATCAGACCAAAAATATTTACTCCTCTTTAGTCAATGGCACATAGACTTTTTTATGGTATGGCGGTCTTTAATTCGAGCATATTCATGACCTTTACAGACATGTCATTGGATGAAGATCTTGAATCTAACATGCATTTATGAAGTAGCAAATAATTTATGGCTAAAGTGATGAAGAAGGGATAATCCCTTCCATTTCCTTTATCGTTATCAATGGCTTGCAAAATTACTAAGGAATCTTCACCCAAGTCTTTGTATTTTTCAACACTTTTCTCCTTAGGACCCTCGATATACTTTAGTAACTTATCCCTTTGTGAGGGTATTTTCATCAGCTCGATAACTGAAATAAGTACCTTGGAATTTTCCATCCAAACCCCCAAGTCTATATTTATATGATCATTTTTAGGAAACTTGACTTGAGTTTTAGATATGTTCTATTGATGCTTTGTAGTACTTGTTTTGTCATTCCCCCTTCTCTGGTAAGTCACTCCTTTGTATTTCATCATATCTAAAATATGATCTAGAGAGGGCTTTTCACCATAAATCTTGGTAACATTATCAATTCCCATTCTCTTTCCTTTAACTTTATCCATGTGACTTTCATAAATGGGATGAGTCTTTCCAACTGCATTAATGTATTTTGAGAATCCAACATAGTTATTTTCATTGTAAACCATGGATTCCTCACCATTGATTTGTCTATACTTAGCACAATTGGACTCATCGTGAAATTCTTGTTGTGCCCTACAAAAAGGAAGAGTCTCATCCTCAACCAAAATTTTGGACTCTAGCTGAATAGGTGGCCTTTGGTCTTGCTGGGGACCTTGATTCCTTTTCCATCTCTCATTTCCTTTGGGATGAAATTTGTTATGTTGGGAACTTTCCATTTGGATCATTCTATTTTGCATTTCCCTCATTTGCAGGGCATGGTTGGCTTCCATGGGGAAAACCACATGCTTAAAGACTGTCCACATCACAGAGAGAACCCTCGAAGTTTGCATAACTTATAAGAAGCAATTACAGTGGAGGATATGGAAAGGGAAACTTCCCGAATTTATGCAGCGTTAGATGACATTCTTGTTTACTCAAAGAATGAAGAAGAACATGAGGAACATTTAAGAATGATATTGCAAGTTCTTAGAGAGCACAAATTGTATGCAAAGCTAAGAAAGTGTGACTTCTATCAAAGAAGGGTACAATATTTGGGTCATGTTATTTCAGAAGAAGGAATTTCAATGCATTCAGAAAAGATTGAATCCATAATGAATTGGCCTAGTCCAAATAATGTTACAGATGATGGATCTTTTATGGGTCTTGCAGGATACTACAAAAGATTCATTGAGTGATTCCCAAGATCACTCATCCAATTACATTACTGCAAAGAAGGAATGTAAAGTTTGTATGGTCTAAACAATGCGGAGAAAGCTTTAAATGATTGAAGAAGTTACTTGCTAGTGCCCCTATTGTGAAGATTGCAGATCCAAAGAAGGATTTTGAAGTATACATGGATGCTTGCATTGAAGGACTAGGTGGAGGGCTTATGAAAGAAGGCTTTGTAATTTGATATGAGTCCAAAAAATTAAAAGAGCACGAAACGAATTATGAAACTCACGATTTAGAAATAGCAGCCATAGTACACACCCTCAATATGTGGATGAATTATTTTCTAGGAAGAATATTTGAGCTTAGAATAGATCATAGAGCTTAAAGTAGTTGTTTGATCAGCCACAATTAAATTCCAGGCAAGCCAGATGTCCATGTATTTTTTGAGTGATTTTGATTTTGAAATCAAACATGTAAAAGGAAAAGAGAACAAGGTCGTGTATGCCCTTAGAATAAAATTTTATGTAGCAACCTTAAGTATGTGCAAATCAGATTTAAGAACAAGAGTCCTTGAAGCCCAAAATAAAGATGAGACTTACCTTCAAGTAAAATAGAAATTGTAGCAAGGAAAATTAGATGAAAGGTGTGAAGGATATCACCTCGAAGAATATAATATTCTCCTTTACAAGTATAGATTGTATATTCCAACTTGTGCATATTTGAAGAAGGTGGTAATGGATGAAACTCATCAAATGCCATACTCTAGACATACATCATATCAAAAGACAATAATAACAACAATGAAACAATGCTTTTGGCATGGGATGAAAAGGATATAGCATAATACATTTCCTCATGTCAAAAGTGCCAACAAGTCAAGGGAGAGCATCAATATCCAACAAAACTGTTGCAACCTTTTACCATTCCATAATGGAAGTGGGAAGTAATTTATATGGATTTTATAATAGGCCTGCCTAGGAAAAGAAAGAAACACGATTCTATCATGGTTGTGTTGGACAAGCTATCAAAGGCAACTCATTTTATTCCAGTCAATTCTATTGATAAAATAAGTGACATAACAAATATCTTCATGAAGGAGATATTCAAATTGCATGGTTTATCCAAAGCAATAGTCTTAGATTGAGATGCAAAGTTCACATCCAAAGTTTGGAAAGGGTTATTTCAGGGATTGGGAACTTAGTTGAATTTTACTAGAGCGTATCATCCTTAAATAGATGGCGAAACCAAGAGGGTGAATCATGTTCTTGAGGATATGTTAAGGATGTATGTGATGAATAATCCATCCAAGTGGGAAGATTAACTACACTTGATAGAATTTTCATACAATAATGGACATAAAGCATCATTGGGAATGAGTCCATTTGAGGCATTGTATGGAAAAGGATGCAGAAATCCAGTGGGTTGGGATAGTCCAGTAAACATGGTAGTGCTTGAGCCCGAAATGATCAAGGAAATGGAACATAAATTGTTAAGATCAGGAAGAATTTAAAGGAATCCCATAATAGATATAAAATTTATGCATATCTAAAAAGAATTCAAAAGGAATTTAAAGTTGGGAATCACGTTGATTTAAGAGTAAATCCAAAGAAAAGTTCCCTAAAGGTTAAATGTTGTGCCAAGTTGGCATTGAGATATTGTGGGCCATTCAAAGTCCTTTTTTTTTTTTAAAACAGGAATCTTCATTACAAAAAATATCATGGCTCACGGGGCCTTTCATGCCTAGATAGTCTGTAACAAAACCCTACTACAAGATCCATTTGTTCCTCTAAATCTTCTACACCGAAACTATCTATTCCCATAACCCTGTTACAATATCCCAGACCAAAAACTGTCTCAAAAATACCTTCAAACTTAGACTGAACAAACTACATACAAGACACTACATCTGAATTGGAAAGAAACTACATACGCGGATACCGCAGGTAAGTACCGTTAGCACCATAAAAACCTACCCAAACTAAGGAAACATAATCATTAGACGAAAACCGGTAAGCATCATAAACCAACCCGAAACTAATCATTTGGGAGCCTAGGCGATGTTCTTATGTATCAGAGTGCCAGAGCGAAGACCGCCGAGCTTGTGGTCATCTACAAAAGATGACTGTCCAGAGGAGCCATGAATAGGGCAGGTTCCAGGAGGATGCAGAGTGGGGGAACCAGTAGCAGCACCCGGGGCCTCTAGAGATAGGCCAAGTTTTTGAGCTATACGGTCGAGCGTCCTTCGCATCGAGTGATGATCATCCATGTTCTCTTTCCAAGCTCTCGCGGGTTCACCTCACCCAAATACTTGTTTTCCTTCTCCATCATCACATGGGCCAGGAGCTCCTTAGTAACCCAATAGGTGGTGACAGTCCAGTCGTAGGCAGAAAGACGCCCAACCGTAGTCCCTGGGTCACTTATCCACTCTTCAACTTCCTCTTTGATAGTTTCAATATCTAGGGCTTTGAAATTCTCCCACAAGTCCTTCTCAACCCATTCAATTTCCTCCCTGATAATAGGAGGGATACACTTGTGAAAGAATTGGGCGGCCTGCCTTGCTTTCCGAAGCTCACGGGTTGTTTCATCCTACCATAAGCCTTTTTACCCTTACGTGCATTCCTCTTGGGAGCCATTACACCAATCACTCGAAGCAACAGATAATACCACAATCTCTCTTAATAGCACCCAACGCAACCATCCAAAACATAGAGAGACATAATGTAGGGAGGAGGGGAGTGCTCTAAATAAATAGCCAAGCATTGCAAACAAAAAACGGTAACCATACTAAGTTATCTTAACATGCTATTGGGTTACACGAGAAACCCGTACCTCTCTGAGATACTCTGCCTGGTTAGTTGTACCTTGCCTTTCAATGGCCCGAGGTGGTTGCAGGATCTCCCCATAATTGAAAATCGGGGTAAGATCATGGGAAGTCATGTCCTGGTTTAATACTGAAGCACCGACTTCACATGATGATTGCTGATGGGATGACATCGAGGTGTTGAGTGGGCTTGAAACATGTGCATTCGTCATAGTAGCCGAGGCCAGACTCGTGCGCCCCATCATGTCCTGGTACAGCCTTATGTCATGGGTTGCCAGGTGGGAGCACTGGATCTGCCAGTCATTACCTCCCTCGTCCGACAGTTATCCTTCATCCATTCTAACTCCGTTGTGTTCCCCGATATTTTCTAACAGGTTAGCCACCTTGTTTACATCATGTTTAACATGGGTGAAGGACTAAGCGTGGTGTCCAAAGATGAGGGTAGTGAGCCTTTCAACCCGATACATCATTTTCCATCTCTTCACAACTTTGGCTACAGTTTGACCACCTTGTATCTTCTTGGCCATTTGGATGATGACGTGCGAATCCCCTTCAATGACCATGGGTTACCAGTCATTGCAAATTGAAATTTTGATGCCATGAAGCAATCCTTCGAGTTCAACCGCATTGTTGGTTTCATGTCCAATATTCCCATAGAAGTATAGAAGAATAACACCCTCACTGTTTCTGATAACTCCTCCAAATTCGGCTGAACCGGGGTTCCCTTTGGACGCCCCATCAAATTTTAGCTTGAAATGGCCTCTGGGAGGGAGGTTCCATAGACAAGGACTGGCAAGAGCTGTCGTCCGGGCCCGAAACCTTCTCCAAAGTTGTGGAGCACAGTCCAACTCCCAACCTGCAAGAATCCATTTTTCTTTGATTGTCCATTTCCCAGTCTCTTTCTGTCTACAGGGTAATTTTAATGGTTTCCTGGATATGATTTCTAACTGTGTTCCATACAGTTGCCATTGAATTCTTCTCGCCTTCAAAGATCCTCCCATTGCTGTCCTTCTAGATAGCCCACATCAGAGAACCAGGAAACATGAGCCATATTTTAAGGATGACAGGATTTTTGAATGCCTCCTTATCTCAACTTTTAATAGTCTGGGGTGGTTTCCCTCTGACCCGGTCCATCCTTCGGAAAATTGCCTCTCCACAGTACCACACGGAATAAGCTAAGGGACAAGAGTCTAAAATATGGTTTATAGACTCATCCTCTCCTTCATAGAGAACACACCAAAAAGGGCCGTGCATGCCTCTTCTTATGAGGTTCTCACCTGTCAGGATATGCCTGTAAGAAACCAACCAGATGAAGGTATCAATTTTAGGCCAAGGGTTAAAGTCCCATACCACCTTCCAATCCATCCTAAGAGGTGGTTCCTCTTGGTTAAATAGTAGGTCATAGGCCTCTTTAGTGGAGTACATTCCTTTGGTTTGGTATCCCCATCTGAATTTATCTGGTTGGTTCTAGATTCGAATGCAACGATCCTGCAAGGAATCCATGATCTTGGGTATCTTTTCCACTGGGAAACATTGGTCCCACTAGTTTTGTGGGTGCCATTCATGGAGTTCCTCGTTAACATGTTTTTCTCTCCAAAATTGACATACTTTTATAAGGCCCAGATCTTTGGCCCAGGACCAGCTATTATGAACTTCTTGCTAGTTAGTGATCCTTGGAAACTGTTGCCAGGACTCACTCCAGAAATTGGCATTCTTACCATCCCTAATATTCCAGAATCTATGACTCTGGACAATCCTTCTGTTTGCATGAGCATAATTCCATATATGAGATCCTTGTGAGTTTTCATTGAATCTAATCAGGTCTTGTTTGAGTTTACCTTGGGCGTACTTACTGTTCCAAAGCTTGGCCCAAGATTCTTCTTTGTGCGACACCTAGTGCCACCAAATATTTGCACCAATAACTTCACTATTCATCTCGGATATATCAACCCAAGACCACCTTGAACCTTTGGTTTGCAAATAGTGTCCCATCTAACCAAATCCCACTAGTTTTTGGCTTGATTGCCACCCCACAAGAACTATCATTGGATGGATCTTATTTTCTTTAGAACCGATTTAGGGGAATCCAAAGTGGAAAAAATATAGATAGGTATAGCTTGGAGAATAACTTTCACAAGCACAGTTCTGTTGGCTAGGTTAAGAGGCCTGTAAGCTCAGTTATCCAATTTCATTCTTAATTTCTCCAAGAGGTCCTCCCAGGAGAATTTCCTAATCACCCCATCAGCAATAGGAGCACCAAGATATTTGGATGGAAGGGATCTCCCTTGGAAGCTGAGGATACGAAGAATATTCCTCTGGTGAATCCTCAGAGTATTGAAGAAGAAGACCTGGGATTTAGTATTATTCACTTCCAGCCCAAAAGCATTGGCAAAAGAATTCAAGCATTCCTTTAAGGCCCTTGATTCTTGCACTGAAGAATGACCCATTAGCATGGTGTCACCCACAAATTGTTGGTGAGAAATAGTCTCCGATCCATTATGAACGTTTAGACCTTTAAGCTCCCTTTTATCAATTTTGTATTTGATAACCCTGCTCATCCCTTCCGCCATAAGGATGAACAAGAAAGGGGACAAAGGATTTCCTTGTCGGATACCCAAGTTTTGGTAGGAGATCCATTCAAGAGGATAGAGAAGAAGGTTGTAGAGGTGATATTCATTATCCAATTGACCCAGTCCTGGTGGAAACCATAGGCCGCAAGCATCTCTTTCAGAAACTGGCAACTTAATTTATCATAGGATTTTGAAATATCAAGCTTTAGCAACATACTAGGTTTCTTAGTGATTTTCAGAGCGTGGATAACTTCATGAACCAAAATGATACTGTCTAGAATTTGACGCCCTTCCATAAACCTCGACTGTTCTTGGGCCACCAGATTAGGGAGGAGAGGCTTTAGCCGGTTAGCTAGCACTTTGGTTATAATCTTGTAAATGACATTACATATCACCATGGGTCAGAAATTATTGGGGGATTCAACTCCATCCTCTTTTGGGATGAGGGTGAGAAAAGTGGAATTGAGATCTCTTAGGACTCCTCTATTCTTACGAGAGTCCTCCACAATTCTCCAAACGCCATCTTTGATCAAATCCCAAAAGTGATGAAAAAAATTGGTGGTAAATCCATCAGGTCCCAGAGATTTCCCATCTTTCATTTGATTAACAACATCCTCAACTTCCTGGAATTCCACAGGCTTCATCAGTATTTCATTCTGGGTTTCCATCACCAGCCAGGGAATATGTCTGGTGATTTTCCTAATATGGGAAGATTTTTCCTGCCTATCTTCCTTCATGATGGTTTAAAAGTACTAGAAAAGCTCATCCTCCATATCTTCCCTTGTTTCTAAATACTTCCCATCATCTTTTTTTAACCTTGATATCTTAGCCCTATGGCGATTCTAAATCATCGAGTGGTGGAAGAATTTCGTGTTTCGTTATCCCTCCTACAGCCATTGATTTCAGGATTTTTGTTTCCATAGGATATTTTCTTGTCGTTATCTGGCATTGAGATGCTCTAAGGTGACCTGTTCACGTTATTTCAAATCCTCAAAGTACCCAGAATTCATGCCTTCCCATTGAATCTCATCTAGCTTTTCAGTTAGAAACTTCTGATCTTGGAATATGTTCCCAAATTCCTCCTTATTCTAGATATGGATTTTTGCCTTTATTTTTTTCAATTTTTGTTGGAATTGGTACATGAGGGTGCCCCTGATAGGTTCCAACTCTGCCCACCGTTTTCTGGCAAGTTCTCTGAAGTGCTCATGTTCAAGCCGGAATTGTTCAAACCAAAAAGGTCGCCTATTGAGGGGACCACCATCATCCCAAACCAAACTTACTAGCCAATGATCAGAGATCGCAGAGGGTAATACCAAAGCAGTCGCTTCGCTGTCCCCGGTAATCATTTCCTCGAGTAAAAGGAATCTATCTAAACGAGCGGCGACATGATGCTCACCACCTCTCATGTTATTCCAAGTAAACAACCCATTCCCAATTTCGATGTCCACCAAACCATTCTCTTGGATGAAATTTTTGAAAGATATATTGGTGGATTCCATGCTATGCCTTCCTCCTTTATTTTCTTCTAGGGAAGTGATCATGTTGAAATCACTGCTTAAAACCCAGAGAGAGCCATCATTCTCACAGGATTCCATAGATAAGAAGGATAAGAATGTAGGTTTTAGGGCTATAACACTGGGGCCATATACATTGGTTAGAGTACCTCTTGCCTCAGAATTATCAAGCTTGAAATCGGCACCGAGGGAGAACTTAGTAGCTCAGAAACAGGTTAGGGATATTGCCATGAGGTTCCATAAGATGGAAACTCCACCAGCCGCACCCCTGACATCATTAGCAATCACTTGACTTCCCCTCCAAAGTTTTTCGCCTAACACCTGCATCGTATCCGTTGTGCATTTAGTTTCTTGCAAAAATAATACATCTAGTTTTTCCTTCTTTAACTTCATCTTCAGGGTCTTCATATTCCTTGGATTGTTGACCCCACAGATATTCCAGGTTATAATCTTCATTAGATACTCTTAATGAATTCTGAGAAGGCCTCCCTTATCATTGGGTACTGGCCTGATTCCACTAGTTTGGTCCCAATCTCTTCTCTCTCGATTCGTCTTCTGCCCCCGTTTTTCCCCTTCCTCGGGTTGTTTCCTTTTACTGCCCGTCATTGGATCCTCATTGATACTTAGGTGTGGGGAGGATTTAGTTTTAAGGATAGACTGCTGTATAAGTTTCAACTGCCTCCTAGAAACATAACCCTGCCCTTTTTTGCTGCATTCCTTTTCTATCTCATCCAGATCTAGATCGGCCAAGTCCACGTCTTCGTTATCCTCAGGGTTTTCTTCCTCCATAGTTTCCACTATTTCCTCCATTGGACTGATTTTGGATTGATTTCCTTCCTCATTGGGGTTTGATCCTTTTGAGGACATTCATCCTCAATCTCCATATTACTCAAGGTTTCAAACCTATTTCCGCTCTGATTCCATTTGTCTGTATTCTATTTTGCGGGAGGTGGGTGGGGAGTATTTTTGTTTTGCTTCTTGCGGTTTTGAACCTGCGTAAAGCCCTCATTATCCTTTTCCTTTTCTTTCTTATCCAGGGAGGGAGAAACAATGGATTTAAGGTTTGGGAAATCTCTGCTCATATGCCCATATTCATGGCTTTGTCAGCATCGAAAAGGGATTTGTTCATAGTCAAGAGTTTGGACCCAATCCTCATCTTCCCAAGTCAAGTTGATTTCCTCTGGGAGATCTTTTGAGAGGTTCATGTAGACACAAATTTGAGCATAGGTGGTGTATCGCTGCAGTCTTGTCTGCTTTGAAACTTTTACAAACTTCCCCAAGGTATTCCCAATGGCCTCCAAAATTTCAGGTTCCTAATACTTGCACAAGAGTGAGTAAAGCCAGATCCAGAATGGAGCAATACTCGGATCCTCCGTATCAGGGTTAAACCTCTCCTTCCAGGGGCATAGGAATAATCCTGAAGAGTAAAATAAATATGGGCCTCCCATTAGAACACGATCTCGATCTTCCTGGTTGAAGAAGATAATGGTAAAAAACCCTTTTGCGCCAAGGTGCAGATCATAATGACCTTTGGGGTTCCAGGTGATCTTGATCCAACGTATCAGATCTTTCTCCTTTGGCTAGATGCCAATGAATTCTCCGATGAGGGATTTCTCCTTCCACTGTTCAAATCGGGTTCGAAGCTTCTCAGAACTGATCTGTAGAGATGGATTTTAAACAGATCTCGGTAAACAGCCTCCCCGAGTCTTTTTCCTGTCAGTTTCCATAGAATTCTCCACGACATTACCTTTACCAGGTTGAATCATAGTAGGTATCTGCATACTACTAGGGTGATCAGAGGATGTGGAGGGGGCTCCCCCCCTCTGGGCTAATCCATATGAAACCCTTGGTCCACTCTATCCAAGCATCCCTCAAAGGTCGAGACACCACCGCCTTAGCCCGTAGTCGGGCCAAGCCCCAACGCGAGCGGCGGATAATCCTTTTGCAGGAAAAATAACTACTACTTCGCATCCGCAGCCAAAAAAAAAAGGCCATTCAAAGTCCTTGATAGGATAGGGCCAATTGCATATATGATTGCATTACCTGCTAACATGAGAGATCACATTGTTTTTCATGTTTCTTTGCTTAAGAAGTATGTACATGATCATAATCACATAATTGATTGGAATGTGATTCAAGTGGAATCCAAGGGAGAGTTCCAAGTGGAAACTATGTGCATCCTCGACAAGAAGGTTACATTGCTCAAGAATTGATCCATTAGGAAGGTAAATGTGCAATGGAAGCACCTTGGTCCTCATGAGGCTACGGGGGAGCTGGAGGATGCCATGAGAGAGGCATACCCATTTTTGTTTATTTTTTAGAACACTGAGGATGGTGTTGTTCTCAGGGGGAGGGGAATGTAATACCCCCATTTTGACCCATGGAATGTATTGGATTAATATGTAAATATTGTAAATATATGATGTATGATTCCTAGTGTGGAGCTTAAGGCCATGGACCCACTAGTGAATGCTTGGATTATAAAAGAAATTATTTTATATTTTTGTGGACATGTGCTATTCAACCATGGAAAAATGTAAAAACAATGTAAATATTTATAATGCAAATAGAATTCTAAGAGTTGGTTATGGAGGAAACTAAAATGAGGGGTTATGTTTATCAACTAGGGAGAGGAGAGGGGTGTGTGGGGTCAAATTATCTTTTTCCAAGTGTCATCTTGAGAACTTAGGGTGTGTGGGATCAAATGGTAAGCAACCACCCATATTGAATTCCTTGCTGATCTTTAATTCTGTTGTAAGAAGACTGCTGAGAAATCAGGTCATGAATTTAATGGAGCATGGGATGAACCCATAAATTTGTATGGCTAAGTATGGGTTCAGTTTTCTATACCCAAAATTTAATTTCCTTCGTGAGGATTCATTTCTATTCATCCCCATTCCATGGTTGGGAAATGGAACTCAAAAATTTCAGCAAGCTATGCATTCCCAACAGGGAAGAGAACATAAATCGTAACTAGAGGAAAAGCCATGTTTGAGAATGAAAACAATGCTCAGAAATTCATGTGGGTTGTGAAATATACTAGGGAATCCATAGATATCAACTCTGGGGTGAATTTGAGAGTGTTGAAAGCCAAAAAATCCATGAGAAAACCCATATTTGGGAGCCTGGAAATTGAATTTCATGGTTGAAATTTGTGTGGCAAAAAATAAAAAAATTCAAGAGGAAATTGAAGTTAGGGAGAGAGACCAGAGGTTTGAATCACTTGATAAACCCAATGAAGGAAATAAATCTTTGAAGGCTCAACAAATTGGACCTTTCTATGCCCACCCTGCATAGCATTGGAGGGAAGCGGGTGCCCGAGGGACTGTGCAGCAGAGACGGGGACATTCCTTGTGTTGGGTCGTGGGTTCCAAATCTAGATAAATCCAATTGAGATTCCCGTATCTCTATGGTTGATCTCACTATCTTAGCATTCTCCTTCTCCGTCTCTCTGCATGCTTGATAATCCCAACTACTATGTTGGCTTAGCTTGAGAATTGATTGTGTGTGGTTGCGAGTGAGCCTGTGTAGTTCCACCTTAGTGGATACATATCCAAACTTGGGGGTGGCCTCTCAATAGAGAGATAAAGTGATGGACATAGTGCCTATAGTTGGGTGGAACGATTCTCTTCCAGAGCCAATTGCTTGGGAAACTTCATTGAAAATATAAATGTTTACTTGTTAATTTACTGTTGTATTTGAATATGCAACATTTTTATTGTTATGCTTGTGATAATTATGTTGTTATATGCATGTTGTGTGTGGATAGATTTAATTTCATTGTGTTTATATTTATGCATCTGCACATGCATTTCAATGTTGAATAATATCATATTCTTCCTCCAGGGAGAAATTTAAAATGCCATAAATCGTTCATGTCACCTCCATTGGTCAGAGTCATGGGGAGGGGATGTGACAACCCTAGTTTATGAAATCATTATAGAATGTTTTCATCGGTCCATGGAAGCATGGGGAGGTACCTCCCCAGGTGTAATATAATGTCACAAGTCCAACATAATCGATAGTTCATCAATATGAGTTGACCTTGTAATGCAAGAATTGCATTGTCCCCTACTGAGAAAAAACCCTACTTTACGAAATCATTGTAGAAGGTAGTTATAGAGACATGGAAGCATGGGGGATCCCCCTCTAGGTGTAATATGATGTCATGAGTCCAACAGAATTGACGATTTTTTTATCCGAGGCTTGGTTTTTGACTTACGATGAGTTGCAACTCACCTTCTTGATCCCTTCACGGACACTTGGTAAATTTGTGCTCAAGGTTTAAAAACCACACCAAGAAGCATAAATGTGTTCCATAATATCCTGTATTTTTTTTTATCAAGGGCAATGTGGGAACACTATCCACAGTCTCACGGTTGCGGGATTTCCAGAGTTGAACTTGAGATGCAATAAATGCATTGCCCCCTACTAAGAAAAACCCTAGTTTATGAAATTGTTGTAGAAGGTAGTCATTGGGACTTGGAAGCATGGGGGATCCCCCAAGGTGTAATATGATTTCATGAGTCCAACATAATCGATGGTTTGCCGATTTGAGCCCCAATCATCGACTTACAGTGAGTTTCAACTCACCTCCTGGAGGCTTCCCTTCAGTGACTCTTGGTGAATTTGTGCTCGGGGTGTAATAGCCACACCGAGCAACATAAATGAGTTCTATAAGATCATGAAAGTTTATTTTGGATCTAGTGGAGTAGGTACACTACAAAGACATTTTGGATGAGTGTCCTTTAAGATTTTGTGGAGACCGTTTCAAAACTACTATGGAATTAGTGATTGATTCCATGCATGCAACTTCCGGGAGTACTAAAGAGTACCAATACATGTTTGTTGTCAACGGAATCTCTTAGAAATATGAAGTTAAACTTGATGAAACTCTCACTCCAGTTACAAGAGGATTCTATTGGAAATAAGGAATTGATATTATTGAGGCTCTTGCTTCAATTGTCAAAGGTTTTGAGCTACTAAATTCAAATTGCAGATGGCCTTGTATGGGCTAATGCATCCATTAGTGGGATTTCAATATCAATGATTTTATTACTCAAGTTGGGATTTTCCAAGTTTAGTGTAGATTTTAATTATTTATTTTATAGATTTGATCCACTTATATTTGTTCTATATACATTTGAGTGTATTTTGGAGGAAGTCCTGAAAAATTCATTAAATGGTGTGAGAAGAATTTGAATTGTGAGGTTGACATGAAGGATGGAGGTTGGAAAGTTGCTCATGAAGTTTTACTTGTACAATGGATTTATACATTGAATATTCAAAAGAGATTTTAGAGTATAGAAGTGAGTAGTAGTCTTGGTTTACATTCCTTTGGATTTGCAAGTGGTCCAAGTTATTTTGAAACCCCTAGCAAAGGGGAAGTTCTAGATACAAAGGGAGAGATTTGGTTTGTTCAAGAACACTTATTTCACAAAGAGGGAGTGTTAGTTTTACATGGTCTCTCAATCGTTGTTCTCCCTCACAACAACTTGGCATGCTTCAACATATCCATTGTGCCTTGATTTCTATGCATCATGGAATATTTGTGGATGAGGGTGCAATAATAGTATTAGCATCCCTTTGTATGTGTGCAACAAATGTAATCATAATGAGGGCACAACATATATGCCTCTTTTGAGGAAAAACAATGAATAAGCAATGGATGTGTCCAATATAGTAGGCATTGAGTGGTTGTAGTGTATGCATGCGCTTCCCTTAAAAAAAAATTAGAAGGTTTAATTCACATCAAACTACTACAACTCCAACTTTATATTAGGTGCTCTCCCTCTCCCCCAACTCCCTAATACCCCCCTATATCTCCCCCCCAACTCCCTAACACTCGCCCCCCTCTTTCTCTCTCTCTCTCTCTCTCACACTCTTTCTCTCTCTCTCACACACACTCTTTCTCTCTCTCACACACACACTCTCACTACCCCTAAAAACAACTCTCTCTCCCTAAACCCCTCCTACTTTCCCTACCCATAAACACCCCATATCCCCCCCCTCTTTCTCCTACTCCCACTACCCATAAACCCACCCTTTCTCTCTTCCCCAACCCTATACCCCCCTTATCACTAAATTCCCTAATACTCCCTAAACCTATACCCCCCCCACTCTAATATCTATATCTTCCTCTCCCCCAACCTCCCTCCTTCCCTTTCCACTAATCACCCACACACTCCTCCCCCTCACCCTCACTCTCTCTCTCTCTCTCTCTCTCTCACACACACACACACACCTACTCCTCCACCTAACCCTAACCCCCACCCCTCTCTCTCACTCTCCCCCAACTCCCTAACACCATACCCCCTTGTTGTCTCTGTCTCTTTCTCTCTCTCTCTCTCTCTCTCTCACACACACACACCTACTCCTCCCCCTATCACTAACCCACTCCTCTCTCTCTCTCTATCCCCCTTACTACCCCCCCCCTCTCTCCTCTACTCCACCTACCCCCGACCCCCATCCCTCTCTCTCTCTCCCAACCCCCTAATACCCCCCCTCTTTCTACCCATTCCACTAACACATCCCTCCTCTTTGTCTCTCTCCCATCACCCCCTTAACCATTACTAACTCCCCCTCTTTCTCTCCTATAATTCCCACCTACCCCTAACTCCTACCCCCCTCTCTCTCCCCCTACCCCCTAACCACCCCCTACTCTCTCTCTCTCACCCCCTACTTCTCCCCCTACTTCTCCCCCTACCTATGAACCCCTCCTCCTCCTCCTCCTCTCTTTATCTCTCTAATCCTTTCTAACCCCCTCTATCACACTCTCTCTCACCTACTCCTCCACCTTCACCTAACCCCCAACCCCATAACACCCACCCTTTTCTCTCTCTCTCACTCTCACTACACCTAAACCCCCTCTTTATCCCCAAACTGCTTCCTACTCTCCCTACCAATAACCACCCATTTTTCCTCTCTCTCTCTCCTCTACTACCCTCCCCATAACCCCCCTATCTCTCCATGTCTCTCCTAGTCCCCCTCCCCTTGCCACTTACCACTCCCCCATCTCTCTCTCTCTATTCCCCCACCCTATACCCTTTTCTCCATAATATACCCAATCCTCCCTAAATACATACTCCCCCAACCCAATCTCTATCTATTTCTCTCCCCCAACCACCCTCCTCCCCTACCCCTAATCACCCACAACCTCCCCCCCACCCAACAATTCTCTCTCTCTCTCTCTCTCTCACACACACACACACACACACACACACACACACACTCATCCCTCTACTCCTCCACCTATTCCTAACCCCCACCCCTCTCTCTCTCCCCCAAAGACCCCCTAAACTCTCCCCTACCCCCTATCCCTCCCTCTCTCTCTCTCTCGCACACACGCACACCTACTTCTCCCCTTACCACTATCCCCCCTCCTCTCTCTCTCCCTAAACATTACTACCCCCCTCTCTCACTCTCTCTCTCTCCCCTACTCCATATACCCCCAAATTCCACCCATCTCTCTCTCTCCCCCAACTCCCTAACACCCCCCTCACTATCTACCCCTAACCCCCCTTTTCTCCCTAACCGTCCCCTTCTCTCACTCTCTTATATGCCCCATACCCCTAACCCACCTCTATCTTTGTCTCGCCTAACCTCCCTCCCCCATGTCACTAACCACCCTCCATATCTCTCTCTCTCTCTAACCCCAATCCCCCAACTCCTCACCTATACCCCCCTTCTCTCTAACTTCCCTACTGCTCCCCAAAATCCTAACCCCCTTGTTCTCAATCTCTTTATCTATCCCAACCCTCCTTATCCCCTACCCCTAATCACACCATTGAATCTCTCTCTCTCTCTCTCTCTCTCTCTCTCTCTAACCCCTCCCTCCTCTTTGTCTCTCTCCCCTCCCCCCTTAACCCTTAATAACCCCCTCTCTCACTTTATCTCTCAGTACTCCTCCACCTACGCCTAAATCCTACCGCTATATCTCTCCCCCAAGCCCCTAACACCCCCTCTTCTATCTCTCTTTCCCTCACCCCCTACCTCTAAACCCTCTCTTCTTCTCTCTCTCTCTCTCTCCTAACCCTTACCAACCCCCTCTCTCACTCTCTCTTTCCCCTACTCCTCCACCTACACCTAAACCCCACCCCCTTGTTAGAAAAACAGGATCGCAGAGCAATAACAATAAATAAAAATGCAAATATAATCACACATACACATTACAAGAGAGACACAGATATATCGTGGTTCACCCAACTTGGGATACGTCCACACTGAATTTTTCAGTCCTTATTATTATTACCGTCCAGCAAGGTGAAGGGATACAACCTGCAGCACAACCGCTGCACTTCCTCTTCTCTGTTTCACAGTCTCTCTCTGATCTCAGAGATATTTACAATGCATAAAACCTAATACATCATCATCATACCTAGCCATATTACAATGTCTTTATTTTATAAGGGAAATACAATGGGAAAATACCACGGGATACCCAAAACCATGGGCCCGCAAAATAGCTGACGAAAACAGCCCCAAAAATTTTCTTCGGGGGCGATGCCCCCGAACCCCCACCGGGGGGCCGCTGGCCCCTGGACCCCCCAGCCAAGGGGGATGGTCCCCCCTGGAACCCCGTGGGGGGGCAATGCCCCCCCACACCCCCCCACTGGGGTGACTATATAGTCCACATACATATCATATAAAACTGGGGTACAAACACGACTGATACATCATCATCTATGAGACTAAAAGATCTGGCTCCACAACCAACACCCCTAACACTCCCCTCTCTCTCTATCACACACTCACAACCCTTATCCCTCTCTCTCTCCCTAACCCACCTCCTACACTCCCTACTTATAACCACCCCCCTCCACCCTTATCCCTCTACTACCCCCCCTACAACTAACTCTCTCTCTCTTTGTATCTCCTAATACCTATGCCCCTACCACTTACCACTCCCCAATCTCTCTCTCTCTCTCTCTTCCGCCACTTTATACCCCCCTTCTCTCTAACTTCCCAAAACCCCCGCCCCTCCCACTTTGATCTATATATCTTTATCTCCCCCAACCCCCCTCCTCCCCCTTACCCCTAATCACCCACACCCTCCCCCCCATCTCTCCCTCGATCTCTCCCTCACCCCTCTACTCCTCCACCTACCCCTAACCCCCACCCCTCTCTCTCCACCAACCCCTAATTGTCCACCTACCCTTAACCCCCACCCCCCTCTCTCTCCCCCAACCCATAATCCTCCACCTACCCCTAATCCTCCGAAACCCCTCTCATCTCTGTTTCCTAAGGTAAATTCAATGTTATTAGTATTGCACTAGCATTTTAACGCTATAAATCGAGTGCATGTTTTATAAATAAAAATCCCGCACGTGTTTTTTAAAGGAAAATCATGCACTCCTTTTTCATGACATCGAATTTTTTAGGCAGGAAATGAAATTTGAAATTAAGAGGAACGTGCTTGCATTACTTACCACCTAAATCGATCCTCCTCACGTGTTTGTGTGTCATCCCTATTCATATGTGTCTGCTTCAAAGTTAGCTTTGGGTTAACCAAATCTATGATATGGAATATGGTAAACCATAGCTAATTGGGCATTTCATCCATTTTCTCAATATGGATGTGTTTTACTGCTCGTTATAGTATTCTACACACAATAATTTTTGATGAAATTTTAGACGTAGATGGCATTTTTCTACAGATTCCAAATATGTAATTTTTAAAAAAATATTATTATTTTATTTCTTTTGTTTTTTTCCTTTTTTCTTGAGTCATTACTCCTTAACTCAAAAATCACAATGTTAGTGTTTCTTCTATACCTTTTTCATTTCTCAAGTATTTAAAAAAAAATTGTATGCTACACTACTAGACGTCGACCTCTACTTGCTATAAAAAATCCATTTCATGATCATTGCATTAAGACCTTCAAAAGAGGGACCCACACTTGTCGTACTGTTTTCAAGGTTTGGTCACTTGGATAGTTAAAAAAAAAATTACTAAATTTATTTTGGAAAAATAGTGTCACACTAGTACTATTTGTTCTCTATATGTCTACCAATTTTGTAGGTTGATTCCATCATTTAGGCACTCAAAGGCGGGACCCACAAAGACATATACTTTATCATTTTCCAAAAAATAAAATGTAAATGTTAGAAAATATCAAACTTGAGATAGTTATGAACATTTTCAATGGATAAATTTATATATTCAGAAACATGATTCAATTTCCTACATTTCATCTTTTTCACTAAAAGAAAAATTGATTGTGTAAGTGTCTCAAAATATCCATTTAATTTGAGGGATTCCTATTTTTTTTTCCAGTTTTCTATTGCATCTAATGTGCCCGAAGAGACCCTCATTAGCTTGCAACAACCCTAATATGTTTATGTGTCATATTTGTTAAGCGTATGTTTTGTACAATTTTTTTACCTTCTATGTCATTCAAAAGCTTAGAGTTCCATTAATGGATTCAAATGAGTGAGTAGAAAATATGTATGAGAGAGATATGAGTTTTAATGGAGTTATTACTGCAGTTCTTCTTGGTTTGATAATACTTGAGAGTCCCAATAGCTACTAGTTCTCATCCATTAGATGCCCAATTGATCTAAGAGATTAAGGGACTAAATTTAATAGTTGTTGCACTTGTGTAGGAGTTTCTAAATTGAGTTTTATGAGTTACTAACTACTTGATATGGATTTATCTCTTGCTTGTGCATTTCTTTCAATGCTTGTGTGAATTCATCATTGTTTGAGGTCAATTTGGTTGCCTAAAGAGGATTCATAATTCCTTGATCAAATTTATCATTGCCTAGGCCAAATTTTGTCTACGTGGGCTGTTTTTATAACTTTTGGGGCATTTTTCAACTATTGCTTGACATATTTGTTGAGGTATAGAGGTTTTCCTTATTGCCTGGGCATTTTCAAAAGTTTTTGGGCATCCTTAGACATTGTTGGGCATTTTTCTCTTTGTTTGCTACGTTTTCCTTATTACCTAGGTGATTTTAGACATTCTTAGACATTTAAAAGTGGTTGGGCATTGCTATACATTGTCGGGAATTTTTATTATTATCATTACTTGAGGTTCTTATTACTACATGGGTATACCTCTAATTGCCACATTTTTTAACAATTGGGCTATTGGCTATGCAATAATGGTGTAGTAAACAATTTGACATCCACATACAACAATTTGTCTTCTAGGGGAACAAGCACTATCATATAAACACCTATTCTTCCTCTCATTGTTCTTTGATTCCCATATTATAATTTATGTTTGGATTATTGTTTAGCTTCCATTGTTCTACAAGTTACATGCTTCATGGAGGTCATTGTTTTAGTAGCATGCAAAAGTTCTTAGGCCCAAGATAAGGGAACACTACCTCAAGAGATCACACAAAATATTAGCTTGTTTATAAATCAATGGGAGAGTTTCCTTTAATTTTTTGATTTTCCATTGATGCATGCATGGGATTGTGATGGTTCAAGACTCATAGCAACAATAATACAACTCTCTCTCATTGAACTTTGGTAATGTACCAAGCCTCTTAGTCATTGAAGATTCAAGCACTTTTTTTTTATTGGTTTTCAATGTAGCAGTCACTTAAGGATTCCTGGCATGCATTTTCATTGAATTTATATATAGTGAAGGAAAGTGATGTATATACAAGGATTCAAGTTAGTGAGCTCCATAGGAAGCTTGGATACAGAACAAAAGATATTGTAGTTCTAGTTTATTAATCTCATAGGTTGTATCCAACAAGTGCAAACAAGATAATATGAGCACAAGCTACCAAAGGATTAAATAATACCTCTTTTCACGCAATCCTCACAACATGTACCGGATTTTTGGCCAAACCTAAAGAAAGCTACACGATTATTCAATTACTATCTAAGTTGAATAGGGGCCTCAAAGTCAATCAAGGGAGAATAATTGGCATATTTTCTAGCATGTCTACTTGGTAAGGACATAGGGAAAAACTAAATCATCATATTGATTGTGATTTTCATAGTATCTTGTTGTTGTATGTAGGATACCATTGAGAACAAGATTTGAAGACATTTATGGGAACATGGCTCTATAAATAACACAAAGAACATAGAAGAGGATTTTGTTTTGCATAATACCCATGTTGGAGAGGCAAGCGAAATATAAACCCCTCATTTACAGATCAAGTTCAAATATTGAATACAAAGAATAATAATATAATGATACATATTAATGATATGTCATATTCCAACTACTTAAATACATAAAAAGTAAAAGGGAATTCAAAGTTGAAATTTCATGTTATGATTGGATTCTAAAGGTAGCAGAACTAATTGATTGGATAAGTGATGTAGAAAGGTATATCAAGTATGAGAAAACTAAAGACCCAAATAAAGGGGAATTTCACCATACAAAAGTTCAAGGGGCATGCTACAATTTTGTTGGATTAGTATGGTGTGGGAGAGTGTGCCTAAACAAAAAGAAAATAAGGACTTAAAAATATTGTATCCAATTTGAGAGAGACACTCTTTCTATATATCTATAAGAATTTTGTTTAAAAAAAAAATTTTAAACAAAGGGAAGAAAGTGTGTTTGTCTTTGTTAATGACATAGTGTTTCTCTCATGTGACATATGATAATCCATAGAGAGAGGGCCTTGAGGTGACATACATCAACATGGGGTTGATGAAAGCATATAGGATACCAATGCCAATGGTATAATAGTGTAGGTAAATGGAGAGAAAGAGGAGACAATGAAGCAATAATAGGGACTTTGTAGCTTACAGGCTATGGAATTAACCAAATGAGGACATATAAGGAAATAGATCAAGGAAGAAATATTTAGTACCAACTCGGGAATTGATATCTTAAGTATGGTCATACCACGAGATAACAACCTAGAAAGGATTATGCTACTAACATTGCACCCATAACAAAGGGATAAAAGGGGATGTCGAAAAGAGGACACAAGGAAGATGGGAGAGGCTTGCCTTGAGCATCTAAGGGACAACCAAAAATGAGAATTATGTGAAAGATAATAATAAGAAAGGAGGAAAGGAAAGTGAAAGAAAAACATATAAGTAATAATGAGTAGTACTTAGGTAGGGGATGACCAAATATGTGATGGGAGGTTCAATAGTTCCCCACAAAGGTCCCACAAAGGATAAGGATTCATTTAACTTGGTAAATCGATGCTAAAATATGGGACCCTTATGAGTTTAGAAAAATTCATTTGTGATTAAAGCTGGAAAAATAAGGAAGGGAATGAAAAAAGGCAAGGCAAGGAAGAGGAGGGGTTACCTCAAGAAAGTCAAGATAAGAACAAAGAGTAAGGAAGGAAATGATCAAGTAATCCAAAGAATCTTACAGGAGGAAATCCTTTTTAGAAATGTGGACATGAGGAGGGGAGAGAAAGTAATGGGTTATCCTAGTAACTATCACATTTAAGTTGTCATGCTAAAGAAGGTTCAATCTGTAAGTCTTAAGAATCTATGTTGAGGGATCCTATATGGTAAGAGGTATGCTCAGGGGAATTGCAAGGCACCTTAGTGCTTGAAATGAGGGGAGTTCCACAAATAATTTCACTAAGCTTAGGAGGAATGTGTGATGTTAATAGATTTAAGAGTGGAAGCTTGTCTTGAATAAGTTTCAAGTTGAAATGTAATACCTTGTTTATTGTTGAGAAGTAAACATTTTTATAAGGGAGATCAAGAGTGTAATATGCTTAGGATGTAATACCATTAATGCATTAATGTTATGAAGAATTATTATATATAATTATAATATATTTATGTTCTCATCCCATTTTCAAAATAGTGTGACATATCACATCATATATTTATACACATCATGATCCCATATAAAATATTCATAAATTATTTATTATTTTAATACGGGTCATATGGTTCACTTTATTTATGGATAACGATTTCACATGAATGGTATCAAAGTAATTTGTTTTCATTAAGAAAAATAAAATCCACTACCATAGATGGAACAAATGTAAATCAGTAGTCTACTTGTTAAGGGCAATTATGTTGCACTTAAAATACGACACATGTGCGTCTAAAGAGGTGGTGGGAGCTACCTTGAATGGTTGAATTCTTTAAGCTTTGTGTGGAAGGCTTCGAGGTTTATTTTTAAAGTTAAATTTTATTATATGTTTAACTCAATGTCTCTATATTATATATATAAACTAACATTATTGAATTATTTAAACTATTATTTCAAATTTTATAAATTTTTGTTAACATATTATTAAGAAAGATTTTTTTTAAGTTTAGTGAAATACATATCGATAAAATCAACTATTATCTTTATATATATAAAAAATTGAGATTAAATAAAAATAGCATTAAAATATAAAGACATTGAAAATAATTTAACAACAATTTTTTAATAAAAGCAAAGAAATGATATTGAGCTTAGTAAAAACTATAGATAAATTATCATAAGATCGGTTTTTACAAAGGTTAAAGGAGTAAGCCATTATGACTTACGAACAATCACGTTATTAAAAAAAGACATTCATAACAATCATGCCATAAAAAACAAGAGTTGCATGGAGCTTAGTCCCTGCTTTTAATAATATGAAATTAAAAACATAATAATTTAGAAACTAAATAAATGCTAATAATTTGAAAAAAAAGTCAACAAAATTTGAAAATAAAAAATAATGATAAAATAAAAATATACATTTATTTAATAATTAATGAATAAATAATCAACAATAAAACCATACATATGTTTAAATATAATTTTTTAAGATTATTTTTCTACATACATTTTTAATGTTAAATTACTAAACACTATTTTTTAAATTTAAAATATTATTTGTCAAACTAAAATTTAAAGTTGGTATTTCATTAAAATAACACTTTAAAAGAATTAAATATTTATTCAAAGATTATTAATCATTAACTAAAGTATCCAAAATAAATGGAGTACACTAATTCAACTTATATAATTGTAACTTAAATTTTGATTCTTCATTAATAACAGAAATCATTGATGGAGACTATAAAACATGGATTTGTTTTTGTATATCTATGATATATCCATTGAATAAAATACATAGAAACAATATCCATGAAAACATTAACTTGACTTTAGTATGGGTTAATAGTTAGTTATACATTGACCTATCATTAAATGAGTGCATGTTTACCATTCTCTGTTATAGAGTGCTCAAGCTTACTCTTCTAAATGTGAAAATTCCCAGTGATTGCAATTTGGTGTCCAAACTTATTAGGACATGTGTTAGTTCAATACATGTATGCAATATAATGTGCAAAATGGAACATTATTTTTGTTCCTCAAACTCTTTAGAATTCCTTCTTTTTATAGAAATGGATTATTTCCTATGTTACCAAAGCTTGTGTTTTATCTTAGGAAGCGTTTCACATAAGCGAACTAGTACAATCACCTTGAAAAAGCTTAAGAAAATGTTTCCAGTTAGTTTATATGCTTTAATACATTTGATGCTTCTATCGACATTGTACTTTAATACATGTATGCATTATGATGTCCAAAATGTGACGCTATTTTTGTCCCTGGAACTCTTTAGAATTGCTTCTTTTTAAATAAATGGGTTATTTCCTATGTTACCAAAGCTTGAGTTTTATCTAAGGAATCATTTCACATGGAGGAACTCATACAAACACCTTGGAAAAACTTAAGAAAATGTTTCCAATTAGTTTCCTAATATATTGTATAAAAATTCTTGTTTATTTTTAATAGTTTATTGTATAAATACACACTCTTTAGAATTGTTTCTTTTTAAAGAAATGGATTATTTCGTATGTTATCAAAGCTTTTGTTTTAATTAAGTAATCATTTCACATGGAGGAACTAGTACAAACACCTTGAAAAAAACTTAAGAAAACATTTCCAAGCAATTTCCTAATTTATTGTATAAAAACACTTACTTATTTTTAATAGTTTTATTTTAACTTTCATTTTTATATATTTTAAATATCTTTCTCTTATATATATAATTCACAACTTACTGAAACTTCCGGATACCCATTTCAAAACGTTGTTTAATATAAATAAATAAATATATATTAAATATAAACAAATACTTATGGAGAATTATGTACTGCTTATTACTACTGTAAGTGATGGTAATTTAATAAACTCCTTTTCATTGTCTAATAGGTTCGTTGTTATTAGTATCTTCTATTATGCTTTATTGGTATAACAACCTTAAATTGCTAAACTCTTGAAATATAAAAAAAGATTATTTATATATAAAAAAAACATAACTTCATCCTATATAAAAAAGCTAAGGTATTCTTTATAACACATCTTAACTAAAAATATAATTACAACTTTCAATCCATACATTTTTTTCTACAATATGATATCATTTTGATACCTCTATTGAAGTAATGCCATCAATTATTTTCCTCCTAATTAAGACTTTATACTATTTTTTTTTAATACATGAATGACATTATGTGGAAACTAATTTTCAAAATATAGTATAATACATAGTTGTATGGAAGATTTATAATACTTAATTCTTCCTAAGTCCCAATAATTTTACTTTTATAATCCTTTCAAAAAAGTGTGCATAATATGTTAAATTAAATAATACATATTCATTTTCTTATGGTCAATGTATAACTTAAATCACATCCTTTCCACAATTCTAAATAAAATAAAGGTAAACATAACTTATTCCAAGTATTCACGACCTACTCACATTGTAAAGTAACTTTACTATCATTTGTAATTTAAAATTCATTTTTCTGTCATCTTTATACTATATCCTATACATGAGAACCCACCCTATGTATCACATATATACAAACCAAATCTTCTGGTTGTCCTTCTGATAAGATCATAAATTTATTCCCTATGAGGCATCTAGATAGTGTTTAGATTCCACTATATGCTAAACTTATATATATATATATAAATCCATTTCATGTCTTATTCACGTAAGCTCTTATTATCACAATAGTAAAAATAATTCCAAGGTAATTGAAGATATTTAACTGTTGTAACCGAGACTACAAACATACGAAAATAGGTGATACTGAGGTGATATAGAGATTGCTCATTAAAGATATGCATCCTAAAGTTGTTTATCAGAGGTGATATTGACAAGAAAGGATTTATCGCTATGTTACCCAATATATATATATATATATTTCAGAAGATTTACAAAAACTGTTTTTAATCTATTGTAATATATATAAATGATTACTTAAATACCAAAAAAGTAAAGACAAATCATGAGGGTCTATATTACACGCAAGTTTGCAGATAATTAAACTATTTACCCTGGTCCAAGTTCTACATAGACATATAAAAAATTAAACTCAGGCAGATAATGAACGAGTTTGCAACCAAGTCAACAACTATTGTAAGTCTTTTACGCTGTTCAATTGAAAGGTCGTCTACTCCAGGAGGTGCCATTTCAACAAGTTCCATCACTTCTTCCACAAATATCTACATAGAAAATCGTAAAGGCTTTCATGTCAACATTGGTTCCCCTTTCGAATTTCACTCAAGTATCCTTCCCCTTTGAAAAGGAGGACTGAACAACATACCTTTCGTGTTTTAGAATAACTTCTGAAGGTAGACGAAGCCATGCTGAATAGAGAAGAGATTCATAGACTATCACAAAAGGAGAATGGATATCATTCTGCTCACAGTAGCCTGGTACACGAGCAAAGGTTTCCAGTTTCTTGGGATAACCAGATACACTAATGCTTCCTTCGATGCAACCTCCAATTTTTCTTCCTGCAAGCACATCCATTAAATTGGTTTTTCCATCACCACTCACACCAACTAGAGCTGTGAGGACGCTAGGTCTAAAGGCAACACTGACATCCTTTAAAAATTGAAACCTATCTTCCATAATTCCTTGCCTCTTCATTTCCTGTTACCAACCAACATTCCTTCAGTGCCATTTTCCTATGTCTCGAAGACATTGATAGACTTGAGCAGCTTCGTTTTAAGAAATATAGACTTACCACTGGCATGTCCACATAATAATTTATATGGTTGAATACAAGGGATAGGGGTTGGAATGGAAATACCATCCCTCTCTTGGGAGCCATAACACTGGCAACAATGTTAGCCTCCATTATATTCGGTCAGAGTGTCCAATTGAGGAGATATTGGATTGCCTCATTTCCAAGTCGTCCACTGAAATAAAGTGTGGTAACTTGGTAAATCGATCCAAAAACAACTAACTAATGAGGGAAGTGTAATGAGCATGTTGTGAGATACATATAGTCAATTGAGTGACGCCTCCATGGGATGAGATGATGAGAAGCATGGAGTTTTGGTTTTCTCCTATGCAATTAACATGTTTTTCTTCGAGAATCTCTTCAAAAATGATAGCATGAGGTTTCCCAAGAGCTACAAATTCATGGGATAAGCCTCAGATTACATATCAGATCTCTGAAGAAAGAGTTTTCAGTTTCTCCTAAATAAATATTCTTCACTTATAGTTAAACTGCAGTGAGATAAGTGACCTACGATTTAGATACTCTAGAGCCAGTGTGAATAGAATGTTGAAAAGCACGAAAAAACAACCAGAGCTCCAATACTGATCCAGTACCAATATGCACGGGTGAACATGCCTCTGCTTTTCAAAATTGCTTTCCCACTGGTCAGTTCTGAAAATCACAATCCAAACTCAGATGTTCCCATTCACTGGATAAAGTAAAGGTTACCTCCAGTTTGACCTGAAAATCGCAATCCAAACTCAGATGCTCCCATCATCACCACCTTCTAAGGTTGCAGTGTGTCCAGACTAGTTTTGGGTTGCTGCTTCTTATCCTCTAAACCTTATTTTTGCTTGAGGTCAAGTGATACTGCGCATGCCTGCCACTTGGTGAGAAGCTGTGCGAAATATTACTTTGTTCTTCCCGAAACTAAAAACTTGGGAAGGTTGAGTGACGGTGATGCCATTTGGTGAGGAGTTGTGTCAAATATTAGTTTGTGTTTGAGGAAACTAAAAACTTGGGAAAAAGTTTATGTTAGATTAAGTAGAAATATTTTTCTGAAGTCTAAAGTTTTAGGAATATTATTTTATTTTGTAATTTCTACTAATTTGTTCAATGATAAAAAAATGTCATATATCTAGAGTCATTGTCCAATAAACTTTGAAATAAAACCTAATAAAAATATTCAATTTTTTTTTTCCTCCAAACTTTGTAAAACATAATGTTTAGTAATTATCATTGTTAAATTAATTGGAAAAATTGGAACATATAACCCCTGCATGCAAGGACTAAAAATAGATATTCTACTAAGTTTGGAATAGATCCAAGGTTTAAATAACATCATTAAAATAATATGATATCAATAGGAGTTTTTAAAGAACTTTAAAGTCAAATTTAAGAATATTATTTTTGTGGGAATTTTGCATTTTTATATATGTGCTAAGTGGAAGAAAGTTCTAGTTACATTAATGTTATTGGATTATAAATATCTAAACCAACTAAATATGATAGAAGTTAAAATTTGAAAAAAAAAAGATTAGGACTTAAAATAATGGTGATTATATTTTCAATTTTCAAATCTTAATTTGGAGTATACTTTATGTGCAAAACAATGAAAACATTTTAGGTGAAACATGGATGGAAGGATTGGATGTTTTCACAAAATCATAGTATTAAGAAAAAACATGTCGATAAAGAATCCTTATCCTTAACCAATTCAATTGTCATAAGGAATATTTTTGTAAGGTTGAAATCTAAACCATGGATAAAGAAATATTCAATAACTCAATAAAAGTGGAAAACCTTAAAGACAACATAATGTCTTCATTAAAGAAGTTTGATTTGATAAACAACATCCAAGAATTACACCAAGAAATAATTTACGTCATCTACAAATTTAATTACAATTGAAGGTGATGAAGTTGTACCTTGGCTAACGAATGTTGACATAATAGTGAAGACTGAAACATGCCACTTCCTAATTTCAATATAACAAAAGAAAGCTCATTTATTAGCTCATATTGTCATCCTAATTATCCATGTCAACATTCATCAATAAATCAACATTTTCAATATTCAAAACATCATTTTCAATATGACTATATTCTAAAGAGAAAAAAATCAACTTTAATCTGAAGACACACTAATAATTCGAAAGAAAAAATATTCCAAATACAGATTGATAATCACGTCTTATCATATTGACTATGGTTAAATATATTCTTTTCTATTTTGACAATAATGCTAATTTATTTAACAATGTTTACATCTGGTTTATTCAACTAATTTGAAAATAAAGCATCTCAATGTATCAATCCCATATAATATTAATAAATAAATATATTTTAATTTGGATTATATGGAATTCTTTCTTTATGGATAATGAATTCATAAAATGAATCTTAATATTCTATTGAAAGAGACTTACTATAAACAAAATAAGAATTATTACTTGAAGATCTCAACATTCATTTGTATTGTGAGTGTTGAGATTATGTTCTTGCACCACTTATTTGAGACAAGACAAGGGTCTATCCTATTTCTTTGTGGCCAATTCTATGATCATGTCTTAGAAGGAGTCTCTCATTCCTCATATTGTTTCCTCATGTTGTTGCTTGGGTGGAGGTATGTAAGATTCTAAATGAGGGGGAAGTTGAGGTAGGGATAAAGGATTATTTTAATGAACATATTGAAAGGGAAAGGTGTTCTAAGAAAGTCCTCAAGGTTTGCAAATGATTTCACGATTTTTTATACAAGTTGTCAAATATAGCGCATGAGTTTGTCACACATCTTACATAAGGTAGGTAGTTGTATGACAATATTTTAAGGACACTAAAATTAACATTTTTCCTCTAGAAACTTCACAATAACCATAAACCCACCTTGGAAACCACCATAAAAAGAATTAGGTGATGAACAATAATGCAACAATGTTGAATTTATAAGTATGTAAGATTCTACTCATCATACTTCTACTCAT
The DNA here is from genome assembly GCA_027924585.1 of Larix kaempferi. Taxonomy (NCBI): domain Eukaryota; kingdom Viridiplantae; phylum Streptophyta; class Pinopsida; order Pinales; family Pinaceae; genus Larix; species Larix kaempferi. The sequence goes on along the minus strand of BSBM01000672.1, from coordinate 10,772,885 downwards.
AAAGGAAATGAACAACAAAGACAACAACCTTAGAAGATCAATCTACAAAAATTAAGCATGGATCCCAATTTTCCAATTCCTCTAAAGTATTTTTCAATGTTTTAAGAGGTTACCAACCTCCAAAATAACCCAATGATGATGAAAATATGAGCATGATGAAAATGGATGAAATAAGAGAAAGGATGATTAACCAAATGAAAATCCATATGAAAAAAATGATAAAAATAAAGGAAGATGCAATCCCAAAATACACTTAAAAATTTGTTCGACCACTGCTATCTAAATTTATATCTTTTATAGCATGTTCATCCAACAATTATGGTTTATCATGTAGGTCGCTCCGTAATTTCCTGATTCGTGGTATTGAGGGGCCTATTTCATATTTAGGTGTTCGATTTCATGTTTATTCTAAACTTAGAAAATGTTTGAAAGCACATGCTACGGAACTACCAAGCTAGGGAAACGAATAATTATGGTTGATGGGACATTTATAATTTTCATTGGGAATATAAGTCTCGAGGTTTTTTCATATCTATCCTATCTAGAGAAGACTTAGGGTATTTCATTGCCTCTTTTTCACCTCCCCATATATGTATTTGATCATGGTTCGAGAGGTAGGCTAGAAGAGGAAGGCCTTGAAGAGAAAAGAGTTACATCAATATTATATAGTGAGGAGATGGTGACACGTACCATAACATAACATTAACGAAAATGAAAAGTGATTAAAAAACTCATGTCACTCATAAAATAAAAAATTAAAACCAAATATGAAAATTTTAAAAAATTGTTAGGATTAACGAGCATATAATGCAAGAGAAAAATAATATTTTGAATAACCATAGAAACAATATCCAATCATAAATCATGCATACGCAATAGAACACACGATTTACCTTAGAAAACCCTATAAAACAACCAAATATATCTTTGTTCGATCAAACCAAGCCATATTACAATGGAATTCATTACATGAAATCCTATGGGCATAATATGATGGGTTGCTAAAACCATGGACCCAAAAACTACCTACCTTGACCTAAAGCAAGATTAGCTCAATGAATCTTTTACCAAGTCAAGGTTAACCTAACAATCCCCCCTTTAATCTCGACTTGGGGTAATCACCAACCCCCCTGAAATTTTATAACTAGTAATATGAGAATTTGACATGCCCCCTATCACCTAGGTCTATGTCTAGCATTTTTCAGTGAGTTACCAAGGGTACACATTCCTCTGCCTTCACTACTCACCTCGAGGCCATCTTACAATGAAGAATGCTAGAAACCTTTTTATAAGCTTCATTAAATGCAATCCTATGGGAACAATACCATGGGATACCAAAACCATAGGCCCAAAAACCACTTGCTTTGACCTAAAACAAGATTAGAGGAATGACTCATTTATCAAGTCAAGGTTAACCTAACAAAAATCCATGTGGGATCATAAAATACAAAATTAGAACCAACATAGATCCATCTTAAACCCATATATATAAAATAAAAAATTTAAACCAACATAGATCTATCTTAAACCCAGATCTATAAAATAAATAAATATTTCCACCTCAATAAATTGGATCCCTCTATCCGAATTTAAGATGAGTCTATGCTGATATTACATCACCCCAATAAACAATGTATAACTTGTGAATAATATACGAAGTCGCCCCAATAAACAATGTATAACTCGTGAATAATATACAAAGAGAAGAAGTGGTAGGTAGGTTTAGAAGTGATGCACCATTTGTAAATAATCTACTTATGTAAAATAAGTAATGTGTTTATTTGAAATCACTTTGTGTTTTATGGAGGCCCTTAAGAAAAAGGAGACATTACATCAATATTACAACGACTCCGATCTTACATCATGCCAATAAGTAATGTATAACTCAAGAATAATATACAAAGAGGATACGTGGAAAGTAGGTTCATAAGTGAGGATCGGTTTCTAAATAATATGTTTATGTAAAATACGTAATGCATAACTCACGAATAATATACTAAGAGGAGAAGTGACAGGTAGGTTCAAAAGTGAGGATCGATCTCTAAATAATATGTTTATGTAAAATAAGTAATATCATTTTGTATTTTTTTATTTGCTAAGTTAATTTTTACTAAATATAAATAACTTATTAATCATGATTCATATTTGTTTTTATGTATGGAAATAAATTATTATTTTTTATTCAAAAAGAAAAGAAAAAACACCATAAACTTAATATTCATCAAAAGAAAATCAAAGTTTACATTTACTTTTCAATAGATTCTAAATCCCCTCTCCTAATTAGACCTTTCATACTTCAAAGCTATTCAAAACATTCTATATCCATCAGAACTGAGAAATGTGAGATAGTAACTACTGCCTCCCAAAATAGAAAATTACATCTTCACCGCTATTAAAACAATTTTATGTCAAACATATTAAGGAGAAAATATAAGAGATCCTAGAAAAAAGATCTAGTACCACTATCAACCAATATACCATCAACTAAGTCTTCATAGAATATGAATCCATTCATTTATCCAACAACCTTTTTAGATAGGCTATCTTCCAATTGATTGAATTTCCTATAGTTGTGAAGAAAGGAGAGATCCAAGAAACTGAAAATCAGCTCCCTAACCTTGTTGCTCCACTGTTCCAACTGTAGTACTTGTAAATTTGAATTACCAACTGCCAAATTTATAATCACACTCAAATCACCTGTCACCAGCAACTGAAAAAGGAAAGCAACTACTTATTGTGTATCAATTACAACATATTCATTAATTACTTATATATCTTACACTAGATTAGTTGAATACTCCACTACACAAAAAAAAACGATTTCATTAGCAACCCTCTTAAAAATATAGCGAGCATTACTATAATGAAGGCACTCTTGGTCACAAAATGCCTATACTCCACACAAAAAGTTGGTGGAAGGAGGGGCATATCGCTCAAGGATCATGAGCTAAGCAGGATCTGGCTAGAGGAAAATATTCCAAAGCCACCAATAGTGAATCGCTGGAGGTGTAAGCCCACAAGTTTGCTAATTGACAATATGGGTCACAACAGATTTGCACTAGAGTCACCTCCCCTTAACACAAATGTAAAAAAATTGTTTATATGGCCAAAACCAAGCCAATGGATTTGACTGAGTCTCTTCATTCAAACACAACAAATAAATCAAATCCCCTAACAATGAAAATGCAAACAATTCCCTTATTTTCCAGTGATGATTGTCTAGCCTTTCTATTAAAGAGGATCAATCAATCTTCATCGAAAGCACCTTAACACTTCTTCGATTTGTATCAAGCATGATTTGTATCTTAATACCGCTTTGGAATAAGCTACGGATCTCAATGGAGGAAATGATTGGAATAGAGGACACAACCAAATCCAAAAAAAACATCTTTTGGAAGTTTAAGGCGACGTAAGCTCAAGAGAGGTTTTGATTGGACAAATTTGATGCAGATACCCGAGCGACAAGGAAATACAATACAAAACAAATTTCCATAAGCGAGATCTCCAATCTTGCAACAAGGTATATTGTACAAATCAAAGCCATGAATCCTTCATAATTGAGAGCTGAGATACCTCTAAACACAATTATGCTTCCAAGCAAATATGGGAAAACTGATTAACTAGCCTTTGAAGCTAAATGCAATACAATCTATAACCATAAATGATTTATTGTAGATAATGGCTTAGGGGCCAAACTAACCACTGATATGAGTGTAAATATCTAAGGTTGATAGCTAGAAAAACAATTTATATCAGATATGCACCCAACACACAAGAGACCCCACCAATATCTGAAAATCAACTATATAACAACTATATTTTGTCTTTCACCTTCACATGCATGAGATCCTCTATTTCTCTCAAGATAATAACTTTTATACTACATAACGATAATATTTTATACTTATCAATAATAAGTAACTTCCATCAAAACTATTCACCCATGCATATTTCTGATTTCATAGGAATATACTCAAAGTTAGAATAGTTGTAAATTCAATAATTATATAAATAGAACCAGGAAATAATGCTTATCTATTTGTCTTCATATTGCACTTTTGCAAACCAGTCTTGGGAAAACCATGATCGAACCAACCATAGACTGTTGAAAACACATATACTCCATGTTTTCACAGAGTCAGTCGCAATCTAGTTCTTGGTCTCTCTAAGGTCTAGATTTTTGTTTTCTTGGAGTTCTTAATTAGATATTAGCTTTTTGATCTAGTGTTCATCAACTAAAATATATGCTCCCTCCCATATTCCACCTTGCACTATACAAGTACACATGACAACAATCTCAGAGAAGCTATCTCTTTGGTCACTAGCAAGGTTGGTCAAGGTAATGATACCCATTTATGACACGTTAGTTGCAATGGACTTCTTGAAAAATAACAATCCGACCATTAAAATGAATTTTTAGAGGTACCTACACAACTTTTTAGAATATGGTGTAAAAAGATGAAACGTAGAGAATCAGATCACCTTTCGGAATATATAACTTCTATTTATGGAAAATAGGTATAACTCCCAAAAAATGGTGTTCTTATAATATTGGTATGCTATTTTTTTTCAAAAACATAATGCATATGTTTGTGTTAGGCCCCTAGTTTGGTATGTAAAATGTCTAAATTTGAAAAAAAATTAGGTAGGGTTGTAGATACTAGGTGGTTTTAGTGCAGCGCTATTTTTCAAAAAATTTCCAAGCTAATTTTATATCATTTTTAAATTATGGAAGTCAGGAAAACCCTAAAAATACAAGGTCGAGGGTTAGGCCCCTCTATCATGGTCTTAACAAAGTCATTTTTTTTAGTGCGTAGGTCTTTCAGTATACTTGTGCGGGTTCTTTTCCATTTTCAAAATAGGTGTGTCAGTCAAAAGTTATAGCTGAAATACATGACCTATGTTTTATGTAAATATGACATGATTTCAAACAAAAATGAACAAAAAATAGAAAATACTAACAAATTTATTCAAAAAATAAATATTTGGAATCTGCACAGAGATTTCTATAAGTGTGTGCAGTTTCATTGGCAGTGGACAAGTGGAGCATATACAGATTCGATGTTGAAAAACATGAAGTTACAGAACATGATGTGTTTTTCTATAATACAATCCAAGGCACAAGGTTCGACAATCTGAACCTATAACCACACCTACCAAGTTATTACACATGGTATGGAAAAAGGCAAGTGCGCCAATTTTTTTTAAAATGTTTAGCGCGCGAACATTAGTAACGCGCATACACTAATAGCGTGCATGCGCTGTAAGTGCGCACACATTATTAGTGTGTGCGCATAGATGTTACATATTTGTTTTCACCTTCCTTCTAGCTATATCTCCCTCTCTCAATATAATCCCACACCCCCTACCTCTTTATAAACCCACCGCCCTCTCTCTCAACCACCCATCTATCCCCTTACCATAAAGCATATAAGTCCATGATTAAAAAAATATAGCATAAATCCCAAGCTCCCCATCTCTCTATTACCGTAAGCCATAACCCCCTCCTTTCTCTATTTCTCTAACCACCTACCACTAACCTTTCCCCCTCTCACTTAGTCCTACCACTAACCATCACCTCCCATCTCTTTCTCTCTCTCTCTCTAAACCCCCAACCCCTAATATCTCTCTATATATCTCCTTCCCGAAACCCCCGCTCTTCACCCTCATACCACCACCCCCCCTCTCTCTCTCACCTACGACTAACCATCTCTCCATCCCTCTCACTCTATCTATAACCTTCCTTCCCTACTCCCACACTACCCTTAACCACACACACTCTCTCTCTAAACCCCTGACCCCCAAGCTCTCTCTATAAACCCATAACACCTAATTTCTCTCTTTAAACCACTGACGAACTCCCCATCTCTCTCTCTCTCTCTAAACTCTTAACCGTCTCTCTTTTTCTCAATCTCTCTCTCCCCTACTCCCACACTACCCTCCTCCCCTACTCCCACACTACCCTTAACCACTCTCTCTCTCTCTCTAAACCCCTGACCCCCAAGCTCTCTCTATAAACCCATAACACCTAATTTCTCTCTTTAAACCACTGACCAACTCCCCATCTCTCTCTCTCTCTCTAAACTCTTAACCGTCTCTCTTTTTCTCAATCTCTCTCTCTCTCTTCGTAACCCACAATCTCCCTCTTTCTAGATCTCTCTAAACCCCTAACCCCCAACCTCTCTCTCTCTCTCTCAACCCCTTCAATACTTCACACCCTCTCTCTCTCTCTCCCTCTCTCTCTCTCTCTCTCCTCGGGGCATCCAAAAATTAATAGTTGATATTAGTAAGCTTCTGCATTTTTTCATTCAAGACTTCACATTCTTTCACATATGATACTCTCCCTCTCTCTCACTCTAAACCCGTAAACCCAAATATCACTCTCCCTCAACCCTTAACAGGCATCCAAAATTTTGTAGTACATATTGGTAAGCTTTTGCATCTTTTCCTTCAAGACTTCACACTCTTTCACATCTGATGTACTCTCTCTATCTCCCTCAATGCCTAACCACCAGTATCTATCACTCTCTAAACCCCTAAGCCACAATCTCTCCCTCTCTCTAAATTCCTAACCCTCGATATCTCTCTCCCTCCCTCTCTCTAAATCCCTAACCCCCAATCCATGAGACCCTTTCACGTTTGATACTCTCTCTCCCTCTCTTTGTCTCTCTCTTCCAGGCATCCAAAATGTAATAGTAGATATTGGTTAGCTTTTGGACCTTTTCATTCAAGGCTTCACACTCTTTCGCATCCAATACTCTCCCTCCCTCTCACTCTAAACTCGTAAACCCCAATATCACTGTCCCCCAATCCCTAACAGGCATCCAAAAATTCATAGTAGATATTGGTCACCTTCCACATCTTTTCCTTCAAGACTTAACACTCTTTCACATCAATGTAATATCTCTATTTCCCTCAATGCCTAACCCCCAAACTCTCTTTCTCTCTAAACCCATAACCCACAATCTCTCTCTCTCTCTCTAAATTCTAACCCCAATATCTCTCTCCCTCCCTCTCTCTAAATCCCTAACCCCCAAACTCTCTTTCTCTCTAAACCCATAACCCACAATCTCTCTCTCTCTCTAAATTTCTAACCCCAATATCTCTCTCCCTCCCTCTCTCTAAATCCCTAACCCCCAATCTCTCTCTCTTTATTTTTCTCTCTCTAAACCCCTCACCCCCAATCCCTGAGACCATTTCACGTTTGATACTCTCTCTCTCTCTCTCTCTCTCTCTCTCTCTCTCTCTCTTCTGGGCATCCAAAACTTAATAGTAGATATTGGTCAGCTGCTGCATCTTTTCCTTCAAGAATTCACACTCTTTCACATCTGATACTCTCCCTCTCTCTCACTCTAAACCCGTAAACCCCAATATCGCTCTCCCCCAACCCCTAACATGCATCCAAAACTTCATAGTAGATATTGGTCAGCTTCTATATCTTTTCCTTCAAGACTTCACACTCTTTCACATTCGATGTAATATCTCTGTCTCCCTCAATGCCTAACCCCCGATCTCTCTCACTCTCTAAAACCCTAAGCGATAATCTCTCTCTCTCTCTCTCTCTCTCTCTCTCTCTCTCTGAATTCCTAACCCCTGATATCGCTCTCCCTCCCTCTCTCTAAATCCCTAACCCCAATCTCTCTCTTTATTTTTATCTCTCTAAACCCCTAACCCCCAATCCATGATACCCTTTCAGGTTTGATACTCTCTCTCTCTCTCTCTCTCTTTGTCTCTGTCTTCCGAGCATCCAAAACTTAATAGTAGATATTGGTTATCTTTTTCATCTTTTCCTTCAAGAATTCACACTCTTTCGCATCCGATACTCTCCCTCTCTCTCACTCTAAACCCGTAAACCCCAATATCGCTCTCCCCCAACCCCTAATAGGAATAAAAAACTTCATAGTATATATTGGTCATCTTCTGCATCTTTTCCTTTAAGACTTCACACTTTTTCACATCCAATGTAATATCTCTATATTCCTCAATGCCTAACCCCCATTCTCTCTCGCTATCTAAACCCCTAAGCCACAATCTCTCTCTCTCTCTCTCTAAATTTCTAACACTCAATATATCTCTCCCTCCCTCTCTATAAATCCCTAACCCCCAATATCACTCTTTATTGTTATCTCTCTAAACCCCTAACCCCCAATCCCTGAGACCCTTTCACTTTTGATACTCTCTCTCTCTCTCTCTCTCTCTCTCTCTCTCTCTCTTGTGGGAATCCAAAACTTAATAGTAGATATTGATTAGCTTTTGGATCTTTTCCTTCAAGACTTCACACTCTTTCGCATCCAATACTCATTCTAAACCTGTAAACCCCAATATCGCTCTCCCCCAACCCCTAATAGGCATCCAAAACTTCATAGTAGATATTGGTCAGCTTCTGCATCTTTTCCTTCAAGACTTGACATTCTTTCACATCGATTTAATATCTCTATCTAAACCTGTAAACCCCAATATCGCTCTCCCTCTCTCTCATTCTAAACCTATAAACCCCAATATCGCTCTCCCCCAACCCCTAATAGGCATCCAAAACTTCATAGTAGATATTGGTCAGCTTCTGCATCTTTTCCTTCAAGACTTGACATTCTTTCACATCGATTTAATATCTCTATCTCCCTTAATGCCTAACCCTAAGTCTCTCTTTCTCTCTAAACCCCTAAGCCACAATATCTCTCTCTCTCTCTCTCTCTCTCTCTCTAAATCCTTAACCCACAATCTCTCTCTTTCTTTTTCTCTCTTTAAACCCCTAACCCCCAATCCCTGAGACCATTTCACATTTGATACTCTCTATCTCTCTCTTTGTCTCTCCCTTCCGGGCATCCAAAACTTAATAGTAGATATTGGTTAGCTGCTACATCTTTTCCTTCAAGAATTCACACTTTTCCGCATCCAATACTCTTCCTCTCTCTCACTCTAAACCCGTAAACCACAATATCGCTCTCCCCCCAACCCCTAAAAGGAATCCAAAACTTCATAGTAGATATTGGTCAGCTTCAACATCTTTTCCTTCAATACTTCACACTCTTTCACATCCGATGTAATATCTCTATCTCCCACAATTCCTAACCCCCAGTCTCTCTCGGTCTCTAAACCCCTAAGCCACAATCTCTCTCTCTCTCTCTCTCTAAATTCCTAACCCCCGATATCTCTCTCCCTCCCTCTCTCTAAATCCCTAACCCCCAATCTCTCTCTTTCTTTTTCTCTCTCTAAACCCCTAACCCCCAATCCCCGAGACCCTTTCACGTTTGATACTCTCTCTCTCTCTCTCACACACACACACACACACACACTTTGTCTCTCTCTTCCGAGCATCCAAAACTTAATAGTAGATATCGGTTAGATTCTGCATGATTTCCTTCAAGAATTCACACTCTTTCGCATCTAATACTCTCCCTCTCTCTTACTCTAAACCCGTAAACCCCAATATCGCTCTCCCCCAACCCCTAACATGCATCCACAAATTCAAAGTAGATATTGGTCAGCTTCTGAATCTTTTCCTTCAAGACTTCACACTTTTTAACATCCGATGTAATATCTCTATCTTCCTCAATGCCTAACCCCCAGTCTCTCTCGCTATCTACACCCCTAAGCCACAATCTCTCTCTCTCTCTCTAAATTCATGACCCTCGATATCTCACTCCCTCCCTCTCTATAAATCCCTAACCCCCAATCTCACTCTTTCTTTTTCTCTCTTTAAACCCCTAACCCCCAACCCTGAGACCCTTTCACGTTTGATACTCTCTCTCTCTCTCTTTGTCTCTCTCTTCTGGGCATCCAAAAATTAATAATAGATATTGGTTAGCTTCTGCATCTTTTCCTTTAAGACTTCACACTCTTTCGCATCCGATACTCTCCCTCTCTCTCACTCTAAACCCATAAACCCCAATATCGCTCTCCCCCCAACCCCTAACATGAATCCAAAACTTCATAGTAGATATTGGTCAGCTTCAACATCTTTTCCTTCAAGACTTCACACTTTTTCACATCTAATATACTCTCTCTATCTCCCTCAACCCCTAACCCCCAGTCTCTCTCTTTCTCTCTCTCTAAACGCCTAAGCCACAATCTATCTCTCTCTCCCCCTAAACCCTTAACTCCCAATCTCTCTCTCTCTCTCTCTAAACCCCTAACCCTCATTCTCTCTCTCTAAGCCCCTAACACCCAATCTCTCTCTCTCTAAACCCTTGACCTCCAATGTATCTCTCTAAACCCATAACCCCCAATCTCTCTCTCTCTCTCTCTCTAAACCCATAACCTCCAATATATCTTTCTCTCTCCATAAATCCCTAATCTCCAATCTCTCTCTATCTCTCTCTAAACCCCCAACCTCCAATCTCTCTCTCTCTCTCTATGAATCCCTAACCTCCAATCTCTCTCTCTCTCTCTCTAAACTCCTAACCCTCTCTCTCTCTCTCCCTAACCCACAATATCCCTCTCTCTAGATCTCTCTAAACCCCTAACCCCAAACACCTCTCTCTCTCTCTCAACCCATTCAATACTTCACACCCCCCACTCTTTCTCTAAAACCCCTAACCCATAATCTCTTTCTCTCTCTCTCTCTAAATTCCTAACCCCCAATATCTCTCTCTCCCTCTATCTAAATCCCTAACCCCCAATCTCTCTCTAAACCCTAACCCCCATTCCCTAAGACCCATGAATGATATATGGGAACAATTCGAAATTTTTAGGCATAATGGATGGGTCTCAGGACCTTGAACATGGATGTGGGAGAAAATAAGGGTCTTATGACCTAAATGAATCATTTAAGGCTCATGATCCATGAACAGTTCCTTGAAGCAGTATAGAGGCCCTTTAGAGGGGATGCTGGCCTTCAATTAGTATATGGATTCCATTAGGAGGTTTTATGCACCAAGGATGGTAATTGAGGTCTTGAATATATGGTAAGAGGAGGAAATAAAGGGCCTATGGGATATGAGTGCCTATAATAGATTTTGTGTACTCGCGACGAATCTTGGGATCATTAGCATAATCAAGTGAGGAAAAAAAGGCTATATGACCTAAATTAAGCTTCTAGGGCTCATGGGACAAATGATGCCTTCAACCACTACACATGTGATGTAGAGAGGATCTTTAACCACCAATTGGGATACATATTCCATTAGGATATTTTATTCACCAAGGAAGTGTATCAAGGCCTTGACCATTGTCATATGGGAACCATTACAATGCTTTCTACACTAGTTGGTTCTACACTAGATGGTGTCCATATTATACTTTGTGTTAATTTTTCGATAATTGCATTCAAACATTATCTAGGATCCTACTAAGAGAATAACAAGCACATCATAACAATCATAAACACAAGAGACACAGAGTTTCCTCGAGGAAAACCAAGAAGGTGAAAAACCCCTCAACTTCCTCAGAGATAGAATAAGCCCCAATACAAAGATCACAATGATCAATCCCCAAAAGATAGATGACTCCAGCAGCTACTCCTCCTCCACTTGTGCGCACTCCTCTATCAACTAATGCGAGTTGGACGAGTGAGTGAATGAATAGAGTGAGACACACTCACTCTCTATTTATACACAACTTAACCTGCCTTTAATTCTAGCTGGATGTCTTCCTAAGGAAGCCTAATAACCCTACCACATGACTCATACAGGGCCAACCCCACACTAGTGGTCTAATAACCCATCAAATATAAGTTGCAACACTTGCAACACTTGAGAAACTTACAACACTTACAAATACAAATGACGACACTTCTGATTGGAGGAATAATACATCTCCATCATGAATATAATAAAGTACATGTGTAATACTTAGAAGAATATCTTCCGAAGTTACAAATACATCAATACTCCCTCTTAACTAGGAAGGTATTCTCTAGACACAGGTCATCAATACATATCGCCACAAGTCTTCAATTCTGGAGCTGGATCATCGTCACTGCTGATGTACTCGTCATCTCGATCACTGGGCTATCTCTCAATTCTTATCATTATAGGAAGTTCTATAGACCATCCCTTTTTCATGCTGGTTGTAGGCCTAGCCTCTTGTAGGTCTTCATCATCTCTGCGAGCTGGCCATCTTGTGGAATCCTCAGGACTGATTACGTGCATCAACAAAACCTCGAAAGAGCATCCCAGGAATTTTACGAGCACACAATTCAACCTATCGGATCTCTCTTTTACATGTGACCTTTACAAAACCTTAAAAGAGTGTCTTACCCAGCAAGAACTCTAAAGAGCATCCGAGGACTTTTACGTGCCTAGCACAACCTGTCCGGACCTCCAGGACTGATTACATGTAATCTCCACAAAACCTTAAAAGAGTGACTTTCCCAGCAAGAACTCTAAAGAGCATCTGAGGACTTTTACGTGCCTAGCACAAACTGTCCGGATCTCCAGGATGTATTACATGTGGTCCCCACAAAACCTTAAAAGAGTGTCTTTCCCAGCAAGAACTCTAAAGAGCATCCGAGGACTTTTACGTGCCTAGCACAACCTGTCCGTATCTCCAGGACGTATTACCGTGTGGTCTAGCAAAACCTTAAAAGAGTGTCTTGCTCAGCAAGAACTCTAAAGAGCATCCGAGGAATTTTACGTGCCTAGCAAAACCTATCTGGATCTCTAGGGCGTATTACATGCTACCCCTGCACAACCTGTCCACGACCACAGAGTACCATCCTGATACTCAAGATCAACCTGATCATCCTCGCATAAAGAATCATACTAATGCTCATGATCATACTGATCATCATCATACAGTACATCATCCTGATGCACATCATCATCGCGTGATCATCCTGATCATTGTCACAGCATCATCCTGATGCATATCATCATTGCATGATCATCATCATAGCATCGTCCTAATGCATATCATCACCGCATGATCATCGTGATCATCATCACAGCTCGTCCTGATGCATATCATCATCGCATGACCATCCTGATCATTTTCATGGCATCGTCCTGATGCATATCATCATCGCATGATCATCCTGATCATCATCACAGCATTGTCCTGATGCATATCATCATCACATGATCATCCTGATCATCATCATGTAGAACATTATCTGGAGCATCGTCCTGATGCTCATCACACAGCACTTACATCCACAACCATGGGAAGGATCCTCCTACCACCATGCTTGGAATGGCTCCTGCAAATGTGTCCCATCACGTCTTCCTCGAAGTATCTTCTATTTGAAGAACACCAAGCCTCTCTCTAAAGTACTCGAACTTCACTCTGGCTAGTGGTTTGGTCAACACATCTGCAATCTGCCCATCTGTCGCAACATACTGGAGCTTCACTGCTCCTCACTACACCATATCCCTAATATAGTGATATTTGATCTCGATGTGCTTTGACCTGTCATGGAACACCGAGTTCTCTGACAACTTCACACAACTCTGGTTGTCACAATAGATACAGTTAGCATCCAACTGGAGATCAAATAAATCAGATAGTAGCTTCCTTAGCCATACTGCCTCACAACTAACCGAACAAGCTGCAACATACTCTACTTCGGCTGTACTCAGTGCTACGCATGATTGCTTCCTTCTAAACCAAGAGATCACACCTAATCCCATATTGAAGTAGCACCCCGAAGTGCTCTTCCTATCTGCAGCACTGCCTGCCCAATCTGAATCAACATAACCCTCCAGGTTAAAATTTTGATTCGCATCATACTTGAGCCCATAATCAATTGTACCCTTCAGGTACCTCAGAATATGCTTTACAGCAATCAGATGAACATGTCTAGGATCTGTTAGAAACTGGATCAAGGTTTTCACCGCAAAGCAAATATCTGGTCTTGTGTTCGTCAGGTACATCAAGGACCCATCATCTGACGATTTATTGTGACATCAACCGACTCTGATGAAGCATCACTCAATAGCTTCGGGTTCGATGCCATAGGTGTGGCCATGGCCTTGCAGTCCATCATCCCGAACCGCTTCAGGATCTCTACCGCATACTTCCCTTGTCCAAGGAAGATTCCATCTGCACTCTGCCACACCTCCATACCTAGAAAGTAATGCATAATGCCCAAGTCCTTCATCTCGAACTCGACAGCAAGCTTCGTCTTCGTGTCGGCAATCAATCTATATTCTCCTGTCACAAACAGGTCATCCACATATAATAGAAGTATCACTGGATTGCCCTCCTCAACCTTGTAGTAAAGGTTGGAGTCTGCTTTACTCTTGGTAAATCCCAAACTGGACAGGAAGCTGTCTATCCTGTTGTATCATGTCATAGGTGCTTTCTTTAAGCCATACAAGGATTTCTTCAATCTCCACACATATGACTCCCTGTCATGTGTCTCAAAACCGAGTGGCTACTCCACATACACCTCTTCGACTACACCATTCAAGAAAGATGTCTTGAAATCCATCTGGTGTATCTTCCACTTCATCACTGTAGCCAAAGAAAGTACTATTCTGATGGAAGTGTATCTAGCTACAGGTGCAAAATTTTCTTCATAATCTATCCCCTCTTTCTGAGAGAAGCCACGAGCCACAAACCTTGCCTTATATTTCTCTATGATGCCATCTGCAGCATGCTTGATATTATAGATCCAATTGGAAGTCACAACAGACTTCCCTTCTGGTCTTGGGACCACATCCCAAACATCATTCTTCGTGATCGACTGGTATTCCTCGACCATGGCATCCTTCCATTCTTTCTTTTCCGCTGCTTCTTCATAACTGGAAAGTTCTTTGTTCATAATGTCAGAGAGCAAGGAAACATAGCTGGTGTGTGATCTTGTCCTTTTCCTTTCTCTGTGTTCCTCCTATGGAATATCATACCTTTCTGCATCTTGGATGAGCTCTCTAGCCCATGCAGGTTTCCTCTTGTGAGAGTTCTTCTCACGGGGTGGATTTACAGGTTCTTGTGGATCTTCTATTTCTCGATCCACTTCTGGTATTGCTTCATTCATGGTGATGTCTTGTGTTCTGGGTATCCTTGGTTCTTCATAGTCTTCAATAGGTGTCTTCCTTGATTTGATGTATGTTGATTTTTCATCAAAGGTCACATCCCTGCTGATGTCAATCTTCTTGAACCCCGGAAAGTAAATTATGTATGCCTTCAAGCTTTCAATGTACCCCACAAATATACCCTTCTTTCCTGAAGGATCTAACTTTGTCCTCTTTTCTTTTGGAACATGTGTATATACTGGACAACCAAATATTCAGAGATGGCTAACTTCTGGTTTCTTACCAAAGAAAACTTATTTTAGTGTCTTGTTGTCAAGTATCTTGTGTGGTGTTCTGTTTTGTACATATACAGCTGTCCTTGTTGCTTCTGCCCATAGGTGCATGGGTAGATCTTGGTCATGCAGCATTGCTCGTGCTGCTTCCATGATTGTTCTATTCTTCCTTTCTGCAACTCCATTTTGTTGTGGATTGTAAGGAATGGTCAACTCCCTCTTAATCCCTGAATCATTGCATAACTTCTTGAAGTCCCCTGAAGTGAATTCTCCGCCATTGTCGGATCTAAAGATATTGATCTTCTTATCAGTTTGATTTTCTATCAAGGCTTTGAATTCCTTGAACTTATCAAACACTTCATCTTTGTTCTTCAAGAAATAAACTCAATTCTTCCTAGAGAAATCATCAATGAAAGAAACATAATATACATACCCACTCAAAGAACTGGATGACATTGGTCCACATACATCGGAGTGGACAATCTCCAAGATTCTTTTTGCTTTGCTTTCACTGCTTGGAAATGTCTTCTTTGTGTTCTTTCCTTTTGCGCATCCTTTGCAAACACCTTCATGATTTGACTGGATTTGAGGAATACCTTCCACTACTTTGCTTGCAATTGGTAGTGCCCTATAGTGTACATGAGCAAGCCTTCTATGCCAAAGTTCACTTGGTTCCATGGATTCATGTATCATGGCATGTTCAGGTTGTCCCCTCAATTTGTACAATCCTCCCTCTTGCTCTCCAATCACTACTGCATCATCTATGGTCTTACCTTTTGTCCACATAAGTACTTGGCCATCCACAAATGCAACTCTCATCACTTTTGCATCCAAAGATGATATGGAGAGAACATTCTTATTGAGTCCAGGTACATATAGAACATCTTGCATCTTTATAGACTTCCCAGAGTATAACTTGTAGGAGGATTCACCACTTCCTTTTATGGTGTATTGATAGTCATCCCCAAGTTTCACCTTATGAGGTGACTCATGTTTAGATAGGTCCATAAGAGATTCTTTGAATCCCGTCATATGTTTAGAATCCCCACTATCAATAAGCCAATCATTACACCCATGTGTAACAGTACCCGTGAGAGCAGAGATTAGAACATATTCATCGTCACTTGAAGAGTCTTCACTTTCTACCTTAGTCTTCTTTCTGGGAGGTTCATCATCCTCAACAGCATGATCATTATATCTCTTCTTGTTGTTCTTCTTCTTGTTGTGGTTGGAGCCCTTTTTGTTCTTGGGACAATCTGCAGCAAAGTGTCCCTTCTCATTACATGTGAAGCATCTCAGATCTTTCTTATCTCTTTGATGGTGGTGAAAAGATTTCTTGTGATGAGATTGCTCCCTCTTGGGCTTACTTCTCTTGGTGTGATCTTGGTCTTCACTTCCCATATTTTCTTCTCGAACTACAAGCCTAGCTTCTTCTTGTGAACATTCCTGCCATAGTCTATTGAAGGAGATCAACTTCTTTCTTGCACAAATACCTTGGATGAAGGATTCACATGACCTAGGTAGGCCATTTAATGTGGTCATGACAATTTCTCCATTCTCCACTACTTCATCCATAGCTTCAAGTTGTTCTTTGATTTGAGAGACCTTAGTAAAGTAGGATTGGATGGTATCTCCATTTTGGAACTTAACCCCTTTCAATTAATTCTGCAGAGTCATCTTCTGATTTATATTCTTTCCTTCAAACAACTTGGTCAAGCAGTCAAACATCTCCGTATGTGTCTTTAGAGAAGACACATGGGATATGAGATGGTCTTTTATAGAATCAACAATGATTCTCTTGGCTTTGACCAAGTTCATCTTGTGTAAGGCCTTAGCCTCATCTTCTTCTGGAACTGGAACCTCTTCTTTTATGTAGGTGTCCAAATCATTCTCTTCTAGGATTAACCCAATCCTATACTTCCATGCTCGGAAGTTGTTAGCTCCTTCAAGATTATCCTCAAGCTTGGTGTGGTGAGACATCTTAATGAGAAACTCAAATGGAAATAAAAGATTTAGGTCTTACCACTTGATTTGCTAAAAACTGGATCCGGAGCTAGATTAGGGTTTGTCAAAGAAACCCTAAAAATTCAAACTTTGAATTCCGAACTTCTGAATGGATGGAAAGATGCACCTTGCTGAGCTGATCAAGTTGGTATACTTCAATTTTGAAATATGCAAAATTTGACCCCTCAAAATTGCCTTTGAAACTTTTGGATCTTCTAGTCAAAATCCTGAATTAGGGTTTGATAATGCCCGGGGTTCTACCCAGCCAAAAAGTTCGATCTTGTGCTCTAAACTTCGATTTTTCTAAGGAGCATCCAGCCGTGGTCATAGATTCTAAAAATTTCAACTTTTGCAGAAACCCTAATTTTTCACCTTTCCGATCAAAATCCTGAACAACGGGGTTTGATGATGCCCGAGGTTCTCCCCAACCAAAAAATTCGATCTTGGTCTCTAAAGTTCAATTTTCTTGAGGAGCATCCAGCCATGGTCTCGGATTCCAAAAATTCCAACTTTCTCAGAAACCTTATTTTCCCGCAACAGTGACGGGCCAAAAACTGAAAGTGCTCAGAATTGAATTATGTCTCGACAAAAAGATGTGCCCTTGCAAGGAGAGACAACCTAGTCTCCTGCCTTTGATGATCTGAGGATAGAAACCCAAATATTAAGAAGCCCTAGCTTCCGCAGCTGCACAGTGTCTTCTTCTTAGCACGGCTCTGATACCATGTTAATTTTTTGATAATTGCATTCAAACATTATCTAGGATCCTAGTAAGAGAATAACAAGCACAACATAAAAATCATAAACACAAGAGACACAGAGTTTCCTCGGGGAAAACGAAGAAGGTGAAAAACCCCGCAACTTCCTCATAGATAGAATAAGCCCCAATACAAAGATCACAATGATCAATCCCCAAAAGATAGATGACTCCAGCAACTACTCCTCCTCCACTTGTGTGCACTCCTCTCTCAACTAATGTGAGTTGGATGAGTGAGTGAATGAATAGAATGAGACACACTCACTCTCTATTTATACACAACTTAGCCTGCCTTTAATTCTAGTTGGGCCGACTTCCTAAGGAAGCCTAATAACCCTACCACATGACTCATACAGGGTCGACCCCACACTGGTGGTCTAATAACCCATCAAATATAAGTTGTGACACTTGCAACACTTGCAACACTTGCAACACTTACAAATACAATTGACGACACTTCTGATTGGAGGAATAATACATCTCCATCATGAATATAATAAAGTACATGTGTAATACTTAGAAGAATATCTTCTGAAGTTACAAATACATCAACACTTTGGGGTAAAGATTCCATTTATAGGGTTTGTGTGGTGTTTTTGGATCATATGTATGGTCCATAAACCATAAAAAAAAATATTTTTTAGTCCCTAATACATTAGTTTTTATCCATGTACCATGGGTAGTGTATCAAGAACCATCTACCATGGGAAACCTCCTAAAGGCTCACATATAACCATGAATAAGGCCTTGAGACCCATCCCTGGTGAACACAAACTCCTAATTGTGTATGTACCCCCACTTGGTAGTTAAATTTCCCCTTTAAAGTATGTTTGTAATGGCTCAATAATTTCTTTTGTCCCATCAACTATGAAACCTTCACTTATGTCATATGGCTCTTCTTTCCCCATTTGACCATGTTTGAGAGCCCAATATCCTCCCCTAGTATGAAAAAACTCCTATAAGTGCCCACATCCCACTTGTATATCAAAGATACTTCATCCCATCTATTTTATCTAAAAATTTCTAATCATCCCCATATCTCATGCAAAGGCCAAAGTTTATGATCCCTAGAAGAATAATCTTGATCATAATGACATTTTTTTTCTTCATCGACCATGGTCAAAACCTTAGAATCCACGTTAAGTATATAAAATATTTTAAAGATACAAATATCCCACCAAGAGGCCAATGATATTGGTTTGTATGATGCTTTGAGGTGTATTTCAGGGACCAAGACCCTAGAAGCTTCATTTCGGGACAAAGTCCCAAAACCCATCTCTTGTGTGCAAAAGCTCCTAATAGTACCCATATTTGACTCAAGGACAAAGGTACTTTCTAGAGGTGTTTTGTGGTGGTTTAAGGAATATTTCTTGTCCTTAATACCTCCATGATTAATTTATGGATGAAGGACCTTATTTCCCCCCCCCCCCCCATCATGTTCAGGTCCCATAAACCGAATCCTACTTCATAAAAACTCCTAATGACACCCCTATACCACTTGTATGTAAAAAATTCATTTTAGATGCCTTATGTTGTAGTTCAAGGCCTTAATCATGGCCTTTTAGTATAAGGATCTTCATTTAGGATCTAATTCCCCAAATTTATCTCCCAACCATGGTTAAGGCCTTAAGATCCATCTCCAATGCACAAAATATTTAATAACACCCATATCTCATTTAAAGGACAACGATGCCCTATAAAATACATGCTATATCCAGTTTATGGAATTATTTATGGCCCTTTATCCTTAAAGGTTTCAAGAAGGTGTCAAGGGGCATATTTTCCTTAACCATGATGAATGCCTTAAGACACCCATACCTATTGTGCAAGACTTCACAATGGTACCCATATTCCACCTAGAGATCAAATATCACCTATAAAGGGCCTATGTTATAGTTTTAGGTCATTTTCATGGTCAAGGAGCCTGCTGATGACCAAAAAATATCAGCATCGATAGTAGGGATTATACCTGGTAAATAATCCCAATTAGACTACTCATGTGTTTGGTCTGGGGAATACATCCAGTTAACGGTCTGGCTACCGTAAGGGTGATTAATTTGTGTTTTGTTTTACCGGTTGCGGCCCGACCCACCGTTTATGTCATTTTAGTTTTAAAGGTATCCAGATGCGATTGCTTCCTAACTAAATGCATATAATTGATAGGTAGAAACCACACTAGCGATGCGCAGGTTCTTACCTCCCGTCTTACCGCTCCTACCTATCAATTATCTACTCCTATTTTAAATTAATCTAACCTATACCTATAGGGAGCGAATTTGAATTAAGAGTAATAAGTTGAAATATTCGGGTAAATCAAACATATAGAATTAATTAGATAAACATTCACATTTACAGCAGAAATTATCAAAGATAGCTTTGATTTCAATTAAACAATTTATTACTCTGTTACACATAAACATTTGAATGAAATAAAGAAACATTCATCATCATTGAAATAGTTCGATAGAATCAAAAAGATCTCACAGCATGATATAAGCAGAAAAATAAATAATTATGTTCCAGCAATCACACGTTTCAGGCAAACATCAGTGCAAGCTTTTCCCCAGCGAACCAATCTTTTCTCATTAGCAAAGAAATAGTTCTTTCACAAAATTCCTCCAGCATATAATTCACCAAAAAGAATTCCTTTCTTAGTATTCTCCATCCTCTATTTATATTACAAAATATTTGTCCTCATAGGGTTGTTCGTTTCACCTGACCTAACCCTTGGACTTCCAAAATTCGTCCTCTAGTGTTTGTACAAAGAATATTACAATAAATTAAAAAATATTAATTTCCAGCTGGCCTCTCTAGATTAGAGATGTAATTGGTCCACATGTTAGTCTCTTAAAAACTAATGTTACATTGTGTGGGTTCTAAATATTTCAAAGTTATCTCATGATAGGATAGCTCAGTTTCCACACTTTTCACTCCTTCTGTTGCTGCTTTGTAGCTATCCTCCAGAAAGTAAGCATTTATGGATGCTTTCCCAATGTATTGATGGATATCTTCTTCTGTCAACACGTCCAATTTTCTAATTTAGTCCAGGTCATCCCTCAACACATTTTGCAACTCCATCAAACGTTGATCTTTGGTAGGCAACTCATCCATATTCGGGGGCAGAGCGAGCTGACACTTTTCATGAATCTGATGAATCTTCTGGTAGAACCCTGCACATTTATCGATAGATTTAGGGAATTCATTATTTATCCTCCTGCCATCTTTTCTGCAAAACTCAAGAAGATCCATGTCTAAATTAGAGTCTGCAATTGTCTTTTGGGGCAAGTGATCACGAAACTCTGATTTTCCTTCTCTCCACGTCATTTGCCTCTTAATATTATTTGTAGTGCTCAATAATCTTTGTCTGATACTCAACAATTCTGCAAAAATCTTGTTCATCCTTGCTATCATTATTTTCATCTTGTAGATCTCTTCAGTGAGCAATTCTTGCGAGTGACATATTTTCTCTTGAATTTTGCATGCCTGTTCATCAAAAGGAGTCATGTCTTGCTTCTTATTGTTCGCCAGCTCCACCTATTCTGTTAGAGACTACCTTTCTTTAAGCAGTTCTTCCATCTGAGCTTTCAACTCTTCGGCCTGTTGATTTACTTTCGACTCTCTTGTTTGTAATTCACTGATGCGAGCTTCGAAGTTGCTCCTTTCACCTTCCATAATCATTAACTGTACAGTCAATGCCTCCTTCTCCGAGTCCAAATTATGACATTCATTCAATAATTTGTCCTTCTCATATATTATGGCATCATGTTTTCTTTTCATTTCTATTCCCTCCCCTCGCGCCCTTACCAAGTTATCTTTTAACTTCAACATTTTTTCTTTATTGCGCTTAATGTCATTCAACAACTTGTCAACATTATCTACACTTTTCTGTGCAGCTACTATGCTTATGGACGCTATGAAATTAGGTTCTTTATGAGTACCCTCCATGATAGTGTTCTCATGGATAATGACTATATCAGGCTTAGAGCCCATCTTTAATCTCTTCTTGGACCTCCTCATGATGGTTTTCCTACTTGAATAAAAAATTATTGTGTCCAATTTGGCCATTGTATGTTGTTTTGATGGGGTGAAAGGTGTGAGCCCGAGCTCTATGAATGGGAGATGTCTTCCAGTAAGTGTGACTCTCGATACCCCTGGTGAATCTATATCCATGTATTGTATACTTGGGCCTTCTTCTTGGGTTCCTTGAATATCCACAGCTTCCTTGGACTTAGCTTCTTCTTCCCTTTTCTTTTGTTGTTTAGTTGCTTCCTTTTCTTCTCTTTCTCTTCTTTCCTCTTCCGCTTGTCTTTTATCTTCTTCTTACTTTTTCAACCTCTCGGCCTCCTTTAGCAACTTCTCGGCCTCTTCTCTCTGCTTCCTCCTTTAGCTTTCGTTTTGCTTCTGCCACTTGTATCTTTACAACTTCTTCTCTTTGCTTTTGTTGTCGTTTTGTTTCTGCTGCAGTAGTGTTGGCATGACTGGGGCCAGTGGTGCTTTTTCGAACAAAACGTTTGTTAAGCTCCATCATGTTACTTGCTCTTCTGTACATCTCTTCATCCTTGCTGAAGTGATCTGTATATTCATAATTTATTCTGATTGACGCACAATGATCAATGAATTTCTTGTGGCTGTCATTTCTTGTGAAACTCTTCTCCCCAAAATGAAATGCTTCCAAAACTTTTATGAAAGCTTCGGAACCTTTAACCTTGGTAAATTTGTAGACCCCGATACAAAAGGGTAATAGTGGGAAGGAGGCCTTCTTATGATCATGTAGAAAACTGCCAATCCCATTAATGAAAACCTGCCTCACGACCTCTTTGTGGACTACAAAGTCGGTTGCATATTTGGGCATTAGGGATGGAGCTCTGGAACCTCCATACATTCTGATATAGGTTCATTCTTACGAAAAGTAATAATCCCCGTACTCGTTTATGACTGCCATTGCCTTTTCAAATAGGCAGTTTGGTTCCTCATTAAAAATCAACCACTAAAGAGGGATGATAAACTCTTCACAGATGAGTTTGTATTGGCTTGCATATCTATGGGCCCACATGATCTGGTAGGCCACATAGATAGGAGACTCAACCTGATTCCATATACATCCCAGCTTAGGGAATGGGTGCCTAAACAGTATGCAGTCCATGAGATATGAGGACATGTAGAATTATGCTTTCTTCTGGGTTAATCCTCCCTGTGCTACTGCTATTGTTGATGCTAGGCTATCTGAGATGATTTCTGACCAGTTAAACACAGTTTCGTGGAATTCTATGTGATAAATAAGGGGTACCTAATTTAGTTTGTAGATGCTTCCATTTTCTCTCCCGAAAATTCTGCTTAGCATCAAAGCTATAATTCTAAATGGTGTTCTTAAGCTCTGACTATCATACTCCTCACTAGTTTTCTTCCTTAGTTGTTTCCCTGAGACCACCATTTTTTTAGCATACTTGAAGTGGTCCATGTTTATACCCTTGATCCAGTCTTCGCTCATCATGACCTTGGGTGGTGTCATTTTGTATGTTGTTGTTATGTGACCTGGATGGAAAGATGCAAATCCTTCCCCTTTCGTGTTTGATATGATCCTTGCGCTAACATCCATGTAAAGCAGGATCCATCCAATGACTTCTGAGCAAGGAAAAAGTTATGTTCGTGTGGCCGCTTTGGTGATTCCCGATTTCTTAATGTTTTGGTACAAAATTTCCCTCTTTCCTCACATTTTTATGTAGATTGTTGTACGGGGTGACCTTTGGTCTCTGTTAATAGGGCCCCATTTTTTTTAGTTCTACTTCCTCATAGTCCGTCTTGCGGGGGGGGTGTTGGAATATTCTCACCATCATCATTTGTATTTACATGCATTCTGCATGCATGCATGCATCCAGTCATCAGTATGGTAGTCTCCCAACACCTAGTCCCATTTTTTGAGCCCCCTGGAGCTTGTTTTTAGCCATCAGTAGCCCTCCTACCTACCTAGTGCGCATTGTTTTCATCATCTGGATACTAATGCGCCCTACTACACACTTCTAGGATTCCATCAGTCAGTTCATGCATTGATTGCTAAGTTAACTGAATGTAGCTTCCAGTTGTTTGTATCTAAGTGCCACTTGACTACTGACAGTCTGTCATGTGCCCTTGGAGTCTCCTTCCCTTAATTAGTGCTCACATGCATCAGTTAGACTCACATTTGACTGACCTTTGACTATCGGTGGCCACTACCACTGATTGGGTGATGTCTCCAATGCAGTCCAAGCCACACCTTGAGGAGAATTCGAATCACCTTTGGGTTAATCGAATTCATTCTACTGTACTCTCATATTTTTTCCAGCTTACAGTTGATGAATGACATTACAACATTTTTCCACATTCTTTGAGTTTCATGTGTGAATATTGATTCTATTCTATCTCTTCTTCTCTGCAATTCTTGAGTGAAATTGTGGGGTTTGTTCAAGCTAAATTGATCTTCACCTGCAGAATTTCACATGCTTCCCCAAACACTATTAGGTGGTTTGTTGATTCTGCAAAAGACTCCCTAGCTCCTAAACAACAAAAAGGAATATCTTCAATTCCTTGCTCTTGTGATCAAATCTATATTGGTGAAGCAGGTCGCTCACTACATGTATGCATTAAATAACACACATTCGACATAGCTCATAACTTTATAGCCAAGTCATCCCTCGCAGGACACTCTCACAATACCACTCACCACATTTTTATGTAGAAGGAAAAATTAATAACTAAAGAAGAACACTGCATCAATAGA
The DNA here is from genome assembly GCA_027924585.1 of Larix kaempferi. Lineage (NCBI taxonomy): Eukaryota > Viridiplantae > Streptophyta > Pinopsida > Pinales > Pinaceae > Larix > Larix kaempferi. The sequence goes on along the minus strand of BSBM01000672.1, from coordinate 10,748,186 downwards.
AAAATAAGGGAATCCCTAGAGACTGAAAAAAGCAACAATACACTAAACATGGACGAAGGTTGGAAGTTGAGTAACACATAAAATCCCATCATCAATAAACTCACAGCCAAAGACTCTGCAATTTAAATTCTAGTGAAAGGCAAAAAATCAAGCTTAAAAAAGGTGAGCAAACCTCACTCTTCGTCATATTAGCCTACCTTCTAATATGTATACACATTGCTTCATTATTCATCCTCATCCCGATCTTGGTATTGAGATCTCATGCCCTGATGATGGACTCGCCTTGAAGAAGTCTGAAACGTTGGCTTTATAAATATTTACACATGTTTTATGGTTGTTCTTATGCATTCACCTGTGAACATGGATTCTATAACATGTAAGGATTCAAAGAAATGATTTTATTGATATTACAAAGAAAAAGTACATAGTAGCACCTTAGTACAATTTAGAAGACATGGGGCCTCTACAGTTATCCAAGGGAAGGTCTATGCATTTCCTTTGTGACCTCTCAATCTCTAGCCAACCATCGTTAAGTATATCTAATCAATGGTGAAGTAGAAAGTAGGTAATGGTCTCCTTCTAGTTCTTGGAGAATTTCAGTAGAGTACCAATGTGAGTATGATATGGAAATTGTGTGTGGAATGGTGACACTGATGGATTTTTTATAGGCACAAGAGTGGTCAAGATAACTATCTAGATACAATATGAGCATTCTCTATCTCCTTAATTGCTTGCGGATAAATTAGGGTTTTGGTAGCTAGATCCATAACTAATTTTGGACCACATCAAGCTATGTGTCCACTTTTGACCCCTACTTCATTAGGGAAGTGGGAGATAATAAAATTCATCTCAAATTTCAAGTTTTGGGACCAGTTTGTGTCTTATTAGGAAACATTTGTGACCTAGGTCACTCTTTTTGAGGGAAAGGCGATAACCCCTTTCCAAATGGTCAACTGCATGGTTTGAATTTCAATTTTTGGGAGTTTTATCACTTCCTCAAGCCATATGGATGGAATGATGTGGGAAAATGGTGCTTATGATGTTGATTAATGATGTATAATGGTGACAAAGCTGATGACATGGAAGGTGAGAAAATTTTGGTTGTTAATAATATATGGTTTTATGGATTGATCCACAACCATACATAGAAAAATATAGCCTTCAAACTTTCCTTAAAATGGTTTCCACAACCATTTACACTTTAAATCATATAAGCCTCTTCTTTACTAAGTGGGGCATATGCCAACCTAATATGTGAGTGATTTCCAATTGTTTAATGAAAAAGACTAGCCCAAACTGAATAATTAACAAGCACACAAACTCAAATCAGAGAAGTCTCGAGTATTCCATTCTTAATTATTAAGAATATACTCACAAATTAGATTTTGACTCCTTAATTTAATGCCATGCATTACTTGTGAACATACATTCACAGTTAAAAGTGACATACTTGAAGATAACTCACATTAAATTCCATCTATAGTAGATAATTAAATAGTCAAAATTAACTTAATGAATTCAATCATAACATCAATTGTATCTCGACCATACACTTTGTACACATGACCAATGCACACATACTAAGTCATTTGATCATATCTCATATTAAGTCATGATTATTTTAGTTTGTGTGATTTCAGCTAGTAAAGATAGTTGTTTAATACATACCATGTCTATAATGATGCATCAACCATATAAGAAACCACACATATACTCCACATATAACCTTCACCCTTCCAAACCATTCACAAACTTGAGTTTAACCCCAATTACTCAAGAATTTCCTTTTGGAACATCTCTCCAACAATTGTCTCAACCCAAGTACAAATAATGTAAGGAAGTATTCCTTCTTCCATCAAGTTCCTAAATGATTTGATCTAATGGTCACAAAATAATAGAACCTGCAACCAACATGCATTCAATTCAACATACACACTAGTTTAGCATGCATGCAAAATAAAAAAATCACATTAATAGATCAACCTACAAACAAGCATGTAGGATCATTAGGCCCTAGTGTTGTGACTCACTCTAATACAATATGTAAGGTACCATCTTACCAACTTAACAAAACATAAATAAATAAAGGTCCCATTTGGAATTAAGACTCATTTTTTTTAATTAACTATGATCAAACACATCTCACATATCCAATTATAAAATAGAGGTGTGAAGAAAAATATAATACCATGAAGCCTAGTATGTCAAAAGAATTACGCAATCCATCAATTCCACATCAAGAAATTAACATAAGAAATAATGGACAAACGTAAGGAATAAATCCCTTCATGCTTGGAACGAATTACCCTTAAATATTTTTATATTGTATGCAACCAAGCATACAAGAAGCAAGCATGGAAACAATCTCCGTATTAACATAATATTGTTGTTTATAATCATACTTAAAAAATACACAAATTTCTAAATCAAAAGCAAAAGGGTAAATGTGAGAGCTTCGGCCATTAAGGCCTTTATCAAACACTTTACATGCATGACAGCTATGACCATTGAGACATTTTATGAAATACTTTGCATGCATGAGAGCTATAGCCATTGAGGCCTTTAATCAAACACTTTGCATGCATGAAAGATATAGCCATTGAAGCATTTAATCAAACACTTTGCATTTATGAAAGCTATGGCTATTAATGCATTTAATCAAAGACTTTGCATGTATGAAAGCTACATCTGTTGAGGTATTTATTCAAACAATTTGCATGCATGAAAGCTACATCCAATGAGAAATTTACTCAAACACTTTGATGGCAAACTAGCATAGGTCTCAAGCAATTAAAACAAACACTTTGCAGATATTAAATCTACAACCTTGTCTATTTCCATAATTCAGTAAGGGTTTTGGTAATGACTTGCAAGATTGCGAAGTCATACCCTAGGAAAATCCCTACAGGATGCCTAGGGAAATTTGGAAAACCATCCCGAAAACATAATCTAATTCTGAAAAAAAAAATATTGAACTCAAATTGGGGGTTCTAGGTTCATATGGTATGCATACCCCTTGAAGTTTCTCTAAAACACAACAAAATGGTTTTAAAAATCGATTTTCTAAAACCCAACATAATTAACACCTCTAAATTTTGTTTGCACAATTTGCCAAACACATTGCATGTAAGGTATCCATTAAAACCACAAGTAACAATACCATCTAGAACTCCACAATTATCTATCTAAGATTTTCAAATTGCACTAGTAATGATAATACATACTATGGATGGAATTCCTTTCATAAGTAGAAATTAAAAACAAGAAATAACAATTTTGATCAACCTTATTGCATGCTCTCAATGAATACTTTTGCTTCATTCAAAGAGAAATCTGTAGAATGAGGCAAAGAATAGAATAAGGAAGAAAAAGGAATTTTATCTCTAGTAGGAGATTCTTTCATTTTAATCCCCACATAAAAAAATTATTTCCACGGATTCCATACAAATTGTTTGGTTACCTAAACTGTTAGATAAGATGAAATGTACCAAATACTCCATAATTAACCACAAATTTATAATGTTTTAGCTAGCAACTCAGAGTAATTATTAACTAAATAAGTAATTATTTCAAATAGATAAATAACACAATGCATCAAATTTAAGAAACTGAAAATTATACATGAAACTTAGTTGATTTTCTCACTCTCTAACAACTCCACTTTCCATATCCAAAGACCAACTAATTTTCCAATGAACCTTATCCAGAGAGAAATTCTATGTCTAAAACCCCCAAGCTATATGATCTCACAACAATACTCAATGCAACAATAGAGAGATCATAGGCAATATTAGGAAGATAATTTTATCTTCCTCTCAACAACACTTAAGTCTAAATCAACCAACTAAGCTAACCCATATATGTAGTTCAAAAATCATACAACCATTTCAGCCACATCTTTAGCTCTCCTCTTCCCCCTCATACCATGAGGGTCCTTATGTATTTATAGATTTCATAGGGGTGACACTTCATCTTCTCATGCAAATTATGATTTTTTTTAAATTGAAGTATTTTGAATTATTCACCACCCTCCACTAAGGTGGCAATTCCACTTTTTTTTAGTTAATTAACTAATTATCCCAATATTCACTACCCCCACGTGTCATTTTTAGGTAATGTCACATTATTCATTATTCATATATAAATATTTCACATTTTTTATTATAATAATATTAAAGTTAAAAGCCCCTCAAAAGTGAGTAAATTTGGGAGTTAAATTAATTCATGGTTTAACCTAGGTGGGCTTACTTAGTTGATTTATTCCCTTGAGTGGTGTTTTTTCTCCAATATAATAGGGGTTATGCACCCTATTGTACAATTCTCTATACTTATTAGGACTTTAGGCCCCACGAGGGTTTCACTCAGTGAACTTGTTACATAGCATCATTTATAGTATATTAAATAATATCCCTAATTTCACTAAATATTGGAAAATGCCTCCTAAAATTGTATTGTTGAACCCCCCTCCCAATATACCTTTCCAATTAAGAAAACCCCTAGTTTCACCAGATTTTGTAGATATCCATTTTTATCATCTCATTTTTAATACCCCCTTTATATTATATTATCAAGTTGTAACAAATAGGAGTTGTAACGCGTCTTAGTATAAACAAACAAGATGCTAAATAACATAATAGTATAATGTTGATAATGATCCCACCGGTATTGTAGGGGCGATTGATCAATTTGTAGCATTGGATAGTGGAATACCCATCGAAATAGTAATGGGGTAGGAAAAATGCGTAAAAGGAAACCTATTCAAGATATCAATGTAACAAATAATGTAAAAGATTGATAGTCAAATAGTCTGTGCAATGCTTAGGAAAGATGAGAACTGTAGATGTTTCACACCACAACCTGCCAATATACTGATTTCATATCATGTAAATACAAGTATAGCCATAAAGAGCTCATGTTTTCTATAAGCTTAATAAATTAAACTCCATAAAAATGCAAAATTGAAACCCTTTCGTGGATGTACTTCCCTACCTTCCTATCAAAACAAACATCATTGATGTTTGAATCCAAATGAACATAGAAAAATTCCTCTTACTTTCCAATAACACCATATGATCATATGCATAGCTTGGATTTGGGTCATTCACAAGATGCAGTGAATTGCCTCCACTTCCTCTACATTTATTCTTGCAATCAAGGGAATTAACAACATTTAGTTACTTGTTATTGGGTTATATCTAGTTTTTTTTTGTCTTTACTGGAGAGAGAAAAATCTCCATTGTTAAGTTTCAAGCATGCAATACTTATAAAGATATACAGATGGTGAAACTTATATGATACCATTTCATCATAACGATAACACATAGCGTATGTAAATAAGGATTTAGATTTTCACCTATGTTCATGTTAGTTTCAATACAATATTAAGATGGATGCCTTGCATGTAAGAATTAAAATAGAATTATGAATGTGCCAAATATAACTCAATCTAACAACTATTCCTAACTGGCAATATAAAAATGTTAAAGAAGAATACAAAAAGTCGAAAGAAATAATTAGTCAAGAAAGATTGATCTAACTTTTCTTGGTTCTAGTCAGCCAAGAAAGATTTATCTCACTTTTCTTGGTTGTCGTGGAGCAATGTTTGATTGAAACAACCATTGAGCATTGGAGTCCTCCCAATCCTCTTTTTTTTTCGAAAAAGAAAAGTATATATAAATGTTTAAGAGCAAATGCAAAGGACGCTATGTATATATCTAAGAGATGGAATATGTTTTTTTTTTATTACTCTACATGAATTGGTCGTTATGTGCATTAAAAATAATCTTTTTTTTGGGAGACATGATTTTTTAGGATGATTTTTTTTTTAATTTGTAATATCCATAGAAATGTAAATTAGGATTCATGCAAAAAAGAAAAAATAAGTTCAAGTGTTGAGTTCGATGCAACTAAATAGAAAATTTAAACCTGTGGAAAAATTGTATAAGTTGATTTACGCATCTATGTGGAAGATGCATGGAGGAGCACTAGAATTCGATATAAATATAAAAAACTATGGAGACAGTTGTTTCCGAAACATTTCCTTCCCAGATGGACTACAAGTGGTAGAAAATAAATAACAAACTATGAAGGCCCCACGAGGAATTCACTAGGTGAGAAAATATGGATGGGAAAATTGCTTGCATCATAAAAATGTGAACATCAACAACTGAATGGAAGCATAGATCACATTAAATTATTCAAACAACACTAGGAATTTAAAAGGGCGGATCACATTTATAGATGGAGGAACAATTGACCAGGAATTTAATAGCACATCTCATCAAGGGGACGATCACATTTATGAATTTTATTATTTTCTTCTGATTTTTTATTACCCATTTTCATGGCCCTGGGGCCAATGAAAGCTTAAATAAATCCCATTCACGAAGAAAATTATTCTTAAAAATGAATATTTTATAAGTTCAATGATTTGGAGGTATACATCCAACCCGTGATTTGGAGGTTATTCCTTAGCGGCAGTTAGGACTGATATGAACCCATCCCATGATTTGGAGGTATGAATCTAGCCCGCGATTTGGAGGTTATTCCTTACGAAAAAATAGGACTGGTATGAATCCATACCATGATTTGGAGACCTATGAATTGAGCCCATGATTTGGAGGTATGCATACATCCCACGATTTGGAGGTTATTCCTAAGCCCACCCAAATAAAATAACCCCCAATATTTATATTACTATGTCAAATTAAAAACCCCCCCTTGACCCCTTAATACGAGGCAATATATTTTTGATTTTTTTAGGACTATTCAAACCCCCAATATGAATGAACATGATATGATATTGCCTTTCTAGTGAACCCCCTCATGCTAAGCTCTTGTCCTATACATAGGATTCTACATCCTAGTAGATTTAGGACTCCACACTCTGATGAATATCCAAGACTGAGCGCCTTGATATTCAAAGATTTGTGACTCCACACCCTAATATTTTCCATAGACCTAAGACTTGGTGTCTCAATATCTCATGCATTCAGGACTCTGTGTGTTTCCCTCCATGACTTCTCATCTATTCTTCCAAAAAACTATGTGTTTCCCTCAAGTTATTGGTTGTGAGCTCATACACATCCAATGGTCTTGTTGGCAAGGTCATGTTTCCCTAAACTTGCACACATCATACCCTCATAGATTAAGAGCATCAATTAAAATTCATAATGAATTAACTTAATCACATTTTACCCAAATGTATACATGACCTCCCCAGCCATTTTTTCTCTAACGAAATGGATTCCACAGTCATATTTGATCTAAGCATCATTGCCGACAAGTAACTAATTTCCTTACCAAATCCTACGCATTACAAGGTTAAGCATACATAATCATATAAATCAGCAAGATCATAATCAACTATCTGTTCCACACAATAATGATCATCCATATGTCGCAATCATATATCATAATCTACCATTAACCAAATGCAGAAGAAGAATATACATGTAGCATGTTCTTAACCAATATCGATCTAATACACATAATTAGAGATATAATCATCCATAATCCATAAGAAAGGATGTAACCATGTATATCATATATGCATATATATTAGTGTTTACCAGTCAAGTGACCCAACCAAGTCCATAACATATATGTCTGGCATACAAAATCCATCAAAAATCATCATCCTTGGGCGTCACAAAACTATATTAGCCACAATGGGACACTACATCTTCTATCTTTTAAATAGGCTTCATCACATACTAACACCATGGGAAAATACCATGGGATACCCAAATAAATGGTCCCATGAAGCACCAATGGTAAACCCATTAATGAGCAATTACAATTTAATATAATTACATTTTTTCAAATTCAAGATTAACCTAACATTCCCCCCATACAATTTGACTTGGAGTAAATGTTGGTCACTTTAATTACCTATTAATTCATAAACAAAGTGCTCAATATTAATTGTCAACCCAGGGAAGTCTGGTTATTTCAAAGGTAATCAAGCAAAATATATGCATAAACTTTCAGTAACTGATCAATCAACTATAAGTCACTCAATCTAATCAAGGAATGGTTGCAGCCTAATTACTAAGTATGTGCTCTGCTCATTGTTCAATCCAAACTTCAAATACTAATTTGATTGCGAAAGATCAAAAGAATTCACAATCCTTCTAATTGCATTAATTATGAAAAATAACTGCTTCAAGAATGAAATGGCTAAATTAATTTTGCAAGAAGTTAAATCCTAAATCATCATCATAATAAAGGGTCCAATCCACAATTGCAATACTCAATCATAAAGAAAATCAATCCTCCTCCTGCTCTATAAATCCATATTCCATCTACCCGTTTCAGCAGTTCATGAAAGGAAATAAACAATAGTAAAATGCAGCAGCAGAGCACAGGTATAACACCAATAATTGCATAATCCAATAACACACTTGCAAAGAGAACTACGCACTATTCAATCGACTGTTTCAGCAAACTAAGAAAAGTTGTAATTGAAGAATCCTACTCTTAATACTCACACTGTTTCAGCAACTCAAAAGTAAATTTAATTGCAATTCCACACCAAAACAAAATAAAGGAAATAAGCAACTAGATAACTAGGCAACTCTGAAAGAAGGTGGGCACTTTCCTTCTAACAGAGATGCCTCTAACCGCTACTAGGAATCAGTACACATAAGATCAGGAAAATACTGCCAATTCCATTGATGGAATAAAGTTCATATACGGAGTTCTTCCACTCCTGTTACAAGTTCTCTCGAAAATAAGCCTAACCTCTTTTAACCATCCCATCTTCCTTTAAATACTACAACAAGACAATTCATATCCTTATAATTCAGACAACCATGAAGATTGAAGATCTTCATGCTGTCGAATCAATACCCCAGAATAGAAACAATTACATTCATTATTACATTGAGATAAAATCTATTGCATAGACATCAATGCTCTCACAATTGAGTTGATCCAATACCAAGTGAGTTTCAGTTGGTCACGTGGATGGATAACTTAGGCTACTTCTTCAACGATATGAACCGGAGCCCTGAAAATGTGTAACTGCTTTCCAAGTACTTCTTCATCCACGTGTATCAATAGGCTGATACACCCAAATTCCCTGCCTCAGTTGCTTTCATCAATCCATCACAATTCAGCTTAATTAGGAGACAAAATCCATAAACACAGGCAAACTTTAGGCATTAATATAACAAACTAATAATAAATTATAAATGCTCAAGATCATTCTTTTCCTTAGGAAAGATAATGACTTGGTTATAATAATAAGGAGAAACAGGGAAAAAGGATCACAAGAGAAGTGAGCAAAAAGGGTAATTTTTGGAACCCAACATCTCCCCTCAACTGTCCAGTTGCATGTCCTCATGCAACAACCTCCAGTGAATCTGAATTGGAATCTGAATCAAAACTTCTCCTATGGAAGTTAGTGAGATTGAAGGAAGATTTGATCTTATCGCCCCATTTTATGTACCCTTTGCAAACAACTAATTATGCCCAATACTTATTCTCTGCCTTTTTAGTCAACTTATATATACTCCTGTACTTCTTCTTAGGAAACCATATGAGTGGGAATCTGAATCTTAATCCTATCCAACTTGGTCCAAAGGTTTGAATACACTTGACATACTCAGGAACTCGAGATAAAGCATATTTAAAATTTTAAAAACAGTAAGGATCTCTTGTTCTCATAGGCTCAGAAGAAGCTTCCCACATGTACTTACTGCCTTATAATGCATAGGGCTCTTGTTGTGATATGATATTAACACATGTAGATATAACATCGTGATGAAGTGTTGTTATTTGATTATCCTTTTGGGGAGAGGAGAGTTATTCTCTATGTTTTTCAGTAATAGCAGCAGGGGATTGTAGTTCACTTCGGATCCATAGAGTAGAATTATCCTCATTTCTTCGAATGGTTTGATAGGAATTCCACCAATTCATCTTATTGGTGACGAAGGAAGTAAATTCCCTTATATGTATATCCCCTATATAAGGAATAGGATTAGACCGAAGGTCCATGAAGCATGCTAACTCATGTAAATATAATTCACATAATAGATTTTGTTTAGGGAAATCACTCTGGTTAAAGGTATCCAAAAACTGAGAAGTTATAACAAACTGATGGGGCCTCCCTTCCTTAAGATATTTTAGCTTAAAAAGAGTCAATTTTTCATAAAGGGAGACTAAATAAGATGGTGATGGGGCCCTGCAACTTAGTAGTTCCTGAACTAAATCATACATTTTCTCCTTCTCTTGATTCATTGCCTTAAACTTTCTTAGTTCCTTCAACTCTTCTTGCAATTTTTCCCAGCGAAACCCTTGGAAGGTTAATTCTTCATCCCATCTCTCTTTGATCTCCTTAATGGCCTTCCTATGTATAGGAAGGGGAATCATCCCTTCCTCACACAGGGTAGCTTGATATTTGCATTTATTTGTTTCAGCCTTCAACATAGAAATGTCCTCTGCCACCTCCTAAGCCTTTTCATCTTCTTTGTCCAATTCAATAATCTCCAGGGGTTCCTAAACTTTTGCTTCAACATCATTTTCCCTAGGTAGAGGTTGGTCCCGAGTTGCTAGATCTTGAGTTTCAGCAACTTCTTTTTGACCCACCAATTTTGGGACCTCATTGAGTCCTTCTAGTGCCACTGGTTCTTGTGTTACAATGGCTTCTTTTTGGGTCATTGGCTTTTGTGTTTCAACAACCCTTAATTGTTGAGGCAATTCTCTTCTTGATTCTTGTATTCCCTGGTCAAGTGTCAGCATTTCCCGTGCAATAATATCCTCAATATCCTTACCCAATAATTCTTGATTGTCCATGGTCGAAGGAGTTGCTTTCATGTTCTAATTCTGTACATCACCCACCATTGGTTATGCTTGTACTGTTCCAATCCTTTCTCATTTCAGTTGCATGAGCCTCCAAGCTGACAATTCCATGAGAGTGACCTCGTATACTACATTCTTAAATATGTCCCCACATTCTGGGAACATATACTCATCGTGCTCCATATTTTCTGAAACAGAGGGTAAGCTTCCCATTTGATCAGCAACTTCATCCAGTGTGCTCAATCTACGAACTACCTAACTCTTTAGCACCTCCTTCAACCCTTGCAGTTCCTCCTTGAGCACCTGCACTTCCTGTTTCAACAAGCCATTTTCTAAGAGCAGAGTTTCCAATTGAACTTGACCCTCTCTTGTAGCAGGTTCTTGTGGATCGGCAGGCCGAGAAATTGGAGTTGGGATGCTCCCTGGTTCTTTTGTTTTAGGGAGTGACCGAGGTTTTAGAATTGGAATATCAATATCTTCCTTGGACATTTGTGTTGCCTCCACTGCAATAGAATCTCGGGTCCTTATCCTTTTCAATGGACTGGGTGATTGATTTTGGTTACACAATATCTTCTTATTTCTATGTGGCACAGGGGGAGTGGAACCCTCCGTGATTATTTCAACATCTTCTAAGACAGGAGAAGGAGAATCATCCTTTCGTGATGATTCTTCCCTCGACTCACTAGCTCGTCCATGTTCACCAGAAGGTCCAGTCTCCCGAGTTATTTTCGTCTGGCTCTCATCCCCCTCCCTCGTTTCTTCTTCACTAACTTCTGTCTGTTGGAACGGGCTCCCAATAGGCTCCTCGGGGTTTATATTTTGAGAATCCTCTATAGTCACATCTTCCTCTATATCCCTTCCTTGATCCTTCTCTACTCCTCTAGATTCCCTATCCCCCCTTTCTCTTTCTATAAGGCTCCGCTCATCCTCCTCTTCAGTGTCATTACCGCTTTCCTCCATGGCCACATGGTTTACTGTTGCCCCAGCAATGAATTTACCCCATTATTGGTGTCTTTTCTCAAGGGCCATTAATATTAATAACTTGATGAGGCCATGTTTGGTAACGGAAGTTTGGGGATATTGTGCCTTTCGCGGATAATGTGCCATGTTTTGCAGGGTCCTCAAAAGATAATAGGGAATATTAATTAATGTGCCATGACGCAGATGAGATAGAAAAACAAATTCATAGGTATAAACAAAACGGTACCTACCTTTGCAAGTGATGTATTTTTTAAAAAATACCGCAACCGGGTCCCATAGTCGACGCAAATATTCCAATGTTGTTCCTCGTCCCCTTGATTGAACATTCTCTCCTTTTGTGACGAAGTCTTCTTTTGCATTTGGAATGGTAACCTTTTGGCCAAACCATCTCCTCTTGGTCCCAGGAAATCCTATCACCTCTGCTAAAATGTGTTAAGAGACCTCAACCCTCAATCCGACAACCTCTGAATGGTCTCCCATCAAATTCTGGGAAAACTGTAATGCCATACCTTCATCAAACCCATTCAATTTCTCGAAATAAGCTTCCCATCCCGCTTCTTCAAAAATCCTAAAAACTTCTTCGTTCCTGCGCAAAGCATCCATTGTTTCTGGTTCATTTTGGACTGCGAAACCTCCCATAATGTCCTTCTTCAACAATCTCAAATGATGCAGGAAAAAGTTTCCTAACTCGGATACCAGAGTTACAGCATGCAGGAATAGCAGTGAACAATGGGAGAGTCCGTTGGATATTTTTAGAAAGGTGGTATAATTATGGAATAGGATCATTGGAAAATTCATTGCATGGATTGGGAGAGATGGCAGCGGTTAATAAGTATGGGAGAGGGTGGTGATATGTCCCTCCAACTGGAAATATTGGCTAGAAATTGCTGACAAAGATAACCAGAGGTAGTATAATCATAATTACTTGTCAATTCATGCCTAGTCATACCCGTCGTTAGGATCCGTACCTTTTCACTTACTGTGACAGATCGTCAACAATCCGAAGTGGTCCACTTTTGATGTCAAGTCGCTTGATGAAGGCATACCTCATCACATGGATTCATAAAATCTGTAGGCCACCATCTAATAAGAGAAATGAATGTGTCCATGTCAGAATTAATTGTATTAGCGAGCGGAAGATTTGGCATATTTTCGACTTTATCTTTGGAAAAATGTAGCAGGAATGATACTGATTATTAAACTGGAAGGGTAAGACTGCTGCCAATTCCATCAAAATATTCCTTGGATAATATTGCAAAATATATTTTGACCGGTTACGAGGAAAGTTGGCGAATTTCATAACTAATGCAGGATGAAAATTGGAAAGATGGCGGTGTTTCAATAGATAACGGAGAGATTGGCAGAGTTCCAGCCGAGAATTTAGTGTAGTTTCAGTGGAACGATTGGCGGAGTTTCAACCAAAAAATTAGCGGATTTTCAGTGGAAAGGTTGGTGGATTTTCGACAAAAAGTGGAAAGATTGGCGGAGTTTCAGCAAAAAGTGGAAAGGTTGGCGGAGTTTCAGCGAAAAGGTTGGTGAAGTTTTTGAAAAAAGTGGAAATATTGGTGGAGTTTCAGCCGACGACAAAATTTCAGCGGCTCCTGAATGAAGTTCAATGGACTTGACAAAAATCAACAATTCCCTTCGCCGATCCTTGTAAAGGTATATTCAACAATTGCAGAGTACCAACCATAATTCCTGCAATCAATTGGCCCATTATGACTGCTCCTTTTATTTGTAGGTCCTTCACATATATCCCTGCACACAGTTCCTATAAACAAACCATCAAAGTTGAACAACCGAAAAATCATCAAACAATCTATCAAACAAGTGAAATCAGAGCAAAAAGAAATAAAATCAAACAAGTTTATTTATGTACAACTTCTTTGTGGAAAATGCGCAAAAGACTAAAGAGTTTAGGAAACAAGAGGAGACTCTTGCTCTTGTACCAATTGACCGTTCAAGTCAGAAGCAACAGGAGAAGCAAATGCATCATTCGAGAGTGGCTTATGACAAAGTCGCAGCCGATGACCGTTGGAAAATAATGGTGTTTGTTGTTCATCTATTGTGGTCAATCGAACGGTCCCATTATCAAACACCGCATCCACTTTGTATGGTCTCAACCATCTGGTGTGCAATTTCCCTTTAAAGTCCCTCTTGAATTATGAATCGTACAATAAGGCCCAATCTCCTTCACGAAACATCTTCTTCTTAATAAACCGGTCATGCCACTTAGAGCGTTGCTGCTAAATTATTGAAGTTTGGTGTACAACAGTTGCATGCTTCTCATCAAGTTCGTTTAATTGATTCAGTCGGTCCTTTTGGGATTCTGTCAAATCCAAGCTTGATTCTAAAGCGGTCCTCAAAGTTTTAATCTCGAATTCAACAGGGAAGACAACATTTTTCCCGTATACCAACTCATAAGGAAAGAACCCTGTGGTGTTACACCATGTAGTTCGATATTCCCATAATTCTTCAAGAAGTATTTCATCCCAATCTCTACGATGACTCTTCACATTATTTGTGAGGATAGCTTCAATAACTTTATTCGTACTTTCCACTTGGCCATTGGCCTGTGGATGATAAGGTGAATTTATTCGATGCTGGATATGGTATTTCTACAGAAGAGCTTTAATTTTATGAGATAACTGTGGTCCCCCATCTATGACTATCTCCAAAGGCACCCTGAGGCGAGGGAATATTTCTTCAAACAAGAAATATACAACAACTTGATCAATAGCTCTCACCAAGGTTGTGGCCTCCACCCATTTAGTCATATAATCTGTTCAAACTAGAATATAAACTTTTTTTCTTGGAGGAGGGTTGGTGGGTCCTACAAAATCCAGGGCCCACCTATCAAAAGGTTCAACCACCAATTTTGGTTGTAGTGGCATTTCATCCAACCTATTAGGATGACCCATCCTCTGGAAGCTATCACAAGCTTGCACATACTTCTTTGCATCCTGAAACAGGGTTGGACAAAAGTAGCCTATTCTTAACACCTTGTGTCCAGTCCTTTTATCAGCAAAGTGCCCCCCGAAAGGCTCGTCATGAAAATCCTTCAAGATACTTTGATTTCATCGTCCCTTACAAATCGTCTAATTTCCAAATCTAGCCCTGTGTAAAAGAGGTATCCTTATATCCAGCAATACCTACCACTCTATTGTACAATCCTCCTTCTTTCCCTTTTTGATAAATGTGATGGAAGCTTCCCTACAACAAGGTAATTAGAAATGTCTTCATACCATGGTGAGTGAACTGATACTGCAAATATATGTTCATCAGGAAAAGAATCCTCAATGGTGAATTATCAACATTATTGGTTAGTCGAGAAAGAAAATCAGCAACAACATTCTCTTTTCCTGGTCTATCAACAATAGTGATGTCAAACTCTTGTAGTAACAACAACCACCAAGTCACTCGAGCATTAGTAACAGGTTTATTCATTAAATATCTAATGGTTGAGTGGTCAGGATGCACAATGGTAGGGTACCCGGTAATATAATGCCTGAATTTATTGATGGCGTAAATGACATCAAGATATTCTTTCTCAGTTACTGTGTAGTTGAGTTCGGCAGGAGCCATATTCTTATTGATATAGTAAATAAATAGCATACGGGTTATGATCTTCTTGTTGTCCGATTAGAACCCTAATAGCAGTATCTGAAGCATCAGAAGAAATGTGGAAAGGTAAGGCCCAATTAGGCCCACGCAGAATAGGTGTTGTAGATAATATTTTCTTTAATTCTGCAAACGATGTCTGACATGCATCTGTCCAATTTAATTTTGCATATTTCATTAGTGAAGTAAATAGAGGAGATGCTAGCTTAGATAAATTTTCAATAAAGCGTCTATAGTAACCAGCATGCCCAATAAAACTACGTACCTCCCTTTGTGTTCCAGGAATAGGGATGTTTAGAATTACCTTTATTTTGGTAGGGTCCACTTGTATTCCTGCAGCAGATATAGAATGTCCAAGGACTATACCTTCACTCATCGTCATATGAAATTTTTCAGTGCTGAGGGACAAGTGAGTCTGTTCACAACGTTTTAAGACTTTTTCCAAATTTTCCAAAGCCTCATCAAAGCTACTAAAATAAGGGGTGAAATCATCCATGAAAATTTCCATACAATCATTAACCATCTCAGAAAAAATTCCAATCACAGCTCGTTGAAATGTAGTCGGTGCATTGCATAATCCAAAAGGGAGCACCCTATACGCAAAGGTACCCCAAGGACATGTGAAAGTAGTATTGTATTGGTATTCAGGGGAAATTTGAATCTGATTATACCCACTAAAGCCATCTAGAAAAGAAAAGAATTTGTTTCCAGACAGGGTATCTAGAACCTAATCAATAAATGGCAAAGGGAAATGGTATTTTTGTGTAGCTTTATTCAGCTCTCAGTAATCCACACATATACGCCATTTACCATTTTTTTAGGCACAATTACTAATGGAGAAACCCATTCACTATCTAAAATGGGGTAAATAAATCCTTCCTTTAAAATTCTCTGAATTTCCTCTTTCATGATGTCTCTCAAATTTGGGTTCATTCTACACTGAGATTGGCATATAGGCCAACAATCATTTTTAATGTAAATGTGGTGAGTACACAACTCAGAGGGAATACCTCTCATGTCCATGTATTCCCACGCAAAGGATCCCTTATACTATTTCAGCATCGTAGTCAAACGCTCCAACTCGTGAGGTGCTAGATTGGGATTAACATTCAAGGTTCTTCCAGGCTCAATATCGATTGAAACACTATTTGAATTCTCAATTATGGGAACAATTTTAGCGTTAAATATTTTAGCCAAGACATCCTCGATAAGTTTTTCTTGATCAAATTCACTCGTGGCACTATCTAGGATCTAATATGCATGTTTGGTAACCGTCGTTGGTTTACTAATGAAACTACTGATGGTATCATCCTCAATTTCATTTTTTAAATTCAAAGCCCTCCCTATAGTAAGAAGAGGCTGAGCGCTTTCTTCCTCTTCCAGATCTACCCACAATGGAATTTCGGCATCTAAACTTGGTTTAGCTGGAGGATATAGGGTCAATATTTTGGTGTCAGTTCCATCATATATTGTCATAGATACTGATCTACAGCTAATGTATGCGTTTGTTGTAGCCAACCAAGGTCTTCCTATAATTAGTGGATGTCCCCCCAACTGAGATTTAGGATGTAGAAGAAGAAAATATGTGGGGTATTCCCATGAATCAACAAAGACTACCAAGTCATCCAAAATCCCCTCAGTTCGAATCGTGGATCTATCAGCCAAGTCTAATACAGTGGGGGTTGGTTTGAGGTTAGTGAGCCTTAATTTCGTTATGGTTTCAATAGTCATCACATTTATTGCTGCACCCAAATCAACTAAAACATTGGGGATATCAGTATACCCAATATGCATTGTAACAGTGGGATTGCCTGGATCGCCATATTAGCCAAAGGAACCTTTCCCATCATTAATTCAGACAATTTCCCAACCACGTGGACTGTAAGAGGATCCTTAGGCTTCCTACCCGGTTTCTTCACACACGGGTCTCTAACAGTTTTAGCATAGATGGGTACATCATGCAGGGCTTGCAATAATGGAAATTTAACATAAATATTTTTCAGTTCCCCTAGAAGGTTAAAGCATGGTTTCTCTATTTCTTTTTGTAAGACTAATCGCTCGGGATATGGTGGATTTCTTGGAATTTGTATAGGGGGAGTTTCAACTTGTGCTTCAGCATCCTCAATAATGGGGATTGTTGTGTTGATTGGACTCTCAACCTGTTTATTCATTTTTTCTTTAGTCACAGGGGATGGAACATCCTCAATGACAATGGGTTCTACCACCCTCCCATATCATAGATGTAATTCATTACATGGAATAGGAGTGATAGATTAAGTTGGCATGATTGATGTTTCAAATTGTTGCACTTCCTTTTTGTTGGGGTTAGGATTAGGTTGAGCAGGTAGCTGAGGTCCTATTGGTGCATTGATTGGTGCAACATTAGTAGGGAGTTGATACTGCGAGTGAGGGAATTGATTCCCTGGATAAGGACTTCTCCAACCTTGAGGCCAAGGGGTCTGTTGATTTGGATGAGGTGACCATGACATCCATGGGGTAGGATATTGCATTGTAGGTTGAGTAGATGGATTCCATTGAGTATTGGGGCAAGAATATTGTGGAGGAAATTGAGTGTTCATATTATTCCAAGAATTAAAAGATGTGGTAGGATCTGGATTCATACCTAGAGCACGAGGTTTCCAAGGCTTCTTTTGTGAAATGAAGTAGGCTTGTTCCATGTCCACACTTGATGCTTGAAGGACTTTCTTAACTTTTGGAAGTGGGGAAATTTTTAGTATTGTGATCCAAATCACATATACCACATACCTCTACCTTGTCAAGTGGGAATTCTCTCAATGGATGCTTATTTTTTCATTTAGCACAAAATATGTCCAGTGCCAAATCTGCCTCGACATGTCTCTGCTTTTCCTTTAAAACATCCAATTGTGAGGAAATAGAACTCATCATATCAGTCTTAAATTTTTTGAGAAGATTACCTATTTCTTCTCATGTAGCTCCACCACTGGCTGACTTTTATGCCCTTGTAAGGACATCTCGGTCTCTTGTGTTGGTTCTAGAAGATCCTTTAGAGTATCTTCGACATAGAGCCACAATATGATCAAAATACCCCCTTGATATGTCCACCTTTCCCAGCCGATTAAGCATATCCATACAATCTTCTCTAATTCCTCGCAATAGGATGATTTTAAGAACATCCTTTCCAATATCAGCATGACCAAATATTTGTAAATTATATAAAAGTCTTTCTACAAAATCTTCCAAACTTTCATCCTCTTTTTGAACCATTTTGAACAATTCTTCTCTGTTATCCTTAGTTCTACAATAATCCGGATATTTAGCAAGGAATACTCATTTCATTTGGTCCCATGTTGTAACATTCTCACTCCCCAGACTCATAAACCAATGTAGGGAATTTCCCTTTAAAGTAGCAGGAAACAATTTTAACGTTTGTTCATTGGTGGTGTAATCATAACTTCGACAAAGAATGTCAAATTCAAATAGAAACTCATATGGATATTCAGTAGACTTAGCATAAAAATTTGGCAATACCGAGGGTGAAATGTTATTCATGGTATCCACCCCGGGCGTCTGTCGAATGGGGAATTCAAGTGTAGCAACTGTCTCTCCATGTTGATTATTACCATTGTCCTCCATCTCCTCTTCATGATCATTAGGATGCCCCCGGGGTTCTATGTTCTCTTCGTTATTCATCTTCTGCTCTTCTCTCCTTCTTTCTTCCTCCAATTCCTGTTGATAATCCAACCACTCCTTCTTAGTTACTTCTTGCCCGTTAATCTGATAAACTCCTCTCGATTTATTGTACCCACAGTACTTCCCTTATCTTCTGTAGGTCTCTTATTAGAAGTGGGGTTTGAAACTTTCGTTACCTTCTCCACGGTTGATACTAATGATTCAAGCTTGGGGAGAATAGAGCTTCCCCTTCCTGAAGATGTTCGTTGAAATAAAGTTCCAATAGAGGAGCCAACTCTAGTGATCATCTCATCAACAAATGTCGCTCTTCCTAAACCTGGATTACCACCACGAACTCTTCCACCTGCAAAGTTAGTGCTTTTGGGGGTTTCACATTATTTTCTTTCTGTATTCATGCAACCTTAAATAATCATACCTTGTTTTTGCGGTAGGAACCCGTTCAGTTTGTCGAAGGATGTGCAGCTCTTCACTGCGTCTTATCGTCCTTGCAACCTCAAAAATCAAGATAGCTAAAGAAACAACTTAATCAGCTGTTGAGATATTGTAACTTCAAAGAATATTATATTTGTACTTTATTATTCCGGAGATGTTTCATTCCTCCGTGAAGATCTTATTGTATATCCGGAGATGTTTATTCCTCCGTTGGAATGTGGTAACTCGGGTTATTAGACTTCCCTAGTAGGGGTCGGCCCTGTATGTGTTATGTGGGTCAAAGGGTTATTAGACCACCCTAGAGGGGTCGGCCCAGTTAGTTGTAGTGGGGTATTTAACCTAATGGTTAAATACGAGCCTACGTGTACTTGTGTAAAATACATTTCAGAGTAGTGTATAAATAGAGGAGGTGTGTTCCTCATTATACACACTCACTCACTTGAGAAAGGCGCATTTGTGGAGGAGAGGTCTGCTATGGAGGAGAAGGAGCTTATGCTCAGGGTTTGCATCTTTGTATATTGCTGGTCATCTATATTGAGGAAGCTTTGCTGGGTTTTCTACCCCATGAGGGTTTCCCAGGATAAATCTCTGTCTCTTGTGTTTATGCTATGCTTGTTGTTTCTTCAGTGATCCTGTATATGCTATTATTGTGAAATGGAATGTAATGCTGCTATTTTCTGTCTTAGCATATTGAATTTTAACATGGTATCAGAGCTGACCTGAAGGAAGACAAGGTATGGCACTAAAGACACTTGCTTTACTTACGACAATTTGAAGGTTAGGGTTTTACATAGAAAAAACCAGTCATCGTAGAACTTTCGCTATAAATCCGTTTTGGCGAAGTTTTCGGATCTGAAATTGTTACAGGACGAAGCTAAAATCTCCAGGTACCTTGTGTCCAAAGGACAACCTCTAATTCGTTGTACTTTGTGATTTATGATCTGTACAATATAGGGTTTCGGCCTCTTCCAGATCTGAGTCAAAATCAGGTGACCTTGGGAAAAAGGTCATATCTTGGGATAGGAAGCTCCAAATGAAATTTCGTAAAAAGTGACAGGTAGTACACAGTATGCACTATCTCAGAAAACTTTTTCAGAGGCCGAAGTTGAACCAGTGACACGTGGCACTCCGTACAAGTGCGCTCTCCTGTATTATCCCATAAACAGGTCACGTTGCGACACTTGGCATAACTCTCTCTCAGAAAATCCAATTGATGTCAGACCTGTCAGGATGGAAAGATAACAGGCCGAGCTATCTCAGAAAACCTTTTCAGAGGCCGAAGGTCAAACAGTGACACGTGGCACGCCGTACAAGTTCGCTCTCCTGTATTTTCCCAAAACAGGTCACGTTGCGACATTTGGCATAACTCTCTCTCAGAGAATCCAATTGAGGTCAGACCTGTCAGGATGGAAAGATAACAGGTCAGGCTATCTCAGGAAACTTTTTCAGACCCTGTGGATCAAAAATTTCAGAGTTACACCAGAAACAATCAGGTACATATTTCTGTCAAAACAGAATTATTTTTTGGTACCTTCATTCATGACTTCCGGAATTTAGGGCTTTGGAGAAAGTTGGAATTTTTGTAATCGGAGACCACGGCTGGATGCTACTCATCAAAATAGAAATTTAGAGACCAAGATCAGAATTTTTGGTTGGACAGAAGGCCGGGCTTGATTAGACCCTAGTTCGGGACTTTGATCAGAAAAGCGGAAAATTAGGGCTTCTGTAAAAATGGGAATTTTTGAAATCTGTGACCACGGCTGGAAGCTCCTCAGAAAAATAGAAGCTTAGAGCTTTGGATCAAACTTTTTGATTGGGCAAAAGAGTGGGCTTCATCAAACCCCAGTTCAGGGTCACGTCTAGTGAATCCGAAAGTTTCAAAGGCAAAATTGAGGAGTAAAACTTTGCAGCTTTCAAATTCTGAATATATCAGTTTGATCAGCTCATCAAGGCGCATATCTCTATCCTTTCGGAAGTTTGAAATTCAAAGTTTGAATTTTTGGGGTTTCTCTGACAAACCCATATCCAGCTTTAGGTCCAGTTCTTGCAAATCAAGTGGATAGGGTTAATCCTAGAAGAAGATGGATTGGTCACCTACATAAGTGAAGGAGTTCATGTTTCAGAGGGAGATGAGGCTAAGGCTTTACATAAGGAGATTACAAGCAATCTCGATAGGTATGACTCATCGAGGTATGTTTTGAGATTTGTTCATGATTAAGTTTATGGTATGTTTGTCTTCATGTTATTACAGTTAGTACAATCTTGATTTTAGATTTGTTGTATCACCTTAACAAAATTATGAATGCATGATAGAAGATATTCATTGGTTAGGGTGTTGACACTTATGATTGTACTAATGCATTATGGTGTTGTGTGAGGTTGAGGTTGTCTGCTAACAAGATACAGGTACATCACAAAAGACAAATCAGGCTCCATGACCATGAAAACATGAAGACAAAGACTCATCCATAATCTTTGTTCTACTTACGAGGTATGTATGACTTTGTTATATTATGCTTAACCTATGAGACATGCAGGTTCTAGCTCAGGATCTCTAAATCATTGAAGAGATTGTTTAGGTATGTTGTACATAACCAAGTAGGTATACTAATCCAGGTATGTTTCCCATGAATCTTACCTTGTGTTAGGATCCCTTATATAAGTATATTTGGAATGATTGGTTATGCTTATTCATAAAGTTAGTAATCAAGGGATTATGCATATTATATCTTTTATCAATGATATGCATGAATAAAAGAAGACTTCCCTGAAATCTTGAATACTAATGTTTATTAACTATAATCATGACTATACGTTTTCAAGATTATTTAGTACTATAATGTTTTGATAGCATTTAGAATATACTAATGAGTGTATGTTTGTGTATGAGATCATGAGGATGACTCTTGAGCATGCACAGTGGTACAGAATGAATAGAAGTTCAAAAAACATACAGAAGATCAAGCGGGAGGCAGCCACACAAACATAAAAGATAAGTATTTGAGTTGCTATTTGAAATAGTAATGATATTGCCTGCATGCATATTTGTATTCCTAGAATATATAATGCTGAGTGTAAACATTCATAGAGCATTGAACAGTATACAACTAATGTGCATATGTTTGGACAAACATTCCATTGTTGCTTGTCTAGAATGAAACCTCTTTGCTGACATGCTGAGAGTTGTGCACACTCTCGATAGTATGTTCTGGTAGAGATGGAAGGCATCTAGATAGCCACTGTATGCATACAGGATATGGGAAAGTGTTGTGCCAAAGTATTGGTCAAAATAGTTGCATCACTATGTAAATGAAGTATTACTAATTATGTAATGGGTTATCTTTTGATGATTATGATGTATTACTAATTATGTACTTAATTTTGATTTGTAGGAAAGGTCATGAAGAATGATGGACACCGTACAAGTGGTGGATGTTCAAACAAGAAGATTTACAAATCAAACAAAATATAGAAGGCTCATGGCTAGAAGATTCTCTTAGAAAGGGGAAGAGAATCACGACAAGATGTTTGCTCCAAGTATGGTGTAATTAAAGAAGAAGTATGAATCAGGTTCTGTATAGGTACCTAGGATCGATAATAATTTGATAAGCTTAATGATCACCATGGGTGATGTGGATCTCAACCTTTGCTACAAGGTTGAATATGATACACATATGACATGGATGCAAGAAGGAACTCACCACAGAGTTCGAATGATATTGAGGCTCATATCAGTAGACCCATCTAACGAGAGATGGCACAGATAGATATGCAGAAGATCATTCAATGCAGAAATGAAAATGAAAGATCTCATTTGATGCTTTACTTCCTAGGTCTGGAAGTATGGCAAGGCTCAGAAGGAATATTTCTCAACCAGGGAAAGTATGATGAGAAATATGACTTGAGGTGTTGGAATGGCCACTCTTATGGATTCCAACTTGAAGCTGTTAGGGGATAACTCATCAGAGTTAGTGGATATAACTCTGTACAGTCAATTTATTGGGTCTTTGATATATCTAACATATACTAGGTTATATATATATGCTTTGTTATGAACACCTTGAGTTAGTATCTAGTGGAAACTAGATGTGTTTACCTGATAGTTGCAAAGCATGTGATGAGGCACATAAAGGACACGATAGAATTTGATCTATGCTATCTTGAAGATCATGACTTCAGATGGCTATTCAGATTCTGTTTGGGCAGGAAGTGTATCAGACAAGAAGAACACATCGAGAGGATGTTATTGTCTGGGATTAGCCATGATCTCGTGGTTTAGCTGGAAGCAGTCTAGTGTGGCTCTCAGCACAAGCGGATTATATGGCTACTTGCTCTGCTAGTTGTGAAGAAGTTTGGCTTTAGGATTGTTTGACTTAGAGATAGAACCAACTGAGATCCTATGTGATAATTAGAGTTGTATCAAGATGACATAGAATCTAGTGTTCCATGATAAGTCAAAGAACATAGGGAACTAACAAGATATGATACAGAAAGGAACTCTAAAAGTTTGAATTTGTAACAGGTTACCGTTGTACTAACCAAGCCTCTATGTCAAGTGAAGAAGTTACCAACCAAACCTCTGTCTCGAGTGAAGTTTGAATACTTCCGAGACAAGCTTGGTGTAGTTCAAAAGGACCCTCCTCGAAAGGGGGAGTAGTATAGTCACTACTGATGAGATTGTCTCATCAAACAACAAGGTCGTTGATGAGGTAACCTGTTCTCTACACCTAGTCACTTAGAAATAGTTAGATTTAGAACTATTTTATTTCTGTTTAGTTTTACTCATACATGATTTTTGATATTAGATGTATTGGTGAGAATACATGCTAGATGTATACATGCTTTTGATGTTAGATGTATACATGATTTTGATGCTAGATGTATACATGCTTTTGATGTTAGATGTATACATGATTTGATGACAGATGTATTAGTGAGAATACATGCTAGATGTATACATGCTTTTGATGTTAGATGTATACATGACTTGATGATAGATGTATTAGTAAGAATACATGCTTTTGATGACAGATGTATACATGCTTTTAGATGTATTAGTAAGAATACATGCTTTTGATGTATGATGTATACATGCTGCTGATGCTAGATATTGATTATGTACTTGCATGGATGAGGATACTTGTACTTGTATTGATGAGAATACAGATTGAGGGGATTGGATCATCCCTGGACTTTCAGTCCTAAAGAGAGCCGTAGACATGAGGTCTCCAAGAATGAAGTCCTTAGTGGACAGTTGAGGGGATTGGATCATCCCTGGACTTTCAGTCCTAAAGAGAGCCGTAGACATGAGGTCTCCGAGAATGAAGTCCTTAGTGGACAGTTGAGGGGATTGGATCATCCCTGGACTTTCAGTCCTAAAGAGAGCCGTAGACATGAGGTCTCCGAGAATGAAGTCCTTAGTGGACAGTTGAGGGGATTGGATCATCCCTGGACTTTCAGTCCTAAAGAGAGCCGTAGACATGAGGTCTCCGAGAATGAAGTCCTTAGTGGACAGTTGAGGGGATTGGATCATCCCTGGACTTTCAGTCCTAAAGAGAGCCGTAGACATGAGGTCTCCGAGAATGAAGTCCTTAGTGGACAGTTGAGGGGATTGGATCATCCCTGGACTTTCAGTCCTAAAGAGAGCCGAAGATGTGAGGTCTTCGATAATGAAGTCCTGAATGAACAGGCAGGGGATTGCATCGTCCCCGGA
The DNA here is from genome assembly GCA_027924585.1 of Larix kaempferi. NCBI lineage: Eukaryota > Viridiplantae > Streptophyta > Pinopsida > Pinales > Pinaceae > Larix > Larix kaempferi. The sequence continues at coordinate 10,722,961 of BSBM01000672.1, read as the reverse complement.
TTGAGGTCCCAGAATAGAACCGTAGACTGGGTCTCCAATAATGAAGTCCTGAATGAACAGGCAGGGGATTGCATCGTCCCCGGACTGAGGTCCCAGAATAGAACCGTAGACTGGGTCTCCGATAATGAAGTCTTGAATGAACAGGCAGGGGATTGCATCGTCCTCGGACTGAGGTCCCAGAATAGAACTGTAGACTGGGTCTCCGATAATGAAGTCCTGAATGAACAGGCAGGGGATTGCATCGTCCCTGGACTGAGGTCCCAGAATAGAACCGTAGACTGGGTCTCCGATAATGAAGTCCTGAATGAACAGGCAGGGGATTGCATCGTCCCCGGACTGAGGTCCCAGAATAGAACCGTAGACTGGGTCTCCGATAATGAAGTCCTGAATGAACAGGCAGGGGATTGCATCGTCCCCGGACTGAGGTCCCAGAATAGAACTGTAGACTGGGTCTCCGATAATGAAGTCCTGAATGAACAGGCAGGGGATTGCATCGTCCCCGGACTGAGGTCCCAGAATAGAACCGTAGACTGGGTCTCCGATAATGAAGTCCTGAATGAACAGGCAGGGGATTGCATCGTCCCCGGACTGAGGTCCCAGAATAGAACCGTAGACTGGGTCTCCGATAATGAAGTCCTGAATGAACAGGCAGGGGATTGCATCGTCCCCGGACTGAGGTCCCAGAATAGAACCGTAGACTGGGTCTCCGATAATGAAGTCCTAAATGAACAGGCAGGGGATTGCATCGTCCCCGGACTGAGGTCCCAGAATAGAACCGTAGACTGGGTCTCCGATAATGAAGTCCTGAATGAACAGGCAGGGGATTGCATCGTCCCCGGACTGAAGTCCCAGAATAGAACCGTAGACTGGGTCTCCGATAATGAAGTCCTGAATGAACAGGCAGGGGATTGCATCGTCCCCGGACTGAGGTCCCAGAATTGATCCGTAGACTGAAGTCTCCGAGAACTGAAGATTGGATTGTATCATCCATGGACCTATGTCCTAAAAGGAGCAGGATTGATCATCCTAGGAATATGATCGTGTGATGACGATGCTGATGATCGTATGATGACGATGCTGATGACCAGCTGATGACGATGCTGATGACGATACTGATGATCGTATGATGACGATGCTGATGATCGTGTGATGACGATGCTGATGATCGTGTGATGACGATGCTGATGATCGTGTGATGACGATGCTGATGATCGTATGATGACGATGCTGATGACGATGCTGATGATCATGTGATGACGATGCTGATGACGATACTGATGATCGTATGATGACGATGCTGATGATCGTGTGATGACGATGCTGATGATCGTGTGATGACGATGCTGATGATCGTGTGATGACGATGCTGATCGTGCTGCTGTTGATAGTGTGATGATGATGTTGCTGATCGTGTGATTACGATGCTGATGATCGTAATGCTGATATTGATGTTGACATTGATGTACCAGTAACTGTTTGAGTTACTGATGAAGACAAATTGAAGAAAGCTTCCAATGATTTATAGATGTATCATGTATGATGTTGATGACTCCTTGCTCGTGCAGATGTTGTTATAATATCCTTCTCGTTAAGGGGGAGTGTTGAGATATTGTAACTTCAAAGAATATTATATTTGTACTTTATTATTCCGGAGATGTTTCATTCCTCCGTGAAGATCTTATTGTATATCCGGAGATGTTTATTCCTCCGTTGGAATGTGGTAACTCGGGTTATTAGACTTCCCTAGTAGGGGTCGGCCCTGTATGTGTTATGTGGGTCAAAGGGTTATTAGACCACCCTAGAGGGGTCGGCCCAGTTAGTTGTAGTGGGGTATTTAACCTAATGGTTAAATACGAGCCTACGTGTACTTGTGTAAAATACATTTCAGAGTAGTGTATAAATAGAGGAGGTGTGTTCCTCATTATACACACTCACTCACTTGAGAAAGGCGCATTTGTGGAGGAGAGGTCTGCTATGGAGGAGAAGGAGCTTATGCTCAGGGTTTGCATCTTTGTATATTGCTGGTCATCTATATTGATGAAGCTTTGCTGGGTTTTCTACCCCATGAGGGTTTCCCAGGATAAATCTCTGTCTCTTGTGTTTATGCTATGCTTGTTGTTTCTTCAATGATCCTGTATATGCTATTATTGTGAAATGGAATGTAATGCTGCTATTTTCTGTCTTAGCATATTGAATTTTAACATCAGCTACACTCTATGTTTACCAATTACCTTCCCCGGCAACGATGCCCAAATGTTGGTCACTTTAATTGCCTATTAATTCATAAACAAAGTGCTCAATATAAATTGTCAACCCAAGGAAGTTTGCTTATTTCAAAGGTAATCAAACAAAATATATGCATAAACATTCAATAACTGATCAATCAACTATAAATCACTCAATCTACTCAAGGAATGGTTGCATCCTAATTACTAAGTCTGTGCTCTACTCACTGTTCAATCCAAACTTCAAATACTAATTCGATTGCCAAAGATCAAAAGAATTCACAATCCTTCTAATTGCATTAATTCTGAAAATAACTGCTTCAAGAATGAAATGGCTAAATTAGTTTTGCAAGAAGTTAAATCCTAAATCATCATCATAAGAAAGGGTCCAATCCACAAATGCAATACTCAATCATAAAGAAAATCAATCCTCCTCCTGCTCTATAAATCCATATGCCATCTACCAGTTTCAGCAGTTCATGAAAGGAAATAAACAATAGTAAAATGCAGCAGCAGAGCACAGGTGTAACAACAATAATTGCATAATCCAATAACACACTTGCAAAGAGAAACTGCACACTATTCAATCGACTGTTTCAACAAACTAAGAAAAGTTGTAATTGAAGAATCCTACTCTTAATACTCACACTATTTCAACAACTCAAAAGTAAATTTAATTGCAATTCCACACCAAAACAAAATAAAGGAAATAAGCAACTAGATAACTAGGCAACTCTGAAAGAAGGTGGGCCCTTTCCTTCTAACAAAGATGCCTCTAAACACTACCAGGAATCAGTACACAGAAGATCAAGAAAATACTGCCAATGTAATTGATGGAATAAATTTCAGATACAGAGTTCTTGCACTCCTGTTACAAGTTCTCTCGAAAATAAGCCTAACCTCTTTTAACCATCCCGTCCTCCTTTAAATACTACAACAAGATAATTCAGATCCTCATAATTCGTACATCCATGAAGATCAAAGATCTTCAAGCTGTCGAATCAATACCCCAGAATAGAAGTTTAGTTACATTCATTATTACATTGAGATAAAATCTATTTCATAGACATCAATGCTCTCATAGCTGAGCTGATCCAATACCAAGTGAGTTTCAACTGGCCGCATGGATGGATAACTTAGGCTCCTTCTGCAACAATTTGAACCAGAGCCCTGAAAAGGTGTAACTTCTTGGAAAGTACTTCTTCATCCATGTGTATCAGCAGGATGATACACCTGAATTCCCTGTGGTCTTAGTTGCTTTCATCAATCCATCACAAGTCAGCTTAATTAGGAGACAAAATCCATAAACATAGGCAAACTTTAGGCATTAATATAACAAAGTAATAATAAATTATACCTCTCAAGATCGTGTTTTTCCTTATGAAAGATAACGACTTGGTTATAATAATAAGGAGAAACAGGGGAAAAGGATCACAACAGAAGTGAGAAAAAAGGGTCACTTTTGGCACCCAACAGTAAACACCTGCCCCCCTCAAAATTTATAACTAAGTATCCAAGAATACAACATTCCCCCCCTTAATAATAACCTAGGTCTATATCGATACTTCACACTAGTGATCTAATAAACAAAGGGTATGCATGCCTAAATAGGTATTACAACCTTATGCCCATTTAAATATGTGATTAAATCTAACTGCATAAAAATGCTTGCAATTGTATACCCAGACATGTGATGCTTTAAGCATCCACTTGCTTCTTTACCCACATACATCTCTATTCCAAATCCAATGATCCAAATCAAGCACTTCTTCACCAAGTACTTCATTAATAAAGTCAATGTTATAAGAATTCTATTGTGAGAGATATTTATCCTACCAAACATGGCTCTAATAGTATATTGAAAATTAACCAAGCATTATGGATAAATAAAAATACACAATAATAAGAATACACATAATAATTTACCATAGAAACCCTTTACCAAGAAAACCAACCTTCAAAATATATCTTTCATTACCCTTGGCCAATCTAGTCCAATGGAGTTTTGCAAGCCTTTAAATAGGATTTATCACATACTAATACCATGGGCATGTAAACCACCAAAGGTAAACCCATTAATGACCAATTACAAGTTAATCTAATTACTTTTTAACCAAGTCAAGGTTAACCCAACACTAAAGAATTCGCTTTTAGTTTTGGTCATTGACAATAAGGGCTTTGCTATAGAGTTCAAGAAAAAGCAAGTCCTCATAAGACCAAAGGAGTCTATCTGACGATCAAATCAAGTGATTGGGGTTAGGGAAGACAATTTATATAGGTTACATGTTGAACCTATTCCTGACCTAGTTCATAACATAGATAACGTGTGTGATTTATAGCACAAGAGGATGTAGTACCTGCATCATAATGCATTTCCTATTCCGAATGGAATAGTCACAAGTCTTCTAGAGTTTAGCATTGAGCAGCAAGGAGTATGTAGAGAATACACACTTGGTAAGCATGCCAAGGCTAATTTCCTAAGAAATGAGCATAGGTTTAAGGAGATTCTAGACCTAGTGCATTTGGATGTATGTGGACTTATGTCAATAGCATCAATGATAAGAAGTATGCACTATGTTTCCTTCATTAATGAATTCTCTCTTAAAACTTGGATATACTTCCTAAATACCAAGGATGAGACCTTTAGTAAGTTTCAAGAGTTCAAATACCTAGTGGAGAACAAGACAAGGAATAATATCAAAGTTTTGAGATCGAACAATGGGGTGAGTATACCTTCAATGAGTTCAAGTATTTCTGCAAGATTGCAAGAACCAAGACGGAGTTCATTTTTTTGTACAACCCACAACAAAATAGGGTTTCAAAGTGGAAGAACTGGTCCATCATAGGGTCTTCTAAGGCCATGATGCATGACCAAGATATCCTAATGTTTATATGGACAAAAGCATGCAACACAGTAATCTACATCCAAAACAGGTGCCCTCGTAAGATTTTGGAGGACAAGACACTAAAGGAGATATTCACTAATGTGAAGCTATAGGTGAATCAATTCTACATCTTTGGTTGTCCATTTTATATCCATATACCAACAGAGAACAAAACCAAGTTGGATCCCTCTAGTAGGAAGAGTTTGTTTATTGGCTACAGTGAAATTTTAAAGGCCTGTAAGATATTTATTCCAAAGTAGATAAAGACAATTTTAAGTAGGGATGTAAATTTTGAGGAATAATATACATCCATGAAGTCTCATGAGCCTGTTCCATTGAAAAAGGATGAGGAGTAGGAAGCTTTGAAGTTTGAGCTAGGGTCACTAGCAACTTCCAATTGGGGCGCCATCCTTCAAGTGCATAGGAGGAGCAACCAACTTCTACCAATTCTATCAAAAGACCTCCAAGGTTCACTCAAACATTAATGGATGCTCATGAGCATGTTTAGGTTTCTAGGAGCACATTTAGGGAGAGTGGACCTCCAAAGAAGTTTCCAAACTACATGGCATTGATGGGAAACATTATAGATTTTGAGCCTTTCATTTTTCAAGAGGAAGTAGACCAATAGGTTTTGAGGGATGCCATGGTGCAGGATTAATATACCTCCATCAAGAAAAATGTTGTATGGGGCATTGTGCCTAGACAGGAGGAAAAATAAATAGTGACTTCTAGGTGGCTCTACAAGATCAAGTATGTCGCAGATGGTAGCATAGAGAATTACAAAACAAAGTTTGTGGCAAGTGGGATCTCCCATAAAAATGGAGTGGACTATGAGGAGACATTTTCTCTGGTGGCAAAGTAGAATTTTGATGCAGAGTGCGCAACAAATAAAACAAATCAAAATGATCCTTATAATAACACTCCAAATATGGATATCAAATACATAGTCGGATGATTAATATTCTTTGGGGGAAGAGGAGATCAAAAGATACTCCCTATTCAACTTATCACAATGCTTAACTATGTTTAAATACAAAGTGAGAAGACTAATCTATATCCACTAAAGATGGATCAGGTATTCACATCAAATCCCTAATATCTCTCTAAATGTAGATATATGCTAACTAACTAAGCATACTTTTCTCATTACATGGCATTTAAATAATTTAAATACTCTCTATGTGGACAAATCCATAGTAGAAGCATCTAGAGGATTATTTACATTTATATAAGGATCTCATCCTCTTACAAATATGTCTCCTATGCTCTTGCATCAGACTCCCAAGGTACAAAAGTTTTATGGGCTCCTGGCCATGAGTCTTTCTGGTCTTGTTTTATTTTGTTCTGTAGTAGCTTCATGATTCCATTAAGATTCCTTATGCATAACCTATGATATACAATAAATACTATGTTGTAACAAGTCTTTTTCATTTTGTCACACAATACCTCACCAAGGTTTACTCTCCTGAACCTGGACTTTTGGTATTCTCTAGTTCGTTCCTCTAGAATCGGCTTTAGCAATGAATAGTTATAGGCTTCTACACCTTCTCACATTCTCTTAAGAGCTTCACCTGCCCTCTCTTCCTCCACTTACTGCTTCCTTTACCATCATTAATTAACTACAAAACATAAAGACCAATTTCTCATCAAAACAATATTCAAGGACCATTAAACTTCTTAGGAATGTATTTTCCATGTATTTATTGCATCTTCATCTCACACAGTACTTTATTGTTAACTTGCATCACTTTGTTTTTCACTTAGATAGAACACTGGTGCGCGTTGTTAAGCGAAGGCACTAATATGGATGGGGTCGGGGGATCGATCTAGAGTGGGGACGGCCACAACCGACCTTCTCACATTCTCTTAAGAGCTTCACCTGCCCTCTCTTCCTCCACTTACTGCTTCCTTTACCATCATTAATTAAGTACAAAACATAAAGACCAATTTCTCATCAAAACAATATTCAAGGACCATTAAACTTCTTAGGAATGTATTTTCCATATATTTATTGCATCTTCATCTCACACAGTACTTTATTGTTAACTTGCATCACTTTGTTTTTCACTTAGATGCTTCCTTTACCATCATTAATTAACTACAAAACATAAAGACCAATTTCTCATCAAAACAATATTCAAGGACCATTAAACTTCTTAGGAATGTATTTTCCATGTATTTATTGCATCTTCATCTCACACAGTACTTTATTGTTAACTTGCATCACTTTGTTTTTCACTTAGATAGAACACTGGTGCGCGTTGTTAAGCGAAGGCACTAATATGGATGGGGTCGGGGGATCGATCTAGAGTGGGGACGGCCACAGCCAACCGCCCCCACCACCCCGCCTATTGAGGCAACCCCAAACTTGCTTCACTTTATTCCTCTTTCTGACCTTTTTTTGCGCTTTCTTTCATTGCGTCATTCCTCTTGCCTTTTTATTCTTTATCTTCTCTGATTTTATCTTTATGTCAAATTTACTTGTGCAAAATACAATACAAAAATATAGCTTCCCCTCAAATTACTTTCAAACTTAGATTACATTCCAATTTAACCAATCCACTTTGACACATTTGAAACAACAATCCCCTTGGATTTTTTGTCATTTCACTCTTACCATGCCTTACTTTAAAAATATGTTATATATCCAATGATCCAAGCCCAAGCTCTCCTTTTGCATCCTCCCCGAACGTCTTGACTACCAAGAGCATTAAACTAGGAATTTTCTAAAAGGGTTGCCTTGCTAACCTACAAAAATCGATCTAACAGAGTCTATCCAAGGGGACGCAAAATCTACAAATTACTTCTCAACAACAAACCGACCTCCTACAATCCAATCTAAACACTGGATGTGCTCTGTTAGTACACATCTATATGCTTCATGTCGGGAAATAATTATCATCTATTGTGGACGCTACAGGATGAGATAAATCCTCATGCTTCCACAGCACCACTCTAATGTAGATATCCGAGATTTACTTGGTCACGCTACCACACACAGTAATATCTTGTTCCGAGATCAATTATGTCTCGAACAACCAGCAGTTGACCTCCACCATCCAGCAAATCCTCAACACAATGGACATTCACATCTAATATATCTTTGTGTCTTTACACTATTAGCTTCAGGTGAGATCAAAATGTGACTTGCTGGTAAGTTGGGTTGTTAATCTCATTCCCTGATCACATCCATCTGATTATCAAAATGGTTCTCATCAATCAACACCTCAAATGAAATCATGTACACTTCCATACTCTTGCACATCATTTCTTTCCATTCTGAAGGATCAAATAATGAACCAAATCCATGGAGAGAACCAGATTGTCACTGCAGCACAGTTCCACACTGCATGAAATCGAACCCTTAAACTTGAATATTCATCACCCAAATTCAAGTGATTTGAACTTCCATACTTTTCCAAAATGCAAACAACATGCTTGCCGATATTTCCAGCAATTTTACATTTCTAGGATATGTATTTGAACAAAAAGATCTATCGAGAGCACCTTTCACATGACAAGCAATGATTATTATTATTTCCATGAGATATATTTTGACACTTCTACATCCACATATTCTTTTTCATGCACATTTCTCTATAACTCCATGGACTCAACTCTACGCCTTCAAAAATCAAATGCTCAAACAACACACTAATCTTCGCTCGGAACCTTTCGATGGGCTATAATACCACTTGATGCAGACAAAAACATGGATTGGCCTCAAACCCAACAAAGACTTCTATCTTTCTTGAAGGCCAATATGCATTTGGCTTCCAAATCACTTTGCATTCTATCATCCACGCACAGGAATAGAAACTCACTCTTCTTGGATTTCTTTTTGTTTCTCACATCTCAATACCTCTTTTGGATACTCTTCTCCTCCAAATTCTACAATCTCCCTTGCTAGAAATCTATCTACCCATAGAATATTTCTTTCATCCAGCAACCTGCTCCAAGTCTCTATTGGGTCTGTCAATAAGTTGTCTTACTGACTATCTTTTATTCCATCTACTGGAATCTAAAAAACCTACTTTATTCTCATTTGATATCCATGATCTTCTTTTCTCGTCTTCATGAGACAGTTAAGCATCCCCTTTCATTATCGCAGCTGCTAGTGGTTATCCATCTTCAATTTCCTTCTTGCTAGAAACTATCATTGTCTTCTCTTCTATAACCAGCTGACTTAGGTTGTGTCTAACATAAATTTGAGGCTCTTCAAATTCTAGTTTTCCTTCTGTTATGCATCCTTTCACTGTATATAGTCTTCTTTTTTACTACGTTTATGAGACAATGCTAGCTCATTCTCCTTTATGACAGATTCTTGTGTTTGTCCATTTGTAGAGTCTTTAGTACCTGCAAACACACACTTAAACCAACAATCAATTTGAAAATTTTGATACTGCTTTGTTTCTCTAGGTGCTTTTCGAATCTCTTCCTTTTGCTGGCATAAACTCTCCCATCACTTCATGAGACTCTCTCTAGGTCTCTCATCTTCCTCATCATCATCTCCAAGCATTGTTCCTTATTGTGGTTCACAAATGTGAACTATTTGTCTTTCTTCAAAAGACTTCTTGTACTCATCTTATCTAAGTTTTTTATTTGTCTTCAACTAGACATTTAACATGTGTTTCAACTTCCTTGTAAGTAATTGCACAATAGGCCACTTGACCTTTTTCCTCAAATTCAAACCACATCTCTGGTCTTCTTCAACTATCTTTTGTAACAGTTGTATCATGTCACTATGTTGTTCCTTCGACTCATTTGGCTCCCTTTCAAATACCTTATCACTCATCCTCTTTTTGCCAACTACCTTGGCATCTTCTTTCATCTTGTTGTGGATCTCCCACAAACCCTTGACATGACTATCCATCTTCAGTTCTCATTTCTCTATCAGCTTCTCTATGCTCAATGTGAGTTGCAAATAAGCCTCTTCTCTGTACCAATTCTTTTTCACCTTGCTAAGAATACCTCACCAAGATCTACTTTCCTATACCTGGACTTTGGTATCATTGGTTCTCTCCTCTAGAACCTTCTGAGTATCCCCTTCTCTTCTAGGATTTTTCACTCCCTCTCACATTCTTTTGAAAACTTCACTTGCCCTCCATCTTTCATGTTATCGCAACTTCCTCTTCCTATGAGGGTCCTCTTTGCCACAATTTCTACTCTCTCTGTTGCTACCTGCAAACACAAATATTCTTTCCATAGTTTAATTTCAAATTAGAAAACCATGTTTACTTACTATTTCTTATCCGGATTTGCACTTCACCTTCACTACCTCAATAATATTCATGCTCTGATACCACTTGATGTAGAGCGCGCAACAAATAAAACAAATCAATATGATCCTTAGGATAACAAAAAGAATATGGATATCAAATATAGAGATAGATGATTAATATTCTTTAGGGAAAAAGGAGATCAAAAGATACTCCCCATTCCACTTATCACAATGCTAGAATGCATTTAAGTACATAGTGAGAAGACTAATCTAGATCCACTAAATATGGATCAAGAAATCACATTATGTGGCATTTAAATAATTTAAATACTCTCTATGTGGACTAATCCAATCTAGAACCATCTAAAGGCTTCTTTACATTTATATGAGGATCGCATCCTCATACAAAGATGTCGCCTATGCTCCTGCATCAACTTCCATTAGAGCAATGATGTCTTTAGTTTCCATTATGGAATGGAGGATACATTAGATGGATGTGAAGACAACTTTCCTCAATGGGATAATTGAGAAAGAAGTGTACATAGAGAAACCTAGGGGTTTTGAGATTAGTGGGAAGGATTCCCATGTGTGTAGGCCAAAAAAGACCGTGTATGGTCTCAAACAAGCACCAAGATCATGGTATTCTAGGATTGATGGATACTTGTAAAGTATGGATTTCACCAAAAGTGAAGCAAATCCCAACTGATATTTCCTATTTGTTGAGGTTGATATATATATATATATAGGTGTTGTATGAAGATGACCTAGATTTCTTACAATTTCAAATAAGCTCATTCTAGGGTGCAAGGAATATATGGCAGCGGATTTTGAGATGAAGGAGATTGGAATGATGTATTACTTCTTGAGATTGGAGGTTTGGAAGAGAACAAAGGATATTTCCCTTGGGTAGGGTAAATATGTAGTCGAAATGCTAAACATATTTCAGATGGAAGACATCAAACCTATGACCAACCTATGATCACTAATCTAAAGAAGATTACAAGTTCAAATTTAGATATGGTGGATCCTACATTGTATGAAGAGGATGGGTTTATTGATATATCTAGTCAACACTAATCTAGATATATGTTTTGTAGTTAACACCTTGAGTCAGTTCATGGTGGATTCAATGCAAGAGCATTGGGTAGCAGCAAAACATGTGCTCAAATACTTGAGGGCCATAATGGAGTATGGGATAAGATATTTTGGAGACTGTGTGGTGAAGTTGCAAGGGTATACAAACTCAGATACTTTCTCTAATATCAATTGTTGGACTTATGGTTATACTAAGAGGGGGGTGAATCAATATAAGATATTTTTTCTCACTTTAAACATTCATCACTTATTCAATAACTTCAAAATAGTAGATACACATAAACTCAAATCACAATACACAAAATTTAGCTTGCAAACCCTTTTGGGAGAAAACCACAAAATATTATCTTCATAAACTCTTGTAGGCACCCAACCTACCATTACAATGTTTGTCGGCACCAACGTACTGGAGACACCAATCCCCTCAAATGAGCACCAACTAAATAATATGTAGGAACCAACCTACTGGAGACATCAACCTCCTCAATTGAGCACCAACTCAGTAATATGTAGGCACCAACCTACTAGAGACACCCATCTCCTCAACTAAGCACCAACTCAGTAATATGTAAATACCAACCTACTAAATATTCAGGCACAAAAATACGGACGTAAACACCTCAAAGATAACTTCATAATCAACTTCAAACTACTACACAATTAGCCTTATATCATATCCATAATCCGCCTTTGATCTTCTTCATAGTATTTCTCTGACCTGCTTCATAATATTTCTCTGATATGCTTCATAATCTACCTCTTATCTACTTCATAATCTTCCTCTGATCTGCTTCATAATCCGCCTCTGATCCACTTCATACTATAGAGAAACCCTTACTTCCAAATGGAATATATCTAAAACTATAGAGAACCAATATCTAAAACTTGTACACTAGGAAATTCAATATCTCTACTTCATTTCCTCCAAGATTCACTAGATGAAACATCCTAGAACAAAATTTATAGAGAAAATGCCAACCTGGCTTGTTTGAAGTTGATTTGAGGATCATTCAGAAACCCTATAACTTCCATATGGCATATCTCCATAGGTTCTTCACGATCTCTAACCTGTCTCCTCCAACTTTTATTGTATGAATATTTCTATAACAAAAGTTATAGGAAAAAATCCAAACTAACATGTTTAAAGTTGATTTTAGGATCATTCAGAAACCCTAACTTCTTGAGGTCATGTCTCCTAAAATATAGTGAACCAACATCTTAAACCTGAACCACAAGTACTTAAATATATCCTATGCTTATAGTCCAAGCGACACGGTCTGAAACATCTCCAAACAAAATTTATAGCAAAAATTCCAAGATGACCTGAAAATCTCTCCTTTTGGAATGGTATTCAATATTTGTTCATCCTCTTCTTCAAATGATACAACCCTTTTCACTAGTGTGCCTCTTCTATAATATATCCATGTCTTGGATGAGTGAGTGAACAAATGAGGAAGTGATCATTTAATTTATACTCTTCTTAAATCACTTTTTGGGCCGACATAACATTGTTCAATATCATGGCAGGGCCAACCAAAATTCTAGTTGGTTTGACTTTACAAATCCTTTTGTATCTCCTCATTCATATGGATTTAGAGAGAGTTCCATATACTGTTGGAAAGGTATTGGAATAATATTTCCAACCATGTAACCTATACTCCAATTTTAGATAGGTATATAGAGTAAGCATTCCTTCAAATACATGGTATTCAAACTGGGCATCAATGACACAATATTTCCAAAAATCTTCATATTCATTTGGTTTTATTGCCTCCACAAGTGGGAAAGTGAGGTGTACATTGTTAGGATATCTCAATACTCCATCCTTGTCCTACCTAGCATTATTTATTTTTCCTAGTTGTTGATGATGTCATTTTCCCCCTAGTGGTGTGCAGATGTCATCCAGGATCCATCTACCACCTTCTGATCCCTGCATGCATCATTTAGGACCACTTCAGTTAGTTCCCTATTTTATAGGAACCCAATGAGTGTTCCAGTGCAGTCCACCTAAGTTATCTAACTCTTTTGGGGGGTTAGAGCTCTGGATGCCACTGATTGTGGCCTCATGTGCCCTTTTCTGACTGGCATGCATGACATACTCACTATTGCGCCCTCCTTAGTCAGTTAATTGATTGTGACTTGAGTTAGCTGAGTTTAGATTCAGTTCAGTTGACTTTAAGTCTTACAGAGCACTCAAGTGGTGATAATCCCTATACTAGACCAACTGAGATTCGAATTCTCCTGCATGATTCGAATCTTCTCCATTGTAAAATCATTTTTTATTATACTGATTATTGGAACATGTGATATTATTCTGCTCCTATCTAAGTTATGTTGCATTATTATTCTTCTGCTCTTTTTTACTATAGTTTTCACTCTTCTTCAAATTTTCTACTCATTCTTTCTTTGTGAGGTATCCTCGGCTCTTTAGATCTGTTGTGACATAGAATTTCACATACATCAATATCTTCACTTGGGCATCATCATCACATGTATTTGAACTCAGGGCACATCAATATCTTCACTTGGGAATCATCATTACCTATGGGAGCACATCAATATCTTCATTTGGGCATCATCATTACATGTGGGGGCACATCAATATATTCACTTGGGCATCATGTCAAGATCATATTTTATTTTAATCTTGGACATATGTAGTATCAAAAAATATTTGACATCAATGATGACAATGGTTTTTTTCCTTTGACATCAATGAAAACAATATTTCCAACAATGTCAAGTCAACCATTCAGGTTGACTCTTTTTCTTGAAAATCTATTGGTTCTTGAATTCCAACTCATCAATGAGTCTTTTTCTTATGAGGTGGATAGTTTTCTTATGAGGCCCATTTTAGACGCCAAATTTGGTCTAATATGTTGGATATTGTCTTCACTAACTTGAGGTAATTTTGTAGTAATTCTACGTGGGTATAGTATGTTGAATTAATGTAACTTTGAAGAATATTCTACTTGTACTTTATTATTGTAACTCCGTCGGAGATGTTTTACCTCCATTCGGGTATGTCATTATTATATTTGTTCATGTAAAAGTCATGAGGTAAAACCTCCATTGTAATTTGGGTCATTAGTATCCAAAAGAATGTAATATAAATATTAATTGAGTCTTCCTAGAGAGGTCGGCCCAGTGAAGTTAAGTGAGGCCGACCTAGTTAGGTTAAATGTCAAGTGAAAAGTAAAGTATAAATAGAGGAAGTCTTTCCCTCATTTGTACCATTCACTCACTCATGCATTGCGCATTAGAGGAGAGAGGAAGTTTGCGAAGGAGGAGGAGGATTGGCTTGGCTCTAGAGTTTGGGTTTTTGTCTCTCTTCTTTGTGAGACTTATTTTTGGGCATTGTACTTTGGTAATCTAAATTGAGGAAGTTCTTGCTGGGTTTTCTTCCCCTTGAGGGTTTCTCTAGATATATTGTTGTGTACCTTGTGATTGTGTATCTTTCATAGATCCTTGTTAAATTGCTATTGTGAAGATGTATTAAATGCTCATGAAGTTAGAATTTAGTCTTTAGTAGCATAAAATCTTAACATAGTAAAGTGAAAGGTAATTGATGCAACCTTGCTTATCATGTTTAAAATCCATCCATGTTTCAATTGATTGTTATAACCCCCTTTGTTCATTCTTTGGTTTTGTTCACTATATCTTTAACTAAGTGATTTTTAGTGCTTGTGTATTGGATAATTTTTTCTCTTGATGATCACAAGTGGTTATGAGTTATTTGAAGTAGAGGATTTGTTGGATTATTTCAACTAAAAAAGGAGGGGGATTGTGTTATCCTCCACCCTCCCTTGAAGATATTCATCCAGACGCCATTTCATGTTTGACTCCATTTCCCAAGCTTGGTGTTTCCCTCAAGGCACTAGTCTAGGGTTTTACTTAATTTTAATTTGTTGCATTTTATCAAATTTTCCTCCATAATTCAAATCTACTTACCAATATTGTTTTGTAGGTACTTGGAGTTAAATCCAAAGGAAGAGGCTCTTAGGGAAATAGAACTCCGTTCCTTAGTCACCTAATTGCTATCATCAAACCCTAAGGAGTTAAACAAACCCTAATAATAAACCAACACTTTGTAATTACAAGTAAGCCTCTTGTTAAGCCTCTTGTTAATCATTACATCCAAGTACTTAGCTAAGGAGGGTTCCTAATTTATTGTCTTATATTTATCTTGTTAGCTTAAAGTTGGTTGCTTGACTATACTAACCCTTGCGTTGCATATCTAAAGTATAGTCATCTTATTGATTGGTCTTATTTATTATGTATAGGAGATAGGTCTTTAACATGCTCATTATGATTAGACATTTAATCACTTTAGTCTTGTTTTGGCATACATGGTAATTTAGTCACTTGATTCTAAATTCATTTTGCTCTTGTAGTAAAGTTGTATCTAGCTTCTAGTTATTGGCTATTGATAAGGTTGAAGTTATTATCGAAAATATATCCTAAAAAGTGTAATCACCTTATCTTCCTATACTACTAGAACATCTAACCATAACCTCTACCATAATTTAAATACATGTTGGAGCAAGATCGAGAAGGGACCAGTTTTGGAGAATGCGCACAAAGATGTGAACCGTGCACATGAAGCAAATGGGCGGAAGAGCGCAAAAGATGGAAAGTAGATAGCATTTTGGTTCATTAGGCATATTTTTTGTCTGTTTGTGGGATTTCCCCCCATACTAGAAAAACTATAAATAGTTAGTAGATAGAGAGAGAGAGGTGGAAAGAGGGCATAAGAGAGAGAGAGAGAGGAGAACTAATGTGATATTCTTTTGTCTAGGGTTTTTTTCGTGCAGTGCATAGGATATGTACGGTTATGAATGACTGATAATATAATGCATATGTTTCAGAGACACCCTTTGTGCAATGTTGAATGATTTTGAATGCTTCTTAATATGGTGTTATGAATGTTAGTTCTAATTATGGATGGTGTTTCTGAATGATGGATTTAAATATGTTTATGTTTATTATGTTCTTAGAGATATGGTGTTTGTGTGTAGATATGATACAATTGCCTCTTGACCCTTCATGTCTGTAGAAACCTAGTTCCTACAGCCCCCCCTCAGATGCCTCGGGTGAGACTTCATCTATTTAACGAGTGATGCCATATGGGTCGGTATCTAGGGGCTTTGTTGGTCTTTTCATGTTAGAAATCAGTTCTACCCTTTGCGTGCTAGTAAATGGTTCTATTTATGGGACCCAAATCAGATATTGAAGGCGGTGTGGAGGCCAAATAGACAAGAGATAGATCTGTCGCTAGATAAGAAATAGTGTGAGTTTGCGCTAGAACATAACCCTAATCTGGGATTAAGCAAAGAGCATAGGTTGGGAAGGTATGTATTTTCAAAGTTACATGAAATATTTTTCTGCTATTTCCCTACAATAATAGCATATTGGTTGCTTAGATTGGTGGATACGAATCCAAGATATAATCCTACAATTCCAAACAAGTGGACCCCTGAAGAGATCCAGTGATTGAAAACTGTGAGTAACCCTATCTCACGCGCAGTTGATTTCTGGATAGATAGTGTATTGGAAGGGTACATTGTTGACTTTTCCATTAGTGGGACAAGATCCTATTGTGATACGGAGAGAAATTTCCTGAAGGAAGCGCGTGGATGATATATTGGTCAAATAGCTACTTGGATTAAGATTTTATTGTGTGACAAGGGTTGCGTGACGATGGAATCTCAACACTAATTTTTTTTGCGCACATCAAGGAACTGGGGGATGGCCAACGAAGGGTTTAAGAGTATGGGAAGAAAGATGATGGTGGAATGAATGAGTTGAGGATGTTGAAAGGGGAAAGTATGACAGACATAGAACTGGGATTTATGTGCAATGGAAAAATATTTAGGAGAAATAGGAAGAGGACTGCAACTAAGAGAGAGGAACAGTATAGTGAGTTCGAAGAAAGTGATTACTGCACAGAACACCTGATTGAAGGGAAATTGTATGTGGAAGGAAGCTATTATTAGTTGAATCAGAAGGAGAAATGGATCCCTACTCCGATATGGATCTGTGTGGAACCTACGACCCCGAGTGTGTCTCCATCAGCAAAGGTAAGACCTAGTTCAGTAGCTAAAGTAGTGTTAGTTAGTGCAAATAGCGGTGGTAGTAGCAATCAAAAGGGACAAGGTAGTAGAAGTGGTCAGAAAAATCCTGTGCAGTCGAACACAGCATCAAGAAAGATGGCAGATCTGACACTTAGGATTACTATATTCTATGGGAATGGAAATGAAGATCCATAGCAACATTTGTTTCTGTCTAATAATATATGGGAAGTAACGTAGGTCCAAGACGAAGTTGAAAAGATATCGTAGTTGGGCACTACATTCTGAGAGAAGGCATTACATTAGTATATGAAGTATTGAAACTCTATACCACAGGGACAAGTTAGAGCCATTACACATATATGTGATGCATTCAAAACAAAGTTCTAGAAGCCTATGTTCGAGTCGCAGTGTATTACGAAATTGAAGGAAATTAAACAGATGTCAAATAAAACCATGTGGATTTTTGATCAAAGATTCAAGAGATTGTTAGATCATATGCCTTTTGAAGTCCATCTGAAGCAACATAAAGAATGGTTTATTGTTGCATTATTACCGCGCAATCGTTAACCATTGGCACATCAAGCACTCGTAACACAGAGGGATGCACTGGACCTAGCAATGAAATTGGAAGCTTCCCCTGTAGAAGACACTGATTCAAGTATGGCTCAATTTAAATCACAATTACGAGATATGACATTGCAGATATAGGAGATTACGAAAGGGAAGGAGAAGCATCAAGGAGTATGGTGTACTACTTGTCATATAGAAGGTCTTCATAGGGGAGAATGTCCCATGGTCACAAACTATTTGGAAATAGATCACATGAATCCATTGGTCCTATGACCATGAGGAGGACCCTAGTGTGATATATGTAAGGTTTGGGGCCATCCGAGAAATAATTGTCCGAAGATGTAGATATATCATACTACACCTCAGAATTTATTCTGCAACTTTTGTAAATCGGTAGGGCGCGAGGAAAAGGATTGCCACGTGCAAGACATGAGGGAAATAAATTTATACTTCTATAGAGTCCAAGAAGAACTTGGAACAGTAGAAGGAGCAATGCAGTATAGTGCACCAGCTAAAAGAGTAGGGTAAATTTTGGGTGGAAGAGGAGGATTCTGAGGACTTGGAAGAGGAGTATTTGTGGGCTATGGTCAATGAAGGGGCCATATAATATGTTATAATTGTGTCTAGGAAGGTCATTTTGCACAAGAATGTACGAACCCATGTTCTACATTTTTATATTGTCGTTCCCTAGATCATGTGATTACTGTATCGCTGTGTTTCTTGCCTTATATCTGTGTATGTGAATATATATCTATGTATATGATTCTGTATGTGCCATCTTATTTTGTTCCTGCATAAATCCGGATCAGATATTAGCTTGTAAAATATTCTGGAAGAGTTGCAAAGACCAAGTATCAGCAACAATAACTGCAGTAGTAGCTCAGTGTGTTGAAGGAGTACAAATAAACTGGTCAACATCCTCCTAAATGAGTTTTTTACATACTATCGAGACACGGAAGAGAAAGGTACACATGCTCATTACACTTGGCTATTAATATGCAGCGTGCTAGTGGGATGGAAGGAGTCGGCGAATAGCCAATTATTTGACAAGAACAGGAAGCCCTTTCTAGCAACTAGGTATACAAATTTATGGTATACAGAGAACAAGGGCGGGTAGATAGATAACAACATAGAGTTTTTCTTGTATAATGAAGAGATTACATGTGTTATTAGAAGGATTATGTGCATACAACCTCAGATAATGGATGCATACAAGGAGATCGCATGCTTCAAGGTATGGATGCATCATATCTATGTGCAGGAAAAAAGAGATCCCGAGAAACAATGGTTACCTACAATGTTTAGGCCCTCAGAAGAAGATATCAGTCATATTATAAATGAATGGGATCTAGCATGGCGCATTCCAGCAGCAGAGGAATAAGAACCCACACAATAGTAGCAATCGGGACAACAAGAAGACAATCCAGCACAAAGTAAGTCTACATAGGAGGACACCGAAAGTTTAGAAATTCTATCGGACACTATACAACAAACTGTGCATACTGAGAAAAGAAAATAAAAAGACCTTCTTGAAGGATCAGTGAGGAAGAAAAGGAAAACGTCGAATCCCATATCTGTTCGGCTGTTGACAGAAGATGATGTGGATCAGATTGGTTGGGAGGTTAAGAATGTCACTAAAGAAGTTATAGAAAGGGTAGCTACAAGGGAAGAAATGGACGAGATTGTGACTAAACAAGAGGATATATATATGAAGGTCGAAGAAGAGTTTGCGACAATAAAACAGTTATTGATGAGGACCAGGAAGGAAGAAGGACAGAACAGTGCAAAAACACAACCAGATATATAGATGTAGGTTACAACGGAACCAAAGCAAGGAGAAAATATTTCGGCAGCAGCACTAGTATTTCCCACACAAGAAATGCACTAGTATTGTTGCAAAAGTTAGCAGCAGTAGTGCAAACAGAGAAACAAGTAGAATTTTGAACATGAACAGAGACTCAAATTTTGGTTGAGTGAACAAGGTGGCTTGGGACAAGCCATAGGTGAGTGTTGGAGCGATATCAAAAAGGGACCAGTTTTGTAGAACGTGCGCAAAGATGTGGACCACGCACATGAATCAAATGGACGAAAGAGAGCAAAAGATGGAAAGTAGTTAGGTTTTTGGTACATTAGGCATATTTTTGGTCTATTTGTGGGATTTGGCCACCCACTATAAAAACTATAAATAGGTAGTAGATATATAGATATAGAGAGAGGTGGAAAGAGGGCATAATAGAGAGAGAGAGAGAGGAGAACTAATGTGATATTCTTTTTTCTTGGGTTTTATGTCATGTAGTATGCAGGATATGTACGGTTATGAATGACTGATAATATAATGAATATGTTTCAAAGACCCCCTTTGTGCAATGTTGAATGCTTTAGAATGCTTCTTAATATGATGTTATGAACGTTAGTTCTAATTATGGATGGTGTTTTTGAATGATGGATCTGAATATGTTTATGTTTATTATTCTATTAGAGATCTGATGTATGTGCGTAGATATGATACAATTGCCTCCTGATCCTTCATGTCTGTAGATACCTGGTTCCTACAGACCCCCCTTAGATGCCTCAGGTGAGACTTCATATGTTTAACAGGTGATGTTGTATGGACCGGTATCTAGGGGATTTGTTGGTCTTTTCGTGTTAGAACTCGAGTTTTCCCTATGCAGACCAACAATGCAAGCATAGTGATATTTGAGTGAAGTATAATAGTATATCTATGTTTGAAGGTTCTCTATTCAAATCATGTCATATTGATCGGTTTACTCATACAACATATAATAGTCCTGTAATCAATATTATATTGTTGTTTTGAGTATGATGCTCATACTATAAGCCATGGGGGTAGAGCAATTGGTAATGAGTAATTGAGATGAGAAGTTGTAAATGGAAGGTCACAAATTCAAATCCATGTGGGTACTTACTTACAAAAAAAAATGATGCTCATGCTATGACAAACATTGGATTGTCAACCCTTAATAGTACCTTGTTGTGATCAATTCGACACTCTGAGCTATTGTTTGATCATTGTTGTCATCACCATACTTACTATCATAAGACCTTTTGGATACAACCTTGATCATTGACATACTTTGCAATCATTGGAATTATATACTTTTCCACATAATTTGTTTAGATCAAATTGACAATTAGACTACACTAAGTGATCATTGTTTTCACTAGGAACCTTTCACACAACCCGTTAATCGGCCTCGTATTGCTAATATTGGTTTTTAATACATTCTACTACTAAGATAAATATTGATATTATTTTATAATGCAAATGATAAATCTGTGTTGATAGATTTCACATCTCTTCTTGGCTGGTATATTCTTGGCATTCATTCAATAACACCAAGTGCCATTTCCTAGTTCCTCATTCCATCGTCTTACTAGCTTAGAGCATGTTTCAGATCTAAGATAAGTTGAGAAATATATCACTGCAGGTTATGTTCGATATACCCATGTCATACCTCTGATCAAATCGACATCTTTAAAGTAATTATTTAAAGGAAAATTGAACACTAACTTTTGTGTTCATAGGGTTGGTAAAATACTATAAACCTAAGATAAGTTTGTGTGTGATTAATAGTGATTTCACTACTCGTTATTACCATTGGTTACCGCTATCATAAGTCCTCATTATCTTTACTTTTGGCATATTGTAGTAATATTTGTTGAGTGGATTGATTAGGTTATTCTCACCTTCCCACATTATAGTCCTACAACTTAAACCAAGTGCAACCTTTGTGGTAATTAAGGTTTCCTAGTTCATTAGAAGGTGCTATAAACATCCATAATTAAGAAACTTTGAATGTTAAAGTGAATCTTGAATCAAATCTAAGAATTCAAGCCAATTTGCACCCCTTATTTTGGCTCTAAATCATATGTGATAGGTGGCATATATTGCTCCTAAGGTCTTTATTTATTTGAAAATATTGCTCTAGGAATTGAATGAAATGTTCACACATGGTTAGCAATCTATTGAAATTCTTGAATTGGTAACTTATGAGTGCTTTATCCTAACGAAGACTCTTTGGTGACTTGGTAGGTACTTCCTAATCACTACAAATTTTCCTCATAAGTGCACAGTTGGATCCCTAATGATTATATTATATTTTCGTAAGTATCATGTGTGAAATAATCTAATGCTTCATAGATTATAATTATTTCCCTAGATATTGGTTGATGATCTTGGTTTTGGTAGTAATTTGCAAATGCTATAAACACATAATAAGCACAAAATGTGTAGGACTCTAAGCTTTGTGAAAATTGGATCCATAAATTGGCATTGGATCTGATCTATAGATGCAAGTGATCTTTTACAATAACGAGACTAAAATAACTTGTTGGATGCATATGTTAATAGTTTCATGGATGATATAACCTTTTGCTAGTCAAGTGTATTATTTCTTATCAAACTCCTAAGGCTTCTATATATTCTTGAGATCACTTAATGGTTCTCTATCATACTCATGCTTAACTTATGAATGATCTTGTTTCAAGGATTTAGTATTTGGTTTACATCAGAGGAAATTGCCACCTTGAGCTAATAATGATATGAATGCCTTGTTAACTTAATGGTCATTAATTTGAGCAATTGATACACTTTGATTTGCTAAGGATATTTTGGGTTATCATAAGAATTTATATATTGTTTAAGTTGATTCATTGAGCTACTATTTCAAGTAGGTATTACTTTTATATTTAATTGATGTCAATTTAATTAATGCATGATGAGTTATTGATTACAAATGATGCATTGATACATTTTCATATTTGAAGCATTATTATGTGTACATATTTGGCTCAACGACAAATAGGGATTTTGTTGGTAGAAGATGTGTATCGACGTCTCTAAATATCTTCAACGGATATCGTTAGGTGGGTAAAATTGCGGTTGAAGGGAACACTACTAGACAATGACCATTATTAGGACACGTCTCCTTGTATCCTCGTTAGGGACAAGATGTTGGAAATCCCCTTTGACTCTGTTCTAGTACCCTCCTTCGAGTAGTACCACATTAGACAACATTGGGCACAGACTTGGACCCCACATACCTTGTGTATATCGAGGACCCCCATAAGCATCCTAAAACCAACCTATTGGATGTATTGTTACTATAGTGCATTGAACACAGCAGTATGGAAGATTATTATTCACCCATCTAAGTGATTGAGTTGTTTGGAAAATGGTATGATTAATCATCTCTGGTTGGATCTCTAAAATATTGGGCAAAGCATCATCGTTGGACCTCAAAGTGTTCTAGAAATTTCCCCTGTGGACAAGCGAAACTTCTCCTAAGCCAAGAATTATATGGCTTAATAAATAAAGCAAACAAGTGGTGACTAACGTTTTCCTAGATCTATGCTACATGCATACAATCAAGCAAGAATAGGAAAGACTAGAAAGGGATAGGTAACCTACCTCTTTCCAGATGGTTGTCCTAGCTTCTCCAACCCTTGAGCTTGATGTCCAAGATCCAAATGTTAGAGAAGACCTGCAATAACAGATACAAAGACATTCCTTCCTACTACAACATATTTTTAAGCATAAGAAAAGAACTGGCTACATTGAATGCAACAATGTAAATATGCATGCCATTGAAGAAGAAAATATGGGAGAAATAGGCCAAGTTAACTATTAATTGGAAAACAAGGAAGCACTTACATCCATGATCTCGATATGGTCACAGCTCCTCCAAGCCTTCCTCTCTATCCCCTTTAGGATTATAGAATCATAGGTTTGATACTCAAAGCTTTTCTTCTCTCTTATCACTCTACAATTGAGCAAAGTAAGGATACTCTCTTCTTCCCTCTTTTCCCAAATAATGGCCTTCATTTATAGGATTTGGAGGCTCAACAACTAAGGAGAAAATTTTGGATCAAGGGAGAATATGATTGAATCCACTTGCTTGGAATGGAAAAGGAAAGATGATTCGAAGGATTGACCTAACCAACCCAACCCATCCAAATCTTGATCCTAAATTTGTGTTCAACTAGTGGAACTAATGTCATCGCTCCCCTAAGATAGGCTACAGAGGGATGACATGGGAGGTCATCGCTCTCAAACAATAGATAATTGGAGGTCATCTCTCCCTGTATAAGATAGGTGGGGCGATGACCCTCAAAAATGGGAAAAATCAAGGCCTAAATGATGAGATGTTGACCTCTTAATGATGGATTTCTCTTCCAAACATGTATAGGGACCATAATAGGCTTTAGGTTTCCCTCTAGAACACATCTAGGAAGCATAATAACCACATTTTCATGGTGATAAAACATAAAACTCAAGGAGTACATTGAGTGTGACATTTTGAGGTGTAGCGGATGCCCCCAAAAGTGTGAGGTCGGAAGGAAATGGATGGCCAAAACACTTTACCAAAAATATATGTGCAAGGCTGTTGGAAGAGGAGAGCTAGATGGAAGCTGCAAACAAAGATCGAATAGTATACATATATCATCTCCGAGGTAGGCATACCCATGCTCAGAATAATATGACACAAAGCATGGTCGTCGACCAATACATTATAGATCCTTGAAATTATTGACTAAAAATATGGCCACCAGACATACAACATGGATCCATATCTACATGCCTCGATCAGATCGTGGCCACTAGAGAATACAAAGTGGATCCACGATACAATGATGACACAACCACGGACCAATACAAAGTGGATATGTGCAATAGTACATACATTAGTGATATCACCAGCATGATATCCATACCAGAATCTTCATAAATAATCTCCATCACAGCCTGGGTGAAGCACATAGCAAAGGTAGGTGCAACAAAGGTTCCCAAGGTCTTCATCCCGATCCCAAAATAGAAACCACTTGATTACTGGTCAATGATGTAAACCGTTAACAAGTGCGAGGGAAATCACCAATGATGACAATGACTCCCAAGGTACCCTAGTACATTCTAACGAACGTGAATAAATGACTTAAAGTCAAACACTCGTGGAATCATTCGATCAAAGGTCAATGATGTAAACCTACTATCGAAAGAGAGGAGGTTTTCCATTGAGGCATGCAGGTCCCAAGGTACTAACTAGTTTCTATGTCCAATTCCTGGATAATGAGTTGAATTCGATGGGAACAAACTAGTTGAAGGAGGGCCATGATGTATCCCACTTCATCGACACGAAACTGACAATAAAATGACGATAGATGGTAGGTCAAATGGAATCAACTGACACGAGGATGAAAGTCGATGATAATATAGAGAAGATGACTGAGGATAACACTTCCCTTGACCATCGGGTGGCACAACAAGTGACTTGGCAGCATTGACTCAACAAGATTTGGACCAAGACATAATGCAACAATGACTGAGGCACCCTTCATATGAGCCGAAGGAGTAAAATTAATAACTCATGGGATTGGTACAAATCAGAGACAAATGGATTACCCAATTGTAAGACAAGATGCAAACAAGTTCCATGTTCAAGGGCGACAACAAACAACTGCCATAATGTTTTCCAAAACAAAAATGACCCATTTTCCCTAAATTTCCCCCATCATAATCGATGAGTACCTCTTTGTTTTTTAACGAGATTGAGGAGGATAACCAATACTTGGTATAGCTCATCTTAGATGAGTCCCTCATCATATGTTTAATGAACCTAAAGAAGGAGAGGTTCAATCCCATATGGGTTCCTCACTATATAGCTTTATGAGCCCAGAGAAGGCAAACTCGGTGGCCTTTTCACGTTTAGAGAGTCTGAAAAGAACTCAAAGAAGACTCTAGGGTTAGTCTTTTTTGTAAATTTAGTCTCCTATGCTCGAAAAAACATAAAACGATATGAGGGAGAACTCTTCTAGTCATGATTAAATAGAGTATTCATTTTTCGTAATTAGTCCATATGGTCCGAAAAGGGGGTAAACTAATACTGGACGAACGTCCTTTCAAATCCTTTTATGAGTGTGAAAGAAAACAAGTTCACTTAGCAATATTTTCATGTTTAGGGAGTCAGAAAAGAGCTTAAAGGGGACTCCAAAGAGTTCATTTTTTGTGATTAGTCTAACGAGGCCTAAAAAGAGATAAACTATCACTCGAAAGACGACTTTGTCATGGTTGATAATCGAGTACGAAAAAGGTTAAAAGTAAACTCAGCACAGTTCCTTTTTCGTAAATAATCTAGTGAGCTCAGATAAAGAGATAAACCTATACTCATTAGACACTGCCTCATTATTTTACAAGTAGGAAAAAAGTGGACTAAACTCGACACCTTTTTTTTCTTAATTTTAATGAGCATGACTAAGGTTTTGAAAGAACTCGGAATATTTTTCGTGTTTTAACCAAAGCAAAAAAAAGTAAAAAGTAAGCTCAACACCTCTTATTATTTTTAACCAGCTTGAATATAAGTGAAAATAATTTTCAAGGTATCTGCTTCATTTTTAATGAGCTTGAAACAGAGAATGAACTATGCTTAGGGTTCCTACATTTTTTAACGAGCTTGAAACAAAGAATGAAATATGCTCAAGGTGTCTGCTTCATTATTTAATGAGATTGAAACAGAGAATGAATTATGCTCGGGGCGTCTGCTTCATTTTTTAACAAGATTGAAACAGAAAATTAACTATGCTCGGGGAATCTACTTCATTTTTTAACGAGCTTGAAACAGAGAATTAACTATGCTCAAGGTTTCACTTTTTAATGAGCTTGGAATCAAAAATAAACTATGCTCAAAATGATACCCATTGGTGGATTTCTTCTCAACATGGTATCCATAGGTTGGTACTTTGGTTGATACCCATTAACGAGTTTTCTCGAAATGTGATGTCTAGAGATTGGAACTTTTCCCCCAGCATGATCAGCAGAAGCTAGCGGCTTATCTCTAGTATGATATCCAGAGGCTGGAAATATGCCCCCCAAGCTTCATTTCGTCCACTGACTCTTCTGCTTCACTCGATTACACTCTTGGATACTAATAAGAATAGGTTCGCTAGAGAGGGGGGGAGAAAGAGCATCAAGTGACAAAGGTGGAGGAAATGAAGGTCCAGATGCTATATCTGGTGGAAGACTTGACCTAATTGGAGAGGGGTTTGTTTCATTTTTTAATGAACTTGACATAGACAATGAACTATGCTCGTGGTTATCTATTTCATTTTTCAACGATCTTGACACAAAAAGAAACCTATGCTCGTGATTATCTACCATGGATTCCAAGAGGTCTTCATCGGATGGAAGAATAATACTCTGGAAAGAATGCATTTTTTCGAGTGATTCAAGTTCATATGGACTAGATACTACACAAGGATCATATGATTTAGGGGATTGTTGTACCGTAGATAAAATCTATTAACCGTGACATCTTGTCGTGGGAGGTCTGGGGAGGACAAGGGAACAAATCCTATGATTGGAGAATCCTTAAGATGACCTACTCCCACATCCTTGTATTGAGGTTTAGATTCTCCCGACAAAGGGATATTATTGGCAGTGTTGTTATGGATATTAGGAGTGCAAAAGTCAAGTTGGTCAATGGTGACAATTTTCCCTTTGTGACTAAATTGTACCATGCAAAAGACTGAGGATGCAAGGGAAGTCATCACATAAAACCAATTTTGATCGAGTAGAAAATTATAATCCAAAGGGGATTCGACTACTTCCACATGAATGGAAACAGTCTTGCCTCCTAATTCCATGGATAAAGATGGTAAAAGTCCATAAGGTTGAAAACAACGACCGTCAAAAGCCTAAGTGTGGTGGGAGACTAATTAACTTCAGGAGATCCAATAGCTCTTCAGCAAGATAAAGGCAGGAGTCGGGTCACCTTCGTCCAAAATGGCCCGATGGATATTTTTTCCACAAATGTTCATATGGATTTGGAACACAAGTTGATGGGAAATCCTTGGCTTAAAGTATTCTAGATTGAACATAACGATATTGGAAGTCTCGGGTTCCACATCTCTAAGAGCTAACAACAAGGTTCTATGCTGATTGGGGCATTTTTGTAGAACTTCAAGAGTCGACATAGTGCAAGGTGACTGGGCTAAGTCCTCAACAATATTCTAATTTTGGGTAGCATGGGCACTTGGATTGAATGTCGCTTTTCAAATTGTGCTTTTTGGTGGGCGCAACATTGTGTCAGGAATAAGCTTCTCTATTTGAAGAGGGCCAAGAGGTGGAGGGGTAGTGGAGATGGATGTTTTATCCATAGGAATTCCATTGGTGTTCTTATCTGGAATAGGTTCATATGTCTATGACCAGGTGGTTAAGCCAATTGTTTCATTGCACATAAGGACTTGAGCAGTTGAGGTAGTTTTTGCATGGTGAGGATGACTCTTATTTCCCCCTTGCGAAGGATTGTGAGCAATCATTTGTTGTTGTTGAGGTGGGAAAGGGTCAGTTAATACTGTCGGTTGGGATTTCCCTTTCAAGAATTTAGTGACCTCATCAAGATGATGGCAATCCTTCATGTAGGGGTTGTCTCCACAGATTAGGAAGGGAAAGTTTGCCTTTATTTTTGGTTTGGTTTCAGTGGTGGGATCTTGGGTTTTATTATTCTCCCGTTGGTTTGAAGATTTTTTGGATTTCCCTTTGTTGTTATTCTTACCTCTGGGTGGTTAGGATGAGTTGGATTGAACTGAATTCACCTCGGAGGTTTGGGCAGGAGGTGGGGTAGTCTTGGTGTTTCAACTAGTTTGTGTTAAGGCCAGTGTAGAAGCCGGTTGGATTTGTTTCCTATTCGATTGGGTAACAGACTGAGATTTTATGGAACCTACAATACCATCGGCATGAGGTTCTGTGGATTGTCTCAAAGGATCACTAGTGGGACCGGGATCATTTGGGATCAAATCATACAATGTGCCATATTGAGAGTAAACCAAATCTAGGTATTGAGCACGACTAATTGCTTTCTCTTCAGTAACATCAACTCCCATAGAAACATCCCTAGCAATGGGTGGAAAAAGTGACTTATTAAACTAATCAACTAAAATCTGATTCGGAATATTGGCTTTAATTAATCAACGTCGCAGTCTTCACTCATGAATATGATCATATATGTGAGTGGAAGTGGATTGTATAAGCGAAGTCAAAATCTCATTATCGGTTTCATATCGAATTGGCAATTGAAAATGTGTCAAAAATGCCATGAAAAGGGAATTGAAATCACAAAAGAAGTGTCGTGGTAATTCAATGTACCACTGTATAGTGCCAACGGAGAGTCCTCTAGAAAAGTCTCAACCGAATGGAGTCATCCATTAAGGAATTGGAATAATGCCATAGATGATAGCTCATGAAATGGTTGTTGGGATCCTCTCTTGGCTTCCCATCGAATTTTAGAATATCGGACTACAGTTTGGCTAGGATTGGTGGCCAAAATTGGGCATATTGGATGAGACCATTTGTCAAATGCGACAAGTCAGGAAGATCTAACATAGCCAAAAATGGTATTGCCAATTGAATTGAGGATACTGGTAATATTGATAGGGAATCAAAATACCAATAGGACCTAAGGTCGGTTGAGATGGGATATTAAAACATGTCGGTCCTCCCATATACTGGTTTTTGGGGGGATTGGGAGGTAAGAAACATTGGGTTCATAGGTTGAATAGGTAGGCCTCCTTGTGAAGGAATACATGTTGTATTAAGTTGACCCCATGAAACATTTGTAACTCTTGATTATGGTAACCCAGTATGAATGGGTGTAGTGGTAGCCATGGGGGTTCTAGGTTGGACAATTGGTCCTCCCATATATGGTTGGCTGCCAGCAAAAGTTTGCCCTAAAACTGGTTGTTGTCCCCAAATCGATTGTTGCCCAAAAACTAAGGGTTGACCACCATGTTCAACTTTCTCTCTAGTCATAGCTTTCCCCCCCGTCATAGATTTCCCTCCTAGGTAAGAAATGGGTGGATTCACCACCGGGTTCATTGCAAGAATTGACGGAACAATCTGTGTGACTGCCATAATGTTACTTGTTCGAGGTAGGGAGGTTTGAGTCAAGCTATCCATGATAGGACCTGAAGCTACACCTTGATGAGTTGCTTGGTTAGAGTAATATGGCAAAGAAACACCAAGTAAATCGCTTGGTGTGAGCCTAGGTAACTCTCTAAAAGCGAAGGTGGGACCTGAGTCAAATGAGAGAGGATTAGTGCACATAAATGGCAAGGCCGAATTGACCTGGCCAACCTGGGGGATACTTTGGGCCAATGAAGTTCCAAATAAAGGAGAAGTGATGGCATTTTGAGCCATTGTGGTCCCCGTGGGATTGTCCATAGTGGAAATCGGTAATAGGGGTGATGTAGTCAACCGATCGGAAGAATGGGATGGTGTCAAAATCATATCTGAAGGATGCCTATTATAGGTGTTGGGTGGCAATCAAAAAGAAAAATAGCACCAAAATATCTAGTAGACGATAATTCCACAAGTAATGGATCAGTAGTTCTAGTAAGAGGGGGATTTTTCGGAGGGACAAGGCCTTCCGTGATAGTCTCAACCTCTTCTTCAATTTAAACGTTGAAGGGATCAATGCTTCCAACTTCGGAGGGGATTCATTCTTTAATAGTTCCCTTGTTGGAAGAATGATGTGAATGTTGTGAAGGTGGAGGATTTTGCACCTCAGGATCCAACCCTTGCATTCTACGAGATCTTCACAGACCTAGATCAACCAATGTGAAAAAACAATGATTCCTAGGGCCAACTACGAATGCAAGAAGAACACACCCCTAAAAAATAACTAAAGGAAATCAACCAAACAATTAGTAGGCAGCAGGTAAGGGATCTTCCAAAGACGGGATATCAAGCCATCAGCAAAGAAGCGAGAGACAATTACCCAAAACTACTATGTAATGGACTTCCAAAGGTGCATGTACCGGACCCAACCAAGTACCTTCCTAAAGAGACAAAATCGTGTGTTGCACGTATGCCTCAAGTATTGATAGCACCACCACTGTAGTCACCTGGGAAGATAACCTAGGAAAAGCAGCTAAGGCTGCCACTTCATGCTTGGTGGTTGGGAAGAACGGTCGTGGGAGAGGGATTCTACGAATGGGCAAGGAACGTAAGACAAATGTCTTAGACTAAAAGCAACTCAGATAGTGGTGTCACCCCAAGGACTTCCCACTACAAAGATTACTCCCTAACTCATGTAACCCCACCGAGAGAGAGTGTTGGGGACGGGTCCAAGCACTCTTCTTGACTTCTCCTACTACTTGACTCCTGTGTTATAGGGGCTTTCCCAATAAGCACTTCACGCTACTAATGGATTTCCGCTCATTAGTGTTCCTAGTCTCATTTTAGTAGCTCTTGGATAATTTACTCACTTCTCCTAGTCCACTAAGCTCTAATCATCTATACTATTGTTGATGTGCTATAAAACAAAAAATTCTAATTGATTTTATTAGCGCGTTGGTTTATATTAGAGTTGTTTTTTACTCAAAGAGTATATGGAGATGAAACTTATGGTGTGACAACCCAATTCCAAACCATGCAATCTAAATGCAAATGCAAAGATTTTGTTTCAATGAACTCTATCTTAAGCAAGGGAGGGGAGTTCTTTTTCTTCTCGATATGAACACCTAATGAAATGAAAACTTCTTCGTTTTTTCATGCAATGCACAATTTTTCACTTCTCTTTTCAATGAATGAGGAAAGCAATGCCAAACCGAACAAACAAACTTGAAATCCAAAATCAAATGAGAGAATCCTTTTTAACACACTAAAAATACAAGACTTTTTCTCGTTTTCTTCTTTTTCAAAAACTTCTGCAAAGAAACTAAGTATGCACTTCTTTGTTTCGATTTAAAAAGGGCCAATGCCATTTGCAAAAGAACTAAAAGAATGAATACAAAAAATTTTGCTTTCAAATACTCTTAAGTTGCACTAAAAGACTCAAAATGAAGCTTCTTTGCTTCAATTAACAAGATTTAGTTTCACTTGTAAAGATGCTAAAACCAAAGAAGATGAGGAAAATTTTCAACTTTTCAAAGACTTTCAAATTGAATTAAAAGACTCGAAATATGACCTCCTTTGTTCCCATTAATAAGATTTAGTGTCAATTGCAATGGATCTAAGAGCAAAGAAGACAAAGAAAATTTTCAAATTGCACAAAAGACTTCAAAAACAATCTTTTTTGTTTCAAAATTTTTCAATAAGAGGATTTCAATAACTTTTGCAAATGAACCAAGACCAAATAGGCCAAAGAAGACAAACAATTTCACCCACACTAATGAGGTTTAAAGGAATTTGGATCACACAAAGACCTTCAAAGATGTTAAGATTCAATATGTTAAGATAGATAACATCAGTGTTCAATTCAATTTCACAACAATAGCATGTACAGGATCACTGAAAGAATCACAAGCACTACATAAACACAAGAGACACAAATTTATCTTGAGAAACCCTCTAGGGGAAGAAAATCCAGCAAAACTTCCTCAATATAGATGATCAAAAGTACAAAGACAAAACCCCAAACAAGTGCTCATTCTCTTTGCAGATATCTCTCTCTCTCTCTCTCCATTGTGAATTACACAAGTGAGTGTGTGTGTCCAAATGAGGAGCACATCACTCCTATATATACTTTATCTTCGAATTGACTTTTTCCCTAACTAGGTCGACCCCAACAAATTAACTACTCAACTTAATGTTGA
Source organism: Larix kaempferi (assembly GCA_027924585.1). Lineage (NCBI taxonomy): Eukaryota > Viridiplantae > Streptophyta > Pinopsida > Pinales > Pinaceae > Larix > Larix kaempferi. Next base: position 10,690,284 of record BSBM01000672.1, on the reverse strand, counting down.
CTGGGTCGACTCCTCTAAGGGACTTAAACACCCCATTACAATTGACTCAAAGGGGATCTACTGCCGTGACTTACAAGGGAGGATTTACCTCAATGAATTTACATAATCAAATACAATAATGACATCTCGACGAAGGAATAAAACATCTCTAAATAAATTACAACAATAAAATACAATAGAATATTCTTCGAAGTTACAATATTTCAACACTCCCCCTTAACGAGAAGGGTATTCTACTTACAACAACAACATCAATTGTAGGATCAAGGAGAGAGAGCATCATCAACAACATCAAGGTGATACATCTATAAATCATTGGAAGTTTTCTTCAACGGCATCAGCAACTGGAACAGTTATTGGAACATCTTCAATATCTTCAACATCTTTAGTACTGGAGCATCATCTTCTACAGCACTGAGACTTCATCTTCTACAACACGTGATCGCTTGATTGTCTATAGCAACATTTGATCTCTTGATCAACAGCGTCATCATCTTGATCTTTCGATCAACAGCAACATAACCTACAACACACATGATCCAATTACGGGATGATCAATCCCTTTCACTTTAGGACATAAGTCCAAGGATGATACAATCCCACCACATTCTCGAGGACAAAAGTCACCGGATCCGTTCTGAACTGAAGTCCAAGGATGATACAATCCAACCACATTCTCAAGGACAGAAGTCACTGGATCCGTTCTATACTGAAGTCCAAGGATGATACAATCCAGCCACATTCTCGAGGACAAAAGTCACCGGATCTTTTCTGGACTGAATTCCAAGAATGATAAATCCAACCACAATGTCAGTCCTTTTTCATACTGGATGTGACCTAGATCAAATCTAGGATTTTCCACCATAGTGCCATTCCTTTTTTATATTGGATGTGACCTAGATCAAATCTAGGATTTTCCACCACGGTGTCGGTCCTTTTTCATACTGGATGTGACCTAGATCAAATCTAGGATTTTCCACCACAGTGCCAGTCCTTTTTCATATTGGATGTGACCTAGATCAAATCTAGGATTTTCCACCAAAGTGCCAGTCCTTTTTCATACTGGATATGACTATCCTCATCCATGAACCAAGCAATCCATTTGGTGGGTCCATCCTAGGAGCGTCCATTACGTTGAACACCACAACCACCTACGTTACCTCAACGCTCATTTAGATCCTCTCGTAGCCTAGGAGACTCAATTACATCACATGACCCGTGACTACCTGCTACCTCAACCAAGCTCATTTCTCCCTCTTGATCTGAACCACTCCAAGCTTGTTCCTGAAGTATTCAAACTTCCCTCTCGACAGAGGCTTGGTCAACACATCAGCAACTTGCTCATCAGTGCTCACATACTGGAGCTTTATAGCTCCCTTTTGTACCATATCTCGTATATAAAAATACAGGATTTCTATGTGCTTTGACTTGTCATAGAACACTGGGTTCTCTGTCATCTTTATACAACTTTGGTTGTCACATAGAATCACTGTGGTATCCAACTCTAGGTCAAATAGACCTGACATCAACTTCCGAAGCCATATGGCTTCACAACTAGTAGAACAAGCTGCTATATACTCTGCTTCAACTGTGCTGAGAGCAACACTGGACAGCTTCTTGCTAAACCATGAGATCATGGTAGATCCCAGACAATAACATCCATCTAAGGTGCTCTTCCTGTCTGAGACACTTCCAGCCCAATCTGCATCTGTATAACCATACAATCTGTAGTCATGATCTCCAACATAGTATAGACCAAATTCTATCGTACCTTTCAGGTACCTCATCACATGCTTTGCAGCTACCAAGTGAACACGTCTAGGCTCAACTAGATAATGACTCGGGGTGTTCACAACAAGGAATATATCTGGCCTGGTATTCGTCAAATATATCATTTGTAAACTGTAGAAACCATCGTCCATCATCTCGGATCTCTACTTCACATTTTCCTTGGCTAAGGAAACATATCTAATCACAAGAATCATGCCAAGATTCTTTAACTCTGAGATCTACTCCCTCTAAAGTGGATTCTTCTACATCTGAGTATTGTCCTCCCTCTGTGATTAAACATCATGCACACTCTGCATTGAGTGATCTTTTGCATATCTATCTGTGCCATCTCCCGTCAGATGGGTCTACTGATATGAGCCTCAAGATCACTCGAACTCTATGGTGAGTTCCTTCTTGCATCCATCTGAGAGAATCATGTCATCTATATATAGCAACCATCTTCAACCTTGTAGCAAATGTTGAAATCTGCATCACCCGTGGTGATCATCAAGCTCATCAAATGACTATCGATCCTGGGTACTTGTTGAACCCGTACAAAGCCTTCTTCAATCATGTGATTTTCTTTCAAATCTTGGGAATCATCCATGGGTGTAATCTATCTATGGGAGTGTGTCTAGCCACAAGCCTTGTGTTGATGTATTTGTAACTTCGGAAGATTTTCACTTGTATATTGTATTTGTACTTTATTGTATCCCCAATGGAGATGTATTATTCCTCCGATTGGAAGTGTCGTCAGTTGTACTTGCATGTGTTGCAAGTTATATTGTAAGTGTCGTAACTTATATTTGATGGGTTATTAGACCACCTTGTTGGGGTCGGCCCTGTATGAGTTGTGTGGGTCAAAGGGCTATTAGACCACCCTAGTGGGGGTCGGCCCAGTCAGCATTATGTTAAGTGGTTAAGTTGGGGCCGACCTAGTTGAGTAAAGGTCAAGTGAGTTAGTGTATAAATAGAGAGTATTCACTCACTTCGTATTAATGAGAGAAGAGGAGGGTGCGCACAAGTGGAGGAGGAGCATGCTGCTGAAGATATCTATCTCTTGGGTTTGATCATGGTGATCCTTGTATTGATGCTTATTCTATCTCTAAGGAAGTTGCGGGGTTTTCCCGGTGAAATGTTTTGTGTCTCTTGTCTCTTGTCTCTTATGCTTGATATGTTGTACATGTTGTTCTTTCAGTTAAGATCCTAGATCTATTGAATTAAATGATCAAAAACTAACACCTTGCTTTGTACTTCTATAGTATGTTTGATTTGTAAGTCTTCTTGTTGAACAGTCATCACTTGTTCTTCGGAACAAGTGTTCATCATCCTTATTTTATAGCACACGATACTTCCTACAAATCAAATTCAATTACATGATTAGTAACACTTCATAATCATCAAATCATGTTGACATTTCAATGATAACCTATTATGCATACTGATATGATTCACATAGTTATGCAACTATCTTGACCAATATTTTGGCACAACACTTTTCCATATCCTGTATGCATACAATGGCTATCTAGATGCCTTCCATCTCTACCAGAACATACTATCAAGAGCGTGCACAGCTCCCAGCATGTTAGCAAAGAGGTTTCATTCTAGACAAGAAACAATGGAATGTTTGTCCAACTTACCCATCATATGCATATTAGTAGTATACTGTTCAATGCTATATGAATGCTTACACTATACATGATATATTTCCTGATTCTAGGAATACAAATATGCATACAACTATTACGAGCAATATCATTAACTATTCAGAAGTAATTCAAATATCAACTCAAATACTTATCTTTTATGTTTGTGTGGTTGCCTCCCTCTTGATCTCTATTTTCCCTTTATGATAACATCATGATTATATGTCTTTGAACCTCTATCCATCCTGTACCACTATGCATACTTAAGTGTGCACTAGTTTCATCATTGTGTCATCCTTAAGATCTCATACATAATCACACATTCATTAGTATAATCTCAATAAGATTAAAAACATTATAACCCTAAATAATCTTAAACACGTACGGTCATAATCATTAATCAAACTAAGAAACACAATATGCATAAAGCCTTGATTAGCTAAACTCTATTTTCAGGAATAATCATTATCAACCATATGAAAGTATATTATCTAAGATCCTAACACAAAGTAGGATTCTAACTCGATATAGGAAAACATACCTGGATTAGCATGCTTGCTAGTTATGTCTAACATACCCAAACAATATCTTATTTGTTCTCTTCAATGATTTAGAGACCTTGTGCTAGTAACTTGCATATCTCATAAGTTAAGCATAGTAGAACCAAATCATGCATACCTCGTAAGTAGAGCTTCTATGTGATCAAATACTATGGATGAGTCTTTGTCTTCATGTCATCATGGTCATATATTCTTGATCTAGAACTTGATTTGTATTTCTTCATGTACCTTTCATGTTAGCAAACAACATCATCATCATACAACACCACAAGTGCATTAGTACAATCATAAGTGTCATAACCCTTAATCTATGAATCTCTTCTATCATTCACATGCATTCATACTTTACTAAGGTGATCAGACAAATATAAAATTAATCATGATTGTACTAACCTCAATAATATGAATACAAACATATCATGAACTTAATCATCAAATAAATCAAACAGATTTCAAAACATACATGCATCTCCTCAAGTCATACCTGTCGAGATTACTTGTAGTCTTCTCTATAAGGGTAAAACCCTAATCGTACAAGGTAGATCACTTGTAAACATATTATATAGATTCATGGTGCTAGGATGATAGAATACCAATTCCATTTAAACATCCTTCATTGCTGCCCTATGAGTTCCCTAACTTTGCTAGGGTTTCTTATTACTTGTAGAACTCGAAAAACTCTAATTTTCAATCTCCTTCCTCCCGCAACATTTGATGGAAGATTAATATATATGATGAAGGGATTCCAAATCCATTTTCAAAGTTTCCAATGTTGCATCAGGTGTCTCCAACATTATATCAGGTCCTTCAATACCTAAAAAACTGAAAACCCTAAGTGAGAGCTTCTTCATCCTCTTCTTTGATTTCCTCCGTTGAGTTATTTCAGATGTTCCTTATTGTTTATGGTGTATCTCTGAAATTTCGGCTCCTCGGGGTCTGAAACTTCGGCCTGTGGTATCCTGACCTGTCATATTTCCAACCCCATAGATTTTAGCTTCATTGGATTCTCCATGAGAGAGATATGCTAAGTTTCCCAACATGACCTTTTTATGGGATGAAACAGCATAGCGAATTTGTATGGTGTTCCATGTGTCACTCTTTCAACTTTGGCCTTTGATACTCGGACCTATGAAACTACAGTCCGTGCCCTAACTGTCACTTTTTACGAAATTCTATTTGGAGCTTCCTAGCCTGAGATATGACCTTTTTCCCTAGGTCACCTGTTTAGGGATGCATTTTGGAAGAGGCGGAAATCCTAACTTGTACGGATCACATCTCACAAAGTACAACGAATATGAGGTTGAAACTCGGACACAAGGTACATGAATATTTCATCTTCGGCCTATCCAAGTTTCAGGTCCTGAACCTTCTCCAAAAGTGATTTATAGCGAAAATTCCAAGATGACTATTTTTTGCTATACAAAGCCCTAGCTTTCAAATTGTCGCAAGTGAAGCAAGTGTCGTAAATGCCATACATTTCCTTCTTTCAGGCTAGCTCTGATACCATGTTAAGATTCAATATGCTAACATAGATAACATCAGTGTTCAATTCAATTTCACAATAATAGCATATACAGGATCACTGAAAGAATAACAAGCACAACATAAACACAAGAGACAAACTTATCCTAGGAAACCCTCTAGGGGAAGAAAACCCAGCAAAACTTCCTCAATATAGATGATCAAAAGTACAAAGACCAAAACCCAAACAAGTGCTCTTTCTCCTTGCAAATATCTCTCTCTCTCTCTCCATTGCGATTTACACAAGTGAGTGTGTGTGTGTGTGTCCAAATGAGGAGCACATCACTCCTATTTATACTTTATCTTCCACTTGAATTTTTCCCTAACTAGGTCGGTCCCAACAACTTAACCACTCAACTTAATGCTGACCGGGCCGACTCCTCTAGGGGACTTAAACACCCCATTACAATTGACTCGAAGGGGATCTATTGCCCTGACTTACAAGGGAGGATTTACCTCAATGAGTTTACATAATCAAATACAATAATGACATCCCGATGGAGGAATAAAACATCTCTGAATAAATTACAACAATAGAATATTCTTCGAAGTTACAATATTTCAACAAAAGCTTGCTATTTGCAAAAACCCAAACTATCCAACTTGCAAACCAAACAATGGAAATGGGATCTTTTTTAGACCTTTAATGTTCAATCCAAGCAAAATTAGATGGCAATGAAGAGTTCTGATAGGGCTACAGGTTTCTTGGACTCAATAAGGATCAATGTTCCACCCAAGCAAAGATGAACAAGAACCAAAATGCAAGAAGCCCAAACAACACACTGCAATTTCCAAACCAATCAAATAGGTTCCAAACTCAACCAAATAGGTTCCAAACACAATCAAAAGAGTTTTGAGAAGCTTAGGACCAAGGTTAGAGAGGTCAGAATGCCAATGGATCAGAGGAATCAAACCAGGAAGGTTGTGAACCTCAACAAAAGGATAAAGTTATCCTAGGTTGATGTAACACATCCAATGGTCGGCAAGGAAAGAAAAAGGGAAAATGGGAATAAAAAAGCAATCAAACACTCAATCCAAAGGCATACAAAACTTTCAATCAGCAACAAAGGATCAGGCCAACACTTATGAGACAAAATGAGACAAAAACCATGCCAATAAACAAGCAGGAGGGGGTCAAAATCCAACCAAAACAAGGGTCATCGCTCCTATTGCTTCATAGATAGAGAGATGACATTGATGCCAGTGCTCCCTAGCACACTGATAGGGAGAGATGATCTCTAGATCATCGCTTTATGGCCCTTTATAGGGGAGGGATGACTTCTGAAGAAGTGGGTAAAAAGATCAAAAAACTAAGATTTGAACTAGGATTGGGTTTTTGGCTCGGTATCCTTGTTGGTGATGATAAGAAGAATGTAATATGGACAAGAAAACAATCAAACTCAAAGTAATCAAGTACCAAACAAGAGAAAAAAGGCTAAAAAATGCTAGAGATATCCCTAGTGGAGTCGCCAATTTATGTTCTAGAAATTTCCTCTGCGAACAAGTGAAACTTCTCCTAAACCAAGAATTCTATGGCTTAAGAAAGAAAGAAAACAAGTGGAGACTAATTTTATCCTAGAGTAGAAAATGATAGATAACCTACCTCTTTCTGGATGGTTGTCCTAGCTGCTCCAGCCCTTGAGCTTGATGTCCAAGATCCAAATGCTAAAGAAGACCTGCAATAACAGAGACAAAAAACTTCCTTCCTACTGCAACGTATTGTTAAACATAAGAAATGATCTAACTACATTGAATGAAACAATGTAAACATACATGCCATTGAAGAAGCAAATATGGGAGAAATAGGCCAAGTTAACTATTAATTGGAAAACAAGGAAGCACTTACATCCATGATCTCGATCTGGTCACAGCTCCTCCAAGCCTTCCTCTCCATACCCTTTAGGATTATAAAGCCATAGGTTTGATACTCGAAGCTTTTCTTCTCACTTATCACTCTACAATTGAGCAAGTAAGGATACTCTCTTCTTCCCTCTTTTCCCAAAGAATGGTCTTCATTTATAGGATTTGGAGGCTTGAAAACTAAGGAGAAAAGGTTAAATCAAGGGAGGATATGATGGAATCCACTTGCTTGGAATGGAAAAGGGAAGATGATTCGAAGGATTAACCTAACCAACCCAAATTCCATCCAAATCTTGATCCTAAATTTGTGTTCAACTAGTGGAACCTATGTCATTGCTCCCCTAACACAGGCTACAGAGGGATGACATGGGAGGTCATCGCTCCCCCAGAACAAAGAATTGGAGGTCATCTCTCCCTAGACAAGGTAGGGGGGGCGATGACCCTAAAAAATGGGCAAAAATCAAGGTCTAAATGATGATATTTCGACCTCCTAATGATGGATTTCTCTTCCCAACATGTATGGGGACCATAATAGGCTTTAGGTTTCCCTCTAGAACACATCTAGGATGCATAATAACCACATTTTCATGGTGATAAAACATAAAACTCAAGGACACATGAGTGTGACATTTTGAGGTGTACCACGCAAGTGGATAGAAAGCCTATAGTAGCTTGACAATCCTTGTGACTATCAAGCCACATTGGGATTTTGGGATTATATTTTATTCAAGAAGCTCCATTTGTCTATTGTAATTGCAAGTGCTTTTATTTCAATGTATCATACATTTTATTCCTCGTAGAATACTTTGTACATCATTGAAAGTTGAAGTGTCTTGTCTTTGACTGAATAAATCTAGTTTAGACAACCTTTTGCTAAAAAATAGAGTTAGGTCGATATTTGGAGTTAGCTAGGTATCCCTTAGTTAGTCTTAGAAAAAGCTTGGTTAGGGTCTATCCTTTGGTTAACTTCTAGGTTCATTTACTGTTGGGCCTAGGAAACCTAAAAGAGGACCTCCTTCCGGTAGTGACACGTTGGGAAGGGGGGTCATAGGTGTGTCAATTTAGCGATCAATTCTTTGCCTATCCATTGATCACTAGGTTTTGCATAAATAAGAACCAACAGCTTAATATCGATATTAAAGGCCTATTAAAGAAAAGGAACCCCTTCATGAATAATGGGTTAAGTTGAGATTGTGCTTCTACATGTCACTAAGTTGTGAGTCGTTGGAATAGGTTGATCATAGTGTGCATCACTTTAGCCTAGAACTCATGTTGTTGTGGGTTTGTCATTGTTTGGTAATTATATTTTCTAGCAAATATGCATTGCTACTCCTTTTGTTTAACCAAGATTAGGCAAGGTGGGAATCCTAAGAGTTTACCTATTCACTGAAGTTTTTACAGGGAACCATGGGACTTGGGAAATGCTAGAATATATACAGTTGCACAAGCAGGAATAAACAGTGGATTAGGGTTCTAGGAAAAAATTGCAAGTGTTGGACATTAATGCAAGTTAAATCAATGTAACAAAAAATGAATTAAAAAAACAACATAACAATGATTTGAATCAATGGAGAGGTGATTTAAATTAGTAAAAAGGTGATTTAAATCAATGTAAAGTATTGTCATGATTAGGGTCTACCTTTGTAAGAAAATATATGCAAATAAACTATGTAAACATGAATTTCGCAAGGATAATGAAGCAAAAATGGATTCTCAGTTAATCACTCAAATCACTTTAGAACTTGAAAAAATACTCTAACTAGGAAGAAAATCTCAAAGCAAGCTAGAATGGCAACGCTCTTGAGAAGCCCTAAACTTTAAGCTTTGATACCAATCGATATGAGCACAACACTAGAATTGAAATGACTCACACAACCAAACAAGAGGCAAGCATGCTAATAAAGAAAACTATTAGATCTATAAATGTGATCTAAACTTATTTGTATTACTATTACTATATATAGAGTACAAAAAGTGTCACGGAAAGAGATAAGGACAATTAAAAGTACACTAACGTACAAAATAAAATAAAATAAAATATAGCTATTGTGCAAGTTCACATATACTTGCTAGAGTAAGTCTGTTGTTGCAGCAACACCCCCCCCAAAATTTTGTACATATTGGGGCCCCTCCTTTCATTTTTTGTAGAAAGTTTGCCTAAGAAGCCATCCCAGCCGTTAGCTGTGTTTTTTTAATATAAAATCTTGTTTCCCAACTGAGCATCTTGCCATCAACCTTTCCATTTTTTCCCCAAGGAACCAAAAGGGAACTTAGAATTTTTTCCCAACATTTTGGAGTCTCTCGGGCTATCTCCCCGCAGTTGCGGAAGCCAAATGCACAACCTTTCCGAAAGAAGGACTTAGATTTTCTTTTGCAAATCGCAGACCGTGAGAAGGAAAATTGTGGAAGCCTTCCGGTTTTCTTCTCGAAACGGCGGGAGAACTTGGGAAAGACGCCCGAAAGGAGTTGGAGTAGTTTGTTAAAATCGCGGAAGCTTCTGATGAAAGCCGCCCGAAACGGCGGAAGAATTCAGCGAAGTTGTCCGAAACGACGGAAGCCGTTCACATAAGCTTTCCGAAAAGAGACTTAGAAAACTTTCGAAAACCTGCGGAAACCTTCGGGTTTTCCTTCCGAAACGGCGGAAGCCATCCACAAAAGCTTTCCGAAATACCACGGAGAAATCCGCGAACTTCTTCCGAAACTGTGAAAAGAACTTAGAATTTTTTCAAGGAACTTTGCGAAACGAACCAAGGAAGCTTCGCGGAAGCTTTCAGCCTTTGCTCCCGAAACCGCGGAAGCTTTCGGGCTACCCTCCCGAAACGGCGGAAGCCAATCGATTAAACCGCTCGGAAAAGGCCTTCGAAATGATTCCGGGAAAATTTGCGGAAGAGTATAAGATTTGCTCCCGTAACGGCGGGAGCCATTCGTCTAAACTGCCCGAAAAGACTTAGAAAAATCTTCGATGAAGCGATTGCGGAAGCCGCTGGTGAATCCCTCCCGAAACCGCGAAAAGTTCGCCCTGACTTGCCGAAACGCCGAAACGCTGAGGCCCTTCCGGAACAATTCAAAGAAGCCGCCCGCAACCGCAGAAACTTTCGAGTTTCCCTTCCGAAACTACCGGGAGCATTTGCCATATCTTCCCGAAACCCTGCGAGACTTAGAAACTTTTCGATTTGCGGAAACCCTTCGCAAATAGCTCCCGAAACGGCGGAAGCCTTGTCGTTTTCCGTCCGCGACGCGGGGTTCTTTTGCGGAAGGCTTCGAGTTTCCCTTCCGCGACGCATCCCGAAACGGCGGAAACTTTCCCTGAATCCTTCCGCAACGGCGGGTGTGATTTGCAGGGTGGTCCCGCGAATGGCGGTCGCACGGAAATCGAAACATTTTGACGTGACCGCAACGGGCGACGTATTTAAGCCGCATTTTAATTGCGCCAACTACCAAACTAAATGCTCGCACGTGCCTGTCTTTTATAAATATACGGTGGGGGGCTCGAGCCAATACACCATTGTTTTCGATTGGCAAACGACGTGGAACGCCGTGCAAATCGCTCCAGCTCATCTCGCTCATCCGCGTTCGCGGCCACCTCGTTCAAGCGATCCCCACGGTGCCAGGTAGGATTTTAACCTTGAAATTCGCCCCTTTTACGGTTTCCAATTGCTATTGGGTTGTCTTTTGTTTGAAAATGATGGGTTTTGGTGGGATTTTGACGGGCAAAACACCCGTCAAGGGCTATATTTTGCCCGTCAAGGGCTATATTTTTCCCGTCAAATGCAGTTGAATTGAGTTCTCGTCATATAAAACAGGCATTGGTTAAAACGTTTTTTTTGGGCAGAGACGGTTAGTGCGGGCGGTTAAACTTGTTCCATTTTAATCCCCGGGCCGCGTGCCTCGTTGTGTGAAAAAACTGTCGAAGCCCCATGGGCTTTTCATGTCCCCGATCGAAAGCCTAGGACGTAAAACCCCGGGCCTTTCCGTAAACCTCAGTCCCAACATGCCCTCTACCCAAGTCAAAACCTAGAAACCGGCGCCATTGCCCCTGTTCAAATCCTGTGAGCGTTTAAGTTACGCAAGCCGAAACCCGAAACCATTGCCACCCGAGCCTTTTCCGTCAGTATGTCTCCGGCGCCATCACCCTCGCTCGAACTAAAGCTTCCCATAGAGCACCTCGGCAAGTGCCATAAGTGACAATAGCATTCGAAGCCCTCACCGAATCGAAAGTGCGAAAGGGGCTCCCTTTTCGTCACAGAGTCCTTCCAACCCAAGCTACCCCGCCATTAGCCTTTCAAACCGTAGCAGTGATGAAAATCACCCTCTTCCCCAGAGCCAAACCGAAAGCAGGTTGCTTCCGCAGCGCGCTTATCCTCACAGGAGCATTCTGAGCCTGTCCCTTTAAAAGAATTAAGATGGCTGAGATTTATAATGGTGTCCCTGTTGAAACAAATATCACCATTTCTCCTAGGGCCGGGCCGAGAGCAAACTGTTGCCGCGACATACCTATCCTCTCAGGAGCACCCCAAAACTTACCCCTTTAAAAGATTCAAATGTTTAAATTTGTATTTCATATGGAAATGGTGTATTGTGCCTCCTAAGCACACAGCTTCACATTGCTCTTTATCTCATTCATATATCAAAACAATGATGCTCTCTGTTAAAATCTCACAGTATGTTGCTCAATATCATGATGACTTGTATTTGGGTGCTATCAGGGATAAGTCAAGATGCCGAAAACCGGTAAGAAGAAGGCTAAGATGACAGAAAAGAAGCCTGCGCCACTCAAAACTGAAACTTCACTCCAGGACACTAGGTGCACCACCGATGTCCCTCCTGAAATCAGATGGGGTGACATCTACAGAATGATCCGGGACCAAGAAATTCCAGATATGTTGTTAGAGGAAGCACCGATTTATCTTAATATCAGAGCCTCAGGCATAACTAGAGCCACTACTCGCCCTAAGTTGTTCCCTTGTGCTGAAGTGATCGGATGGATACTCCAACATGCCGATGCTGAAGGGAGAGTGATAAATGATAGCGGGAAAGTGGCTATTGCCTCATTTCAACCCGTGTATATTGCGGCAGCCTACAAATTTCCCCGTGTCCAACAAGCTCTGACTGATGAATGGTTGAGCCAGATGAATAACGTCGAGATGGCCAAGAAGCTGCTAATGGCGAGCAAACATTTGAGAAAGAAAGGAAGTGATGAATATGACGTACAGAATCTGAGAGCTCCTTTCAAATTGATCGCTTTAATGCTGTGCTGAATCTTCGGCATGCCCGATGGCACAGTGTATAAGATTCAGTGGATCCCTATCATCCACTACGTGGCATTCAAGGGAACTGTGTTTGACTGGGCCACTATCCTGTCAGATAGTCTGGCCTCGATAATAATTGCTGCTAAAGAAGGACTAGCCTTGAAGAAGGTTGAATTTTTCATGTCCTCATATCTGATTGATTGTATTCTGGCCAAGATAGACTTCCCCAAGTTGGGCTGCACATGGGATAGGGCCACCGCCCCGGTCTATATCGCATTCAAGATGTTGTGGGCTCAGAATTACAAGCCCAGCTACAAACTCATCTGTGAGGGGTTCATCATGCCCCTATACGAGAAAATGTTCAAGGAAGAACCAAACTGCCTATCAGAGAATGCTTTGGAAGTCCTTGAGGATTATGGGGACTTTTACTTTTCAGAGCAAGGTACCTACCTGAGAATGTTTGGAGGGACTAAGCCCCCATACATCTTGCCGCAGTATGCCACAGACTATGTGGTTCTCAAAGAAGCAGTAAGACAACTCTTCCTGGATGGGATTGGAGCAATGCTCCACAAACAACATAAGGCTTCCTTTCCCCCCCTACCTTTTTGCATAGGTGCTTACAAGTTTTCAGGGGTTGCCTCGGCCGACGAATTTGTTCAAGAGCTGAAAGCCTTCCATTTCGGTGAGGTAATCTTCCACAGGAATGACAGAAAGGGAAGAGTTGCTGAGCACTGTAAGGATATCTATGCTCACTTCGAGTACTCCCACTATCTTGATGCTGAGGAAGAGGCATTCAGAGGCATCAGCAACATGGCTGAGCTACGGGTCTGTCGCCAAAGCACTGGAGCAAGCTCTAGCTCAACCAAGGCCCGGAAGACCAGCCAGCAAAAGGAGAAAGAAGCTGAGGATGCCCGAGCTCAGGAAGAGCTCAGATTAAGAGAAGAAGCGAGGTTACAGCGGGAAGCTGAGGAAGCAAGAAGCAACAAGAAGCTGAAAATGAAAGACTGCGGAAAGAGGCTGAGGAAGCCCAAAAGCAAAAAGAGGCTGAAGCTGAGCAGGCTGAGGCAGAAAAGAGGGCGAGGGAAGATGCCCAGGCAGGTGGATCCGGTATACAGGACATGGAAATAGACACCTCTCAAGCAGGTGGCTCTGGTGCCCAAAATGAAGGAGGAGACCCTGCTCAGGAACCCCGGACCCCACCTGCAGAAGAAGACATAGACATCATAAACCAACCAATTGTCCCATACACTCCATCGGGAAAGCGTACGGTGTCCAAGTGGAATGAGTTTGTCTATGACAAGAAAAGAAAAGCAATGGTCCTCAAATCAGAAGAGAGGATCAAAAGTCCCTTCCATGAAGACATCGTTACCCACCGAGAGGTCACTATAATGCAGAATACGGATCAAGATCCCTTTGCTATGGCGACCGCAGCTGTAGCAACGGCAAAAGCATCCCTGGCCAATGTAGGCGTGATGGTAAGAGATAATGAATTGACAAAGAAGAAAGCTTGTACGCTACAACAGACTGTGGCTAATGAGCAAGCCCAAAGAGATCTGGCAGTGAACAAGTATAATTGCTTGTACGCTGAGCATAAGGAGCTGTCAAACAAGTACAGCCAGCTGGAGGAGGAAAAGGACCAGCTAACACTCCAAATAATGATTGTAGAAGCGGAGAAGAATGGAGCAGAAGAAAAGGCATCTCAGCTAGAAGCAGACAAGCAAGCATTAGCTGAGCGTTTAGAGCAAGCGGAGAGCAGAACAATGGACATGTCTCCCTTCCATGAGCTGTCATGCAGCATCCTGAAGCAAGTGTATGACACTCAGGAGCTAATCATTGATGAGGTTTGCAAACTCAAGGACATGGTGGTTAGGTTAAAAGAAATCAATGCGGAAGCCCATAGGCTCAAAGCAAAGAATACCCGTGTTAAGGCAAATATCATCAGTCAGATGGCATGGAGAGAAGGAAAAGGGGGTTTCCCTGTGCACCTCCCATTTAAATCTGTGGACAGTTTTAATGAGGATGTAGCACTGTTGGAGTTTGGCAGGAACTGCGCCAGTAAGCTGATGGCCAGTGTGCAAAGAACAACAGATAAAATCAGCAGTCTCTACCAAAGGCTCCAAGAGGCACATGTCAAATGCACATTGAGTTTCCCTCAGACCCTGGAAGACTTTCCGAAGAAGGAGCAGCGTTTGTCCCAACTAAAGGAAGAATTGGGCGTTCAAACGGAGTATGTGAAGAGGATTGATGTCCTGGCTATTGATGACCTCCAACATTATATTGGATCGTCATCACTCCACAACCATCTGCTGAAGGAAGTGCATCAAGCTGCAGTAGCAGAAGTTCAAAGCATTAAAGCAGAGCTCAGGAAGAATGTGACTTCTCAGAAAATCTTGTTCCCTGCTGCAGCAAACATAGTCATAAGGGACACAGGTGTGTGGTACAGCTACATAGCAGAGGAGGAAAGGAAAGCTGCAGCAGCAGTAGGAGCATCAGTAGATCCAGGATCTTCTCTCCCAGCAGCCTCTCCCCTAGCAGTGGCAGAAAGTCTGGCCAGTTTAATTCCCCCTTCCCAATTAGAAGCAGCATCAGCAGTGGATTCGAGTGTCTCTTCCCAGGCAGCATCAGCAACAATTAACTTGGGCGATCCTCTGCCAGCAGAAGCTCACGCACAGGAATGAAATAAACTAAATTCAGCTGAGCAGCTCTCTCCAACCAAACACGTGTACAGCAGGGAAGGCTTGGTGTTAGCATTATTTCAGCTATGTATATTTTGTTAAACTTTTGAACATGTAAGGCGTAAGCCATGGGACAACTGTCCCTATTTTTTGTCAAAACAATTTTGTAAAAGAAGTGGTCATTTTTGGTGGTTGGTTATAGAAGAAATTCCTGTAATTGACAAGTGGAAGGGGCTAGGTGGCAGCCCAAACGGCAGAATTATAATTATAAATAGAAGCTAGGAAGAATAGAGAGGGACTTTTGGCAGGGAAGGAAATTTTGAAACCTTTACGAGCTATCTTGTATTGTTTCTGTAAAATTGAATTTTCTAATAAAAGCCACGGGAGATGGACGTTTTACAGGGGGAACGGAAGATGGATGTGCGTTGGACTCTTCTGATCACATCTATACTGTAATGTGAAATCTGCATTGCTATTTGAACTATTTCTTGGCAACAATCGATTTTGCTTATTTCTGTGTGAACGATTTTCCCCGTTTCATGAACAGTGAATGCGTTTCAGACTAAATCAAGAGCTATCTACTGATACTTTATTTTGCTGCAGAGTTCTCTTTTAGATTAAATGGCTAACTGTTTGTCTTCAAGATTACTCCTATGGCTCGTTGTTCATGCCTTTAATGTGCTCCCTGCAGGGATCTTTAAATTTAATTTCAGTTTGTTTACATTTAGATCTGTTTCTTTATTCATTCTACGTAGATTAAATAATCTTTTGCTTTTCTGTTTTATGAGCAATAGATGCGTTCCATGTTGAATTAGAAGCTATCTTCTAAAGATCTTTATCTTGCTGTAGCTTTAATTGTGAGAATTAACAGCTACCTGTTCTTTCCTTACGTTATCTGTTACAACTTATTGCTCATCCTTTTAGCGTGTTCCCTGCAAGGATAGGTAGATTTACTCCAGCTTCTAGACTTAGACCTGTCATCTAGATCAAATATAATTTAGGCACTTGCATCTCATTTAAAAGACATAAAACCCAAAAGAAAGGTGGATCGGGCCATAACCGGTAGAATCGGATTTAAACTCCAAGCCCACGGTTGCCGGAACCGCTAACCGGACGGAATCCCTACACCAAACGGGAGATAGTCTAATTGGGACCATCTCTCGGGGAGAATCCCTTTCTGATTGATGCTGCGATATCCGAGGCATCAACAAAGTCTTATCAAATCAAACATCTCAGCTTTACATTAACAACCAATAATTTGAATCAAGCTCCTTTCTTGGATTATACTCTTTTAGACAACATGTTGTATAAGCTCAATCATGTCCTAGCTTTACATTAACCAATAATTTGAATGTATTACTATTACCATATATAGAGTACAAAAAGTGTCACAGAAAGAGATAAGGACAATTAAAAGTACACTAACGTACAAAATAAAATAAAATAAAATATAACTATTGTGCAAGTTCACGTATACTTGCCCGAGTAAGTCTTATCAAATCAAACATCTTAGCTTTACATTAACAACCAATAATTTGAATCAAGCTCCTTTCTTGGATTATACTCTTTTAGACAACATGTTGTATAAGCTCAATCATGTCCTAGCTTTACATTAACAACCAATAATTTGAATCAATTTCCTGTGTTGGATTGTACTCTTTTAGACAACATGTTGTATAAGGTCAATCATGTCCGAGATGATCCTAATCGTGAGCTCTCAATTCAAGAAGCTCACTCCTCTCAATTTGGGGGTCACTTTGGAGTTATATATATATATATATATATATATATATATATAATATGAAGGATTATTTATGCAAGTGTTCTTTACGATGTGATTCTACACCTTCCAATTTAAAACTTGGATTGTATATCAACCCCTACTAGTACCCTCAAATATTGTAAATCCATTTCAATGGATTGGCATCAATGGTTTAAGCATGAATAAATATCACACAAATTGTATTTTAGCCACAGTATGTCAATTTCAAAAGATGATTGTCATCATCACCTATAGCAAGACAATTCATGCTCCTAAAGTTGCAAAGTTGTTTTTATAGTGTATTTTGGAAACTTCACATCACTATCACATGCCATTATAGATTCCAAATTTATGACCATTTCAAGTTATCCTCAGAGGATGCTTAGTCTACATTTATAATTTCCACTTCATTTCATTAACAAGTTAGCGATCAATGTGAAGTTGTATGAATTTGTTAAGAAGACAATTTGATCTATCACGAGCCTGAACAATAGGACAATTTCCTCCACATCATTCAACAAACTACAATCAAGAAATGCATGCTTCCACAAAACACTCTTCTTGTAAGATTTAATAGATTTTGACTTCTTATCCGACACAAGTTTCCCACTCCCTCCATGTCAAATTCACAAAAAGGGCAAGACAAAACTACTTTTTTGGTGAGCAACTAACAAAAGTGCATGCCAAAGTCAAACATCATCTTTTAGACCCAAGATAATTACATCAAAAGAATAGGGTCCCTAATGCTTCGAGTGGGACATAATTGTACAACTATTTATAGATAAACAAACAAATACAAAATTGGGAAAGAGCAACGTCATAAGTTGCAACCAATCCCCTAGGCCTTATACCATCTTGCAAGTTGTTGGAGCAAATGCTTTCAATTGGAACTTCAATGTCTCATGGCATACACAATGTGATAAATATCAATCAACTCGAGTTTTTTTTCCAAGAAAAACATTATAGAAAACCCTATGAGTACTTCCCCATGATCTATGAAGAGTAAATAGGGTAAAGCATTGGTGCCTAAGTTCGAAGCACCTAACCCTAAGGGGATCAAGAGTGTCGAACTCGGGACATCCCTGACTTGGGGGAAATAATTCACATGTGCCTCGCGACCCCTTAAGCTAACCCCAAGGATTTCAATGAACTTAAATTACATGAACCACATTTGGAGAATGTTGTACAAGTAGAGACATCATAAGTCATTGCTAATTCACTACAAGCCTTGTATTGACTTGCATTGACTTGCAGTTGATAAAACAATTGCTTGCTTTAAACTTGGACATTCGACCTTCTCATCACATACACAACATGGTGAACGTCAATTAACTAATATTATATGAACAATGATATTTTTTGAAGAATGGTGTAAAAGTAGTACATCCAAATAACAAAATTTTAGATTTATTACATCCACTCATACACAAACCAAAGCCAAAACTAACCCAAAAAAAGCTCCACATTTAGTCACAATACACCTTGCACAACATTTTCCTTATATTCAATAGAGATTTGGGACAATTTTCTCTAATTAGAAAAGGGATGATGAGTCCTGAACCTATATTCAACACTGAATCTATTTTTAGCTAAGTTGCACGAAACGTGGAAACGTGTATAAGTTTCGGAAACAGGAACGCTTGGAAACGTGACCCCCCCAAAATGGGTACGTCAAAGGAAACGTGGACTATATATATATATATATATATATATATATATATATATATATTTTTAATAACACATTATCTCACAATAAAATAAGAATAAGAGGTTAATTCGTAGGTAGGTTTAGAAACAATTCAGAGGTTAATTTGTTTTCATTTTCCATAAATAAAGGTTTTTCAGATTTCCTATGGGTCTGAAGTTGCCCATGGGCCTTTGGAGGTTTCCTAGAAGTTTCCGAGTTTCCGCGAGTTTCTGGTACGTGGGTATCCTGGAAGTTTCGTGCAACATAGATTTTTAGCTAGGTCTATTTTCAATGCTGCTAATGCAAGATTGATGTAATCCAGAAAAGCAATATTTAAGAGGAAGCCAATGTTAGGCCAGACCGTTAATAACCAAACTTTGAACAATTTGTATTACAAGTACGTAACATTGTGCAACATATAGAGTTCCAAACATATGTTCCATTTGTGCATTTATCAAAGGGGGCATATAATATCAGTTCCATACAAGATACGATGGAGTCGTCAAAACTTTTATCAACAAAATAACGGGTCATATCAGCCAATGACCCTAATCAGATACTAGACTAGTATAAGCACAATTATTATACCCTGTTTATTCTCTTTTCAGTCTGAAACTTGGTTTTTAAGAAGGATTTGTGATAAAATGCCACCGTATTTAAGGCAGCCTAATACCATATAATCACTTGCCTATGATTTCCATAAGGCCACATTATTGTCCTCGGTAATTTGTTTTATTATTCCTTTCGTGGTCTCAACTTCAAAGAAGCACTGCAATCATGACAGGAATATGAATCACTTTAACAGCTGTACAAAACTTGTAACAGTTTCAGATAAGGAAAGGGAACCAAAGCACAAAAACTAAACTTTCTTGACATGTTTGGAAACAGAATATGAAACTCTTATTTATCAGAATATCTATAAGATATGGGTAAGCAGAATGCCTATTCTGGAGGCAGTAAAATCGCCCTTACCTGTTCATGCAGTACCGCTTCCCAGTAGGTGGTGGGCCATCGTCAAAAACATGACCAAGATGTGCATCACAAGTTGCGCACACAACTTCCTGGCGTGGCATAAATATTATTGAAAAATCCATTTTTGACGTAGCATTGTTTCCAATGGGATCATAATAAGATGGCCATCCAGTTCCACTATCAAACTTTGTGTTTGAGCTGATTGGCAGCAATGACATCATACAAAAGTATGAATTGGGGACAAAGCAACTCAAACGTTTCACATGGCCCAAACAAAAATACAAATTCCACAAAAACACACTAATTCAATGCCAAAAACCTGTGGAGAATGGCATTAATGTGTCTAAGTGATATTTCAAGAATATTTTTTTATTTAGTGTTAGAACTATATGAAATTGAGATTGGATTAGAATCTCACTCAAATAAAGGTGTATCACAACATACACAGTGGTAGATCCCAGCACTCTTAGTATTCCAGTATTCCCTGATAGAGCTCAAACAAAAGGGCTTATTAATGCCTTTCATGAGAGAGAGGAATATGAAAAAGATCATTTTCGTATCTTGCAAACATAATTAAATCATACCCAGTAAAAGCCCTCTCAGTTCCTTTCTTGCGAGTAATATCGTACTGATTCTTAGTAAGGCGTTTCTTCCACTCATCATCACTGATAGAAGAATAGTCCATCTTCCCTGGAGTTCAATAAAATGGAAGATCAGAAAGAAGAAATGTAATAAATGCATGCAAGTTGCCACTCCAAAGAAATTTCATCACATGTAAAGAACAATTTCTGAATCATCCATTTATCAGGGTGAGAATCTAATCAATTTAATAAAAATTCAAAAAGTCCGGTCCAATGCCTGACTAGTCAAACAATTGACGGAATGTCTTAACTTAATCCATTCAATTTATCCCAACTGAACAAAAGAATAAAAATAATAAACTGTACAATTAATGAATGACCCACTCAAATCTTTGCCTCAACCAAGAATAGACTTAAACTATCTGATGTAGGATGTGAAAGAAACATCCCATAGGCACCCTGACTAATGCTGTTGTAAAATAAAGGGACCAATTTTATACCCTCTCATGTAATAACCCCCATTTTGATACAAAGCATGTAATGTATTATGGGAAAAGTTATTTTATAACGTTTTGAGTGGCGATATCCCAATTTTAAATTGGGAGGTCAAGCTCTAAGGCCCCATTAAATAAGGATTCCTACGTTTGTTTATAAATGCATTTCAGGTTTCTATATTGATTTTATTTTGTGGGTGGGATAGCCTTGGGACGACAAATTGCAGAAGGGAGGAAGGGGTAATGATATAACAAATGGGGAGGGGCCACAGGTGCCATGAGGGTAGTTGTAATCTATGACCTAGAGGGATATAATCAAATAGAGCATGCCTGGGTCTAGGAATCATGACAAATAATGAGGTGGAAGCACTAGCAGTCCCCTTCCTAATCGTGGTCAGAGACAAACAAGTAAAAAAGGCTATGGTGATTGGGAACTCATGGTTTTCCTGTGACCCCTATACCATCAAACCCCCCGACAAAGCATCAAGCCCTCTAGACTCGGCCAAATGATTTTCTCATAAATAAAAGAATTTGAGAAATCATTTTTTTCCATCTCATGAAAAGGCAAAACATGGACACTGATACACAGGCCACCATGGTGCAGAGTTTCAAGCTAAATATGGGGTCGATTGACCAAAGCATCAATATACACCTTCCAAGATGTGTAAGTGTACAATGGAAATCTCATCATCCATCAACACATGGCTTTTCATGCAGCCATAAAAGGAGAGAAAATTAAGGTTCTTTTGTTTGCCCCACTATTGTACACAGCTTCCACCTACATGCGCCCTTATGATCAGTACAATGGCGATCGTGCAAGCTGTGTATGGGATTTCTTGGGAAGATACTGAATTATGGCAGGTCCTCATTGCATTGAAACTAGAGCTCAATGTCCATTGGATGTAGCTTGGGTGGTTGGGAGGAATGATTGTTACCCTCCCCACCCAGGTTCAATTCTTGTAAGTGACATGATGCTCTTGTTGAGCCCCTATGTATTGACTATGTAATGATTGAGTGGATTATGTAATTCTGGCCATACCTTGATTCTCCGGAATAGTAGGTGTTCGCATTTCTCCCAGTGGATGTAGCCCTTGACAACGGTGAACCACCATTTAAAAAGAATCTAGAGCTCGATAAGAAAGCAATCAAGAAAGGTGGTCTCTATCAATGAAAGGCATATCTCTCTCAGTAGATAGAACATTTGGTATTGTCATGCTTTCTTTCAAAGCAAGGACAGAAATGGCATACCACCACTGTCGCAGTGTTACCAACTTATTTGTACCATAGTTGGATTATCTGAAGAGCCGCCATTTGACAAACATGATAAGTGTTTGACTCCAGTGTATCAGATGATCCAGCATTTGTGACTAGCCAGTTTTGGCTAGCCTGTTTTGTTTTTTTTTAGTCGACATGACCATGGCCCCATGGGGTTTGTAATAAAGTGTGCTAGTAGGATCTGAGTGTCTCAGTTCCCCATGACTTGATTAAGCAACTAAGGCATTCCAGGGAGTTTTTTCCCTTGTCAATTATACTTTGCTTATAGCCGAGCTATAATCGATGAGGTTTTCTCCCGCTCCTCCAAAGCTGGAATGCCCGATTTTGAAAATTTTAGCCATGGGGGGTTATTAGAGTCCAACTGATGTATATAAGCCTACTAGACACTGTTAGAATAGATGTCGGTCATGTCCTAGGTCCATAAAACCCTCAGAAAAAATTTCGAAAAAATTTTACCAAGTCCGTCGAATTTGGGTTTTTAATTATTTTTTAAATTTAATAAATTTCTCTATAGTTTAAATAGAGAAATAATAATTTGTAATATATCAGTCATCCGAGATCCGAATTTGATGATTGAAGGCTCTAACCTTAAGCCAAAAATCATTCATGATCCCCGGTCCAATTTATCCTAAGTTTCGGATGTCAGCTAGGCCTCATAATTAATAATTTCTCAAAAAACCCAGTTACGGAGAAATTATTAATTAAAATAATAAAATTGACTATTTTGGAGATAATCCAAATCTCTTCAAAATAATCCAAATGGAATAAAATAAAAGGCTAGTTGACATGGCACCTGGCATTAAAGATGATTCTAATCAACTTCACTGAGCTTTAGTCAACTGTACAGTCATCACAAGTCAAGTCTCTTCAAGCTAACTCGCCCTCCATGCATGCAAGCTCGATTTTGGTGATGTGGAGTAGGCATTTAATGTATTTTGGTTGGTTTGAAGTGCATTGAATGAGAGTGGGAGCGCCTTGCCTAGGTGGAGGCCACCTCCCACACTCAACCACCATGATTGCAATCTAAAAGTTGTCAAACTCCAAGTACCTACCACTTCAAATCACGCCTTCTCCAAGCTAGCTCACGTCAACCTCTTTTGGAGCTCGAGTTTCACATGTGGCATTTGAATATTGGTTGGTGATTATTCCAAGAATGGGATGGGGGGTGCCTTGCCTAGGTGGAGGCCACCTCCCCATCCATGTAGACTTTGAACTCAAGTTCTAGATTGGAGCTAGCACTCCAAGTTTGATTGACATGTATTTCGATTGGTTGAGACTAGTTGTTGGTTGGAACTCGACTTTAGTTAGGTGGCATTTGGCTCTCTTCTCATGGCCAACTTGACTTAGGGTTTTAGTAGTTGGTTTTGCTATTTAAGAGAAGCCATTGGGGCTCTCTCTAGATGGAGTTTTTAGCATAGAAACTCTGGTGAAAATTGTAAGCTCTTTGATTAATAAGATATTTTGAGACTTTGGAGGTCATTTGATTGGGTTTCTTGGCATTGTGTCTTCATCTCATATGAAGTAATATCTCTCTCACCCTACCCTTATTTGCAATTTTGATTACTATGCTTATTGAGGACTAACAATCTAGTACTTAGGCTTTTAATCTCTTGCTTTGAGTGTTTGTGTTTTCAAGGAATTCATCTATTGAGAGCTTTTGGCATCTAATACCTTCACCATTCAAGTGTTCCATTTTTCTTTAATATTTTGTTTTGCAGGGTTGCGAGCTTCTCCAAGTGTTCTTTGGCTTCTCCAACAAAGCATTCTAAAAGATTCTTTCGGTTACTTGATCTACCTATCTAAACTGTGGAAATCCAAAGCCCTAGTCCTATCCAAGTTTGGTTATTGTCTAGCTTGCTTTTAGTTTGTAGCTTGCTTGACCCTTTGCCTTCTCGTTTGCCTCTTCTATCCATCTTTTCCCTCCTCCTCACCTAGCTCTCGTCTCCCCTCTTCTTCCTCCTTTTCCGCCTCTCGTCCATCTCCATTTAGGGTCCCTTTCTCCCTTCGTTTGCCTTCCTTCTTTCCCTTTCGTCCACCTACAAAAAAGACCAAACAAAGAATAAAGCATAAGTTTTGTTAGTGTTAAAGTTATTTCATAGTTTAGATCTTACATTTTGCAATAGCTTAGATCTCTTAAGTTTTTTTTAAGTAGATTCTAGTTCATGCTTTGAAAAGTAGCATTAGGGCAGCTTAGATCTCATTTTATAAATCTCAAAAGCTTGCATTGGAAAAAGTGTTTTGCATATAGATTATATCTTAGTTTTTTGCACCTAGTTTCAAGTTTATTTGATTTTCATTAACATTTAATGGGTGCATTGTTGAGATTGGCTAAGCTTGTGTAGGTCTCTTAAAGGAGAAGAAAGATCAGTGAGAACAATACTTAAAGAAGAGCAAAACTTATATTCAAGGAGAAGACTTAAACCAAATCAGAGAATCAAAACCACTCTCCTTTTGTATTAGCCATCAAGGGATTTCAAGTTTTGTTTCAATAAGTTGTTTTACTTCTCTCAAAAAGACCTTTCAAGGGTTTAATTCCCAAAGGCACTTGTAATTCATTTAATAAAAAGGCTAGGTGGGATAAGGCCTCCCACACTTAGTTTCTCCTTCCCCATTTGGGGAAGTTTGTTCATGCATGATTAGATTAGTTTTATTTTCAGTTCTTAGATTAAAATCTGCTTTCTGTACTTAGATTAATTCTCTTCCAAGCCTTCGACCGGAAGTTGTATCCTTGGGATCCCATCCCAGGGGCAAGACCACATAATTTGTAGTTACTCTTCCTTCCCCGTCGGTTTCCTTGGTAGAGCTTTCAGCTAGCTGGAGGTTCTCAAGTGCAGGCGGTTCTAGTGGTTAACCTTGTTCGGAGGTTGATCCCACCTTTAGTGTAAAATTGCTTGGTAGAACACTAAATCCTACATTTATTTCATTTTATTTTGCAAGTAGCATGCTAGCTGTGTTTCATATCTATTGAGCTGCCACATGATTTTAATATTACAAAGTTTCAATATCCTGTTTTCACAGCTGCTTTTTGTTTCTTAAAATAAACAAAGTCTCTTGAACTTGGCCAAATCCAAGTCAAAGAGCATTCTCTGTCGGAGAGCATAGTAGAGTTGCACTTTACCCTTGCATTAGGCATTTTAAAGTAGGAAGTCTCTTGAACTGTGGTCATAAGACTAAGTCAAGAGCGCTCTCTGTCGGAGGGTTGAACAAGTGCTCTTAATTTAATAAAATATTTCAACCCACATTTCCCCCTAATAAATTTACTTTTGGTTGATTGTCCAACACTCGTATGCTCTGCCAACCGGAAACGGTTGGGCTAGTACTCAGAAAGGTGGAAGACTTGTTAAGTTCATAAGTGATAACTAATAAAACTTTCACCCCCATAACCAACCAATCCGGAGTTGAGCGATAAGATAAGTTCGGTGGGTAATCTCCTAGTTGGGGGCGTCGGGGTTCCATGTTCAGCCTTTAGTTTGCTGGTTAGCATTGCGCGACCTGGCTAGAGCACTGGGTTTCCCGACATGTCCTTGAACGGAGGCACTTGATACTGTCTTTCCGGACGCTCTCTTGATACCCTTGGTTTTATCCTAATAATCAAGACCGCTAAAATCTTCAATTTACAAAGATAATCTGCATAACGATCTCACGAACGGCAGTTTTTCAAGATCCACACTTTCAGCATCACAATCTTTACTTTTCTTTGACTCCATAAGGCACTGGTTATCTAAAAGCTTATATATTGATCAGGACCATTTGTCCTTGTGTTTATTTCATATTGTGAATGCTTTAGTGATTTATCAAATCTTGAATCATACTGCCATCTTGTTATCTTATCTCGCAACGTGGATTGCTTATTATTTGTTGTTCATCTTTACATATTTTTGGTCTCATCACGAGAAAACTCCTAAACAACACTCATCCGCATCATCCCATACAAAAAACACTTAAACACTAGAGCCTTAGTGAAACTCTTTGTTAGGGACTACCCCCCTTGGCTTCGTTAGGAGTTAGCCTAAATGGAGGAGCTGGGATTCAGATGACAGTACCTAGCTCATTGCTTGCCCCCAAGGCCACACCTCTCTCACTTATAGTGAAGAGACAGCTTTCGAAAGATTTCTACTGCTGGTGTGCAGTTTGGCGGATA
Source organism: Larix kaempferi (assembly GCA_027924585.1). Classification (NCBI taxonomy): domain Eukaryota; kingdom Viridiplantae; phylum Streptophyta; class Pinopsida; order Pinales; family Pinaceae; genus Larix; species Larix kaempferi. Next base: position 10,664,088 of record BSBM01000672.1, on the reverse strand, counting down.
ACATCTTTGGCGCCATTGCCGGGGACAAATCTTTTTGTTCCTGGACGACCTTAGTTTTTTCTAGTTTGTTTTACCTTTTTTGACAGATTCTCAATCTATCTGGCGACTCCACTGCCCTTTTTTCCTTTTTGGTAGATTTTTAGTTTAATCACTCTCAGAAATTAGACTTGGATCCACCTGGCGACTCCACTGTCAGTGAACACCTCAAGGTATTCGACTAGAAGAAACTCTGAACGCTTGCTTAGTTTTATCCCTGAGCCTAAAAAGGTTTATAGGAGAAGACTGAAGAAGCTTGCTTCTCGTAAAATCCTTGAAGAACGTAGATCTCAGTCTATTTCTAATATCCATAGTCTTTTTCAAGAAAATAACTTAGAAAATTTTGAAAACAGTAATAATTGTTTTTCCGATACGATGGGTGATTTCTATTCTCCCCTCAACATTACTCAGATAGCAGGTCAACCACATGATATTCCAAACAAAGCTATCAACAAACTCCCCATTTTTACTGGCACTGATGCCATTACTGTCGCTTATCATCTCAAGGCCTTCTCAAAATGTACAAGTGGATATGTCAGAGATCCTGCTCACAAGCATGATGATGTATACATGAAGTTGTTTGCCTTATCCTTAGATGGGGATGCTGGTGACTGGTTCATCGGCTTGCCGGCTAACTCCTTTGCCACCTTGACTGAGTTCAAAACTGCTTTCACCAACAAGTATGGTGAGAAGAAAGAGCCCCGTCATCAACTTGCTGCTCTAACAAACATCAAAAGAAGTGAGATAGAAACCATGGAAGAGTTCAACAAGAAGTTTACCGACTTATACAATGCAATCCCTACATATTACAAGCCAACTCCACATACTATTCTGGTTTACTACATTGAAGCTTTAAGTGGAGAGATGCAATATGAACTTAGGGATAAAGAGCCCACTACTTTGTTAGAAGCACAGACATTGGCAACTAAGATCGATAAAAACATGCAGTCCTCTGGTAAATCAAATTTGCCTGGTTATTCAAGAGCTCAAACTCCTTTAAAAACAGTTGAGCCTAAAGATAAAGATCCTCTAGCTGCTCTGAAAGATTCATACGAGAAAAAGATGATGGATATGTGTGAGAGGATGGAAAAAGCTGAACAGAAACATGTAGTCCAAATGAAGGAAGTGCAAAATAAAATCATAAACATAGAAAGAGCACATGTCCTGCGTGTTCAGCAAATTTAGCAGACTCAGCCAATTCAAAGAAACTACCCTCCCAAAAACAACTGGCAGAAAAAAGCTCCCGACAATGAAAAGAGGCCTCCAAGTCAAATAGAGGCTACTAACACGAATGAGGTGTACATCCCATTCTGCAGAGCTTGCAAAGATTTCCATGAGGAATTCGCTTGCTATTTTGCAAACTATGTACAAGAGCATGGTTATCCTGAGGGGGAGGGTACCAGTAATCCAACATCAAGCGAGCCTGAGTACATAAATGTCGTAGGAGATATCCGCAACGTTCCCAGAGAAAACTGGAAACATGCCAAGAAATCAAATCATGAGCTAGACAATATGACTAGAAACTATGGAGAAAGACCATCTAGTGAACAGCTCCACAATATGCAGAGATTTAAAGGGGTTGGATACCAAAGAAGATCGAATCCTGCACCTGCCATGCAACCTCCAAAGGTAATTATTCCAACTGATTCAACTGACTCTAATAGATTAAATTTTGATTGGAATAATTGGTTCAATACTACTAAGGTACCTATACCCATAAATGAACTCTATAAAATCCCTGGTCAAAAGGAAAAGTTGTTGAAAACACTGGAAGCACCCATTCCTGCCTGTACTACAAATCCTAGTCCACCCACTCCTCTCACCCCTCAGACCCCTAAGAAGGTCACTTTTTCGGATAATGTGGAAGAACCTTCAACCAACTGTAACTCAACTTACGAGGACCCTCCTATAATCTTGCATACTAGGGATACAAGAAAAGAGGCTCACCCCCCTTTCTATAGATCATTGATGATAGGTGACCTTCTTCTACATAATTGTATGCTGGATTCAGGATCCGGTGCAAGTCTGATGACCAAAAGAGTTATGCAACAGCTTAACTTAAGAACCACCAGGCTCTACCAAAATGTATGTGCCATGGATTCTAGACCCGTTAAGGTTGAAGGGATGATAGAAAATGTTCCGGTTAGATTGGCCAAGTACCCGGACATCCATATTTCCATGGATATCCTTGTCATAGATGTACCGGATAGGTGGGGTATGCTACTCTCTAGAAAGTGAGGTGCAACCTTGGGTGGCTCTATACAGTTGGATTGGTCTTATGCAACAGTTCCTGCTTTTGAAGATTCACTTGTAAAATTACACACTGAAAAGGAAAGGAGATACCATGTTGAAAATCCAGAGAGACCATCAAATGAGTTTGTCTGCCATGTTGGTGAGATAGGAACTTATCAAATCAACTCCACCTTTTTAGATCCAATTCATGAAGAGGTTAAAAATGAAGAAACAAATAAGCTATGGAAAATTACCTTTGATGGAGCATGTTCTAGAACAAGAAAAGGGGTTGGGGTTGTCATCACATCTCCAGAGGGTAAGATTTTCAACTTCGCTTTTAGATTAGAGTTTGAAGCAACTAATAATGTGGCAGAGTACGAGGCACTTCTAGTAGGCATAGAGATTGCCAAGGACATGGGAATCAAACTGCTGACTATAAAAGGGGACTCAGATTTAATTGTCCAACAGATTAAGGGTCAGTTCGCATGTAAATGCCAAAGACTTAAAAAGTACCGAAATGCAATCTAGGACACAATGGAATTCTTTGATGCCCTTAATATAGAAGCAATCCTCGAGACCAGAATAGTGCCGCAGACAAACTTGCAGTTTCATCCTCAACACTTCAACCTTTAGATGAAATGTTAGAAGGACATTGCCCCTTGGAAATAAACTTTAGACCTTCCATTCCTGATAATATAGAACATTGGCAAGTTTTCAAAGATGATGAACAGATACTAAAGTTCATAAATAACATTGATGAGTTCTTAAATTATAAACCAAATAGTCAAGAGGAAGGCAAAGTTTATCAGGATGAGGGTAACCACTCAAACCCTGTTCCACGAGGTTTTGTGGCCTTGGAGAATGTTTTTGACAGACAGGATAGGAGAAAGAGTAATGTGGACCAGATGAAACCGGGTGAGTATATTGAGATTAACATCGGAACGGAAAAAGAACCAAAAATACTGAAAATTGGAAAGGTATCCCTAATGAAGAAAGAAATGCCCTTATAAACTTGTTAAGAGAATTTAGGGACATATTTGCCTTCACATATGATGAGCTCAAAGCATATAGGGAAGATGTCTTTCAACACACCATTCCCTGAAAACCGGAATGTCAAAAAGGTAAACCTTTTCGGCAAAAGCTGAGACAAATAAATCCTAAACTAGCTCCTATTGTAAAACGGGAATTAGAAAAGATGTTGGCAGCAGGCATTATAGCACCTACTCGACATACTTCATGGTGCTCCAACTTGGTGGTAGTCAGAAAGAAGAATGGCAGCTTAAGAATATGTATAGACTTCAGAAATCTAAACATAGCATGTCAAAAAGACAATTACCCCCTTCCAAATATGGAGACCCTCCTCCAACGGGTCACTGGATCAAGCATGATGTCAATGCTGGATGGCTTTTCAGGTTACAATCAGGTAATCATCAAGGAAGAAGATAGACACAAAACTGCTTTTACAACCCCTTGGGGAACTTTCGAGTATCTAAGAATGCCTTTTGGCCTTACAAATGCTGGGGCCACTTTCCAAAGGGCCATGGATTATGCCTTCAAGGAATTAGTGGGAAAAATCATTGAAATCTACCAAGATGACTTGACTGTATTTTCAAAAGAAAGATCTAGCCATATTGGTCACCTTAGGAAAGTATTTGAAAGATGCAGAGAGTATGGGATTTCTTTAAATCCGGTGAAATCAATCTTTGGCATCGAAGAAGGTAAACTTTTGGGTCACATTGTTAACCAAGACGGGGTCAAGGTTGACCCCGAAAGAGTAGAAGCTATCCAGAAAATTCCCCTTCCTAGAAATGTTAAAGGTCTCCAATCTTTTAATGGTCATATCAACTTCAAAAGAAGATTCATCCCAAATTTAGCCAAGCTAATGAAACCCATGCAACGGTTGTTAAAAAAGGATGCTAAATTTGTCTGGGATAATGAAGGGAAGGAAGCCTTTGCAACCATCAAAGATGTTATTTCTAGATCACCTGTGTTAATCAGCCCTGACTACACTAAAGAATTCATGATATTCTCTTTTGCCTCAGAGGACACAATTGCCGAGGTGTTGCTCCAGAAGAACTTCGAAGGGTTCGAGCAACCAATTGCCTTCATGAGTAGAGCCCTCCAAAATTCGGAATTAAAATATACTATCATGGAAAAGCAAGCCTATGCCTTGGTAAAATCTCTAAAGCACTTCAGGACATACATTGGTTATTCAAGAGTTATAGGATATGTCCCCCATGCTGCAGTAAAAGACATCCTATCCCAGCAGGATTGCTTAGGAACAAGAGGCACATGGGTATCTAAAATCCAGGAGTATGATCTAGAGATTCGTCCCACTAAACTAATAAAGGGGCAGGGCCTAGCTAAGATGCTAACTCAGAAAAATGAAGAAGCCATTGACATGAGTTGTGCAAACCTTTCATCCAATCCTCGCATGGCACCAGCTTTGCAAGAACTTGACAATCATTGGTACTCAGACATCATATACTTTCTGCTGCACTTGGATGTCCCAGATCATCTCAAAGGACATAAGAGAAGAGCTCTTAGATTAAAAACCACTAGGTATTGCCTCACTCAGGAGGGTTTGGGTTGGAGAAACCCTGACGGTGTAATACTTAGATGTGTACATGAGCAGGATTCCAAAAAGATCCTAACTGAGTTCCATTCAGGATTCTGTGGGGGCCACTATGCAGCAAATACAACTACTCATAAAATTCTGAGAGCAGGTTACTACTGGCCAACTATTTTTGCTGATGTTTATAAACATGTCAAGTATTGCCAGGAATGTCAACTTTTCACGGGAAAGCCTAAATTGGCTGCTTTACCTCTCACACCAATAGTTGTCATTGCCCCCTTTCAGCAATGGGGTCTTGACTTTATTGGTAAATTCAAAGATAACTCTAGCAATGGATTTTGTTGGATCCTTACTGCAATTGATTACTTCACTAAGTGGGTAGAAGCTATACCCACCAAAACAGCCACTGAAAAGGTTATAATGGATTTCATTGAGGACAGGATCATCACCCGATTTGGCACTCCCTTGAAAATAACAACTGACAATGCTAAGGATTTCGGTTCGGCAGAAATGAATGATTTTTGTTTTAAGGACGGCATTGTTCTATCACACTCTTCTGATTATTATCCTCAGGGTAATGGAGTTGCAGAATCCTCAAACAAAAATTTGATGACCATCCTTAAGAAAACTGTGGGAGATAACAAAAGATCTTGGGATAGCAAAATCAAGTATGCCTTGTGGGCAGATAGGATCACCAAGAAGAATTCCACTGGGAAATCTCCTTTTGAACTTGTTTATGGCATCACGGCAGCATTACCTTTCAACATGCAGATACCCATTTATAAAATGTTGACTGATTATGGTACCGAAAAACTGGAGTTAGATGACAGGGCAAATCAAATCATTGAGCTTGATGAGAGCAGAAGGACATCATTGGACCAAATGCTAAGACATCAGGAAAGCATGAAGACCACTTTTGACAAGTCAGCCAAGCCTAGAGATTTCCAAGTGGGAGACACTGTTCTCTTGTGGGACAAAAGAGGAGAAAAGCCAGGGAAGCATGGAAAATTTGGCAGCCTTTGGAAAGGTCCTTTTATCATACGTTGTCAGGCCAGAACACATTCTTTCTTTCTAAATACCATGGATGGAGAGATGATACCATTAGCCAGAAATGGGCAACAGCTGAAACCCTTTTATTAGAACAATATTCAAGATGACCAAGGGGTCATCTCAAGAGATTCCTAAAACCTTATCATTGTTAAAATTTTCATGCAATTTTTTCTGTACCATATTGATGTATCATAGTTTTCATATGTTAGCTTTTTGTATCATATTTCATATATATGCTGGAAAAAGAAAATATTTTATTTTTCATGTACTTTTGAAAAAAAAAAAATTATGTTGGTATTTCATTTTGGCATTATTTATCATGAAAATGTTTGACTAAGACACTTCCGTTTCTGTGCAGGAAACTGATATTCTGGGGTTCTCGAATGCTCTTTTTGATCCATAAATCAAACGAGCACCCGTCCCGTAGTTGGAGCCAGATGTTACCAACTTATTTGTACCATAGTTGGATTATCTGAAGAGCCGCCATTTGACAAACATGATAAGTGTTTGACTCCAGTGTATCAGATGATCCAGCATTTGTGACTAGCCAGTTTTGGCTAGCCTGTTTTGTTTTTTTTGAGTTGACATGACCATGGCCCCATGGGGTTTGTAATAAAGTGTGCTAGTAGGACCTAAGTGTCTCGGTTCCCCATGACTTGATTAAGCAACTAAGGCATTCCAGGGAGTTTTTTCCCTTGTCAATTATACTTTGCTTATAGCCGAGCTGTAATCGATGAGGTTTTCTCCAGCTCCTCCAAAGCTGGAATGCCCGATTTTGAAAATTTTAGCCATGGGGGGTTATTAAAGTCCAGCTGATGTATATAAGCCTACTAGACACTGTTAGAATAGGAGTCGGTCATGTCCTAGGTCCATAAAACCCTCGGAAAAAATTTCGAAAAAATTTTACCGAGTCCGTCAAATTTCAGTTTTTAATTATTTTTTAAATTTAATAAATTTCTCTATAGTTTAAATAGAGAAATAATAATTTGTAATATGTCAGTCATCCGGGATCCGAATTTGATGATTGAAGGCTCTAACCTTAAGCCAAAAATCATTCATGATCCCCGGTCCAATTTATCCTAAGTTTCAGATGTCAGCTAGGCCTCATAATTAATAATTTCTCAAAAATCCCAGTTACGGAGAGATTATTAATTAAAATAATAAAATTGATTATTTTGGAGATAATCCAAATCTCTCCAAAATGATCCAAATGGAATTAAATAAAAGGCTAGTTGACATGGCACCTGGCATTAAAGATGATTCCAATCAACTTCACTGAGCTTCAGTCAACCGTACAGTCAGCACAAATCAAGTCTCTTCAAGCTAATTCGCCCTCCATGCATGCAAGCTCGATTTTGGTGATGTGGAGTAGGCATTTAATGTATTTTGGTTGGTTTGAAGTGCATTGAATGGGAGTGGGGGCGCCTTGCCTAGGTGGAGGCCACCTCCCACTCTCAACCACCATGATTGCAATCTAAAAGTTGTCAAACTCCAAGTACCTACCACTTCAAATCACGCCTTCTCCAAGCTAGCTCACGTCAACCTCTTTTGGAGCTCGAGTTTCACATGTGGCATTTGAATATTGGTTGGTGATTATTCCAAGAATGGGATGGGGGGCGCCTTGCCTAGGTGGAGGCCACCTCCCCATCCATGTAGACTTTGAACTCAAGTTCTAGATTGGAGATAGCACTCCAAGTTTGATTGACATGTATTTCGATTGGTTGAGACTAGTTGTTGGTTGGAACTCGACTTTAGTTAGGTGGCATTTGGCTCTCTTCTCATGGCCAATTCAACTTAGGGTTTTAGTAGTTGGTTCTGCTATTTAAGAGAAGCCATTGGGGCTCTCTCTAGATGGAGTTTTTAGCATAGAAACTCTGGTGAAAATTGTAAGCTCTTTGATTAATAAGATATTTTGAGACTTTGGAGGTCATTTGATTGGGTTTCTTGGCATTGTGTCTTCATCTCATATGAAGTAATATCTCTCTCACCCTACCCTTATTTGCAATTTTGATTATTATGCCTATTGAGAACTAACAATCTAGTACTTAGGCTTTTAATCTCTTGCTTTGAGTGTTTGTGTTTTCAGGGAATTCATCTATTGAGAGCTTTTGGCATCTAATACCTTCACCATTCAAGTGTTCCATTTTTCTTTAATATTTTGTTTTGCAGGGTTGCGAGCTTCTCCAAGTGTTCTTTGGCTTCTCCAACAAAGCATTCTAAAAAATTCTTTCGGTTACTTGATCTACCTATCTAAACTGTGGAAATCCAAAGCCCTATTCCTATCCAAGTTTGGTTATTGTCTAGCTTGCTTTTAGTTTGTAGCTTGCTTGACCCTTTGCCTTCTCGTTTGCCTCTTCTATCCATCTTTTCCCTCCTCCTCACCTAGCTCTCGTCTCCCCTAGTTTTATTCCCTCTTTCCATTCGTCCCTCCTCTTCCTTTGGCTTTCTTCTCCCCTCTTTTTCCTCCTTTTCCGCCTCTCGTCCATCTCCATTTAGGGTCCCTTTCTCCCTTCGTTTGCCTTCCTTCTTTCCCTTTCGTCCACCTACAAAAAAGACCAAACAAAGAATAAAGCATAATTTTTGTTAGTGTTAAAGTTACTTCATAGTTTAAATCTTACATTTTGCAATAGCTTAGATCTCTTAAGTTTTTTTTAAGTAGATTCTAGTTCATGCTTTGAAAAGTAGCATTAGGGCAACTTAGATCTCATTTTATAAATCTCAAAAGCTTGCATTGGAAAAAGTGTTTTGCATATAGATTAGATCTTAGTTTTTTGCACCTAGTTTCAAGTTTATTTGATTTTCATTAACATTTAATGGGTGCATTGTTGAGATTGGCAAAGCTTGTGTAGGTCTCTTGAAGGAGAAGAAAGATCAGTGAGAACAATACTTAAAGAAGAGCAAAACTTATATTCAAGGAGAAGACTTAAACCAAATCAGAGAATCAAAACCACTCTCCTTTTGTATTAGCCATCAAGGGATTTCAAGTTTTGTTTCAATAAGTTGTTTTACTTCTCTCAAAAAGACCTTTCAAGGGTTTAATTCCCAAAGGCACTTGTAATTCATTTAATAAAAAGGCTAGGTGGGATAAGGCCTCCCACACTTAGTTTCTCCTTCCCCATTTGGGGAAGTTTGTTCATGCATGATTAGATTAGTTTTATTTTTAGTTCTTAGATTAAAATCTGCTTTCTGTACTTAGATTAATTCTCTTCCAAGCCTTCGACTGGAAGTTGTATCCTTGGGATCCCATCCCAGGGGCAGGACCACATAATTTGTGGTTACTCTTCCTTCCCCTTCGGTTTCCTTGGTAGAGCTTTCAGCTAGCTGGAGGTTCTCAAGTGCAGACGGTTCTAGTGGTTAACCTTGTTCGGAGGTTGATCCCACCTTTAGTGTAAAATTGCTTGGTAGAACACTAAATCCTACATTTATTTCATTTTATTTTGCAAGTAGCATGCTAGTTGTGTTTCATATCTATTGAGCTGCCACATGATTTTAATATTACAAAGTTTCAATATCCTGTTTTCACAGCTGCTTTTTGTTTCCTAAAATAAACAAAGTCTCTTGATCTTGGCCAAATCCAAGTCAAAGAGCACTCTCTGTCGGAGAGCATAGTAGAGTTGCACTTTACCCTTGCATTAGGAATTTTAAAGTAGGAAGTCTCTTGAACTGTGGTCATAAGACTAAGTCAAGAGCGCTCTCTGTCGGAGGGTTTGAACAAGTGCTCTTAATTTAATAAAATATTTCAACCCACATTTCCCCCTAATAAATTTACTTTTGGTTGATTTTCCAACACTCGTATGCTCTGCCAACCGGAAACGGTTGGGCTAGTACTCAAAAAGGTGGAAGACTTGTTAAGTTCATAAGTGATAACTAATAAAACTTTCACCCCCATAACCAACCAATCCGGAGTTGAGCGATAAGATAAGTTCGGTGGGTAATCTCCTAGTTGGGGGCACTGGGGTTCCATGTTCAGCCTCTAGTTTGCTGGTTAGCATTGCGCGACCTGGCTAGAGCACTGGGTGGCCCGACATGTCCTTGAACGGAGGCACTTGATACTGTCTTTCCGGACACTCTCTTGATACCCTTGGTTTTATCCTAATAATCAAGACTGCTAAAATCTTCAATTTACAAAGATAATCTGCATAACGATCTCACGAACGACATTTTTTCAAGATCCACACTTTCAGCATCACAATCTTTACTTTTCTTTGACTCCATAAGGCACTGGTTATCTAAAAGCTTATATATTGATCAGGACCATTTGTCCTTGTGTTTATTTCATATTGTGAATGCTTTAGTGATTTATCAAATCTTGAATCATACTGTCATCTTGTTATCGTATCTCGCAACGTGGATTGCTTATTATCTGTTGTTCATCTTTACATATTTTTGGTCTCATCACGAGAAAACTCCTAAACAACACTCATCCGCATCATCCCATACAAAAAACACTTAAACACTAGAGCCTTAGTGAAACTCTTTTTTAGGGACTACCCCCCTTGGCTTCGTTAGGAGTTAGCCTAAACGGAGGAGTTGGGATTCAGGTGACAGTACCTGGCTCATTGCTTGCCCCCAAGGCCACACCTCTCTCACTTATAGTGAAGAGACAGCTTTCGAAAGATTTCTGCTGCTGGTGTGCAGTTTGGCAGACAACACGCAGCAAATGTTGTGTCTTTTGCAATCTTAGGGAAGTGCAATGGGCGTTGAAGCACTATGAACAAAAGGTAGAAAAGGTCCACTGTAGCATCATGAACTCAACCTTATGTTGGAATCAGTGGAAAGAAGGGCTTAAGTAGTAGAATAAAACAACAAATCATGTTAGAGACCAATGTGTGGTTGGAATAGAAAATCATATTCTAGACCTGAGGGAATGGGAGGAGGAAGTGATGTCTTTCATGTTGATTCACAGAGGGAAACTGTTGGAGATGGATTCTCAACTGACGTCTCTGCAATCCCGGTCGTTCGTGTTGTGGCTCACCTTAACCTCCCTTAGGAGGTCATTTTGTCACCCCCCTCAAGCAGTTCATGATCTTCTGGGGGCTCCTCCCTTTGTGGCCCCTCTTTGGCCTCAATGCACCCATCAATAGGAATTGATAGAAGCTTCTGAAGAAGCCAGCCACATAGCCACAACTACCATTACCAGAGCAGTGCACTGAGCAAATGTAGGACTGGAACCGTAGGTGGATATGCATATTGACGCCTGTCAAGGGCAAGAACTCTTCTAAATTTCTCTTTCTTTTGGTTTTAGTATTTTTTGTCAAAGCTTGTTTTATTTCTGCGGTTTGTAAGGTTTTAGTATTTTTTGTCAAAGCTTGTTTTATTTCTGCGGTTTGTAAGGTTATAGTATTTTTTGTCAAAGCTTGTTTTATTTCTACGGTTTGTAAGACAGTATGTTAGAATATAAGGCTTACATTTTATAATAAAAAATCACTTGGTGGCTTTTGTCTAAGTTATATTTTTTTTCTTTTTGTGTAAAGCAGTCTATCCCACATTCATAAGTAGAAATGACTTGCTCAACTTGTAACCCTATATAAGGAGGGGACCTTCATTGTAATAGTCAAGTATTTTTATAATTTCATAGTGTTATTAACTTATTATGTTATAACTTATAATGTGGTATTAGAGCGGGAAGATCATGATCTGATCTGAGATAGGACATTTTTAATCTGATCTAAGGCTGGACATTGATAGTGGCAGTTTTAAGTACCTGTTTTGTAGTGTCCCTTTTTAATAATTTGGAAAAATTGCAATTTTTGGTCAAATTCAAACCTTGGACTAGTGATGACTCAAGTGCTTCCAAAAGGCTCCTAAGGCTTTCGAATTGGATCTGAAGGTGTTTGAAGGGTATTAGGACATAAAAAGGAAGCTGATAGGTGCTTGGACACTCTCAAAAGACTTCTGCAACATTCATTTAAGTTCAGGAGAAAATAGGAAAATTTGCTAGTAAATTCAAGGTTCAAATCCCCAAGGGTAGAGGTCACTAATGGCTTCCCAAATGCAGTACGACCCTCCCAACTTTCAGAACAGAGACATGGATTAGTTAGATGACTTCCATGGGAACCCAAATACAACATTAATCAGTTCCTAAAGGCTGTTGCAACTCCCATAAATCAGAGATTTGTAAACATGTCTTAACATAGGGGGAAATGAAAGAAAAACGCTATAACTTGCTATGAAATTTGAGAGAAATGTTACAAGGACTTGCATAAGGTGTATGAAACTTCTTCAGTATATTAATGGCTCTCCAAACAGCAATAAAACCACAGATATTTACTGATACAAGTCGATGCCAAACAACTTTAAGCTCTTACAACAAGATATATGGGAAAATGGCACCATTCATACATAGTTTGGCATTTTTACATAGTTTTACTTGGAGTTTTGATCTGAGGTATATCTGAGCATCAAATACTGAGTGTGGACATCATCTTACAAATAAATGGGGCCCCTTGGACTCCCCCAAAGAGATCAGCATCTCTCCATGTGCGCCCTTCCTCCAAGAGCAAGAATATAGAGAAAAAAGTGAAAGAGATGTGGAAACAAGTTGAAGGAGAAATGGTCACGAGCATCCCTGTAGCTTCAACCTGTAACAAAGTGTCTTCATGCAGCTCCAAATGAAAGGTTTGAATGGCCTCTCCAATTGCCAATTAGGATGGGAATCTTTCACCCTCGAAATTGGTGCTAAGGCAAGGAGCATAAACACTCAACTTGCATGGACAAGCTATGCTCTCCAAATTACCAAATGAGAAATGATCAAAAAGCCACTCTCCTTCTTTGTTCTTGTCTTTTATTAGCCTGCCAAGTCCTCCATGGCTCGAATTCCCTCCAAGAGCTTCATGCCAACTCGAGTTGGGGAGAGATTCCAATGAATGCCACTTGTCCAACAATTCCTAGCCTCCCTCTTCCATCAATTCAAATGGGGGGGGGAATCTTGGCTGCCATAACTCCGTTGAGCGCCCTCTTGGAGGCTATTTTTAGCCCTGACATGTCATATAGGTCAGATGTCAGCAATCAAGTCTGATCCTTGTCATAAGTGTCATAGCAACTTCATCATTGTTGTCATAGAAGCTAGGGAATCTAACCCAAGTGTCACAATACCTCTAAGATACCTCTTCCTCTTCCATGGGAGTTACTCTTCCACTCAAATTTGACCCTCATTGAGTCACGCCAAGTGTAATGCCCTTCCAACTCCCCCAAGAACATTGGACTCCACCTTGGATTCGAATGGGTGAGAGTAGGATGCCATGTGGCATGGAGAATCTTGCTTTGTGTGGGTCCCACACCACCAATGTGCCCTCATGACCAAGTGCCACCTTATTTTCCTATTATAAATATTTATTTAGCCCCTTTTAATATATTTTTGTCAAGTTAATGTCCATTTGGGGTTTTATAGCTCCCTTATTCCAAATCTAAATGTTTCCACCCCAACCTAGGGAACTAGTAGATTGGTGGAATTTTCCCTTGTAGTGATTTATTTGGATGGGGACATTAGATGTTTTGAGGGCACACAGATCCAAGAAAGCTACAATCTGCAATCTAATATACCAACTGCCACAATCTGAGTATAGCAACCACTGGATCAGAGGCCAAATTGTTGTTACTTTGAATCCAAAGAGATAGAGCATTCACGGGTGCTATAGTGAAAAAAAAATTCAGCTATTTCATTTAGTTACTGGCAGAAGGAATCCTATTTCCAGTTTTAAAGAGGGCAGAGTACAAAGAAAGATTTTTTCCTTAGGGTTTCCTATTGCTTTTCCAGCAGTTTGTTGTTTTCAAACAAAGTTATCTCTCAGAATTTTAATAAAGTTTAGACAGATTTTGTTTTTAATGGAAATTCCATTAGAAAAATATTATGGTCTCAGAGTCCACGCCTGGAAAGTAAAAATCCAAATGTAGTTGATGAACAGAAACTAGTGGGGAAAAAAGTAAGTGGGTATAAAAATTAACCTCCATGTCCAAAGAAATTACTGAAATGGCAGAGCAAAGATGATAAAGTGAAAGCCACCTCTCAGATTCTTAGTAACATCATCTAGATCTGGAAAAATAATCCAAGGAAATTTGGGATAATAAGAATAAATTGTTTAGAGCAAAAGCAATAAATGAAACATTTTCTCTAAAGCTTCATTTGTTCAGATTCAAGATGGCTGACAAAGTCACTATGTCTAGCCACATCAGCAATCTGAGATCTCTCATTAGACAGCTAGCAGAAGCACTGCTATGGTAGATGAAGAGGATGCCAAAGCTAATTTGTTAAAAAGCCTGCCTTCTAAATATAGGAATTGTTATCGCATATATAGTAGCCGGGCTACCACACATTATTTTTCAAATTCCAGAGCACTCTTCAGTCAGTTCCTTTACATTGAGATGATGAGATGAGCATCTATCTATGGATCACTATCAGATTTTGGACAACATATGTATTCCCCATGCCATGACTGAGTCTCAGGACACTCAGAGAGATGATCGATGTAGCCATTACACCATTTATGCAAAGCAGTCAGTAGTGCCCAGAGTTACAGTAGCAGTTTCAGAGGACAGATGATGGTCCAGAGGATGAGCATTTAGGTATATGACTGAGCAGGTATATCATGGTGTTATGGTTATATTGCCTTTATATTCATTCGTATGGCATGTCTTAGCACTTAGTGTCATGATCTGGCGATCATATAGATATGTGGACCTGGTTGATCTTATTATATATATAGTCTATTGTCCTTACTCAGACTTAGAAGTTCACTACTCATGCTCATTAGTTTTACCCTCCCTAGGGAGAATAGAGGTGATCATTCCACCATACCTTGGCTTGCTAGTGTTGGCTCCATTACTCATTGTCTTCATCCATCCATTACCTTCCTTTTAGTTTATCACCCTGACTTACTACTTGACTAGTGGCATGGAGGATCTTTTCCCCACTGTAGCCTCTATATTGGATGAGCTTCCCTGTTTATTGTGTCTCGACTCTGAGTTGGTGACAAAACTTACCTTTAGTGAGTTGGATTGTAGGACTAAATCATTTTGGTTGGTTGTCCCGATGTTTGGCACTGGCTCGAACTCCCCCTAGTCACTTGAGATGTTGTTGGCTAAAACTGAAAGCTCATGTACTACTTATGGAAACTTCTAAATTCGCCCATGGAAACTAAAAAGGGCAAGAGCGATGAACTGCTAAAAATACTCCTTGAAGAGTATAAAAGAAAGGTCCAAAAAGCAATGATTCTTAAAAGCTATATCTAAACAATTGTTGACCTTATGTATGTATAAAAAAACATGCCCTGGATGCAAGCTGCAACTAGTTGTGCTTATCAGCACACCTGAGATCCGAAGGGTTATGTAGGCCAAAAAGGCCATGAAATGAAATTGAATGATCCTAATGAACCTGGATCAACTTGATGTAGACATGATGCCTAAGTTGAATAAGCACTCTCTAAACAACTTATCCATTTGTGAGACACCGCCATTCCCTGTGTTGTTGCTCATTCAGTATATACTATGGTGTGTATTCCCTTTCCCATATCCAAAGTGTCACAATGTTAAGTCAGTCAGTCACCCTTTAGCCTAGCCATTTTATTTTAGACTTCACCCTTCACTAGCAAATTGATCACAATTATGAAGTGAGTATGGTCCTGAAAGTCTAGTCTGAGTCATATAAATAATTAATGACAATATATATTTGGATTTAGATCGCCAGTAATGATTACTTGGTGTTATAATTGCTATTTGAATGAGTTGTAGAGCATGCATTAACCTTTGACACTTTGCAGCAGCTTCAGATGGTAGTCTGAGTTATATTTGGTCAATATTGACCTGGCCAAACCTAGTTTGACCAAGGTCAATCACAGGACATGAGATTATTGGACCTTATGATGACACAGATAGATGATATATGGTCTATGTACATGTACATGATGGTTCTATGCATCAGATACAGGTTTATGATGATGATCTATGGTTTTCAGCATTATTTGATCATTTACAGATTATTATTATTTCACCTGTTCCAGTATATTGGATATATTATATGATCATGCAGAGATCTATATGGTGTATGAGTACACATCTTGGATAGTTTTGGACCTTCTGAGTCCAATGAGACAGTCTATTTCCAGTTCTGGGCAGTTACAGTGATGATTTAGCCTCAGTAGGCTGTCCTAGTGCAGTTTTGGTCTGTCGGAGACCCTGTCAGAGCAGAGATGATATTTATTTGGTTCACCTAGGTCGTTGATGATGGAGGGGGTGGTCCAGCCACTTGTTTTTACCATATTACCCCCCTTCCGAACACACTGGTGCCCTCACCTTGACAGCGCAGGCACTCCAGGAGGCAGTTTGGGGCAGGTACACGCTTCCCGAGGCAGTTTTGGATTGGTAGAAATGGCTACAAAGGAATTCGATTTGGGCTACTGAGGCAAAGTTTTGGCATGGGATGATCAGTGATGATGAGTGGGATGTCTTCCGCACCTTCTCCAGCAGTTTCAGCTTCATCGGGGCCCACATCCATCACTTATGGCACTTTCTGTTGATTTCTGAGGTCTTTTGAGGCCTACGATTTGTCCATAGAGGCACGATTTGCTATATTGATGAATATTTTATTATTATTGTGCTATGGGGATTGACCAAGGGTGGCTAAAATTACCCCTTGGACCCACCATAAGCTCATTGTTATATTTTGTCATCATGATTTGGTGGGATCCCCTCTCCTAGGGCGATTTTGTCCACTTATTGTTATATTTTATGGTTGATCCATGTATTTTATTGTTGAGCTCGTCTCAACCATTGATTAGATCTTTTGATCTTTTAATCTTAGCCACTCATGTAAAAAGTGGTTAGGATTATGCTCTCTCCCCATCCTATTTAAGGAGGGAGCCTCTCATTGTAAAATCATCTAGAGATTTTTGGCTCTTGGCTCTTGGAATAAAATTTCTATCTTTTGGAGTACATGCTTGGGTTGGAGTGGATGTTGGTTGCTTTGATTGTAAATGCTCTTGTCCATTGCACTGGAGGATCTATTGTAGCTATCTTGCATATTTGCCATATCTTTTTACAGGTGGAGAAGACTTCTTCAACAAGTGCGAATTGGTGGGGAGGCTTGCCCTTCAAGCTTGGAGAAGGACGTTTTGGGTTAAACAGGGAGTGGTTTTGTCTTTGCACCAACTCTTCTTTGCTTATCTCTTTCTTGCTTGTATCTACCTTCAACATGTTAAACTAATTGATGCTTTGCTCCTTGGTTTTGACAGGTTAGAGGGACACACATGTGGCTTGGAAAAATCGATTTGGCAAGAGGGTTTCACAAATTCTCCATTTGATCTTTGGCAAAAGTAATCCTCATCTCAACTAGCATCCATCTCTTCATCCAGGTATGCTCCAAAGGTATGATCTTCTTCTTCTTTGAATCATCCATAATTTCTAGATCATAAAAACCCTAATCAATCAAAACCCTCATTTTGGTTTTTCTTTGATCTACTTAGATCTAGCCTTGCTTTTGAAGAGATATTAAAAACCCACCTCTATAGCATCCACCCCTAGTTGGATCTATAGTTTGGTGGTGATTGGATTAAAATTGATACACTTTTCAAGGCAATAAAGCCCTCTTGAACCAAATCGCACTTCCTTGGAGAGGCTTGTTTGGTTTGATCTAGCATATGGGTAGGTGAGATCCCACTTGATTTGCAATCTACACACTTGATAACCTACCCCTAGACTTTTACTTGGGTGATTTCTACCTTGTGGGCATCATTCCACATTTTAAGGGATTAAAACCCCCTTTTGAACTACTTGGCACCTTAAAACTCAGATCTAGTAAGATCTAACCCTTGGATTGACTTGATTTTCTAGATCCACATAGATCATTGCCTAAGTTACTTGGATCTCCAATTTGGTGGCCATTGGGCTAGATTTGACACACCTTATCTACCTTTTCGCCCTCCTTGAGCAAGGTCGCACTTCCTTGGGTGACTGAGTTTGCCCACTTCTACGACCTAGGTAGTTGAGATTTCAGTGGATTTGGAACGGGCATACCTTGAAACCTAGGTCTAGAGTTTCATTTTGTGATGATCTTCCTTGGGGGTAGCATTCCTTGTTTTAAGGGATTGTGGTCCACTTAGGGTCATATCATGAAATCCTAGATCTAGCAAGATCCAACCACTACATCCCAAATAGCCCACTTGAGTTGCATGCTAGGTGTCCCGATCTATACTTTGACATACCTTTTGACCCCATTAACCCATCCAACAAGGCACTAGTCCTTCCATAAGCAAGTCGCACTCCTTGGGAATTGTGTCAAACCTTAGATCCCATAAGTGGGTGTTCCTAATTTCAACTTAGATCCATAGATCTACTCATTACATATCCTCTAGTGCCAATTGCATCCCTTAACTTCACCTTGTGGGTCCACATTAAGCCATTTCACATATCCCAAGAAAGTAGGACCCACTTGTGTAACACATGGTACTAAATCTTGTCATTATAACTAATCATGTGGCCTAAATCATATAATGGTTGAAACACTAATCATCTCTCAAACCACCTTCAACCATACTTCAATTTCTAGGTCCACTTTACCTTGCATTGGTTTCTGTAACTTACCATTTACTCATCCCTAGGAACCTTTGTCTGGGTCCAATCATCTTTGATTGGTTGTAGGGTCTCCCCCTAGGTCTTGATTTATCTAGATCTAAAGTGAAGAGTGCCCCGGTTGACGTGACTCCCACCTTGCATTGGGAACCGTGGCATCTCTTGGGTCACCTCTTTAGTTGTCCATCTCCTCTACCATCCCGGATGGGATACCACTAGGGACAACTACAAGTTGTGTGATAACAGGAAGATCACTTTTACTTTCAATCAAATGCCTACTCAAACTCTAGAAGATATGATTTTAACTCTTTTAGCTGAAAAAAAGAGAACAGTTGCAGGAGATACAAAAGGTGATCCTCAACCCGAGATTGCATTATACTCGAAAACCAATCGTAGAAGATCAGAAAAAGACAAAGGGGAGATTGAATCATTACTGCAAGAAAATGGGTCACAAAGTGTGGAATTGTAGAATTTGAGCCAATGATGTTCTCGAGGGAAAGCTCAAAAACAAGCCAAATGTAGCTAATGTAGCCATTGTTGAAGATCCACCGAATGCTGACATTGGTTATGACCTTACTAAAGAACAATCATTTTTCTGTATTAATGAAAGCCCACACTTTGAAGTTTGAAGACAGGAAGGGATCTAGTGTAAATGAATCTCATCTTGGATGGCTGCCCAAATAGTTCAGAAGTTTGTGGATCTTGGAAATTATACCCTTATGAGAGTTATGAGACAACTTGATGGGACACCCTGGATGTAGCTCAACATGCATAGTTGTCCAATAATTTGGGAGATTCATAATTCCGGAGTTTAGGGGGTGAAACTACAAACTCGACAATTCAGCTCGGGAGATACATTTTTATGAGGTTACAAGGCAGCTTGATGGAGCTCTATATGGTCCAAAAACTGTTCTGAATAAGAAGCTCCTGAGCAATGTCACTTCCATTGTTTTTGTTTTCAGCCAGTGTGTGTTTGCTTTGAGTGAGTTTTGTTTTCAGTATTGTAAGTCTTAAGAGGGGCTATTAGTAATTAGACTATAAGGCTTATATCTTATAATAAAAAGTTACTTTATGACTTTTGACTAAGTTACGTTTTTGTATTTTTTGTGTAAGCAGTCTATCCCACATTCATAAGTGGAAATGAATTTCTTAGTGACTAATCCCATGTAAGGAGGTGAACTTCATTGTAATAGCCACTCAAGTATTTTTATGATATCATATTGTGTTATTGTGAGTATCTTCCTTTGTGTTAAGATATGTGACTCAATACTATCTTGGGTTTCATCATTCAGTGATCTAGCTCATTTTATAATGCAATACACCTACCAAAACTCTAATAGATGGATCTAGATAGGTAGGCCATAATTTATTTTGGTTGGTAAGATTTATGTTTTGGAAACCTCACCATGGCCAAACAAATACATAATTTTGTATTACAATGTTGTACGATTTGGCCATAGCTTTTTCTCATATAAAAACTACTTATTATTGTGAAAAAATTATAGCAAAATGGAGCTTTTTTTTTAAATGTAGCATATATTACATTATAAAGCAAGATACAAGTGCATCAAGATTGTCATATCTAGGAGCCAAAAAACATGGTGGCACAAGACCCCCTTCCTATATGAGCAAGGATAGAGCATATCTACTTTGGTTCCAACAAAATATATATATATACACACACACACACACGTGTGTATCTTTCCTCAACATGACATTCTTGGTTAAAATTTGGATACCATATATAATGTTAATGCAAAAAAAATTGCCCAAGTTGAATGCAGTATTTGCCTTGTTAAAAGTTGCTCAACAATGTCTTTTTTATAAGAAACAAATGCCTCTCACTCTAATCACAATCCACAAACTCTTGCTTGTCTCTCGGATCATCTTTTGTCCCCAAACACAACCCCTTTCCAGTGAAGGAGAAAATGAAGAGAACATTGTACTCAATAGCGATCTAGACCCACAAAGTTCTAACAACTTTGCGATTCCACATAACACACTTAATAATTTCAGGTTTATGAAAAACCAGACAACATCCATTGGTAAGCCCACTGCAATGTAGGCGACTCTTTACCGCTTAACTACTATGGCCCCCATGTGAAATGGCCAATTTTCGAAGGGTAATGAGGAGAGTAGTGCAATAGTCCAAGGGTCTCCAGGCAGTTGATTTGTATCACGTCTCAATGCTAGAGATTCAGCTAGTTAAAATTGCAGAATTGGAAGCTAAGGTAGGCATACAGGGCAAAGAAATTGAGAGACTTACAGCAGTCCATAACAGGCAAAATCATTTGATCTCAGGACATGAAGCAAATCTATGGAAGCGAAACACTTCACTAGCCCTTGGATTCTTGTGATCAATCAAGAGAGACTAGTATTTGGATTGATAGCCAAATTCCTCACCTGGCTGGTGATGATTGAGGAATCACCAAGGACTAAGACAGTTTTGATCTCATATCAGTCCGAGGCTTCGGCTTGGTTGATAGTAGCTTCCCCTATCCCCAAGCAAAAGATAATTCACATATTGTCTCAGGCACCTGCCACCCTAGGAATATTTTTGGAATTCTTAACCATCAAGAGACAGCCTAATAATTGACAGAACATCATCTTTGAAAATATCATTACAAATTTTGAACAGATAACTCAACCAACCCAGGGGCTTAAAACTTCAAACCTTTTGGATGAACTTTACTCATATGGTAATGACAGAGATTATACAAACAACCATAACAATACAGGGTTGCCTGAAAGTCCAAACTGTCGATGCAAAACACCTATACACATGTTTGAATTTAGGATTGGTTTAACTTTAGAAATACTCAAACTAGGATTGTATTGAATAATATCGATAAATTAAATTTTTTTTTATTAACTTTAGGGGGGTGAACTTTAGCAGACCTATACTATGTAGTAAGCATTTCCTGCCAAAAACATTTTTGGGATGGGAAACATCCCAAAAACGCATCGGAAATTCCAGAAACAGCTGAATGGCATTTCCAGGAATCAGGAAACATCTGGAAATGTTCCCCAGAAGTTCCCTGAATTTTAGAGGTGCTTCCAGCCTTAAAATGGCCATTAATGCCTCTCTTTCATTATTTTTAGTTTCATTCTGACATGGGAGGGGTTGTGAGCCCCATACCAACTGTTAGGCACCATTAAAAACAGCCAATAAATCGTGAATTCGAACTTTTGGAGAAAATTTTAGGAAAAGAATTTATTGTCTATATAGGATTTTGAAAGCATTTTTTTAATTATATGCCTGCTAGTGTCGAAAGATGAATTGTTATGTCATGTTGCAGTATAGTGATTGAGACAGGGCAACCGAGGTTACAACCCAACATAGAGCCCCAATCAATGTTAAAAGTTCATCATGTTCGACAGCCCCCACGTTAATGTGGGTGTACCATGATAATGCAGAGTTGTGGTTGAATGCTCACCGCAGCTCAGGAAAAAGCTGTTTAACCTTACCCTAAAAGATACCAAATTGTCTTCATATAGCTGGAATTCTCTTCAATTTGTTTTCTAGAGAAATCAGAAATATTTAGAGAATTCTATTTTTCTCTATAATTTAGGACAAATTCCATACACCAATTTATTTCTTTAATTCCTTCACTCGCAAGGAGATGGAATGTATAATATTCCATACTAGTAGGGTTAAGACAATTTTTTTTGTTTTCTTCCCTCTGCTGTGTATGGGCTATAATTTTCTGTACTTTTTCCTATTTTTTATTATTTTGGGTAATTTAATTTATTTTTCTATTTCTGAAGTAACCTTTTGCGAAACCTGTTTTGGGAAAGCCTTTGTCTCATGCAACACGGCTTTTACAAGATAAACGACCTCGAAGTTTCCAAGAGTTTCCCAGTAAGAAACATTTACTTTTTCGGCCAAACAGATTGAAATTGTGTAAAACTTCTGTAAATGAAATTAGGAAATAGACTGTGTCCAAAGAGCTTCAGAAAAATGTTGTTCAGTCTCTTTCTGGTCTACCCAAATAGTAATCTACAAGGAAAGACTCTGGAAAGTGAACTCAAGAGTCAAGATAGCAAAGAACAAGTACAAAAATCTTCGTGTGCCCATGTAACAACGCACCGAGTCTAAATGGTGCATGGGTGTACTAAAAAAAACCCATTTAAACTCAGGTTTAATATGCACCTCAAGGTTTAAGTTCATTCAAATCAAATCATTGTTTCGGTGTCTTTAATACCCATATCATCAGTTTCTGAAATTCAAATGCCAATCGCCGAAAAAATGAGATGACAAAAACTTGAGTACTCACCTGGGAGATCGCCTAGTGGCTTTTCGGCAGAAGAAGAAGAGCAGGCCAACCCCATTTGACGATGTGGTTTGTCGTCCGTGGCCCTTCTACTATTCCAGGAATACAATTTCCTAATTCCTCCAAATGAAGAAGGCGGCCTCGCTTCAGATGTGCAATAATTGTGTAGAAGAATTTGATATGTTGGACTCAAAGCATCCGTTTTCTGCACAGTTTTGAAAGAGTATGAGTCTAGATAGGACTTTGAGATGGTATTTATCACCGAACGGTTCATGGAGTGGGAAGAGAGCAGGCGAGGGGATAAACCACCAGCACATGTACTACTTATCGTCATGACTGTTATTCAATTCGAGCTTTCTCGAGAGTATATAGAAAAGGCTGCAGCAGGGACCCATTTCCTATACATCAGCAATTAAAAAAAACTGCAAAAGAATAGCTCTCGATCGATAAATTGTGTGAGATGCGCATTTCCACGTGCAGCTTGCAACCACACAAACAATAACAACACAGGTCCAATTTTGTTATCTCTTTAATTCGTGGAATTCTTTTTTTTTAATCTTCTTATTACGTGATAAAGAAATTTAATGAGTCATGCTGAATTTGACTGAACACTTTGGATTAGTGATCAATTTGATGGGAAAATGTTTGATTGAAAATTTACACTTTACCAGTTAGGTAGCAATTGTTTCAAGAGGTATAAAGGAATTGTTTTAAGAGGTATAAAGGAATATCGATAGGATTAATAGATGGAAAGTGATAAGTAAGTATGACATTCTACTTTAAATTATATTGTCGGTTTAATGGTATGTTCATTAAAAGTTAATGATGCAATCATAGGCTGTGAGTTGTATAACCTCTAACATGTGAGTTGTATAACCTCTAACACTCGATTTAAATGTATGGATATCAAGATATTTAGTTAAAAATGAATTTTACATTGAATGAATTATAGTGAATTTTACATTGAATGAATCATAGCCATATCAAATCTATACTTTTTTTCAATAAATAAAAAGCAATAACTTGTTATTTCATTATGAAATCAAAGTTACAGAGTACGCAATATATATAGATGATTGTTCAACATCATGAGCCCCTAACATGGGAGCAGCGTTCAAATTTGAACCCTTCCTAGCCCTTCCATAGGGTTCTAGCCCTTCCTAGAAGTGTAAAGTTAAAATCGCCCTTCAAAAAAAAATTAAAATCTGAACAGGAAGGACATAATTTATACCAACATTTCAAAAGAAGGGCAACATTTGAAATTACCCATCCATATAAATTTCAATTTCTATGTTGAAATTCCTATGCTATAAAATTCGACTCGTCATTCAAAATATTGGAAATATCATAAATTATAATAATTCACTCACTCATGTCATGCACTCACTGCTTAGCTTTGCAAGGTGACGAGTGATGAGTGACGACTACGAGGTACTAGCCACTAGGATTTGACTCTGAATCCCGAGTCACCCCGGGCTGAGATCTAAGGTGTGACAATGTGTTAATGACTATGGCCGTAACAATAGAGAGCCACTAGAAGGCCCAAAACAAGGCTGGAACATTGTGCCTACTACCTATGTGAACCTGGATACCAATGTCCACTTGTTTTTCATCAAAATGAAATTCAAATTGCCGCTTTGATGAGTCCTCTTCTACAAGACTTCATTTATTGCATGAATGTCACAGACTCATGACAACTCTAAACAACACTCAATGGCATGCAACTACAAATAATGGCATGCAACTAGAACCACAAACCAAGCAGAGGTTGATTTATGCATTGATATAGAGAGGTGGCACTAGGCACACAATATGGAGAAACAATGAGTTAGAAAAAAAATTGGACCAAATTACCAAAATGGTTATTAATAAAATTTAAAAAAACAATTTTTGGCTCAGGAATTGTCTTCAATTTGATGGGTGGCATGATCATGATCATGTAATCTCCCTTCGTCCTTCCAAACATATGTGGTTTCTCACCACGTTTCTCTTCGACACTTGCCACCAAAATACGTATAAAAATAACATGTCTTTACATCCTCTTCCATTTAAATCCGCATCGCATAGTCATAAATAAGGATTATTATGCATGCACATCCTCACCTTATAATATCAATTGGGTCAAGGCACAGAGACAACCATAAATTATCAAATGTGTCAAGACGCAAAGAGTAAGAGACACCTATAAGTAAGTCTTATATTAAATTTACCATATAAGGCTTTAATTGACACTATCACCTGAGATTTGACACGTTGGATTGTTGTGATATTCTTATCACTTCTTACCAATGTGATTGTAAGGCTTTTTTGATGGTGAAGTCCATAATTTTAAGTCTTCTTCCTCATTCTCATGCCTTTTGGTAAGACAATAAGGAGGGCAGTGGCCCGCATCAGCATGGAAAATAGTTTCGACATAGATACATTAATTCTTTCATTAAATAACTTAAATTTCATGCCAATGGCTATGAATTCACTGAATCATGGCTTGGTAAAAAAACACATGAAATTTTAGAGCCTCCAGCTCATAATTACTCATGTATCTAGAATTTTCACAAATCAAGCCATTAACAAACATCTTTGTTGTTCTGGTTCAATTTAAAAGTTAGATTGTCGAGACTCAAACATGCAGCGAGTTGTAAGGCTCCAATTGACTTAGGCTTTATTCCATTTCCCCTCCATCCCATACATGTATGTTGTCGTGAGAAGTGTTGAACAACAAAATTTGATGCTCAAGCACCTATGATGCTAGCGTTGCTAACTTGCTTGGTATGGTGGGTTTTTTTAATGTTTTTTTGAGCTATGTATTATTTTTTCTTAGGCACCTAATGTCCATCATTCTTACACCTCTCAAGATTGGATGATTGCCCTCTCTCCGGTTTGAATTAAGGTTTTGGTTGGTTTTATATGTATATTTTGGTTGTAGGTTTATTATAGCCTCGTTTTTCTTAGTGGCTTCTTTTTGTACATAGTTAACAATAAGTATTTTTCTCATGGTCATAGTTTTATTTTAAGACTATATCTAGTTACAACGTCTTGCACTATGCATAAGATCATGCAGATGCACCAATATGGTTATTGCATAGTCTAAGTAGTTTTCCGTATAATGAAGTGTGGTCTGACCTAGAAAAATACAACAAAATAGTTGTTATTTTAATGAACTGTAAAATTAATGTTATACATATGTCAAATTAATGTGTTCAAATTCAGTTTTATTGAAAAGATAACATTTTATCATGTAGATATTAAGGAGTGCTCAATTGTTTAAGATTGTAAAAATTTGGATGGGCAATATTTGTTTTTTACTTTTTTGGGGGGAAGGGTTTAGTTAATTTATACTTGTCAATTGAAGTACAGTTTTTTAAATTTCCCTTCATCTTTGAAGGGTTCCAAGAACAAATGCCCTTCCAATAAAAATTAAAACCCACCCTTCAAATTTGATCACTGCATGGGAGTTCATCAACAAAACTACAACAAAGGACAATAGATCAAAAGGAAGCCAAGCCCCATGCATGTGGATATTATAAAATTAGGTTGCCCGTCATATCTAAACCAATACTTAAAATATAATTTCAAAGCCTGAGTTGATGAGCAACTCATCTATGTATTTCTCGAAGTATATGTGGCCATCCATTGGCCCAATAGCTTCCTTAGATAGATGATCAACATCTTGGTTTAGTTCCCTGAATATATGAACAAATGATATATCATCAAACTCTTTAATCAAATTCATGGTCCTTTGTATCCAATGTCCCAAATATATGGTTTTAAAAGAACAAATGCATATTTCCCAACCAATAACCACACGAGAGACCGAAAATTTTAACATTAAAAATACCTCTCTTCTTTGCCACCCACGTCAACCCCCATAGGGCCAAGAGTTTTTCCCTGGTATTGCTTCCTTCCCCCGCACCCATCCTTAATAATAACTCATGATCCCTTTTGATAAATAGAATCATTTCAGCCCCACAAATGCCTCTCTTATTTGCTTTGTCAAAAAAAACAAAGGACAAATCGCTATCAAATTCAGGAAATAGTAAATTATGGTCTTTGGTTTCTTGGCTAAGATAGGAAATTCTTTCAAGGAGCATATCACTTTATTGCATATGACAAAAAATGATGGTTTATAATCCTAAAAAATGCAACGATTTTTGCATTTACAGATTTCCCAAGTCATAAAAAGAGGTAGTTTTTTATAATTAGTCTTTAAAGAAAACCATTTAAGCATACAGTCTTGGAAAGATACTTCATACCATACATCAAGGTGTATTAGCAGCCTTTGTAGTTATGCCATACAACTCGAAGGAATTGACAATGAACAAATAAATGAGAGATACATTCATCTTCCTCTCTACAAAGCATACAAATTCCTGGGCCTTTGAACCCTTTTTTAAAGAAGATTATGCCAAGTAAGAATTTTGTCTTCTAGAAATAGCCAAATGAAACATTGTATTTTAGTTGGTATATTCCAATTCCAAATTTTACTGTGCCTCCATTTCGAAGAAGGAATCTCATAGTCTTGCATAATAGCAGCATATGCCTTTTTTACAGTCAACTCCCCATTTGCATCATGCCAATCCCAAACAAGCTTATCCATGTCCTCTGAAAGAATAATACTTGCATCTTGTAGCACTTTCACATAGTTGTTCCATACAGATGCAACATCCTCTGATAATCCCAAATCTTTTGCAAGTCTCCAGTAAGGCAGCGAACCATCATTCTCAGGTCTGCGAACATCAACCAGAACCTGGAGGTTTTTTGCATGTAATTGAGCCAGAACTGGACGAGTAATTTTGTACCTATCTTCTACCCCAACAAATGGATCAATGCCTAAAAATATTTGAGTCCCCCTACCGACCTCCCATCTTAAATATCTACTAACATATGGAAAGGTCTTAATGAGACCACGCCACATCACAGAGGCATTGCGAAAATATAGGACAGGTTGGTGGATCCATAGAATAATTGAAAAGGTTTTTAGCAATTTGTTTCTAATAATGTTACTCCACAAGCATTCACCAAATATCCCACGCCACCGGCTCTTAGCACGTAGTGCTTGACTGAACCAGTCCAACTACTTAATACCCCAATTGCCAAACTTCTTTGGGCATGATAAACTTTCCCAGTTTGATAAATGGAACTTAGTAATGTTTGGATTACCTGACCATATGAACTGAAAAATCTTTTTCCAGATTTCATTAATGATAGATGTCGAAGCCTTCATCAATGTGAACCAATATATTGGAATACTCTATAGAACTGATTTGACAAGTGTTAATCTGCCCCTGATGGACAGCCAACGGAACGTCTAATTACTAATTATCTTGTCTACTTTCTGAATGATCCAGGTCCAGTCTTCCTTCATGTACCTATTGGGTTTAAGATAGAATCGGAGATACTTAAATCCTGAATCCAGCTTGTCCATTTTATATGGAAGAACTCTTCGAATTTGCTCGCAGCAACCTGTATCAGTGCAATTGTAGAGAAAGATGGATTTTTGGATACTAATTTCCATCCCTGTAGCATTGCAGAAGATTTTAAAAATATCTTTGTATTGGATCCATTCATTAACTGAACCATCACCAAATATCAATACATCATCAACAAAAAGTAAGTGTGTGATAGAAAAGGATTTGGTGATCTTCATACCTTTAATCTTCAGAGTCTTCTTAGCCTCGCCAATAATGATGCTTAGTCCCTCGATAACTAATATGAAAAGCAATGGGGAAAGAGGGCATCCTTGCCTTAAGCCTCTGCTACCAGTGAAAAATGGAGTTGAGGAGCCGTTGACTAGAATAGCAAATGAAGAAGATGTTATACAAGACATAATCCAATTTGTGACTTCAACCAAGAGACTAATCTATATTAGGACGAACCTCAAATATGACCAGTCTACTCTATCATATGCCTTTATAAGATCCATCTTTAATATGAAGGCTTGAAGGTCGTTGACTTTAACTGAATGGAGGCACTCTTGTGACACACCTACTGCATCAAGGATTTGTCTCTTGAATAAAAACCCGAACTGCTCAAAGGATATACACTTTGCTAGAAATGGCTTGATTCGATTTGAGATGATCTTAGTAATGACCTTGTAGAGCAAATTGCAAAGGGAAATAGGCCTAAAATCATTATAATTTTCAGGCCTGTCTTTTTTGGGGATCGGAGTGATATAAGTAGTATTCAATTTTTCTAGAACCTGAGCTTTTCTCTTGGATTATTTAATGGCCTCCACAATTTCATGTCTGACCAAGTCAAAGAAGTGTAGAAAAAATTTCCACAGTCTAGCCATCTGGAACGAGACTTTTTTCTTTAACAAAATTCTTTAGAACTTCCTTTACTTCTTCCAAGTTTACCACTCGACCGAGCGTTCTTTCTTCTTCTTCATTAAAAAACTTTGGGTATAACTTAATTAACTTTAATTGATATTCAAGGTTGTTTGTGATTCCCTGTTGGTATATTTCCTTAAAATGTGAAACTGCAACTTCTTGAAGAGCACAATTGTCAGTTAGGATTTTTCCTTCATAGAATTTTTAATCCTTCTCTGATTAGAATATATTTGGAAAAATTTGGTGTTATGGTCTCCTTGGGCAACCCATATTTCCCTGCTCTTAAGCCTCCAAGTGTTCTCGACCTACTTCAGAATCATAGATTTCTGTTGTTCCAATTCCATCACTTCCACTTTCCTGTCAGCTAAAAAATAATCCTCATTCTTATTGTCCTTCATATTTGAAAGCTTCCTTTTAATACAAGTTAAATCCTATGTCAATGCTTTATTCTTTTCCTTATCCCACTTCCAAACTTTTGTTCTAGGCAACTTTAGTTTTCTGATCAAAGACTAAATGGGGGGAAGGGGTGTCTGGAAGGGGTGCCTGGAAGGTGTAAGAAGACCAACACCGCTTAACAAATTCACATAATCCCAAATCTTCTAACCAAGTACTATTAAATTTGAAAAGGATAAAACTTAAAATTATTCTCAAAATCTAGTTGAAGTGCAATTGCCTTATGATCAATGGGGATGCTCCATGATCGATATTTGCCCAGGTCATTTCCAATACCCTCATTCGTTAAGAAGCGATCCAAATGCTTTGCTAAACCATATTTCCCCACAAGTCCATTTGACCAAGTTGGAGTTAATGTACTAGGAGTGACATCAATTAAACCAGCATAATCAAAGATATCCTTGAAGTAAGAAACCAAACGATCAAAGATCCGGATCCCAAAATTTCATTAGTAGACAAAGTCATATTAAATTCATCGCCCACAATTAAGTTTGGATCATGAAGTAGACCCAAATTTACAATCCTATCCAAAATATTTGCTGATTGTTGTTGGTCCATAAATATTCATAAAATTGAAGGATCGGTCCACCCCTCTTAATCGGCCTTCAATTTTGATACCTGCAACCGTAGCAAATGGGGAAAATTCAGTAATCAAGGGGTTCCAAGCCGTCAACAAACCCCTCAATATCCCATTGGAATCTAAACCACAGTAGTTCCAATCCGTTCTTAATTTAAGAAAAAATTCATAGGATTTAACTCTCGTGGACATGGTTTCCTGTAGCATTACAATATCTAGTATAATAGTGTCTAATAATATCCTAAGGGCAGTGCTTTTAGTGGGTCTTCCAATCCCACGGATATGAAAAGACAATATTATCATTGAGAATCTTCATTCTGGGTCTTAAAATCTCTAAGGGGGCTCTAAGGAGAATCATAATAAATTGTATATGCAACATAGTATATTTTCGAAACTTTTGGGTTAACCCATCTCGATTGTCCTTCAATCTTGTCATGATCATTTTTCAAAGATCTATTGGACTTTTTCCTAGTCATAATAAAGGTTTGTCTAATTCACCCTATGGGAATAATATCAGAGTTTTCATCATTACATCCCCCATAAGTAGGAAGTTGTATTTTATCATCAAAGGGTGTTGACATAGGAATAACACTAGACTCATAGGACCTACCATCAAAGACTAGCCTAGGATCATTGACAATTGGAGAGGATGACAAGGAGATTTTAAGATCTGATGAGAAATCCTTGGGTATCTTATTAGGGTTAGGGTCAAAACCAATAGCGTGTAAATTATGTTTAACAGGGGAGGATTGCATGTCCAAATCAACAGGCCTAGTAGGAGAACCCTATGAAATTTTACAAGCAGGGATACCCAGAATAGGGGAGAAAAGCCTCTTGTGTGAAAGTGGCTTATGTACCAAACTAGAATTATTCGACTCTTCCAAAAAGTTTTCAGGAATTTTCATATTGTTCGGAATATCATCAGTTGATAGTGATTTAAGTAAGAGAGGAAGGAAAACACAAAACTTACCCATTAATTTCTTAGCAGATTCTTCGTCCAAAGGAAGAGGGAATGATAAGCTATGTTCCATCTCTTATGATCCTTCTCTGGTAGGGTATTCTGCTAGCATATCAGAATGATCACCCATAAAATCATAAGTACAATTTAGTTGTAGATGTCCAGTCCTATGACACTTAAAACAGCGGAATGGGACCTTCCAGTAGTATAGTTTTTGAATGAAAACCCCGTCCACCCATCAAACCTCAACTTATTCCGGTAACCCTTCCGTAGTATCTATTTCAACCAAAACCCTAGGGATCCTCCGATCCAAATCCATCAAGGTGGATTCCTCTATCAGAATGAAGCGCCCTATAGAGTTGTCCAACTCCATGAAATCCCTAAAATTCCAACAGTGTAAAGGAAACCTAGGTAATAAAACTCACAAATGTCATTTCTTGAGTTTTTCTTTCCATGGATCAAATGTCGAGTGCCATCTACAAAGTACCAGGGATCCCGACCCAATAACCCAAAATTTTGACTGGATGATCTGCAAGGATTCTTCTGATAAGAAATGGAAGTATACCCATCCATTGACTTGCATTATAACCCTCGGGACATAGTTGATCAAGGGATTCCATTCTTTGGTGATCTAGTCCAAAATCTCCACCATGTTTAACTTGATATATTCAAACTTCCCCAGAATTTCCCTCATGGCTAAACCTTGTACCATATCCATTGTAACATCATTCCCAAGCACACACAGGGTGCGCTTCTTCCTGGAGTTTTTAGTCTTCAATCTCCACCGATATTTTGCTTTCTCCCCACTTAAACACTACCCTAAAGAAGAGTGGTTATGCTCAAAAATCCTCGGGGAAACCACATCCTAGTATTCGTTTAAAATCCTAGTCTTAGGGACTACCGCATCATTCACAGTCTTCGGAATGCTAAACCCCTTCTCCTTCAACAGTGACGAGTAGTTCACCAGGTAAGTAGGGTTAGTGAAAACCCTAACCTGAGAATAGTTAGGTGATGTGATGCCCTGAGTTTGGAGAGGCCACCAGCTCACCTTGCCTATTGTCAAATACAACAACACCCGGTTGTTGTGTTAATGGCTTCATGTCAGTGTGAAAAAGGATCCCCCACCTACATAACCTTGGAAAGTAAAGAAAAGGACTAAAGGGTAGTCTACAAAATACACCCCAACTTAGAATCTAAAAATAGGAACCAAATCGCATCAGAGCTAGAAAAACATGTAAACAACCTACCCAAGGTAATACCGAAAAAATTTATACCGCAGAAAAAAAATTTCTTCCCACTTTTTTACTTGGTTGGTACTAGGCCAACCCATGACAGGTGGTTGGACTCCAAGTCTGTAGCATAACCTCTTAAGTATCCAAGCAAGGGTTTTCAGAAATCCCAAGCATTCCAATCATCTCGAACCTATACTTGTAATAAGTATATTGAAATACATTAATTTTTTTTGTTTTTTAAATAAATAAATAATAAACCTCTATGTATCTTATAATGAAACGTCTACATGCCCACAACGCGTAGAATAGACGGTGAATGGGTGTATTTTTAAGGCACTCCTTGTGTTAGGTCGCCGATTTGAAACTCCGTGGGTACTAGCTTACAAAAAAAATTAATGAAATGTCTATACAACTATTATAATATAATCTTATGGACAATATAGTTTATAGAGTTTGGAGCGGAAATAAAACCTATACACATAGTTTCCACAAGTGGAAAACTGTAGACAATATATCTTTGTATAGATTTTATAAGAAATGGCGGCCAGTATTGTTGTAGTTGTGGCATATGCATTGTGCAATCCATTGTTACATCTTCTATCTCCAAAAACACATTCCAGGAAATGCTCAGATTTGTATGGTATGTTCTATTTTCAGGTTGCGCAATCAGATGAGCTATGCGGCATCTGACTGCACTTATTGCAAACTCTTTGGAATGGAGGCGAGAAGACATTTTTTGCTTTCAATATTCCTTGTACCTACAACATGTAGATGCATAATTGGTGATCTTGGTCTATTGACAAATTGTAGGAACAAGAATGCATGGAGTTTCTTTGTTTATAAGAATGAGGATAAAAGGCAGCACGAATAAATGAAAAAGAGCAGAAGAGATCTTTGTTTGTTTCAGCGAATCATATTTTTTTGTTGTATATTACAAAGTGGAAAACCAAAAAGAAAGGAAAAGACAACAAAAATAGTAAATTGTTGGTTGGGGGAAAAATGGCTCCAAGAACTTGGAATCTTGAATTGCTCCAAGAACTGTTCCAGAACTATGGTGAGGATCTTGATTTGTGCAGGCAATATCTGAGCTCGTGAAGAGCTCCCTCTCCTTGGATCGGGCTCGGAGGGCCACTGCGCGCGCGGGTGGATGTGTGGGGGATCTCTTTGAAGTGCTGAGAGAGCACTGGCCTTGGTTGTTAATGGCTGCGAGCTCCATTTTACCTGCAAGTTGAAGTTTGATGACAGACTTCCGGTAGATTTGGGATATGGTGGAGAGGAAATGCAGTCAATATTCTATCAATTTATTACACCCTTTTCATATTGAAGGATACGGGTATTGAGATACCCTTGCTTGGAACTAGATGCCAATTTCTACTGGATTCGATACAGGAAGCAACGGACAATGTTGAACCTGTTTTGAAGGTGCCACCATACTGTCACTAGGACATTTGATCTGAAGCTGCGCGATACCGTTTTATAGGATTTTGGGGCTGTGTGGAGTAATAGCTGGGGCATGCTGGTGGTCGATATTGTATACTTCTTGGAGGCGCTCGTGGTGAAGCTTGCTGATGGAGTGATTTGTGGCATGGGGGCCGATCCACTGTTGATTTTGGTTTTTATTCTGAGATACTACTCTGTTCGTGCTGTGGATGCTTGTCTGGGGCCAGGGAAGGTGATCTGGCTGTTCTTGGTTCCAGGAATCAGTGAACTGGCTGTACTGTGGGCACGTCTGGGGTGGAATGGGGGAGGAGGTGGCTTACACCTCTGACAGGGCACATGCCAGTGGGAATGCTGCTGCTGGAGTTGACACTGCAGAGGTGGATGGGTCAGGGGCTTTTTCTGGGCCCACGGAAGCGAGGGTCAGGGATGGGCATTTCTTTGA
Organism: Larix kaempferi; assembly: GCA_027924585.1. Classification (NCBI taxonomy): domain Eukaryota; kingdom Viridiplantae; phylum Streptophyta; class Pinopsida; order Pinales; family Pinaceae; genus Larix; species Larix kaempferi. The sequence continues at coordinate 10,629,932 of BSBM01000672.1, read as the reverse complement.
ATTACCTACCTCTGCCGGGGAGACTATACATCGATTCGGGGTTTCTGCGAAGGCTGATTCTCATAAATCTTCTGCGAAACGGGTTAAAGATCGGAAGAGACCGGATAAATTGGTGCTGGGGGTGGATGTTACGATGGAAGAGGCGGAGTATTTCACACACATCGCTGTGGTTGGACATGTTCGGGGCAGACGATTTGGTCGCGGTTTCCTTCAGCGTTGGGCGGCTGAGCAGTGGAAGGATTTTGTGTCTTCTGCCCCTGAGATACGGGTGATGACGAAGGGTTGGTTTTCTTTTATTCTATCGAACAAAGGGGAGGTTGATAAAGTTTTAAGACGACACTGGTCGATGCTGGGCGTCCCTACTGAAAAGATGGACTCCCTTTTTCGACTCAAAATCGGAAAAAATAGATGCAGAACCGCTGTGGGTGAAGCTTCCTGGATTCCCCATGCATCTTTGGAATGAAACCCTGTTTGCTGAGATTGGAAACTTTCTTGGGGATTATGTGTGTTCGGATCAATCCCACCATGAGACTGGAAAATACACGGTGGCAATGATCTTGGTCAAAATCGACCTTCGGCAGGGGCTCTCTGCTGAGATTAACGTACAATCCAAGGATGGGGACTTTGTTCAACTCCTGGATTATGTGGGGGTGCCGTTTAGGTGCCACCGCTGCCATGATCATGGACATTTGGTAGCCAGCTGCCCCTTATAATTTCGGGCTTGTAAGCCTTTGGTCTGGAAAGGAGCTGCAGATCGTGCTGATCCTTTGTTGAAGGTGAATCCTCAGATGGTGAGGGGTGAAGGTCGTGGGCCTGCTATTGCCCGTGGAGAGCACTCTGATACTGGGGTATCAACTGATCGCGGGATTCATGGTGCTGGGGATACTCTGCCTCCATCGGTGAACTTTAACTTGGAGACTTTTGGATATGCTGATTCGGTTGATGTAGGGGCCTCTATTTCAGCGACTTCTATGATGCGGGCCTACACCAGCGAGATCAGGGAGTTGCCCATTATACGAGGGGGATCTTCTGCGAATCCCCAGGGTATGTCTCACAACTTTTCACCTGTTGATTCCTTTTTAGTTGTCTCTGCTGATTTGGGGGGGGGGTAGTCTTGGGCCTCCTCCACTAGCTAGTACCGATTTACAGTGTACAGTTGCAAATTGTTTGATGTCTGATGCGGACTGTGTATCCACGCCACCCATGGTATCCACCAAACACTCCGGTTGTTCTGAGGGACGTAGTATCCACTACGCTCTTAGAAATAGGGAGATAGCTGCTGACGGATCGGGGGGGAAGGGACTTCCTGATTTGGCACTTAGTATTGGGGGTAGGGCTCGGGGACGAAAAACCCTCTTGTCAAAGGCTCAGGAAAGGGCTAAGGTTGACTTAGTGATGGGCACACAATCTTCCATAGAGTGGGCACTTAGAGCCGAGAAAGCCCTGGATGGGGGTCTCTAATGAGAATCATGTCCTTTAACTGTCGCGGGTTGGCGAGTCCCATTAAAAAATCGTCTCTTAGGAGGTTGGTGGACATAAATCAACCGGATGTATTACTGTTGCAGGAAACTTTGGGTGGCAGTATGGATGTTGTTCGAACTTTAGAAACTTTGCTTCCAGGATGGAAGTTTGTAGGAGTGGATGCTCGGGGGCGTTTTGGAGGGCTGGCCTCGGGGTGGAAGGTGAAGAGCTGTAGATATGACTGTTCTTGGGGAATCTCTTCTGGTATTGGTTTGGAAGTTTGGGATGCTGAGATTGGTAGGTTGATCACGGTTCTCAATATCTACGGGCCTTATTCTAATAGGGTTGGATTCTGGGATTCCTTGTTAAGTATGAATATTTTTGAAGGCAGAGATGTGATTCTGGGAGGGGATTTAAATCTCTCTCTGGGGTCTTCTGAAGTGTGGGGGCCTCGGGCTGCACCGGATACTTTGGCAGATTTTTTCATTCAAGCCTTTGCTAGGAAGGATCTACTTGACATACTACCTACAAAGTTAACTCCAACTTGGTGTAATAAGCGAGCTGGGAACCAAAGGGTGGCTAAAAGACTAGATAGGTTTTTGGTGGCTGATGTATTGGTACTGGGGGTTGATGTCGTCAGGCAGTGGGTAGGGTCTGGTGGGATATCTGATCACTGCCCCATATTTCTGGAGTTAAGAGGCAGAAGTAAAAAACCCCCAAGTCCTTTCAAATTCAATCCTAGCTGGTTGAAGGAGGAGGATTTTCAAAACATGGTTCAGAAACTATGGGTTCATCGACCTTTAGATTCATCAAAGTATGCGGGTGAACACTTTCAGCATAATCTTCAGCGTATTAAAGAGGCCACTATCCTATGGGCACATGAAAAACGGGTTCGTGATGAACAGAATCTGCTGGCTGCTGAGTTGAATATAGATAAACTGCTTCATTGTCTGGGAATGGGCTATTTGGATGATCAGCAGAAAGGTGAGTTGATGGAATGGGAAAGATGCAGGAATGTGCTTCTGTGTGAGCATGAAGAGATGTGGAGAATGAAAAGTAGGGCGATATGGCTACAGAGTGGTGATGAGAACACAAAATTTTTTCAAGCATATGCAAAAGGGAGAAAATCCACTAACTCTATCTGGGAACTATCTTCTGCTGAAGGGGAAAGGGTCTCCAGTTTTGATGGATTGGCGGAGTTGGGTGTTAGACACTTTGGAGATTTATTCACTGCACAACCTGGGGCCTCTATTGCTGAGGTATTACGGGTGACTCAGCTTTTCCCTCGTTTTGTGGGGGAGGAAGAAAATAGACTGTTGATGGAGGAAGTATTGCCGAATGAGCTCTTGCAGGTAATGCATTCATTTCAGAAAGATAAAAGCCCTGGGCCTGATGGCTGGCCTATTGAATTCTTCTTGGGATTCTATGACTTCTTCGGGGAAGAATTATTGTATGTGGTGGAAGAATCGCGCAAGGCTGGGTTTGTACATGGTCCATTTAACTCGACCTTTATTGCTCTTATTCCAAAAGCGGACAAGCCTGAATACTTTGATGAATTCAGACCTATCTCTCTCTGCAACTGTATCTATAAGATCATCTCTAAAGTTATGGCGAGGAGACTCAAGAATATTTTGTCTCAGCATATCTCTTGTGAGCAATTTGGCTTCTTGGAAGGTCGACAAATACATGAGGCCATCGGTGTTTCCCAGGAAGGATTACACACTCTGAAAGTGCAGAAACAGAAGGGTGCTGTGATCAAGATTGATCTCTCAAAAGCATTTGACAGAGTTAGTTAGCTCTATCTCTGGATGCTTCTAACTCACCTGGGTTTTTGCTATGAATTTATCAGATGGATTATGGCTTGTATCACTACGGTGAGATTTGCTGTACTGATCAATGGCTCTGCTAGTCCATTCTTCCATGCAGGAAGGGGTCTTCGACAGGGATGTCCCCTTTCTCCGCTGTTGTTTCTCCTTGTTGCTGAAGGACTCAGTCGTTTTATATTGAAAGCAAAAGCTGATGGTTCCTTTCGTGGCATATCCATTTCTCAGGTACTGTATATCACGCATCTCCTATTTGTTGATGACATTCTGATATTTTGTGATGGCACCAGACAGGATATTGATAAAGTGGTTGAAGGTCTCAATTTAGTGCAAGTTGCTGCGGGTATGTTAGTGAATGTTGACAAGTCATCAATCACTTGTTCACATTTAACCGAGCAGGAGATTCACTGTTTGGCACTCAGACTACCTTACAGGACTTTGGATATTGATGACGGCTTAAAGTACCTTGGCTTTCACTTGAAACCAAATGCTTATCTGAAGGCTAATTGGTACTGGTTATTAGCTAAATTAGAACAGCGACTACATGGTTGGAGTCACAAATGGCTCTCACGGGCTGGGAGGCTGGTTCTGATTAAATCAGTTTTGGAAGCAATCCCGGTGTATTGGCTGTCTCTAGCTTGGATTCCCAAAGGAGTATTGGAACAGATTCGTCGGTTGTGTTTTGCTTTTCTATGGAAGGGTAAGTGTGACAAACGAGCGTTGGTGTGGGTCAGATGGGAAAAAATTGCGGTTCCAAAAGCCCTGGGAGGATGGGGGTTAAAGAATATATTTCTGTTCGCTAAAGCATTGGGGGCCAAGGTGGCATGGTGACTTATACACACACAAAGCCTCTGGACACGAGTGGTATATCATAAATATATTGCCCCTCTTACACTACTCGATTGGATCAGGCTGGGCAATAAGACGAGGGCTAATTGCTCTATTGTTTGGAAAGCGGTGGTGCAGCATTTCCATTTGGTAGGATCTGGATTAGTGTGGAGGATTGGAAATGGGAGACTTATTCGTATAGGAATGGACCCATGGGTTGGCTGTAGGGGAGGACATGTCCTTCTTGTGGAATTGAGAAATATATTGGCAGCTAGGGGTTATCATTTCTTGGCTGATATTGCGGATCCGAGAACATCTACACTTTGGCATCAGGGCTGGAAAAATGCACATCGACTTGAGATCCCTGGTGATATGCATGGGGCTTGGGCGGATTATCTTCGGCACTTAAGACTATCGAATATTCGACTGACTGATAGGGCGGATGAACTTATTTGGGACCATCATCCCTCTGGAATATATACCCCAAAGAATGGATATATCCAGTTGAATGTGGTAGAACATAACAGGGGATTGATATGGTGGTGGAAATACCTGTGGAAGCTAAAGTGTCCAGGTAAAACAAAACTTCTATTCTGGGCTATTCTGGAACAAAGGGCCCCTACCTGGGACATTCTACAAAAACGATTCATACAGGGTCCGGGGTTCTGTCCTCTTTGTAGTGAAGCGGAAGAGACTAGTTCTCATCTTTTTGTCCATTGTCGATATTCTCATGCAGTTTGGGCTGATGCCTGCTTATTACTGGATCTCAATGTGGGGTGGCAGGGTGCGAGTGTACTTGAGGCGTTCCAATTGTGGTGGACAACAAAGCAGACATCAACAATCCGGGCTTTCCCTTGTATTTATGCCTGGGGCATCTGGATTACCAGGAATAAGCTTATCTTTCAAGATTGCAGGGTTCCATTGGAGAGAGTAGTGGCACAAATCGTGGCTATTACCCTACACTACAAGGCAACTTCCCCTATGATTAGAACGCGACCTGTGTGTGTGGAATTGATTGACAAAACAATGTCGTGGGCTTATTTTGATGGTGCTTCAATTGACCAACAAACGGAATGTGGAGGGGGGGGTGTTCTATACAAAACAGAGTCTCATTACTTTCATCTGGTGGCTGGATTGGGGAGGGGATCCAATAACTATGCTGAACTAATGTCTCTTAGGCTGCTGATGTTATTCGCTCTTGAACAGGGATGTCTATCACTACAGATTTTTGGTGACTCCATGTTAGTTATTGAATGGGAAAAGGAGATCACACATTGCAATGTGATGATTCTATTACCTATCCTAGAGGAGGTGATCTGGATAAAGCAGTCATTTCATCAAATAACATTTACACACGTCTACAGGGAGAGGAATGGGATTGCCTATCTGCTTTCCAAGGAAGCAACGCAGCAGCACTTACCATTTGGCACTTGGAGGATCACTATAAACTCACCTGAGGGCATTTACAGCTATTTTCACAGTCCATTTCACGAAGATCTTGAGGCACAGAATAGAGCAATAGCTCAGTCATAGGTGACAAGCAACGGATCTATTTTCTTATGCATTTGTTGACCGGCGATGGAATCTCTTTGATGGAAAGAAATTGTAGTTTTGATTGAACCAACGATAGACTGCTATCGGATTCTATGAAAATATGGAATATGTTTGGCTGTAGGGACAATCGTATACACAGTATGAAAGACCAGCGTTCACTGTTTATGTTATATTTGAATTGGGATAAATGTGGCTTGTATGGACAGTCGTTATGATTGTATGATATATGGGACATCAGAAATGATGCGGATATATGATGCTGATATGGGAAAATAATCTGTGAAAATGTAGGGATCTTAGTGATCCTATTACATGTGCTGAATGTAATTTTGTTCATTTCATGAAATAAAATTACTGACTTTTTCCAAGGAAAAAAAAAAGTTTATAGAGTTTGTCTGTACGAGGTTATTGCATGGTGTTGCCGACACCGGTGAGGCAATCCTCTGAGAAGTTTATATGTACTCTTTGATTCTATGAATAGCAAGAGGCACGGTTTTTTTCTTGTGTGAAAGAGTTTATCTATACACCTTGTTGCTTAAGATTCCATTTAATATTATATTTAATAACAATCAAATTTGACGAATGACTTTAAACATATAATAATTAGACATGAAAACCTAAATGTGTTGAGAAGTACATACTCACCAATATAGTATTAAATGGACCATTCTCACAATGTTATTTTTTGTACTTTGAGACTTGTTTTAAGAACATATTAGCACCCACTTCACAACAAAATGTTTACACACAACTATTATAATATAGTCTTATGGAGCATAGAGTTTAAAAAGTGAGAACAAGAAATATTTTCTGGTTCATTATTTTCTCTTTATGTACACCTTGTTGCTTAAAATTCAATTTATTATTATATTTAACAACAATCAAAGTCAATCAATGAATTTAAACATATGATAATTAGATATCAAATTTGTAAATGTGTTCACGAGTACCTACTTTCCAGCAGAGTATTAAATAGTATTAAATGGATCCTACTCACAAGTTTCTCCAACTTAGTAAAAAACCCAACTAAATGGGCCATGCTCATAACCTTAGTTTTCTTCCTTTCGTTGGAGTTTGTCTAAATAGTCAAGACGCCAACTAATGCTTGACCATGATCATGATGTTAATTTTTGTCTTTTTGTTGGAATTCGTCAAAATAGTCAAAACTCCAAGTAAATAGGCCATGCTCACAATGTTATTTGTTCTCCATTAGTTGGAGTTTTTCCAAATAGTGAAAACCAAACTAATTGCTTGTTAGAATATTTTTCTTAATAGACCCATAGAAATGCCCTCACATTGGAAAGCTCCCTTCCTAGGAACCAATGTGGCCCTACACTGAAGGTCGGGTATACCAACTATGATTTGGTTTGAAGTTTATCATTTTTGAGCCATCACTATGATTTGAAGTCATAGAAATCCTTACCATAGATTCTCTCCATGTGATCCATGGAGTAGAATATACGGGACATTGTTGACCCCTTCTTCACTCTTGTTATATTTCGGAGGATATTGTCATCCACAACCTCTAAGAGATATACTGGAAATTATGGGGACAGTTGCATAGATTCTGACAACACAACCTGCAAATAGTTCATGTCTTGTAATTCATCCAAAATAAATGGGGTGGTCAATGTACCCTTGCTTTCCATTATGATGATTACACAAGTAGCTCTCAAGTTCTCAAAATACATGCCATGGTTCATCTCAATATTGGACTAGACAAGTATATGGAAAACATCATGACATCGACACTGTTGGTCGTTTGCGAAATTAGCATAAAATGGAAGTATTGGTGACTTCTTTTTTGTGGAACAACTAAAGCCCCCATTGGTGACTTTTTTTTGTGGAACAACCAAAGCCCCCCATTGATAAACAAAGCTAAGGATTTGATTTCTCTTACAATCTATTATTCTTGATTTTAAAAAATAATTAACTAAAGAAATAAATTAATGAAAATAAAAATCTCATACAAATATATATATTTAAAATAAATAAATAAAACATATAATTACTTCATTGGAATTAAACGTGAAACATAATTAAATTTATTTGGCTAAGGACAAAAACTAAAATTCATTCATTAGACTATGAATGAAATTGTAAGCAACTAAACTGTGATGATAGAAAATTCATAAGTAAGTAGTGTAGATCTCACAAGCGATGGTGAGAACATGGGTGCTTAATATAGCAAGGAGTTACAAGTGAGCTGTAAGCTCGAGGAAAAAAAAAAAAGGCAAAGAAAAGGTAGTTCCAACCCACTTAAATAATTCTTGAAGTATAATATGATTTAACTCTGGATTTCATTTCTCCACACTGGGTGTGAGTCTCCACAAGCCACGAGGACAGAACATGCATAACACTCTTGGTTGATGGAGGGGCAAACCATGCACGATAGCATGTGTCCACCCCAGAGGTCTTTGGAATACACGGCTACCTCTCGTTATGATGATTTTCTCTACCGTCCAGTACAAGCATTTGAGGGTTCTCCTGTATGGAATTTGGTTAGTACGCTCTTCATGCCTGCGATTTTTCGTGGCGACTCACTCTCATCCTGGGCACCTCTCCATGGATGACTGCCTCATGACGTGGTTTCTAATTGGGATACATCGAAGTAGGTGCCTTCACCACTATGGTTGGGATGGATCCTTCAGTCGCAGAACTTATTGGTCTTGTCGAAATTGGGCAGCTCGGAGGTGTTTCCCTCTCAGACGTAGTGAGCGATTTTCTGTTTGGGACTCTCTCGACCCACCGTTTGCAATGGTGTGAACCAAGGTGACTCAGAAAAAGATGGTTGCAAGCCCCCCACGGACACATATACCTTGGGCCTTAAAGGACATGAGGAATGCCTAGGATTATTTCAAGTAGAAGGTGAATCCAAGAACCAAAGTGTGCGTCTCAGGCATGGAAGAACACCTTCGCGGCAGGGGCAAAAAGCCAACGTCAAAAAAAAATAGTGGATTATTTGGGGGGCATGATTGAGAACTCGAGCTCCACCAAGACTCATGAAACTCATTATACTTGTACACTGGGAATGCTATGGAATATGAAGGCCATGTTCAGTCTAGCATTGGAGGACTTGATGGAAGGAAAATTTCAGGCAGAACCCAATGGTGTTCCCTTGGTTGCTAGAATTGCTAGTTTGGAGGAAGGGTTGGAGAGGTTGGCTCACAACTAGCTGGCTGCTAATGAAAGAATCAATGTCGAGATTAATGATTTGTAAAAAGAGATGAATGGTAAGACCTTTAGAAGATCTCCCTTGATGAGAAACTCGGCCTCGTAGCTGATATTCCACCACTCTCCTCAAGCCTGTCTTCATGGTGCTCCTCAGTCAGTCAAGATCGACTCTCCAGGTGCAAACCGTCCAATCTCTTCTCCTATTCTCATATTTGATGATGATTAGCTCTGATATAGAATTATCTGGTGTGATTAGCTCTGATATAGAATTATCTGGTATTAAGATAGGTGTGGTCTCTGGTTTAGTCTATCTCTTGTTTATATTTTGGTCATAACCCTCAACCTGTGGGGGTCATTTATGAAAGACTCTATAGATTGCTTGTCCCTAGACTTATAGAAAACTTTTAAATCTAGTTTCAGAGTATAAGTAACAATCCAAACAAGGTTATTCGGACCCATGATGCAGCTCTCATGAAAACTCTTAACTCTGTAAATTTTTCTTAGTTTAATATATTTTTGAACCTTATAAAAAAAACTTTGGATTTCATATTTTTTTAGCACTACCAATGGCATGATTAGGGTACTGTGGCTATGCATGTTTTTGTTTGTTAGGTTGGGGTATATTAGGTGATTAGTTAATTGTAACTATCATAATGTTTGTGAGTAGTTTCCTAAGTGGCGTGGAGGAGTGAGAGCCTTATGATGTGTATATGAAGGCACTTCTACGTACTTTGTGTACCTCTAGGTTGTGAATGAACATCAGTCATATCTATTTGAGTTCACCTATTTTATATGGTTGTTTTCTCTATCCTAGTGTTATCTCAAGTGATATGAGTTTGGCGATGAGGCATATATTAATTTTTCATATTACAAAATTGGGTCACCTAGACGGCGTAGACTATTGGACATCTCAACATTGTTCACTGTATACTAGTGAATAGAAATGTCTCATGTACAAATAATCTCTAACCCTCTTCCATGCCACTAGATCTCTGGTTTTCCATATATGATTATCAAAACAACATGGGTGTTAGATTAATAAGAACATAAGGTTAGTAAATTGATTTCAAACAAAGCAATCTAATTGTCTTCTTCTGATAGGTATAAGGCATATGAATGAGTATAGGAATTAAGAAGTGACGCAAATCATGTGACTTGTGTACAGAGTAATAAGGGAAAATACTATATTATATCATTATATTAGTTATATCATAAAGTAGGATTCAAAATAATAAATCTTCTAAAGTTAGATTCTAACAATGAAGGTGAAAGCTAAATTCAAAATAATAAATCTTCTAAAAATGAAGCAAATTTACAAAACCCCAAATTTGAATCATTAGCATATAACATGTTAAGAAGTTCTCTATAACTTATTTGCAATGGGGATGAATTGATTTAACTATTAAATATCTCTTATGTGAGTATGTTTCTTAAAATTAGTTGGAATTATATTGATTATGGTGGGATTTCAATAAATTATGGTGGGGTTTTAATAGTGAAAATTACTTTAATTGTTTTCAATGTTTACTTCATTGATTATAGAAAAAATATTTTATAGCACTCATATAAGATATTTCAAGACTATCTCAACAAAGGTTTTTTCATACTATTATTACATAGAGCATAGATGATAAATCCCAACAAATAAGCATATTCAACCTATAACCAATAAATAATTGGTTATATAAATATAAAACATATTTATCTAAATCTATAATATATTTATCTTAAAACCAAAAGGTAAACAATTTGTGTCAAAAGAGCATTAGCAATGTCTTAATCCAATGATAAGATGTTCTCAATGTGACAACTTGGTTTTCGCTAATGAAACAAACCACCTTTGAGTATGAGTTTGCTAGCCATTATGGAAAGTTTTTTTTATAATAATTTAAGAAAGGTTTTGTGATCTGATAACAGGTCTGCAAAAGTAAAAAATATTTCCTAACAAACATATGAAAACTTGTTCTATGAAATCTATGATCAACAGGTAGAACAGATTTTTGTAGACTTCTTTGTAAAAAGCAATACACAGAGGAAATTTTCCATGAAGCATAGTTATCACAAAACATTCTTCCTACCATTGTAAAAAGTGCTACATAAGAAAATTGGAGGTGCAGACTTTAATCATTTTCGCTCTATCTAATCATAATAGATGCAATGATAGATGCTTCATATGATACTAAAGAAAATGCAGATATCAAAGTAGTTGCATTTGCCACCATGGTAGCTAGTTCGAATGGCTTAACAGTTTTAGAAATACATTGATGTAGTTTACAGAATTTGCTTGCAAACTTAGGAATTATCTCGCCAACATTCTTTCCTAAGGAATTGAATCTCTCAAATATGATCTATTATCCTTCGTGACCCCATCATGAAGAGCACTTGGCTTCATAGTTATGAAATTTAACTGATTTTCAATACTAAATTCATTTTTTACTTGATCCAAATATAGTAATGAGCTGACGCACTTGCTTATCAAATATTTCCATTAGCCGATACACTTACATAGCAAATATATCCGTTAGCTAATGTTTGAAATCCTCCTTGTCCGCCATATGTGGTCTTGACATCCAACAATGGGTGCTCAAGCTTGATGTTAATTATAGCCGCATGGTTTCGATGGGATCGACCCATGTCCCCAACTATCAGTCTCTCTTCTCTCTAATTTTAATTTTGATCCATTTTTATAGTCCTTTTTATAATGTGGCCTCATTCAAATCCAACAACCAATGTTGCATGGGATTCTCCAAGTTCCTGGTAAATACCCTTGCTTCAGGTTCCACCTTCTTATTGTTCTTGTGGCCAATGATGTTTCCTCGATGACTTGGGTGGCTTCCTATGTGGCCTAGAAGTGGAACTGCAAGGTGTTGGTCTAGAATTTGATGGGAGAGGTGTGTGCTCATGCCTAGGAGGAATCAAGAGAAGAACACTTGGATCATCACACATTACAAAAAAAAAGTTTTGATTTCTCTCAATTTAAATAAATAAAAGAATTTACTCAATTCTCCTTGAAACCTTGTTACTTCTTTGGAGTTATTTGGTTTGTTGGACTATCTCCTTTGGCTCATCAGATGAAATCCCATTGGCTTTTAGATTGTCATAGTTGTAGAAACTACATGATTTCAAGGAGAATGATGGAGGTTTCAATGTTGCTACCATAAAAGAAACCTAGGCACCAAATTGAATCTCTCCCAAAGTTTAGTGTTGTTGGTGGAGTTCTATTGTAGGGGTGTGAGTCTCAATATGTTGGATATTACACAGAATCTGCTAACAAGATATCCATTAAGATTACATTCTACTTACTATAGTGAGTTAATTTCCACAAATAACATGCCAAAGGACAAATGAGAAAGATACTTGTAGAATTCATCCTTAACACAATGGTAATATTGAGAGATGAACTCCTTAAATAAGGTTGTCCTATTACTTCCCATAAACTAAAAATGTGGAGACAAGGCCAAATTCAATTGGGTCTTGTGGTTAAAGCATTACTTGTGATTTGAATGTCATAAATTTTATCCCTATATAATCATATTGCTTGTAGATAACAAGATTAGAAAATATATAATCGACAATAGTGACCTCATCTCTGTCATCATGAAGAGCTTGAGTATATTCTATTTTCCTTTTCATTCAAGTAAACTTATGATTGTTGTCTATGTAGGTTATTTTCAACTCTTTTTTCTTCTAGTAAATAGCAGGCTACAACTTGTTTATGATGATTGAACATCATGAAGATGAAGCTACTTTTTCTCAAGAGTCAATGTCCCCCATCTCTAACTTAGAACAAATCTCCTTTTCTGCTCAAGTGGCATGAATTTGTGGTTAATAAAATGAGTGACCATTTAGGTCAAGTTATCTATTGAGGATGGCAATTCTAAAATATAGATATATGTATATGTATTACTCTATGAATGGAAGTGCTTTCAGTCAATGGAAAAATGGGATTAGAGAAATTGGATCTGAATGAAATCAAGATCATTATGGAAAATCTCGATTGTTTTGTTTTGCAGAACAATCTCAATCTCAATATTTTGTTTTCCCATTTATTGAAGGCCAAAAATGTATGAAATAGATCTATAAAAAAGGTAGAGATGCTTTCTTGCCTAATTCACTTTCCCTAGATCATACACAATTGAACAAAGAATGAATTGACAAGATAGATTTCATTATATTTTTTATTAAAATTAATTAATTAATTAAGTGAAATATTAAAAGTTTCAAGATTTTTTCTCTACAAATGTCTATATGGTTTTAAGCATCTTCTAGTCTCGATTCATTGTGGTAGCGATGGCCACATCGAGGAGGGAGCAGGGCTCCCTCCTACTCGGATATTGTCTCCCCCACTCATCAGTAGGAAAAATAGTCAATGGACTGCAACTAATCTGTGGATACTTCGAAAGGTTAGGATCACCCTATCTACCTTGAGGTATCTACCCATGCATCCCCGCCCTCAACTCCACGAATTCAAATTCAAAATTACACTTCCCGCTCCACAATGAAATCACGAGGCTACTTCCCCTAAACTATCATTCATCCCCTGATTTGAAGTGACTTCTGAAAGATTAGGAACCTACAAGCAGTACAAACAAGAGTATGCCTTGATCTACAAATTTATGGGTTTCTATCCTAATGAAAAATCCCTCTTAGGTTGGATCGCCAATCAATGAAAGTTGAAAGTTGAGGTCAACCTAATATTAGGATCTAAAGGTTTTTTTACGACCATTTTTATAAATCAAGAGGATTTCATTCAGGTAGCTGAGTAGGGGGGGATATTTCTTTGATAATGTTGGGTTATTCATGCGATTATGGGAGGAAAAATTCAGTCTCAAAAACGAAGAATTTTTTTGAAGACCATGTCTGGGTTAGGTGTTACTTCCTACCCCAGAAATATTGGGAGGAAGAAACCCTAGTTGGAATAGGCAATACCCTGGGACAAATCATAAAAATATCAGAGGCTACCAATCGCAAAAGATATACCTCTTTTCCCCAAATATGTGTCCATATGAATGTCTCAAAACCCCTCCCAAACTCCATTTGTCTAAGCTTGGAGGACACGAGTTGGATCCAATATTTGTACTATGAGCATATTCCCTTTTGATGAAGAAAATGCCATGAGAATGGCCACCTGTATCATGATTGTCCTTTAAATAAAGCATCTCATCCCATTCAAACCCTTGAGTAGGGGGATCTGGATGGCTTCACTACATTTTAAAAAAAAACAAAAGCAACAGGAAAAATGGGCCTTCTCTTCATCCCCAAGCTACTCCAAGCGCCAACAGTTTTAATGTGATTAGTAAGGAAAACCCAACTATGGAATATCAAGATCATCCCCAACAATTTGACCCCAACCACCCCAAGAAACACCCCATCCAAGATCCAACTAAGAGGAAAAATATTGAAGTAAACGATAACAGCCCTATGGATACGAATGACCAAATCAGCTCAGATGAAGAAGAAGGCCTAAATATTGAAGATATCGATCTACGGAGCATATTGGACATTCACAACCAGGGAGATCAGTAGGCTATTCCAGAACGTCAACCCCGAATCCTTCAAAAGGCACTTTGGGAACTTAAATCTTATCCCACAGGTCAACAAGCCTCTCAAGATGTGCATCGAGGTTCTATTGATATTCATCCCAACTTGATGCAACCACACTCAATAAAGACTCTAAGCGTGGGTGCAAAACAAATTAGTAAAAGTTCATTGAGCTAGGTGAAAGACTTATTTCATCAAGTAAGTATAGATCTATCTTGAATAGGGTTTTGTCCCTCTCTTCCTCTCAATAAGTTTTCCTATGAAGATACTTTCATGGAATATTAGAGGTTTGAATGGGAAAAGCAAATAATGCACTCTTTGATCCAAGATCAATCAAGAATATCCTACAGTAGTCATGTTGCAAGAAACCAAATGTTCGGATATCCATATAAATACCGCTACCCAATTTTGTTGTAAGGGTTACAAATATATCACTATGGATGTTATCGAATCAGCTAGAGGTATGGGTATCCTATGGAACACCAATCTCATCCAGCTCTCATACTTTTTCTCTACTTCAATAACTCTTTCTACTCGATTCCAAATCATTAGATTAGAGGCAAATAGCCTCCTCACAAATGTCTATGGCCCATAAATCCTTAAATCCAAACCAAAGTTTTTGGATTCCCTCTGTGACTCAAGTAATCACTCCTAGGATTCCTACTCGATCTTAGGGGGGATTTTAACATGATTACCTCCTTTCTTGAAAAGAGAGGGGTCTTCGTTGCCTAGATGGTTCACCAAATCCTTCCACTCTCTAGTTGACCTTAATGTTGTGAACATTAAATATAAACATGGTCCGCATACTTGGAATAATAGGAAAGCAGGCTCATCACAAATTGCCTCACGTCTGGACATATTTCTACTCTAAAAAAAACTGGTCAAACAAGGGCTAACCATGGATACTTTTATCCTTATGGAATTTATCTCCAATCATTGGCCCATTATCCTTGAAGTGGACATGGTTGATTGCCCTAGGTATAGGCACTTCTAATTTGAAAAAAGTTGGTTGGAGCATCCTACATTTATAGATCCCCTCTCCCAATGGTGGAAGAAATCCCATCTTCACTATGGCTCTAATATGTACTAGCTTCATCAACATCTAAAAAAAGTCAAGGGGAAGTTAAAAACTTGGAATAAAGAGGTGTTCAACAACATTTTTGTGGATCGGGAAAATCTAGAAAACAAACTGAACCGGATCCAACAAGTAGTAATTGAGGAAGGCTACTCTGAGGTGCTCTTAAGGGAGGAAAAACAACTGCAAGAGGACACCAATCAAAGTTTAAAGTAGGAAGAGACCCTATGGATTCAAAAATATAGAATCAAATGGCTCAAGGAAGGGGGGAAATACAATATTCTTCCACGTCTGGATGATCCAACATCGACAGCAAAACAAAATCTCTTTCCTTCTTAACGAGTAGGAGAAAAATAATATCATCCATGCGGATTTTGAAGGGGAGTTAGACTCCTTTCATAAGGAAATCCTCTTAGAAATGAATACCAATAAGGAATATTCCATAAACAAGATTGTTGCCAACATCCCTTCCTTGGTCACCCCAAAACAAAACAACAGTTTTCTTCAACAAATCTATCTAGAGGAAGTGGAAGTTGTTGTAATGGAGATGCCGACAAGGAAATCTCTGGGACCTGATGGTTTCACTATGGATTTTTATCATCACTACTGGAAAATCATTCAATAGGATGTTTGGGAAGCGGTGGAAGATTCCAGTGCTCTCCTAAATGTGTTTCATGCTTTCAACTCAACCTTTCTGATGCTTATCCCCAAAGAGCAGAATGCCTCGACCCCTCGTAATATTTTTTGCATTTCCTTATGTAATGTTATCTTCAAAATCATCACTAAGGTTATCGTCAATCGGATCAAATCGATTCTCCCTCATCTGATCTTAGAGGGGCAATCAAGCTATGTGGAAAGGAGCCAAATCTTGGATGGCATAATTTTGGAACACAAAAATATCCTACCTTAAACATCCCAAAATCAACTAGAATGCTCATTAAACTGGATCTTTCCAAGGCTTTTGATAAAATAACTTGGCACTTCATTTATCACTCCCTATTTTTGTTTGGTTTTTCATCTCAATGGATTAGTTCAATCATGGCCCTAACATTCTCGACCTTCTTTTCCATTTTCGTCAATGGATCCCCTTCCTCTACCTTGTCTCCCTCCCATGGAAATCACCAGGGATACTCCCTTTCCCCCTTCATTTTTATCCTTATGGTGGAAGGCCTTGGTCGAGCCCTCAAAATTGTTGTCCTTCATAAGCATCTTTCAGTTTTACACCTCGCCAATGATGACCTTGTGGCTTCCCATTTGCAATTTGTGGATGATAACATGATTTTGGAAACCTCCACTCATAAGTAGGCTAGAACCCTCCACATAATTCTTCGGGTCTTTCTAATAGCTTTGGGACTATCTCTCAATTTTGATAAATATGAAATCTTTTTTTTAATACCCCTTGGACTTGCAACTGTGCATCACTCGTCTTTTACATTTCAAATAAAGATCCCTTGCCTCGAAATATAAGGGAGCTCCTCTCATTGTCAGTTCCACCTGCCACTCCTCTTGGATTTCCCTACTAGATAATATGGAAAAGCGCCTATCTAACTGGACCTTCCGGTTTTTGAATCCGATCGTTTAACCCTCCTCAAATTTGTTCTATGAAGCATGCCCATCTATCTATTTTATGTCTTGTTAGCTCCCAAGTACACCCTCAATCATATCATAAATTTCATGAACTCCTTTCTCTGGGGGGAAACTCAAGCCAAACAAAAATGGGCTTTAATAGCCTGGGATAAATTTTGTATGCCCAAATCTCAAGGAGGGCTGGGGGTCCGTGATCTTGAAATAGAAAATAAATCTTTATGTGCAAAACTCTAGTGGAACTGACTTAACAACACATCTTCCCTTTAGGCGCAAACTTGGAAATGGAAGTATGCCTCGACCTTTAATCAGAAGAACCTCATTCGCATGCATGGTCTAAACCTAAGATCTCTTATTTGGAACATGGCTTATCGTAATAAGTTCTTGATCCAACAATATTCTTTCTGGTAAATCAGAAATGGGAAATTGATTCTTTTTTGGGAAGAAGCTTGGAACCAAAGCCCAAAACTAAGTGGCTACCCTCATAGTGACCATCTTAGAAGTGCTCTCCAAGCTTCTAATTGCACCCTAGTTTCTCAATTATAGGATAAGAGAGCTTCCCAAAGCAATTGGACGAACTAGGTGGAGAAGGAGCATTGGTCGATCACCCATCTAGACTCAACCTAGGATGACTTTTGGAACGATCTTCAATCTAGGCATATCCATTTCCACAATGGCCCGACATTCTTTGACGGGGCCATAAAAGTTAGGGCTTTTATAACATTAAAGAAGCCTGCTCAATTACAGTTGTTTATGGACAATCTGTATGAGCAGACTCAAATAGATCTCCCTAGCCTAAATTGTTTGGATCTAGAACAAATGAGTACACAATACCAATATCTTTCCTAGATCAATAGAAATGCAGGGTGGATAAAGAGATGGATTACCTCCAATATGTAGTTCCTTTCTCCTTGTTGCTCCAAGCTTCAAGTCTTCAGATCTTTAGCTGCAAAACCTTATCAAGCATGTGGAAACAAACAAGTGGTAAACACATATAAACATGAATTGATCTAGATTAACAGTTAAGGAGGAAAATCCTAAATATCATTAACACAATAAAATTTATGGAAATAACTTGTAATAAATGTAATGAAGAGAAGTACAAAGGAAGAGAATGTTACAACCCAAGCCTTAACGTCGTAACTTCCATCGAACAATCGTAGCCTCCAAGATTGAAATGCTTTCCTCCTAAAGGATGAAAAGGATCACCTAGAAATTTCACCAGCATAAGGGTATACTATCCTTCCTCCCTTAACAAAGGATAGAGGGTTCATATTTATAAGGCTAAAGGGATAGAATAGGTTGAGGTTTTAGGGGAGAGGCTTAAGGGATCATCCCACTAGGTTAGGGGATCGAAAGCCACCTTTCCAAGCATCTAGGGATAAGCCTCCACATCACCAAGCTTCGAGAAGTTGCTCGAAGCTTCCTTTTATCCAATTTAACCAAATCCGACGCACTTTGCATGAAGACAACCCGCGTCACATCTTGGAGGCTATGATTGTTCAACACTCCTTGATAGAAGGAAAGGTGCGTCGGGGTGACAACAAAAGGTGAAAAAGGAAGGACAACAACCTTTCTATTTATGTTTTAGCCAATGGACTTTAGGGATTAAGGCATGGAGGTGATACATGACTCATGATGACGAGATTTTGGTGTAACGAAATGCCCCACAAAGCATGAAGCTGGTAAAACAGAACAGGTGAAATTATTTGTAATATGGAAGGGATGGAGGCAAGGATCATCAGTTGGAAGATAATACTGCAGTACAACTGACTCTGGGATATGCATCTCACATGAATCATAACATGGCTGCCGACCAATACATTGCAGATCCATGGTAGTAGAGACCGACTGAACACAATCATGGATACTAGACACAAGCGTAGATCCATGATGATATGATAACACAACCACGACCAATACAAAAGTGGATCCGTGTAATATGACTCAAAAAATACCCATCGCAACCTGGGAAAGATATATGAGTTAACCCATGGTCTTCAAGCGGAACCCGCAATGATACGATTCTAACCACGTGATTACAGTGTCTTGAAGTCGAACATGGTAGAAACCACTTGATTACCGGTCATTGATATATACCGTTAAAAAGTGTGAGGGATATCACCATTAATGTCAATGATTCCCAAAGGTATCATAGTACATACCATCGAATGTGAATCAATGAGTTGAGGTCGAACACTCGATGGAATATTTCAATCAAGAGCCAATGATGTGAACTCATGTTGAAAGCGAGGTAACCTGTAATTGAGGCATGCAGGCCCAAGGTACTTAATTGGTTTCTAGATTCAATCCTCGGATGTTGTGTTGAAGTTGACGAGGATGAATCCGTCGACGGAGGGCCATGATGTATCCCCCATCATCGACACTAAACATGATCAAAGATGTTTTGGAGTAAATCGGATAGTAGAGTAATGTTTGAGACAGACTCAGGGAAGACCAACATGATAGAAGGTAGAATGACTGCAGATAGTGAATCGATGAACAAACCTCTCTTGAACATGGGCATGGCATGACTTGGCAGTATTAACATGACGATAATGATACCAAACCCTAATGAAATTGACGATGGAAGCATTATTTGGATGATACAAAGGAATAAAAAGACTCATGGAATCAATGTGACTCGAAGACAAACAGATTACCCAAGTACTGAATGCATATGCATATGAGTGCCATGTTCAAGAGTGACTAAGTATTGTCGTAATTACAATGAAACACAAATTATTTCTTTATCCCCGTCATGATTGACGAGTACCTCTTTTTTTTTTAATGAGCTTGAGGAGGGTAACAGATGCTCGGTATATCTCATCCTTCGAACGAGTCCAATCCCAAATGTTTTACGAACCTGAGATAGGAGGGGTTCATCCCAAAACAGGCACTTCAATGTCATATTTTAATGAATCCAAAGAAGGTAAACTCGGTGTCATTTCATGTTTAGAGAGTCTAAAAAGAATTAAAGAAGACTCCAAAGGTTCTTTTTCATAAAAGTTAGTCTCCTCACTCGAAAATGGATAAAACAACCTGAGAGAGAACTCTTCCAGTCATGATTAACTGGAGTGCTCCTTTTTCGTAAATAGTACCTCCTGGTCCGAAGAAGGGGTAAACTATCACCAGAAAGACGATGATTCAAATACTTTTACAAGCATGAAAGCATCAAGTTCGCTTGGCGATCTTTTCATATTTAGGGAGTATGAAAAGAGCTTAAAGAGGAACTCCAAGGGGTTCCTTTTTCGTGGGATTTTTACGAGCCCGAAAAAGTGATAAAAGATAACTCAGTGACTTATTCTCATGATTTTATGAGCATGAGAAAGAACAAAGAGTAAGCTTGATGCCATTAAAATTTGATTTTAGTTTGCGGCATAATAGCACAAAAACGCTCAAATAGTCGTTAACACTTGACAACAAGCATGAAAGGACCATAATATCCGCCGAAAAGTTATAACACCACTTTACTGCACCTGTAGACTCCAAAAACTAAGTCAAAATGACCCATAAAAGGATAAATTAAAACAAGAATATTCCATTTTCTTTTATAAAAAGGGCCAAATAGTAAAAAATAGTTACCATTGTTTTTTACCAAATTGGGAGAAGTGAAAACACCATTTGGAGGTGATTTTCAAATGCCGATTGCGGGAGTTGCGGTCAGCCATTTTCCACACCGTTAGCGTCAGGTAGGCCTAAACCTTATCCTCTTCATTTATAGTGGATTAGATTTGATTTTAATGTTCATTTTTTTGGTATTTTAGCTTATTAAGAGGGGGAATTGCGCGCCCTCTGGGTGATGCACTTTCCCATTACGGGAAGTGCATTGAGGGATCTCTGATGCACTTCACGTATGGGTAGAGTGCATTATTGGCGCACTGTGTATATAGTCGGGGTGCGTCGGTGCAATTCGGCATACAAAAGTAAAAAATGATCCCCAAAGATCCTAACCCAAGGGCATAGCAAGGTTCTAATACTTATTTAAATGTTGTTTGGACAGGTTTGGGTCACAAAAATGGTTCAATGGAAGGAAAGAGAACACAATATGGAGGATTCCCAAGCAGCAAATGATCCACATTCCATGATTGCGATTCAACAATGCGGGTTACTCAATTTTTTTCACATCCAAGGCATGAGAGCCCAAGTACCATTACTAGATCATTTGATCAGATTGTGGAACTCAGACAAACAACACTTCCAAGTTGGTGTTCACAGTGTGACTATAGATGTAGAGGACATCTATTTCCTGACGGGGTTTTCCAGCCGGGGTGCCCCAGTTTCATTATCAGGTCCATGAGGTAGTGACCAATCCATGGAGAGCCTTGTAGCTCACTTCTGTACTATGGGGACTCAAATGATTGCTGGGAAAATTTCCATCAAGAATGTGAGGGATAGACCACTGTGCACGGTTCTCTTCACCATAGAGAGGGTGACGAAGATCTGAGCTCCTCATCATACCACCAAGGCACATATGTTATATGTTTTAGAGTGCATGGCCCCAACAGTATTGAACCGATGCAAGGTACTCCTCGCAAATATCAGAGATCAACTCACCAAGTGTCACAGAGGTGAGCTGAAACAATTCAGCTATGTTTCTATTGTAGTCTCGTTCTTCTTGGAACAAGTCTCGTTGCTACGTCCTTAGGTGGAGATAGAGGACCTTGATTCGAGGGATCCTCATATGGTCTGGTGATCTGAGGTTATGGCCTGCCACGGTGGCGGGGGACCCATCATCAGTTTTGGTCCCAACTTCTTCAGGTGGTTACGCAGAAAACTCCTCATGGTGGAGGACTACCCATATGCGGGCACTGACTTCAGGGGTGACCCAAACTTGGCTCTTCCCAAGGGTGAGCAATGGGGGAACCTAGGTAAGAACGATAACTCTGTTGTGTTTTTCATTTTGTAATTTTTTAAATGTTTTTGGAGTAGTACTGATGAGTGACAAATGCTTGATGCAGATGTTGGTTTGTCTCGTCCATTGGGAGCTTCTCCGATTGAGAGGAGAGGGGTGGTACGAGATATAGCGGCTGTGCATCGGTATGCAGTGGAGGAGTTGGAAGAGCTGGAGGAGAACCTCCATATATTGATGTTGGATATACCCGACATATCCATAGATGAGCTACCTCGCCACTACCAGCATCAAACTACGGGAGTTTCGACACACTTCGTTACATTGCTCCGTAAAGTAGGTGGGGCCATCATTTGCTATCATGAGCGTCCTAAGGAATAGCTCATGTGTGATATATACGTACTAAAAGACATGGGCTTCCGACTTTTGTAGCGAGGACTTACTGAAAGATCATGTGTTTCAGATTTTGTACCAGTACCACATTTTTGTATTATACTTGATATATATATATATATATATATACAAAGCTCTATTTACGGATTTATATACTGTGTTTCATTGATGATTATGGGATCTCGTGCATGTCTAGCTTACACTATAAATAATTTACATGTTATGTCATTTTTCACATGTCTGTTTGATAGAATGTTTATGAATGTGCAACGTACCAATCTAATATGAAATTGGCCATGGAGTCAGTCACAGTGTTCATGTCTCTCGTAATATGCAGGTATTGAACGGATTCAAGGGACCTCTCGAGGAGACGTACTCGTCAATATAGACGGACTAACATGGGATCGCGGATAGCGTAGATATGTTTAAGATGATAGACCACTAATTGTGATTCAAGGTGGATGATAATGTGCTCCATACCCAGGGAAAGAGTGTCAGTCAACAATCCAATCACCGCATGATACTCTGAGCGTTGTTGGTTGCGTATCCTAGAAAACTTCCTCCTGAACTAATGAGCTCTCTGGTAGGAGAATAGAGTACCCATGATGCCAAAGCAAGGTTACAAGTATGTTGGCTGGCACTGTCTGCAAATCCCAAACACATTGCCATCTGCACATCTAGGCAGAACATGGTATAAGTGTAAAGACAAGATCCTAGCACACTAAAAGTAAAGCGTCACACCACACAAAACACACACCATGTACAATATATACATAGTACAAATGAATAAAAGACTTAGGCATAATACCGCTTTAGGAAGAGTCCATTGCGAGGCTCCCTTAAATATATCCCGTCATAGTCTTCTAGTTCATATGCTCCCTTCTCTAAGACACGCTTAACTACATATGTACCATGCCACATGGACTCAAGTTTTCCTTCCCCTAGCTTATAATGTTTTTGGTCGTAGGTGAGGACCAAATATCCCTCATTAAAGATACGAGGTTTGACTGATTTTTCATACTGGGCCTTGATGCCTTTCTTGTGTGCTTCATTAGCAAGGGTTGCATCACAGCGGGTTTCATCAACTTTATCCAAGTATAGAAAGCATTCTTCCTCGGTGGTGGTGATTGGTAGAAGTTCAATGACTAGTTTCAATGACGAAATCTCACACTCAATAGGTAAACACTTCCTCCAACCCATAGACTAATTGGAAGGGTGTGAAACTGGTGGCAGTTTTGATGGAAGTTCTGTATGCCCATAGGGATGAAAAAAGCATATTGTGCCAATTAGACCTCTGTGTACCCACCATGCGTTGAATCATCATTTTCAAGACCTTATTGATGGCCTCTACTTGTCCATTAGATTGCGGGTAATAAGGAGTTGAGTTCTCATGTCAAAAACCCAATCTGGCGCTTAGTTCATCCACCATCTTGTTCTAGAAATGTCTTCCATGATCAGTGACGATGTCCTGAGGAACATCGAATCTTGCAATGATGTGATTAAACATAAAGAGTGCGACAGTTTTGTCGTCTTTGTTGCATGTAGGCATAGCCTCGACCCACTTGGTAAAATAGTAAATGGCGACGATGACGTAACCATGCCCCCCGACCGAGGTAGGATTACAGTGCATTAAGTCTATGCCCCATTTGGAAAATGGATCGACGACAATAACTAGATGTAATGGGGCTGGATGAGAGTGCTTTTTACGATGAAAAAGATGGCAAGGAGGACACTTCTTGACGGCTTCAATACAATATTTAAAGATGGAAGGCCAATAATATCCAGCGCGTAGTATTTTTTGAGTTGTAGCCATCCCAGAAATATGATCGCCACATGCCCCTGAGTGACAACCATTCAGAACGTGTTCAACCTCCTCATGATTTAAGCATCATCAGATAATAGAATCAACACCACAACGATATAGGGTATCACCAATGATCAGGTAATACTTGGCGTGGTGACGAACTTGACGATGGTCGTCACGAGATAACTAAGGACTGAAACGTTGGGTTTGGAGATATAAAGTAATGTATTCATACCATGGGTTAGACGTACTGATGAGAAACAAAGACTCGTTGGGGAGGGAGTCAATGGGATCAGTTTCTTGATTAGTACGAGGAATATCACAGATGAGCTCCGCAAAAACCAAAGACTTTTTTTATTTGGCCTTGTCAAAATGGAGATCAAATTCCTAAAGATTATGATCCAGCATGAATATTTTCCCCCTAGCACCTGATGTGTGAGAACGTGGTACATAGGGTTAGATTCGACAATGATCATAGTAGTGCGGAGCAGGATGTAATGACGAAAATTTTGAACAGCAATGACTGTTGCGAGAGCTAACTTCTCGACATGTGAATATCGGGTTTCAAAGTCAATGAGACCCTTACTAAGGTAATATATCACATGTTCCTGGGCGTTACTATCTTCCTGAACCAGAACCATAACAATCGTGGTAGTGGAAGCAACAAGATAAAGGATGTAATCCTTGGTGTAATTGGGCGGTTGCAACATGGGGGCATGAGTAATGGCATGCTTTAGGTTGTCAAAGGATTGTTGGGCGTAATCATCCCAAATGAATGTGACGTCCTTCTTTAATAACTGCATGTATCCCTGTATCTTCTTGACGAAATTAGACATGAAGCGCCGTAGGTAGTTTGCCTTCCCTTGCAAACTTTGAAGTTCTGTGATGTCTGTGGGTGGTGGTAGAGCAATGATGGCTTCCACCTTGAGGGGATCGATGCGGATCCCATCTTTCAAAATGATGATGCCTAGGAGCAATCCATATTCGACTCAAAAATTCCACTTGTGAGGGTTTAGATGGATGTTATACCACCTACATCTGAGGAATATTGTCATCAGATGATCAATGTGGAACTCACGACGATGCGAATGGGTAGGGAGATCGTCGAGATATGGTTCCACAAACTCCTTCATGTCGTGAAAAGCATACGACATAGCCTGTTGGAATGTAGAACCAGCATTTTTAAGGCCAAAGGGGAGCTTGCGATACGCGAACGTGCCCCATGGGAAGATGAAAGCAATTTTGTGTTGATCAGCCGGGTGGATCTCAATCTGATTATAGCCAGAAAATCCATCCATGATTGAGAAGATGACGCTTCCGTTGCAGTTGTCGATGATTTGATCGCTAAACGGGGTAGGGTAATTTTCCTTGCGACAAGCCTTATTTAAATCCATGTAATTGACACAAACCCTAATGGTGCCCTATTTTTTGGTAACGGGGACAACATTAGAGACCCAATATGTCAAGGGAACATGATAAATAAACCCAGCCTTCAACAAATTTTCAATTTCTGCCTTGATATCCACAGTTTCCCTAGGATGCACTGGACGTAATTTTTGCCAAACAGGTTTTACATCAGGATATGTTTGAATCTCATGTGCAATGATAGTAGGATCAATCCCGGGAATTTCCTTGTAGATCCATGCAAATACGTCGTGAAACTGTTTGAATAAGTCTGTATATGTAGTGATCTCTTCAGGAGAACATTTTTTGCCTATATGGATATGTTCCATGGCTCCGGGTGTTACCGAGATGTCGATTGGAAATGTAGGCGTAATGTTTTCCAAGTATCCCTCGGTTACCATATCACAAGTAAGGATCAGAGATTGAGGGTAAGGAAAGACATATGGCAAAAAAATAGTTTTAATCTGGTTCTCCACAAAATCTAGTGGTGGGAGGAAAGACAATTGATGGTGGATGTCTTCCCATGGGGGTTCATCCGCACTCATTATCTCCATAATGGACTTGTCAGAATGAAAATTCTATAGCAAAGAATCGGGGAGGAATGAAATCTGTTGTAATGGTAGAGAACCAAAAGTAGATGCCACTGAAAAGTGGTCATCAGGTGCTGATTAGATGGCCTCATAAGTAGCTTCTGCAGGTGGTAGAGGCATAACATCTCCAATCAAATCTAACTTATCAGGATTGGGCACGAGTCATTGATCAGTGGAGTTGGATGACGCTGGGATCATAGAGGAAACCATGTTCACTGTGGAAACATGGGAAGGGTGATCTAATGTTGGAAAGACTCCCATGAGGGATGAATCTTTAAGGAGTCCTACCCCCACACTCTCGAATAAATACGAAGAGTGTCCTAACAGAGGGACATTATCCACGGGATGACTAGTGGTGTCCGGTGTACAAAAATCCAGTTGGTCGACAGTGACAATTCTCCCTTGGTGGGGAAATTGCACGATGCAAAATACAGATGATGCGACCGCAGTCATGGCATAAAACCAATTACGACCAAGTAATAAGTTATAATCCAATGGGGCAGCGACTACTTCCACGTTAATGGTAACGGTCTTGCCCCCAACTCTACTGCCAAATCTTGTAACAGCCCGTGTGGTTGGAATCCATGGTCGTCAAATGCTTTCGAATTGGTAGGGGAACGATTCAACTCAGGGGAGCCAGTGGCTCTTCAACAAGATAACTACATAACCGAGGTAGAGACTCCTTCATCTAAGATAGTATGATGGACACTTTTCCCAGCAATGTTGGTAACGATTTGGAACGCAAGTTGGTGGGAAAGCCTCGGCTTGAAATACTCAAGTTTAAACATGATTGTATTGGTGGAATCAAGATCTACCGCGCTGATAGAAGCTAGGAGAGTCTTACGCTGATTTGAACAGTTTTGTAAGACTTCCAGCATCGACAAAGCACAAGGAGCTTGTGCTAAGTCCTCTACAATGTTGTAATTTTGAGCAGCCCGAGCATTGGGATTAAAAACAACTTTTCTAATCGTGCTCTTGGTTGGACACAAGAATGAATCAAGTGAAGGTTTCTCAATAACGAGAGGACCTTGAGGCAAGGGAATATCTGATGTAGATGCAAAGGTTTTTTCGATATTACCTTTGTTATATTCCTTATTGGGGACTGAGTCATATGATCGTGATCGAATATTCAAGTTGACAGTTTCGCTACGCATCATGAGAACATGAGCGGTTGTGGATGGTTCTCCTTGAGAAGGAGGTGGTTGTGCAATCATCTGTTGCTTTTGTGTGGGGAAGGGATCAGTTAATACTGCGGGTGTGGGGTTTCCTTTGAGAAACTTCTGCACTTCGTCCCGATGTGGGCACTCTTTGGTGAAATGATCACCACCACACAGTAAACGAGGATATTTCACCTTCCATTTTTGCTTGGTGTCGTTGGGATTGTTCTTTTGTTCCTATTAGTTAGAAGACTTTTTCGATTTACCTTTGTTCTTCTTTTTACCACTAGATTGTTTAGGTGAAGCGGATTGTACTAAATTCACTTCATCAGTGGCAGCAGGATTGGGTGATCTATTGGTGTTGTTCCCAGTTTGTTGTTCCCGGATTGGGTAGCAAGCTAGGAATGAATGGAACTAATGATGCCATCGGCATGAAGTCCCATGGGTGGTTTTTCCTGATCATATGTAGGGTGGGGGGCATCAGGAACGATGTTGTATAGCATGCCAGATTGGGCATAGACAAGGTCTAGATACTGAGCACAAGCTATGGCTTGTTCTTCCATGACGACCCCACCCATGGCTATGTCTTTAGCTATGATAGGCAAAAGTGACTTCGTGAACCAGTCGGCCAGAATTTGGTCTGGAATAGGAGCCTTAATCAGATGTCTTCTCCTCTGCCACTCATGAATATGATCAGAAATGTGAGTGGCAATAGTTTGGCAGAGAGAATTCAAAAGATATGTACCGGTTTCATAGCGAATTGATAACTGGAAATGAGTCAGAAATGACATAGCCAAAGATCAAAAGTCAGGAAAGGAATGTGGTGGCAACTCAATGTACCACTTTGCGGCGGGTACCGGTAAGAGTCCGTTAGAATAACCTCAAACAAATGGAATCATCCATTAAGGAATTGGATGAACACCACAAATGATAAGTCATACATGGTTCTTGGGATCCTCCTCGGGTTTGTCGTCAAACTTCGGGATATCAAATGGTAACTTCACAGGAATAGTTGGCCAATTTATACCACGATAAATGGGATCGTTAGTCAATCGAGATAGATCTGGAAGATCTAACGTAGCCATAAATGGTAATTGTTGGTTTGGCTGCAGATACTGGTAGTACTGATAAGGCATATGTGTACCAGTAGTACCATGGATGGATTGGTCGTAAGGTCCTCTCGTAGGGAATTATCCATGTGGATGTGGGCCTCCTGGGTTGGGTGGTGGACTAGATGGGGGTCCTCCACCATAATAGGGTGGTCCTCCGCCTGAAGGTGGGGGCCCTCCTCCTCCAGAATAAGTTATTCCTCCACCCGAAGGTGGGGTTCCTCCTCATCCAGACTGAGGTGGTCCTCCGCCCGAAGGTGGGGGTCCTCCTCCGCTAGAATGGGGTGGTCCTCTGCCCGAAGGTGGGGTTCCTCCTCCTCCAGAATAGGGTGGTCCTCCGCCCGAAGGTGGGGGTCCTCCTCCTCTAGAATAAGGTGGTCCTTCGCCAGAGGGTGGGGGTCCTCATCCTCCAGAATAAGGGGGTCCTCCTCCAAAAGGTGGTGGGGGTGGTCCACTGTCTAGGGGTCCAATTGGTGGAATATTATGATTCACCTATGGAGTGTTTTTGTTTCTGGGATAGGGTAATCCAAGAAAAATATTTCTTGGATAATTGTATCCTATAACAAAATTACCCGGATAAATGTAACTCCATGGGGGTTGGGTCCAAATGGATGGTCCCCACTGTGATGCGTTCCTATATTTTGTCCTACGGTTGGTAGAGAACTGCCAACCATACTGTAGTTCGAATGTCCGCCACTCATGTTATGTCCACTAACCATGGGTTTCCCCCAGTCAAATGTTGACCACTAATAGAAGTATGTCCAGGGACCGTGGATTGACCACTAACTGTAGGTTGACACATAACTAATTGTTGACTACTAACAAAGGGATTACCTCCACTTGACTGTAAACTAACAAGTAGATTATAACCTCCCCTCGAATTTTGAGGTGGGGGAGGTGGAGGTAATGTTACAGTAATGAAGTTAATAGTGGTTGAAGTTTGTCCTCCAGTAGTTGTAGTCAAATGAGGTGTAGAATCAATCGCCTGACTCTGAGGTGTACTCATCGGGAATTATGGTTGACCTGGTTCATAGGTGGTCGTGTTGGGTATAGATGTTTCCGGTGAAGAAAAAGATAAAGAGCGTACAGGGGAATATCAAAAAATGGGGACTTCTGAACTTGCTCTATGTGAGAGACTTTGACGTCTAAGTTGTTCACCAGCCATATGCAAATGGCTCATGTGCTCATAGAGTGGTGCAAGGAAATCGTCGTTGGGAATCCATCGACGAGGTATAGTTTCTTCCATCAGAAGTGATCCAAAATTGGCAACATGTTGACCTAAAGAAGTGTCCCAAAAAGATGAAGTTGGACCAAATACTGTTGATACAGGGTCATCCTGGGGTTAACTGAAAACACAATCTGAAGCTCTGGGATGTCCTTCCATCAAATGATGAAAGGACATGTCATGTGAAGGAGGCTTCTCCACGATCAAAGGTCCTGTAGGATCAGAGATAGGTGGATTTGCGGGAGGTGAATAGTTCATTCCCGACTCCATGGTAAAGTTATCCTCTTCATGTGACACAAGTGTGGGAGATTGATCCATGTTTGCTCCTGATTTATCCTCCCGATCAAGGGGATATTCAGGTGGCAAGTTCAAGATCCTACGGGCTCTTCTTAAAGGTTGATCACCCAGAACAACTGAACCAAAATTTCTCCTAAGTGTTTTATATACAAAAATAAAAATGCAATCCAAAATCTACACAAGCTAAAGCCACAAACAAACTTATGTGTCAGGTGTGGATTCAATGGTCTGGAACCGCATAGGATTATCAAGGCGATGCAACTCGCGATATACCACAGGGTCCAATAGTTATACTCGACCTAATTTTTCATAGCACTAACCAGGGAGGCTTAGGACCGTACCCCTGATTGTATAACTAGACTACCTGGTAGTACTGCGTAGTAGCTCACCGAGTGTTGTTCTCGGTGTATTGCCACACCAAGATGGCCAATAGGTTAACTCAATTGGTTACAAGATCCTAGTAGGGTCTCCCTATATACGCAAGGTACGTGGGAACTCAAATCTGTAGTGGTGTTGTCTAATTCACAACCGTACGACAGGAGCCTTCCGATATACTACCAAGTACATGAAGTACCTTTCTATATACCCAAGGGTACGTGAAAGGACATTTGATATACCGGTTCATACATGGAATAACTACAAGCCGTTGGGATGCAGTGCAGGCAAATAATTACAACTACCACGCTTAAAGATGCTAGAACACGTCTCTAACTTAACACACAGTTGCTATACATTTTTAACCTAATGCTACCGGTAAATTTTATCTTGACAGTTAGGTGAATGCATGAGGTGTATACATGAATTTAAAAAGATGCAAACCTTAACTACATGAAGATGCAAATATTTTATTTTTGTTTTGATGAAAACTATCTATGGGAAGGAGAAATTTTCTTTTTGTTTCCGATAACAAAAATGAACAAATACCCCTATATTCTCAAAATCAACCAAAATGAAAAATGAAGCACTCTTTCACTAATCCAACAAAAATAATGAATAACACGCACCAAATCTAAAATGATTTTCTTTTTTGTCTTTTCAAATCAAACAAATCTATGAGAAAATGAAAAGGAGAATTTCTCTTTTAAAATGCAATAACTCTATTTTTCTGAATTAATGATCCAAAAATGGAGAAGAAAATAAAAAAATGCATAGATCTTTCAATCTTTGGAATGCTTTGTAAAAGCTCAAATACACTTGAAATATTCAAAGAAATGATAGTTGAGTTTTCATAACTAAGAAAATACAAGCTAATGATTATCCTTTCAAACTTTTCAAAGATCTCCAAACAATAACTTCCAAAGCATGAAAAATCGCTACAATGATTCCAAGAAATGAACTTGAAAGGAAGATAATAAACAACTTTGATTTTCCAATGAATGTACCAAATGCAATCTGATAATTATGTCACTTTTCAGATCTATATGCGGAAAACGAGAGTATACACTACTGCAAACTCCAATTGGTTGGAAATTCTCACAGAAAAAATAATCACCCAAAAATATCAATAACACTCGAAACACACAAAACTAAGCAAAAATGCAAAAACCAAATATAAGAGGGCTTGGAAGTCAAATCGAACAAAACGAACAGATCAGGTGAGACGATCGAGAGTCACAAGATTGAGTGGATCGATGGGGGATTGAAATTTCCCACAACGGCCAGATCACTCGCTCGACTAGCTAGGACCCTAATCGACACTCAAACTTCAAAATTAAGCCAAGGATAGGAACATGTTGTACCTAAGGGTTCTGTATTTGTAAGGTGCAACACACAGAACTCAGAAGAAAAACAAACAAACAAACAAACAAACAAAAACCAAAAAAACAAAAACAAAAAACAAAAACAAAACAAAACAAAACCCAAATTTGAGGATTTTAAACACTGGGTGACAATGAATAGAGGGCAATGCGCCCTGCATAGATGCACCAGAGTGTCAGGAGACCCAACAACGCACTCTGCACACTAGAAAATTGCGTCAGCGATGCAGGTTGTTAACTGACAGAGAGCGTCAGTGATGCAGACTGCAAACAGGCTTAGTGCGTCACTAATACAATGACGTGGGTGATGAATGGCCCAGGTGCGTTGGGCGGGGATCAAGCAACAAAAAATGAAAAATACTCAAAGAATAAACAGGAAAATGGTCTGGTACTGATCCTAAACAGATCTTGGATAACCCAGAGACACTCTGATGGTCAGATCCAATTGTGAGAGGCGACTTAGAGGCTAAACAATTAATTGAAAGGGAATCAAAGAAACCAAAACATAATGAAATCAAAACTATGGATTGTTCCCCAGTATGGTCGCCAAATTTTTTTACGGACAATCTGTATGAGCGGACTCAAATAGATCTCCCTAGCCTAAATGGTTTAGATCTAGAACAAATGAGTACACAATACCAGTATCTTTCCTAGATCAATAGAAATGCAGGGTGGATGAAGAGATGGATTACCTCAAATCTGTAGTTCCTTTCTCCTTGTTGCTCCAAGCTTCAAGTTTTCAGTTCTTTAGCTGCAAAACCTTATCAAGCATGTGGAAACAAACAAGTGGTAAAAGCATATAAACATGAATTGATCTAGATTAATAGTTAAGGAGGAAAACCCTAAATATCATTAACACAATAACATTTATGGAAAGAACTTATATTAAATGTAATGAAGAGAAGTACAAAAGGACAGGATGTTACAACCCAAGCCTTAATGTCGTAACTTCCATCCAACAATCCTAGCCTACAAGATTGAAATGCTTGCCTCCTAAAGGATGAAAAGGATCACCTAGAAATTTCACCAGCATAAGGGTATACTATCCTTCATCCCTTAACAAAGGAGAGAGGGTTCATATTTATAAGGCTAAAGGGATAGAATAGGTTGAGGATTTAGGGGAGAGGCTTAAGGGATCATCCCACTAGGTTAGGGGATCGAAAGCCACCTTTCCAAGAATCTAGGGATAAGCCTCCACATCACCAAGCTTCAAGAAGTCGCTCGAAGCTTCCTTTTATCCAATTTAACCAACTTCGACGCACTTTGCACGAAGACAACCTGTGTCAAAAATGGATCACCGCACCTTGTACAAAGGCATCCTGCGTCACCGACGCACTCTACTAAGTTGCAACATGCGTCACATAGGGTTTGGCACTCCTTGCTAGAAGGAAAGGCATCGGGGTGACAACAAAAGGTGAAAAGGGAAGGACAACAACCTTTCTCTTGATGTTTTAGCCAATGGACTTTAGGGATTAAGGCATGGAGCTAATACATGACACATGATGACGAGATTTTGGTGTAACACTAGCACAACAAAATTTGATCCTAGTGACAGAATTTGGAAGTAAATATGAGATCAAAACCTCTAGGAAAAAATATATACCTTTGCATGGTTGGTAGCATGGACAAAAAATATCACATGATATTGAATGTGCAAGAGAGGATTTGAAGGCCCTTCTATATGTGTTCTCTGTAACAATCATCCAAAGGATATCGAACACCTCTTTAATCACTGTCACTTTACTGCCTTCCTCTAAGATTGCGGAACCCTCATTTTCAGAAAGCAAGACCGTGATCATGACAACAACACTAATACTATAGAAAATTGTCGACCTCAAGCTTTTGAAAACAATATGTTGAATAGAATTTGGTATCTCTTCCTGGGTTTTCTACTGTGGGAGACATGGAAAGAATGCAATCGTCGAATCTTCAAAGGCACCTCTCAAACTGTAGATCAAATATGGTTCAGAATCAAATCAAACATTTGGGAGACAATTCTTATCAAGACATGGAGTGATGAGGAATGGTAGGGATGGCCTGAAGACAAGCGTTTTCAGCAGGCCTAGGGACTCTCTCCCCCTACCCATCTTCCTCCTTGATTCCACCCCCCCAAAGCGAGTAGTCCCCACTCCTAGTCTCCCCCCAATATTGACTTTGTCAAACTCAACTTTGATGATGCTAGCAAAGGAAATCCAAGGCCTGCTGGCTATGGTGGTGTCTTTTGAGATAGCTCAGGGGTTATTCTCATAATGTTTGCAAGATCCTTGGGTGTGGATAGCAATAAAGTAGAAAAGTTGTGTGCAATGGCTCATGGTATCCATATCACAAATCAAGAAGGATACTCCAAGATTATTGTCGAGAGTGATTCCCAGATAATGACCGATATCCTTACGAGAATTCTCAATGGATCCTCAATCAACAAAGTCTCTCCAAGATGGTGCTTGTCCTTGAAAATGGAATGGACCATCTCCATCTTACCTCGTATTGTGGCAATTATCCCTCACCGTGTTTGAAGGGATGCTAACAAATTGGTGGATAAGTTGGTCAATATTAGGGTGACTCTTTCTCCACCCGCTCTTAATTTCATTTGGAACTTGGTCCGCCCCTCTAGCCTCAAAGAAGAATGCCTCAAAATCAATCAACAGGATATGACTCCCCACATTGGGTGTCCTGCAATGACAACTCAATCCACATGAGACCTGGCAGGAATACAAATGGCTTGATCCGACCTCCAACTGGTGGCTATCTAGATCATAGAAATCATCATGCTCAATAGGGTTTTAATTGAAGGGTTAATTTGGGAAGTGGAAGGTCCTTCTCCCTCATGCGAAGGTATTACTAACACTCTAGTTTGCAACAGTTCTTGTCCAACACTTCGAATACCATTAGGAAATTTAATGTTTCCTCTTATGGCTAAGTTCATGGCTACTGGATGGATGTCTGGAATTCAATTAAAGTGAAGTTTATCGATGGTATTTATCATTCTGGTGGTAACCAATGTGGGCTTCATTTCTTGGACAAATTGGAGAGACGCTATGGTCTGAGGCTCCAGGGTTACCAAGAATATTTGGGTCTCTCCTTAATTCAAATAGTGGGGCCTCTCTCTAGCGTAGTCATGGTTAGAGTAAAGAGGACTTAGCACAACCACCATGTTGGCGTTCACTGCTCCCATATGCCACAAGTGATGGCAGAAGAGGAAAAATCCAAAGACATCTTATTTGGCATGGTCCATCCCACAGTGCGTCGTCATCTCAATGTGATGGAGGCTCGGCTTCAAAACAATCTCAATCGTCATTTTCCTGAAGGTCTTATTGAGGACGTGTATTAGCTAATGGAGGACCCTATCTCCACTTGTTCGTGGGAAACTAGGTACATCAAGACCCTCACTCTCCTATGGTATATGAATTCTTTGTTGGGTCATGGCATGACAGAGAGCACAACAAGCATGCTTTTGGAGGATGGATGGGGTATTAGTCTAGCAAACATAATAGACCATCTGGAAGGATGGATTCGCAACCTAGAAAAGCTCAAATGGATTTTGATGCTAAACTAAATGCTCTGTCTCGCAAGCTTACTAGAAATTATTTAGCAAGCCCTCCACCACTTCACTCCATTCTGGTATCATATTTCACAAGCAACCAAATCCTCAATATCAGGGCGAGCCCTCTAGCTTGAAGGTGGAATGTGAATCAGTTGTTGGGACTAAGACTCTGCCCATCAATATTTTACAATAAATAATCCAGCTACGGTCTCGGCTCGAATGCGGGCCTCATGTTCTCTTTTATGGTTTAATGGTTATTTTGACTCGCCTTAGTTGGATCTATCTCATGTTTTTTATAACTGGTCATTCTTAATTTTCTCTATTTATTAACCCCAGCCAGTGGGGGTATATGTTTTAGGTTTTAGCTCTTAGAACTCTAGAATTTGGATTAATTTTTATCTCTTAGTCTACAACTCTCTGTAATATTGTTTGATCGGACCTTTTGAGGCTGGTTGGCCTTGGTGACATATGTAGTTTTCCTTGATTTTGTTTATAATATAGCTTCAAACCTTACAACAACAAAAAATATATATTGCATTATCAATGACATTTGTATTGTGATTTTTTGAAGTGTTTATTAGAATAACAATGATCGATTCTCCACCTAATTTTCCATAGCTAAAGATATAACCATTCTCTATAGGATAATATCCTTTTATGATTGGTATTACTCATAACAAAATAAGGCAATGATTTGTGGCATAAGGTTACTACCAGAAAATAACAACCCCAACTCTTATACAATATTTCTTTAGAAATGAATCTTCAAATTTGGCTCCAAGATTTGTTTGCTATAGCCAATGTAAAAATCATACAGGTTGATGTGAGATCAATTACACACATGAATGCAACATGAAATCATTAAAACTACATGTGAGTGTTGGTATGTTAATTCTAAGCAATTACGGCAATTGCTCATAGACTAGTAGATGCCTTCTAAAATAATGATCCATGAGTGCCATACATTCTTGAAGTACAAGCCCAAGTTATTTGTCTATGGTCATGTTAATGGAAAGAGAAGTATAAATCCTTGACTCGTGGAAAACATATCCCTTATCCAAAACTAACTTGAGTTGCATACAAATGGAACTCAATATAGGTATCAAACAAATTTCACTATTTATACTAGATGCCAAAGCAATTTGATAAGTAGTAGTCTCGAATAGTATGAATCTTGCTTCTCCTTTCCAATCATAGTGTCATTGGATACATGCTTGATGGGTTAGAGGCCATGCCAACTCTTTTGGTAGTTGAGAGTAAGCCATACAGATATTCATTCCATGCAACATTATCGATTTCCTTGTAGCGGCGATGCACTCCTTTTTGTGGACTTGCAAATTCCACTGCAACTCCAATCAAATTAGACAGCACATACATTTCATGACTACCTTCCATTCACATTCTGAATAGCATAACATAAAATGTACATTGTTTTACATGCTGATATTTAAAGCCATCAATGTTGATAGTGTATTGTTGTTGTTGGAAACAAAGGAAATGCAGTTACGCACTTGGAGGAGTTCCACAACACATTTTCGATCATCGATGTGTTAAACATCCAAACCTATAAGCCAGGATCCAATAGAAACATACTCATTTATGTATCTATGTAATATATCTCTAATTCACCAACATGAGCTAGTTATAATAGTACTTGAACAACTTTCCCTAAAAACATTGCTTCATTTTACTATATAGATTTATGAAGAAACATTCAAGGGATTACAAATTTTAGGATACATACCATGCCAATTCCTTTGAGATGGAATAAAGTTGACTAGTTACATGTTTGAAATATTTAATCCCCTTTTCACCAAATTTCCAATATTTTGGTTGATGGTACCTTACCCCCTGTCATAAGATATGTCAAAACATAGGTCATAAGAGCAAGCTAAAAAGTTTATTCCAATTGTGGAGTAACTTTAGTACAATGAAAATACTGAAGAAGATTAAATTTAGGGTTTCAAAATTCAATAACCAAATGGATGTTGCATAATTCCACGTAGTTCTTTATCGTATCAATTCCAAGTTTGGAATAATATAGATATGTCTCTTTGCTACTTACTTATTCGTAGGGCATGACCAAACTTCATACATCTTGTGTACACTCAAGCCTTGGATTGATGTCTTGCAATAGTTTTTGCAAGTTTCCTTGGAAAAGAACAAGAATCTTTGATTATATCGACAATACTTCAAGAAATAAGGCCTTGAAAGGCTCTATTAGGGTGTTGGGGAAAACACTCCACCATCACATATATATAGAAAAATAATAGATACAACCCTCACCTAGATTTACATGGACATTAATCATCAACTTCTATATATAAATTTGCATCCCATTTTGAGCAAGCCATAGCAAAGTATATGTTTTGTCATAGAATAAAGTTGAAGATACCCTTCAACATGCTCTTGTTTAAAGTAAATGAACAACTTAGAAAGGTGTGATTTCTTATTAGTCCCATAAAAGAAATAAGTATAGAAAAAAGTGTTAGATATAAGTAAAATGGATTATTTACCAAGCTCATGAAGTCTCAATGTTGTATGTCTTTAGCTTCAATTGCTCTATCCAGAACTCCATATGTCCCATATAAATGCATCAGTTAAACCTGCTCGTAAAAAGTTTGAAATAACTAAAAATATGCTCATAACAATTTTGAAATCACTAAAATCCATATTGATATAATAAGTAATGATATAAATACTCTACTTACCTACAACCTAGGCCATGTGGATTG
Organism: Larix kaempferi; assembly: GCA_027924585.1. NCBI lineage: Eukaryota > Viridiplantae > Streptophyta > Pinopsida > Pinales > Pinaceae > Larix > Larix kaempferi. Next base: position 10,592,028 of record BSBM01000672.1, on the reverse strand, counting down.
ACTAAAATATGGTATTGTTCATACAAATGTAAAATTTGATTCCAAAGGATATCTCATATCTAGAACAAAATTTTGTAGTCTTTTTTTAAGGAAAAAACTTAAAATAAATGCATAAAAGGATATGATGGCCTTTTACTACAAATGAAAACATCATTATGGAACCAACAGTGATGAAAAGCAGACAAGAAAATAAAGGATAGGAAGAGATGCATTCTAAAAGGGCAAGTATTCTACACAGTTGATTACATTTACTCTTAGTGGTTGAGGGGGTTCACTTGTTATCTCATTTCCTATCCTTCCTAGCAAAGGAAAATATGAAAGGGCCTAACATATCCTATCCTTCTTAACAAGTATCATGGAAATATAAAAGAAGCTACATTTACTCTTAGTAGTTGAGGGGTTTCACTTGCTAACTTATATTTTTCATTTCGTAAAACAAAAATCGAATATTTTATGACTCTTTATTTGTTTCTACCCAGTGGTAATTCATTACACAATCCTTACAACCAATATTATTTTATGTTGTGGTAAATTCCTCAAACTTTATTCTCTTTTAATCAAAATAGTTGGAAATATTGTTGTCATTGATGTGAAAGGCAAGGAGACTACACTATAGATTTTGCAAGATGAAGGTTATTGGAAATATTGTTTTTTGATACCCTACCTTTGAAGGAATTTTTAGTCTAGAAACCGAATCAAATTGGATTATAGGTTACATTGTTGGAAATCTTGTTCTGAGATCTTTCCAATAGTATATGGAAATCCCTCCAACTACATTGGAATAAGGAGATATGAAAGAATTTGTAAAGTCAACTCAACCAGAATGTTAGGTTGGCCCTGCAAGGTAATTGTACAATTTTATGTCGACCCATAAATTAATTTAAGAACACTATAAATAAGTGGAGTGATCCCTAATTTGTTTATACATTGAAGCAATGATGGAGCTCTAAATAAGGTGTGCACTTGTGGAAGAGCAAGGTCTTTTAGGGATTGAAAATGGATCTAAAGATGTTTTTGGGTTTTGAAGATATTCTTGATGAAATTCTCTTGAAAGATTTTCTTCTTAGGTGGTCAAAGGAAGAAGGCACACCTTGTAAAGAGGAAGAGATGCTTTCTTGTAGAAGAAGTTGCGCAGAAGCTAAGACTATTGAAGCTATGAAGTAGTAGCAAAAAAGTTAAAGACCGCACAGTAGTGAAGATTGTCTTGTGTAGAGTAGAGTGCGACAAAGTAGAGTGCAACAGAGTAGAATGCCATGGTAGTGAATATTGTCTTGTGCGACATAATAGTTTGCGATAGGTGAGTTGTCGCGTAGTACATCAATACAAAATCTAGGGAGTTGGTGCTTCCTTCCAATTGGCGTTGGAGAATTAAGGGAATTGGTGCTTCCTTCCAGTTGGTGTTGGAGAATCTAAGGAGTTGGTGCTTCCTTCCAGTTGGTGCTAGAGAATATAGGGGGTTGGTGCCTCTACAAGTTGTTTGTAATGTCCCCTCCCCCTTAGAATATGCAGGGAAGGAAACATTAACAACATACCGGGCTTTTGTAAACTTAGCCCCAATATTTTCTCTCATAAATCTGTAATAATTAAAACTTCTCTATACAGATGTAAACTTCAATAAAACACAGCGGATCTAAACACGACATATGCACACAGATTCATCATGCGTTCAATCATATAAACAACAGTCATTAATTAAAATATTTGCAGAGCATAGAATTAACATAATTCATTTGCAAGAATACTTATCTCGAATTGTAATGGCCCAAACGACTGGCTACGTGAGAGCAACGTTCCACCCAACCATAGATCTCTGTCCAGCCTGTACTCTTTCAGCTGAGAGATCACCCCCGAGCTGGGCTGTGTATCCACTAAGGAGGAACTAGATGGCTCACTCACAGTCAGGGTTTCACTCAGACAACCATGCTAAGCCAACACACAGTTGGGTTTTTCAAGCATGCAATGGGAATTGGAGAGGGATGCTAGTCCACTAAGCTCAATCCCAGAGCTAGTACACATCAAGCTAGACCCCAACGATCCCAGCCTCCATTCGAACATCCACACTTGGATTTCTCACAGCTCTGTCACAAACAATCCCCAAATCCGTCACTGATTTTCTGGGCTCTCCAAACTGGGTTTTCCCAAGGATTTTGGGGTAGCTATTGCTCCCAAATTCGCCCCAAGGTTCCTACCAATGGATCCCCCATTGGATTTCACTGTCCAATACCAAATCGGGACGTTTTTGGCTTCCCAAAACGTGGGTTCTCTCACAGTCGCGATTTCTGGATTTCTCACCCTTGGGAACTCGTTTTGGATCGAGAAAGATGTCCCATACTTCCACAATGGAATGGGGATAAGGATGGAGCAACCCCCAAGATGTAGAGTGACTTGTGGGACAAGTCAAAAGAGCCCATACCTTCCCATACGAATTTCAGGGCTGCCCATACTCCATCAAAGTCATTGACTTAATTCTTCAACCACTTCTTACAACAGGAATAAATGTCATCTAGAAAGGTCAAATGGGTTCTCATAAAGACATATGGAAACCTATGGTTCACTCCCATAGCCCCCTCACCACTCCCTATTGGATACACGTGGCCCCTTCTCATTCGTTGCCTCCGTAGCCAGCTTTGGTATTTTATAATGCATGAGGTCTAATTACATCCTATTACAATTTCCATGGCTTAAGAGCACATGGTGTCAAAATATCAAATACTTGCCCTTAAATCAAATTCGGGCTTTCACTAGCGGGGCCTTGGCCTTGAGCTCCACGCTAGGAAAACATACGTCACATGTACACATTATTTACATTAAAGGCTAATATATCCTAAGGGTCGAATTGGGGGTATTACATTGTTGCTTGTAAACTTGGGATATTGGTGTCTCCAACAGATGGGTGTCTTCATATCATTGTAATCATCGCTTATTGTAAGAACATATTTATGTGGTTTTCTCCTCTATTTGGTTTCCACATTAAATATTTGTGTCTCTTATGTATTAATGTAATGGTAGATGATGTGGATGGTGAACAAGATTTGAAAGATAAAAACCTATCCTATACTAATTCATCCCCCCTCTCAATATAGTTGATTATACCAACAAAAACCTCATAAATAGAAAGCCAATCATTATTTTTCTTGGGTCTTTTACTTCAATTATTCATAATTGACATGATTGACAAATAAAAAGATGGTCATTATTTTCATCTAGTATTCTACTTCAATTATTCATAATTGGCATGACTAAAAGTAGAAGGGCAACCATTATTTTATTTAACCTTCTACTTTGTTCACACTTAATAACTTAAGCCCAATTGCATTCTAAAAAATAATTTCATGTGTGGAGAAATCTTAGCACTCCACAAGGGATGTAATTTACTCTTAGAAAACTTGTTGTGCCACACGTAAAAAAGTGCAACGAGGGATATAACTAATTCAAGCAATTGATACCCCAGATGCAGGTGACGATGGGTGAGGTGGAAACCAGGAGGGTGTGAAGTGTGTCGAGGATGAGAGGACATGTGATGAGTAGGAAGGTGATGATGGGGAGAGGTGGTGTCGACTTCGCATGCGGTATAAGGGTATGTGCTTCGTGGGAATATGGTATGAGGAGGTTGGAAAATTTAAGGGAAAATATAGGGAGCGGGGAAGAACGAAGCTGGAAACCACCGCAATCGATGATGGAAATTAATGGCAAGTCTAACGAAGGTATGGGACCATGGATGCTATATAGGGTTTTTATTATGGGTGTATCTTGATCGGTTTCCCTTCTTGTAGTGTTATCTCTTGGCAGTTGTTGTTTGTGTCATGGGGAATTCAGGTTCGACATTCCACAGGGGTGGCAAGTCAGAGTCTGGATTTGGGTCTCGGTAGGAAATCCCGATGCGCAATTCTCAGGCTACGTGAATGGAGTCTAATATGGAGGGTGTCAGAAAGAAGAAGAAGGGGAGGATTCAGGAAAATCATGAACATCTGTTGACCAACGCGACCTCGGTCAATAGGGGTTCGCCTCACTGTCGACACATACCGTAGTCTCCCTGGGCACCAACCCGGGCAGGTTTGAGCCCGCCCAGTAACACCCATAGAGCGGATGAGGTCTCAACCGAGGCGTCCAGGAAGAGCAGACGGAACCATGTTTCCGCCGAGGGAGGAGGAGAGTTGTGGCTGCACGAACTAGCTCTATTGCAGTACTTAAATAGAAACTTTAAACATTTGATATGGAGTTATAACATATTACTTAATCGCAACATTTATCTTCACAGCAACAGTAAGCAGACATTGCATCAGGAAAATATAACAACATTCATATATCGCAACATTGCACAAAGATCGTACCAAAACATCATCATTGTATTACTGTCACAGTCATATACCAGAAGCAAAACACAGATCTCCGTATACATCCACCTTCTTATCGCTTACCTCCCATTCTTGTCTCTCTAACACTTACAACTCTCATCTATTTATAGGCCTCTGCCATTACAATGTCTGTCCACTTACTAACGACTTCCTAACTGACACTATGGACAAATGACCCAATATTTAACTGACTCGGTCCAAATGACCCAAAAACCCGCATACTGCGGTACAATTTACTCAACATTACATAACATATGGTCCAAGTGACCCAAAACTCGCCAACTGTGGTATACTTTAACACAAAATACTCCTTTCGCACCCTCATCCGATGTGTTGTAGCGTCGGCAGTACTGCGACATTTCCTCATTGAACCACCTGCCAATAGGCCCCCAACACAATCTTGTGGCTTTCCCTCGAGCCACGTCAACTGCTGGACATCATACACGCCATGGTCTTTACTTTGAAGTCTGCATACGGATGTTCGACATTGTTGCAACTATTCTTGCTGTCTGGATCACGCGGTATTGCCCTGTTCCTTCAGCTACAGTGATCATCGTCTCACTGTGCTATAAGTCTTACCCGAAAGTGGGGATCCCCTGACTTGTTGTCATGTACATCTCAAAATCATCCTCGAGTCTCTGTGAATGGTACAGACAGGAAGGAAAAGAGGACAAATAGTACCAAAGTGCGAAATCAGTAGGTGACTCTGGCACATCTGTTTCGCACCGGCAAACGGCTCCTACTGTGGGCAGGGAGCTACCACCCCAACCATCTCAATGGTCGAGAAGAGCACAATCCTTCGAACAACTACTGCGTACTTAACCATGCTGGACCGGCCCTCGGCTCGGGCATAACACAGTGTAAGTGCACCCGCCGTATAAAGGCACTCAGGGACACTTGTTATTCGGGCTCGCAAGGCCCCTGGGGTGCTACCACGGGAAATGAAGTGAAGCATTTCCACAGCTTCCTTGGAATTCCTCACAACTCAACTCGCAAACTCATCTAACAGCATAACCACGCTATTTCGGAAAGACTTCTTTGTAACGAACTATTATCGACCTCTGCTACTTATAGCCAGACCATTCTCGGGTCACGACGGTGGGAATGATGCCCCATTACCTCGCATCTGCGTGCGTGAACCCATCGACTGATGCAGTGGGTGGAGACCATGCTGCCACCGAAGATCCCACATGCCGACATGTGAGTAATCTCCTCACATATTTTGGATCGTACCGGCCCAGCGTGCCATGTGCAAAACATACCATCGTCGTGTGGTAACCAGGCTGAATCTGTCAAGCGCAATCATGTATAGGGATGATGGGCAGTGGTCGCAAGATGTTAGCGGGACAGTAGTCACAACACTGCCCCATACCCCCAAATCCTCCGTAATCATCACAAAATCCTACATTAACTCAACCAAATCCATCGTCGATCCTGGTCGCAACGCTGTCATGTGTCTCTAACTGCTTCAAACTTGCGACACAAGCCTCCCTGCTTGCGCATTTCTTCTTCTTTTGGTGCGCCATCGGCCACCAAACAACCTGCAACACACACTCTCTTTTTTTTTTTCTTTTTCTTTTTTTTCCCGATGCGACTCAGGCATCGCACTGTTCCAAACCCGAGCGATAGGGCTTCAACCTGTTACCATTTACCGGCTTGGGGAGTATCGCCCCATCCAACTGCTGCAACTAAACCGCTCCTCCTGAAGTAATACTACTGATGCGATATGGACCCAGCCAATGCATCTGCAACTTTCCTGGATGTTTCATAAACTTGTTGTCATACAATGGCACCAAGTCGCCTTGCTGAAACTGTTTACTTTTGATGTGGCGATCATGCCATGCCTTCTGGCGATCTTTCTCCACCCCTTGGTGAAAGCCAGTGATAAATCGATCCTCTTCCACCTGCACCAATTGCGCTAGACGTTCATCTAATACTGCGACATCATCCATGCCCGTAACAACCGCAAGGCGTAGACTCAGAACAATGTACTCCATTGGCATAATCACTTCTTTCCCATATACCAGCCTAAAAGGTGTCTGACCAGTCAACCTTTTACATGTGGTGCGATAGGCCCACAACACTGCTGGGATTTTCAGATCCCAGTCATCGCGGTTCGCATTGCATACCCTTGTCAGCGCATGCTCCAATACCTTGTTAAATGCCTCCACCGTCCCATTCTCCTATGGGTGATAAGGTGTACTCTTCTTATGCTGTATCTGCAACTCCTCCGTCAATGCGCTGATGGTGCGATTAAGCAAGTGGTTGCCTTGATCACTCAACAAAATCTTAGGACAGCCGAAACGAGTGACAATGTGATCAAACAAAAATCGAGCAGCCATCGCTGCGGAACAATCAACTACGGGTGTCGCCTAGACCCATCAATTCAAATACTCTGTCACCGTGATGATGTACCGTGCACCTGTACGTTTCCCTGGTGGAGTGATCGATCCTACAAAATCCACAACCCATTTTTCGAACGGTTGCAATGTCACTTGAGGTAGAAGCGGAATCTTGTCGCGTCTGGATGGCTTGCCAGTTCGCTGACAAACATCGCAAGACCGCACATAGTCTGTCGCATCATTATGTAATGTGGGCCACCAAAGCCCTGCACGCAGTACCTTCCAGGCAGTCGCCCAACCGCCATAGTGTCTTCCTGCTACTCCACCATGTGCCTCATCCAATATCTGCGCTTGCTCATGCGGCAAGACACATCTGCACAATATCTCATCAACGCCCAATTTATACAACTCTCCTGCGATTAGCTGAAAGTCAGCAGCCCTGACAACCAACTGCTTCTTCTGAGTAGTGGTAAAGTCATTGGGAGGGGTGCCGGTCACCAGAAACTAAAGGATGTCATCAAAATATTGATCAGTGGCAGCAACTTTAAATAGTTGGGCATCCGACAACCCGTCTTCAATATTAGTCGGTTCCTCCCCTGTGTCAATTCGTGATAAATGATCTGGTCCAGCATTTAACCGCCTCGGTTTAACAATGACTTCAAAATCCAACTCTTGAAACAAAAGTAGTCAAAGGCATATCTTCCCCCCCAACACAGGCTTATTGACCAAGTATTTCAATGCAGAATGATCAGTGAACATTTTAAAGTGTCCACCCAACAAATAATGCCTGAATTTCTGCAGCGCGTAAACCATGGCCAGACCTTCCCACTCCGTGGTAGTGTAATTTCGTTCTGCAGAGGACAACTTCCGACTGGAAAAAGCAATAGGATGATCAAGGTCGCCTTCTCCAGGTTTAGCCGACACAACACCTAATGCAATCGATGAAGCATCAACATGGACATGGAATGCCTTACTCGAGTCCGGAAAGACCAAGATCGGTGCCGACGCCATCTTCACCTTGAGCGTTTTGAAGCTATCCTGACATTTCGGGCTCCACTGGAATGCCACGTCCTTCTTCAACAACTTTTCCATAGGAGCAGTAATCGCAGCATAACCCCTGATAAACTTGCGATAATATCCCATATGACCCAAAGTCGCTCGCAATTGCTTAACGGTGGTTGGCGGTTGCAACCCCAAAATGAGCGCAATTCTGGCTGGATCAACTAGCAATCCTTGTTTACACATGATATGACCCAACAATATCCCAAACAGTGCACAAAAAATACATTTCTTCAAGTTCAGTGCTATTTGGTGTTGTCGGCATCGCTCAAGCATTAATCGCAGATTGGCCAGATGATCACAAATCAACCCATAAACTATCCAATCATCCATATATACCTGCAAAAATTTATGAATAAAATCTTCGAATGCAGCAACAACGACCCGGGAGAATATCGCATGTGCATTCTTCAAACCAAACGGCATCACCGCATACTGAAAGCAACCCCATTCAATAACGAAAGTTTTCTTATGGCGATCTTCCTTGGCAATGCGAATATGATGGTAGCCAGAGAATCCGTCAGTGAATGAGTACATCTCCTGGCCGCCCACTCCTTCAAGTACTTCATCAGTAAACGGGGTCGAAAAAGGGTCATGCAAGCAGGCATCGTTCAACTTTCGCAAGTCGATGCAAATGCGCACTTCACCTATTTTCTTGTCCTGCACCACCATAGGACTGATCCAATCGGACTCTTCCACATGTTCAATAATACCAACATCGAACATGCGATCAAGTTTCTCCTTGACCTTTTCCTTATGTCGTGGATTCAGCCGATAAGGTCACCGTCGTACTGGCTTAGCATCTGGTTTTAATGGAATGTTCATCTCTCCTAAATCACCCAGGATTGCCTTCATTTTGGAAAACTTCGTAGGAAACACATCTTGAAACTCATGAAGTAACTCAGTAACCTTACTCATCATCTCATCATCCCAATAATCCTTAACATTAGCAAACCTGGGAGTGGCCTCTGTGCCGATATTGAGCTTACGAAGCTTCAATGGTTGATTGAACGGATTACTTGGCGCAGCAGGCGCTACCACATCGTGACTTCCTTCAGATTCGGGAATGTTGACATTCCGGGGATCGTCCTCATCCGCTGATGTTGAAGCACTCCATGAGAGACTGCATCTGACAATATGTGTGCGGGTCAACAGAGTAGGCCGCCGGAACAACCTGAAGTACCACGTCGCGGATGAGCAGTAAGGCGTTATGGACATCCGGGTTGGTATCCGCAAAAGTGAACGTATGAGTGAAACAGACCGTCAACTCCCCCCATGTTGTAATTTCTCGCCGCAACTCGGCTGCAGTGTACCATGAGTGCGGCATCTCATCCAAAGTATGGATAAAAGCATGGACCCACTCATCTCTGGGTCGCGCTACCCATAATCGTTGGCATTCCATCACATGATCACTGGGATTATTCCGGCCATCATACTTTCCAGTGTGATAAACCTTAGTATCGCCGAACCGAACCATCATCAACCTTCGACACTGTGACCAACCATTAACGGATTTCTTATGTGTCGCCCATCAGCGTGCTCCAGCAGCCTTCAGTGCGTCCTCCAATTCCAACAATCGCTGTGGTTTTGAGATGCGATCTTCAAATTTTGTCAAAAAGGTGGTTAGGCCAGGAAACCCCTCATAGACAAGCAATGTGATCGTTTCTGTCGCAACACAACATAAGGATTGCGTAACTAAGTCACATTTTTGAAATGGCACCTCATGCAATCTGTTCTACCAATGTTCTAAGGCATCATCAGAGTCAAAAGACACAGAGCTCTCATTGCACCACTCCAACTCACCATGGGCAGTAGGATGAATATAATCTTCAGAAATACTGAATGCATGGTCCCATCCAGCAAGATCATCATCTTTTACAGTGTCAACGTATCGGCATCCTTCAGCCGGATCCAATGGGGCTATGACTCTGAAATCGTGATTCTCAAAGGTCATCATGCGCTTCTTGAAGTTGATTACAGCTCCACTATCGTTAGCCCATCCAATCCCAAAGAGCACCGGATAAGAGCTTCCTCCCTCAACCACTTCAATGACATCGAAGTCAGTTTAAGTCTTCATGCCCTCAATATGGATCGTGAGCCGAGGAACTCTCCCAATGGGTGTTACCTTCGCATGGTTAGCCAACCAGAGCTGCATAGGAGACCAGCTCAATGGGGAACTCCCCATCTTCCGCCATGCTTGCTTGGTTAAGATGTTAAGATCCGAACCAAGGTCAAGAATAACAGATTCAACATCATATTCACTTATCTGAATATTCATTCGCATCTCCTTGCCAGTCTTTCGTCACTATAGGGAGTTTACTGCCGACTCCTGCCATCCTTTCGTAAATCACTGCAACCATCCCTCAATCTCAACCAGGGCAGTCGGGTCTCCATCCAATAACAGATAGCTTTCAAGAAACTTTTCCAATGTCCCTGGTGGTGGTGGTCGATCAGCATCTGATGTAGTATCAAAGACAAGTGGCATATCGCAAACAACAGCCTTGCCACAATCTTTCTCCAAGGTGCGATGTGTCTCCAGGAATGTCTCCCGCTCCGTATCAATGTCGAAAGGTACCATCTTCTGACCAGCCAACCGAATCAGTGGTCGTGAACCATCTTCCCCAGTCATCTTTCCTCCATGAGTGACAATAGCCACCGAAGCATCTTGTGGTCGTGGTTCTGCATAAATGGTCGCAATATTTGAACCCTGCGTCTGGTTCTGCTGCAGATTCCCCGGTTGATTGACATTTTGATTAGCGTTCGGCAGTGGTCGCGGGGGCTGGTTCTGTACTGGTTGTTGTACCTGATTCTGTACTTGTTGCTATGGCTGGGCCTGATTCTGTAGCTGCAGAGTGTTCCCAGCCTGCCATCGTGCAATAAATTATGGACAATTCTCAACCGTATGATCATTACCAAAACAGAATGTACATTGATTCTGTAGTAGTGGGCAGTTGAGCTGATAATGCCCCCATACCGCACAGTGGTAACATTGAACAGGTCCACGACCACCTCGGTCGCCTCCTCCATGACCAAATCTGCCACTACGTCCGCCCATGTATCCTCCTCGGTAGCCGTCCTGCTACTGGTACTGAGGTTGGTTAAACTATTGTTGCATCGGTGCTTGTGGTATCCATTGCCCTTGTGGTGCATACTGCGGTTGTTGTACGTACTGTGGCTGTGTGGGAGTCATCTGCATCGGAGTATATTGCGGCATGAACTGCTGTGGTTGCTGTTGCTGTGGTGCAAACTGCATCTGCGGTTGCAGTAGCGGCTGAGCTACATATGGTTGCAGTTGTGGTTGTTGCACGGCGCGATGATCGTCCTTGACATAGAATGCATCACACATTCTCTCCTGTAGCAACCCATATGCACGGCAATCCTTGTCATCGTGACCCACCAACTTGCAAAATGTGCAATAAAGATTTCGCAGGGTTGTGACCATTTTTTGCATATACGGGAAATTATCGTGACTGTGCCCAAACACTTGACAAACGCAACACCACGGCATACTATCACCATTCAACGATTTTGGTGCTCCTGACACCAAATAATTACGGAAATTCGGGCAATTATCCTTCGTATGCCCTTCTCCTCGGCATCGCGTACACCATACTTCATCGCGTTGTTCCTTGTTCTTCTTCAAATCTTGCAACTGTATAGTCAGGTTAGCGAGCTGTGTCTGTATCTGTGACATCCCGGCTGTATTATCTCCAATCGGTGACGCCTCCAATCGCATTGCAATCTCTAGAGCTTCGCTAGGCATCGATATGTTTTGTTGCATCAGCGGCAGCTGAATGTGGGGTAGCAGTGCCGCAATGAACCATTCTTTATGTTGGACGGCACTCATATCGAAACTAACCTTTGCCATTAGCGTCTTGAATCGCTGGTCGAAATCCCATACCGTCTCATTGGGATACTACTTAATTTCCTTCAATTCAGTAATATATTGAACCTCCGACTTAGGCCTTTTAAATTCAGCAATGACCCCATCCCAAATCTCATCCAGCGACTTCTCTGGGGCTCCTATAGGGACTAGAATAAACTTCATGAACCAATCTAATGCACGACCTCCCAGAGTCGTGGCTAACTATCCTTTCTTAGCATCGGCATCAGTGATCTGTTTCATGGTCCAGACCGCTTCACACAAAAACCAATACTGTTCTGGGTTGTCTGTCTCACTTCCATGGAACAACGGTAACTTAGCATCATCGCCCGCCATTCTGGGCTTCCTTCCTCCTGTCGTCGTGCTACTACCAATTAACTTCTGCAGAATTGACGAACTTGGTGATGTCGAAGTGGTATTTCTTGTTGTTTGTAAGTTAGTGAGCGGAGGTGTGGGTACGTTGGTGCCGGGGTTTGGTCTTGCCTCTATCCTGGGCGTAGCCTGGTCGTCCCTGTCAGTACTGTGAGGTCACTTCGTCCCGCATGGTATTCCTTCACGGTTTTGTGGTTCGATCGCAGCAGGACCTTCTCCTGTCCTCTGCCTCTTCTCCCATCGAAACCTCGCTCCTCCTCTTGTAAGACCACTTTCTTCCTCGGCTTCGCTCACAGTCTCCTCATGGTCTGCACCCATCTACCCCTTACCATTCCATGTACCGTTCCCCAACAGTCGCGGTACCCACGGCCTCCACCCACCAGGCTGTTTACTGATCAAGATGCATTTTCAATATATCCTTTTTGCAGATTAGCATCTTAATTGATAGTTGGAGCGACAGCAGAAACCTTCCCCTTGGTTCGCGGAAGAAGTATCTTTCAGCTTCACTATAGGATTTATGCGTGTCGACCACAAATTCAATGATATATCCTTCCAAGATGCTATCGAGCCAAACTTCGACAGCCCATGATGCCTTATTATAGACTTCCTGCAGCTCTTGAATCAACTCCGGGGTCCAAGCGGCTCACCACCCTGGAAGTTCCTCTTCTGGAAGGTCAGCTTTGACAACCACTTGTACAGAATGACCGGGAATTCACAGAAAAACCATTCGTGCGAACTGTCATGAATATACCTTCCCATCCAGTGATCTAGTGTTAGTCGCGTGTTCCCGGCTTTCTTCTTCAGCAAACTCCTGCAACTTCTGATCAAACCAGCCCTGTATCTCCGGCTTCGTCGGGTGCCACAACATGACCTCCTTTCACTCTACACACTGTCCCAGCAACGGAACCATTTGTTGACCAACACAACCTCGGTCGACAAGGGTTCGCCTCACTTTCGACACATACCGCAGTCTCCCTGGGCACCGGCCCGGGCAGGTTTGAGCCCGCCATGCAACACCCACAGAGCGGATGAGGTCTCACCCGAGGCATCCAAGAAGAGAAGACGGAACCATGTTTCCGCCTAGGGAGGAGGAGAGTTGTGGCTGCACGGACTAGCTCTATTGCAGTACTTAAACAGAAACTTTAAACATTCGACATGGAGTTATAACATATTACTTAATCGCAGCATTTATCATCACAACAACAGTAAGCAAACATTGCATCAGGAAGATATAACAACATTCATATATCGCAACATTGCACAAAGATCATACCAAAACATCATCATTGTATTACTGTCACAGTCATATACCAGAAGCAAAACATAGATCTCTATATACATCCACCTTCTTATCGCTCGCCTCCCATTCTTGTCTCTCTAACACTTACAACTCTCATCTATTTATAGGCCTCTGCCATTACAATGTTTGTCCACTTACTAACGACTTCCTAACCGACATTATGGAAAAATGACCCAATATTTAACTGACTCGGTCCAAATGACCCAAAAACCCGCATACCGCGGTACAATTGACTCAACATTACATAACATATGGTCCAAGTGACCCAAAACCCGCCAACTGCGGTATACTTTAACACAAAATACTCCTTCCGCGCCCTCATCCGATGTGTCGCAGCATCGACAGTACTGTGACATTTCCTCATTGAACCGCCTGCCAACAACATCCACGTGATGCGTAGGTTCCATCACGGTACAAGGCCTCTATTCTTCCCTCGTTCCAAGCTGATATTGAGATGGCAGAGCAAGAATTATCATAGGAGCTGGAGGACTCGCCTCCTAAGGAGGAGATGTTTGCCTTGGAGCAGTGGATACAGGACCCCGGATCGTCGCGTGCAAGGAAGGATTTGTTTAAACACACAGTTTCCCTATTCTAGATGATAAAGGACCTTCTTGGGTTGGTGTTGTTGGAGCACATGGAAAAGGAGAAGGGAGATGAGGTCACAGGGCAGTTCTAGAAGGAACTATATGCCGATACGAGTCTCATACATATGAAAATCGATGGTTTGGATAACGAAATGGGTATTCCTTTCCTTCCACAGATGGGAATGACGTGGGTTCCAGATATGGCGGTGATGGTTAGAAGAGGAAAATCAGTGGGCATCCATGGGCATGATGGAATGATGTCTAACCCTACATCCTCCTAGGTTATGTCTAGGCCTTGTCCTCTACCCAAATGTTTCGGTTGATGTCTGGTGTCGTTAGCTAGTTCTTCTTTTTTGGTTTTTTTTTATGTTGCATCAAAGGTTAGAGTGTCATTTGATAGGTGTTTAAGTCAGGAGGTCTGGTCTGATGTAAGGTGTATGCCACCGGGAAAGAAAGGGATCGAATCTATTTATGTTTGTGTGGTTTATGTTAACAGTCTTGATGACATTTTGACCTATTTTCTCCTACGATGGAGGGGCTTTTTTTAAGGATGAGAACTGTATAAGAATGTATGGACCATCATGATGCAAGGGCAGTCTCAGACAATGATTTTGAATGCTGGAAAATGTAAAAAATTTGGTGAATATTAATATAATGCTACTTACTTACAAAAAAAAATCAAGCAATTGATAACAATAAACACGCATAAGCCTAAAAAAAAAATTATGCAAAGCGAAATGCCTTGGAAGCTAGCCAAACTTTGATATCATAGTTCCATGACAACAAGCGCTACTATAAAGTATTTATAACAAAGAAATAATTATGTATCACAAAAAATTTAACAAAAAAGAAAAGAAAAAATACATTTACTAAAAGGGTTGAGACGTATAAATACATAATGTGACATATACAGTTCCTAAAGGCATCTCCAAGTTGAGCAAAACATACAAAACTAATCACTGCAAAATTACAAAAATAATGGGAAATGCAATGCATCAAGGAAACACCCAAGGCATCTCCAAGCTTAAACAAATACAGAAACACAATATCACAAGATTACAACAATCATGTCACAAGTATAGTGCCTTGAGTATATGTGTCACCAAGGATCACCCTTCTGACTTTTCCCAATATGGTTTTTCCATGCCTATGTTGAAACTAATGTAGCCAACTAAACATGCAACAAAATGCACCTATGTTGGTAATTCCAAGAGAACCTAGCCAAAATACAACATGGATCAATCCACATGATCAATAAGCCATCAAGCAGGGAGAGATGTGAACAAATCGGTTTTTATTTGACAATTCAACAATCTTGCAATTCCAGCAGACAACACACTGCAAAAAGGTTTCCATAAATGGTACTATTGTCCATGTCTTTAACACTATATTATTTCTTGACAAACATTAAATGAATTTGATTGCAGTATTAAATGGTAGTGAAGTGAGAATGTGTGGAGGGGTTGAGTATCCGAGATGTCATCCATTAGTCAAGTTGCATCCGAGAGCGAGTTCTGGCCTTAGCAACCTAGCAACATTTGCATAATATTCTAGAGGTCCATTCTTACTTCTTCATTCAATGAAATTTGCTCCCTCATGTTTCCATTGAGGTACTCTATACAAGATTCCATACACACCAATGTGCAACTATTGTGATGTGCCTCCTCGGTGAGCCCCATAACCCTTTGTGGGATTGCACCAATTCCTTCTTGCACCACCTTTAACATTCTCTTGAAATCCTCTTGGTTCCCTCTGAGATTCACGAATATCTCCTTCCAGGACATCATTGCTCCTATGCTTCCAACCGAGATGGATTGGTGGTTCTTCTCCTCTAAATCAATGTCCTCGCACAACTGCAGAATGTGGGTCTTCCCACTGGAATTCGGAGTTATGTCTATCCTCATAGGAGAGATGCTTAAGCGTAGGAGCCAAGTATTTATAGGACTCGTCAACCAAAAAGCCTTCCTAGAAAGAGGAATTCTCATAAACCAAACTAAGAGCGTAATCCACATGGCGGTGGAGTGAACTAAATTCCCCGACCTTGCTTGTGTGAGACTGCTCCAACATACATTTGATGAGTTTAGAACCCATAGAGATCATATGGCCGCATTCAAGAGCCATATACCTCTGAATTCTCCTCCACGTTCCTTTACATGCAAGTAACATTGCCATGTGCCTTGAATTTCAAGTAGGGAGCTTAGGTTAAATGAATTCCTCCCCTAACAACAAAAGGGAAAGAAGAAGGGGTCCAAAACCATGCACCTCTTGGTGTGAATCATCCGACTTTTTTCTTCTAGTGCTTCTTAAAAGGATTGACTGCCCTTTATGCCATTAAAGATATTGGAAGTCATGGAATCTAGGATCTAAAGGGGGGATAGACATCTAATACTGTTGTTCCATAATCAAGTCAGGCCCCTTGATTCGCCATTTGGTTTGCTTTCTCATTGTTTTCATGCTTACTGTGCAAGAACTCGATATTATAAGGGGGAGAGAGGTTCATAATAAACCTTTGAACTCTGCTACAATAGGTAGAGCTTTCCTTGAAAGGATTTCTCATTTTTTGAATCACAATTCTTGAGTCACCAAAAACAAGAAGGTTTGATATTTTTAATCCATTTGTGATTTCCATCCCTTTCAAAAGGGCCAACCATTCTGCTTGATTGTTTGTTTTTTCCCCAGTCCCCAAGCATAACTTTTCTCTATTTTTCCCTTGGGATCCAAGAGGATCCCTTTCGCACCTGCCACCCCTAGGTTTCCTTTAGAGGCACCATCAAAAAACAAGGCATATTTATTTTGAGAATCCCTCCATACCTTGTCATGCTTCCCTTTATTAATTTCCCACATATGAGGTATTTTCTTGCACATAATGTTGGATTGAATAGAGCTCGTAGGAAAAAAGGAGTTGAACTACTTTGCTTCAATAGGAGAGAGAGGATTGGAGAGGAAGAAAAGGATATTTTAGTCTGCAAGGTTTATAGAGAGGAGAGTGGTTGGCTTTATAGACACACACCTAGAGGAGGATTTTTCCCCTTCAAATATTTCCCTATTTAGGGCAAGCCATATCTACCATCAAACATTTTTAGGAAGAGTAGCCTAGACTTTCTGCAAAATGGGATTTTTTCCAACGAGCCTAGATAAAATTCTACCCATTTGCTGAAAAAATCAGTAATTTGAGGGGGAAGGGAGATGAACCTACTTAGATATTTTTTTACTATGGCTCAGCCTTAATGGGTGAACTTGCATTCCAAAAAAAGACGCCTAATTGATTCCTCTGGTCCTTTACATAATACACACCTTGAGGGACCTTATATTCCTATTCTTTTAATATTCTCCACTGTAAGAATCTTCCCATCAACTAGCAACCAACTAAAGGCAGAGATTTTGGGGAGGTTGTCTAGTTTCTATATATTCTTCTAGATTCTAAAATAAGGAGCTTGATGCAAATTGGATAGGAGAGTCTTATAGCCTTCCTTTAACATATACTTTCATGCTTCTCCCCATCCTCTAATGTCTCGGTCTCTTTTATACATTGGAGCTTTCCCTTGGAGATTATAAAGAAGAAGGGAGAAGGCTTGTGCAAGGTGAGCCGGAACTTCAGCTTCATTCCATTCCTTCCAGGACCCATTGACCATCCAAGTAGATATGTCGAACAAAAATAAATAATTATTGGAAACCAACCATTGTTTGATTTATTGAAGTTCTGGAATACAATCAAGAGGGGGATAACCTTTGATGCCATCAGTCCACATCTAAATGCACTTGCCATTACTTGTAGTCCAATATAATTTATCCTTAATCAAATTAGTTTCCGATTTACAAAGGGCCCAAATTTTGGTTCCTTTCCCCTTTAATTATCCATCAAAGCATCGAAGGCGGTGCATTCTTATATATTTTTCCTTATGATTTCCTTCCACCACTCTTTTTTTCCCGGTGACCATTCTCCATATGATTTTTGCTCCTAGGGATTTGTTCATGAGTCTAGGATCCTTGATTCCCAATTCTCCATTTTTAGTTTCACCTCTAACGGTATCCCATTTGACCAAATGGAACTTCTTAGTGGAAGTTTCCCCTCCTTGCCATAGAAATCTTCTTAGTTCCTTACTTATATTACTCATAGTACCTGTTGGTGCCATAAAAATAGAGCAAACAAAAATAAGGAGAGAGGAAAGAACCGATTGAGGAGAGTAATCTTATATGCCAGATTCAACCATCTTACTCCCCATGAATTAATCTTATCCTTGATCTTCTGGATGGTGTGGTTTCAATCAGATATTTTAGGCCTTTTTTGTGATAGGGAATCCAAGCTACTTAAACGAGGTCCAATCCGAATGGAATTTGAAGACAAGAAGCCTGATAATGGCAGGGAGTTCCCAAGGAGATAAATTCTAGCCATATATATTACATTTATGTTCATTTTCTTACCACCAAAGGAATTAAGGAAGAGGTCTAGCGATCCCTTGAACTTACGAGCGATCTGAACGGAAGTGCTCCCAGAGGATGGTGTCATCATTGAACAAAGCATAATTTATAAGCTTCACTCCTCAAGTCGGAGAAATGCCAGGAATATCGTCATTCTCAAGTTGAATATTAATCTTGTGGTTGAGAGTTTATGCCAAAACCATACAAAGGAAGGGAGAAAGAGGGAAGCCTTGCCTTAATCCCCTCGAAGCACTAAATAAGGGGGTAGGACGCCCATTGACTAAGGAGGCAATCCAGGGTTTTCCAATGCAGGTGTTTATCCATTTTATGAATACATCTGAGAATCCAAACCTCTTCATAACCCCGAAAATAAAGTTGTGCCTAACCCTATCAAAGGGGTTAGCTATGTCAAGCTTGATTGCCATACCTGCATCCTTATTGTTCATGCTCGTATGGATAACTTCCTGAACAACTATAATGTTGTCCAGTATCTGTCTTCCTGCTATAAATCCTCCTTGATTTGCAGAGATAAATTTTTGGAGGACTCTTTTCAATCATTGGCCAATGATTTTGGTTAAGATCTTATAGGAAGAGTTGCAAAGGGAGAACAACCTAAGTCTATCAATGGAGGATGGATGATTTTCTTTGGGAACAAGAGCAATGAAGGAAGAATCGGTTACCCCTCTGATTCGGTCTCTTTCTTTTCTCCAATCCAACATTCTTATTATATCCTTCTTTATTATGCTCCAATAGCTTTTGTATAAGGTGATTGGAAAGCCATCTGGACCCGGGGCTTTATCCGGATGAAGGCACCAAACATCTTCTTGAATTTCAGACTTTGATATTGGTTTGCGTAGAAGTTCATTCTCTTATTTGGTGATCACTTCTGGAATATTATCACCTAGCGATGTCATGTCATTAGGATCTTCATTTGTCTCTTATGCATAGAGATTTTTGAAGAAGATATAAGCTTCATTTTTTATTTCATTGTGACCTTTTATTGGATTCCCATTTCTATTTTTAATCTCTAGAATGGTGTTCCTCCTATTTCTCTCTTTGCATTGATTATGAAAGTATTTGGTATTCTTTTCTCCATCCCTCAACCAAAGCCTTATCGATCTTATCCTATGTCCTTCTTCCTCCTCGCTTATTATATATTCAATATTTCGATCCATAATTCTTTCTCTTTCCATTATTTCTTCTATCACTGGGAGAACTTCCATTTTTTCTTACAATCTTATAAGCTCTTCTTGAGCTTGAATTTTCTCCCTCCCAGAGATAATGTAATGGATCATGACCCAATTTTTTAGGGCACATTTAACTCTCTGAAGCTTGGTTTCCCATATGAAGCTAGGGGATCCATCCACATAGTCTTCCCAAGTTGTTTTTATAACCTCCATCACCTCTTCTGACTTTAACCAAACAACATTAAACCTAAATGGAATGGGACCTTGATTCTCCATTTTTGGCACCAAAAGGAGGATAGGCTTATGGTCAGAAATAGTTGAGGGAAGGATCTTCAAGCTAGCTAAATAAACACTTAACAATATGGAATTACTTTCCAGGAAACGATCCAATCTGGAAGCAATATGATTTACATGCTTCACTCCGCAAGTCGAAGAAATACCAGGAATATCGCCATTCTCAAGTTGAATATTAAGCTTGCAGCTGAGAGTTTCTACCACAATGATATAAAGGAACGGAGAAAGAGGGAATCCTTGCCTTAATCCCCTTGAAGCACTAAAGAAGGGGGTAGGAATCTCGTTGACTAAGGAGGCAATCCAAGGTTTTCCATTACAGGTGTTTATCCATTTTATGAATATATATGAGAATCCAAACTTCTTCATAACCCCGAAAAGAAAGTTGTGCCTAACCCTATCAAAGGAATTAGCTAATTCAAGCTTGATTTCCATACCTGCTTCCTTATTTTTCATGCTCGTATGGATAGCTTCCTGAACAACTATAATGTTCTCCAATATCTATCTTCTTTCTATAAATCCTCCTTGATTTGTAGAGATCAATTTATGCAGGACTCTTTTCAATCTTTGGCTAAGGATTTTGGTTGATATCTTATAGGAAGAGTTGTGAAGGGAGAACAACCTGAATGTATCAATGGAGGCTGGATGATTTTCTTTGGGAACATGAGCAATGAAGGAAGACTTGGTTTCCCCTTTGATTCGGTCTCTTTCTTTTGTCCAGTCCAACATTCTTCTTATATCCTTCTTTATTATGCTCCAACATCTTTTGTATGAGCTGATTGGAAAGCCATCTGGTCCCGGGGATTTATCTGGATGAAGTGACCATACATCTTCTTGAATTTCAGACTCTGATATTGGTTGCATAGAAGTTCATTTTCTTCTTTGGTGATCACTTCTGAAATATTGTCACATAGCGATCTCATGTCATTAGGATCTTCATTTCCCTTTTCTGTGTAGATATTTTTGAAGAAGATATAAGCTTCATTTTTTTATTTCATTGTGACCTTTTATTGGATTCCCATTTCTATATTTAATCTCCATAATGGTGTTCCTCCTATTCCTCTCTTTGCATTGATTATGAAAGTATTTGGTATTCCTATCTCCATCACTCAACCAAAGGCTTATCGATCTTAGCCTCCATTCTTCTTCCTCCTCTCTTATTATATCTTCAATATTTCTGTCCAGAATTATTTCTCTTTCCATTATTTCTTCCATCACTGGGCCAACTTCCATTTTTTCTTGCAATCTTCTAAGGTCTTCTTGAGCTTGAATTTTTTCCCTCCCAAGGTTAATTTAATGGATATTGACCTATTTTTTTAGGGTGCATTTAACTCTCTGAAGATTGGTTTCCCATATGAAGCTAGGAGATCCATCCACATAGTCTTCCCAAGTTGTTTTCGTAACCTCCATTACCCCTTCTGACTTTAACCAAACAACATTAAACCTAAATGGAATGGGACCTTGATTCTCTATTTTTGGCACCAAAAGGAGGATAGGCTTATGATCTGAAACAGTTGAGGGGAGGATCTTCAAGCTAGCTAAATAATCACTTAACAAGATGGAATTACTTACCAGGAAACGATCCAATCTAGCAACAATGTGACCCGGACCCAATCTTATGTTGTTCCAGGTGAATTTCTCTTGCTTGGGTTTTATATCTATTAGATTCCAAGCATTTTGTAAGTCTTCCATATTTTCCCCAAAAGTATCTTTGATCTTGGAACCTCCTCCTCTTTCCCATGGGGAAATTGTAGTGTTGAATTCCCCTACGATAATTCCATTCTCTAGAAGACCTAAGTCCCCCAAGTGCTCTAGATATTTCCAGAAAGCATCCTTCTGATTTTCCAATGTTGGACCATATACATTGCATATTCTGAAAGTTTCCTTTGATACATATTCTTCCAATTCCACCATCGACCAAAACTGATGTTCTAGAAGTAGATCGGCTTGAACACTTTATTATCCCACCATGTCTCAATGCCTCCCAAAGAATCGAGAGCTCTGATAGCTAGGCCTTTCCCATTCTTCCATATGTTTCCCAATTTCTAGGTGCAAATTCATTTTTCCATTTTTGTCTCTTGGATTAAAATTATTGAGGCTTTTTCCTGCCGTGTCATATTCTTTACTAATACTATCTTTTTCTTCCCCCCTAGGCCTCTGCAATTCCAAGAGACAACTTGCATTATTTCTTGTACTAATTTGGTGTGACCTATCCTTCTTTCCCTCTCCTACTCCTTGTAGGTACTTCCCTGGCGCCATTATTTTAATATGTTGATATAAATTGGTTTATTTACCCGTCGCCTTGTCCCTTGCTGCTTCCATTTCCCTTATGGTCTTATTTAGTTTGCTTCATTTCTTGGATGGCACTTATGTCTTTTCTTCTCTGCTTTCAGAGGTTTGATCACAAGCTGGACCTAGATCTAGTTACTGATCCACCTGAGTTCATGGAGGATTTAGGTTGGACCTCCTCAAATGCTTGAGATGGTAATAATGGAATATAATTCTCTTCTTTACCTATTTCTTGAAGGATCGACTGAGAGATATTGTTCTCTTCATCTTGTGGGGATTCCACAACCTCTTCTCCTTCTTCATTTTTCTCCTCTAAAAGGGATTGGAACCTATTCGCCTGAGGAACTTCTTGCCTTTCTATCTGTTGCTTGTTGGTCTCTATCTTTTTCCCCTTTTCTCTCACTTGGTTCCATTCCTCCCCATTTTTTTCTTCTAATTCCTGTTGTTTTTTCTTTGGACAATGTCTTGCAAAGTGCCCATACTTGTGACAAACTTTACATTTGAATGGAAACTGCTTGTAATCAACAACCTGAATATGATTCCAACCATCCATTGTGAGGTTGATAGCTTCCAGAATCCCTTTCTCCAGGGCTACTTCAACGCATATCCTTGCACAAGAAAAAAGAGGGGGTTTTGGCTCAGATTTGTATATGTATTTTCCAAGAGCATTCCAAATCACTTTTAAATATTCATCACTCAAGGAATGCAAGGGAAGATGGGGCAATTTAACCCAAACTGAAATAGTAGAAGGGATGTCTTTTTTTGGATCAAAGGAGACATTCCATTGATTAAGATACATTCCCCTTGGCCCCATGAAATATGGTCCATTTCGGAATGTGAAGTCTATGTCCTCCTTATTTTCAAAGACAGGATGAAGAATCCTCTTCCACAGAAGTTTTGTTGCACATTTCCTTGAATTAGTTCATGTCAATTCTTGTCTAGTTAGATCTCTATAGCACAAGGAGAGGGCCATATTCGTGTGAAATGGCCCACTAGACCCATTTCCGCGTAGACTATTTTCATATGATTGGAAGCGGTAGAGCTAATATTTACGTCTGGGATCGCGACTCTTTTGACAAACCTTGAGTCGTAGACGGAACTCACACACTGCACAGGGGCAACCTGCACCACCCTTCGAAAGCCTTCATCCAATTGTCTCTGCCTCTCCTCTGGCACTAGGCCCGAGAAGATCATCCATGGAGAAGCTCTAATAGAACATAAATCCTGAAACCCTAGCATAGCTCCAGAGCTCTAAAAAAAACATTTTTCGACGGAAGACTGTATATCTGAAGCAATAATATAATATAAGAAGAAATTCAAAATAAGTTAGATATTTTACACAACGATGCAATATATTTGGCACTTTTCTCAATAAAATTATATCTTTAAAGAAATAATGTAATATACGAGACATTTTTGATGAAATATTATATAACTTTATAGTAATCATATAATATATGAGTTTTTTTTCCAAAATAAATTATATTTTTAACACAATAATACAATATATGAGGCATTTTTTACTTGGATTACAACTGTTTTTTTCCTAATCCCTATTATATATTTGAGAGAAAGAATGGTCTTGGAACTAGAGTAGATCTAGGAAGCCTTATACTCCTTTTGAGCTAGCAACAACTCTCTGTGTTATGTTGGTTTATAATGAAATAACGTAGAACTTAGGGACCCCTCATTTTTTTATTGCCATGAAGTTGATTTCATTGTTGGATTTCTTGATGATTATATTTGGTTCTTTAGCGTGTAATTATTTTTGGGTTGATATTTATTCCATCATGTAAATATCTTGAGCAAATGATTCTGTCTTTTACTATGTAATTATTTTTTGGTTAAGATTGATTCCAACCTGTAAAGACCTTGAGCAAAGGTATCTTTGACTTTTATTGAAGATCTTTATCCATCAATTTGCCTAAGTTTTCTATTGTCTTTGCATTTAGAGTTATGATATGTTTTTAAGATTTTTAAAAATGGTTGCTGCAACATTTTCAATATTTCAATTAATTAAATATACTTTTTGAGAATTTTGCATTTTTCAAAAAAAAAAAATTCATCATTTGCATCTTAAAAAAATTATAACTAAATAAAATTATGCAAGCAAGCATTTGTAACTTAAACAACTTCAAATTAAATAAATTATATATTTTAAACAATAATATCATATTCTGGATAGTTCGATGGGTTAGCTCAAGTGGTTGAGAGCTGTGAGTTGTAAGCAGAAGGTCTCGGGGTCGAATCCCCGAGTGGCTATGCAATGTGCATTGATATATAAGGGCCTCACTTGATATCCCCATTGGGTTAGGCTCTGTAATCAGAGTCGGTGCGGTGAGGCCCCTTCGGGTGGACCCCCTATGAATTCTTCCCGTTGACATAGCAACTCCTCTCTGGAATTGTGAACCACACTAAAAAAAATATCGTATCCTGCGCATTTTTCAAAAAACAATATATATTTTTCTAAATCAAAGAAAAATTATTGAGACTCGGGTGAATGGCGAATGTATCATTTTAATCAACCTGATCCCGGGTTACTCCAATGCTTTTTAGATAAAAAATTAAGAGAAAAAGAGTGAATAAATCCATGTTTAAAATTTGAAAACAAGGCCATCGTGATCTTCGTCCGCTAACCTCAAGCCTTGTCAAAGCACAATATGCCAACACTTTTGGCTACCAAAACATGCAGATCTGTTCAATTGTGATAGAATATATACATTTTATTCACAAATATTCAGCCTTAAAAACATATTTCAACAAAACTTCAGTTAGATAGAAACACTTTATATATATATATACATATAATATATAAAACATTTAAGATCTTTCCAGCTATAATATTCTCCATTACATGAAATCCACCATTGCTCCATTGGGTTGATGAAGTAAACAGAAAGGGCAGTGAGGATCACATGAGTAGGACTACAGCTTGCTTTGCTTCCACATACCTTCTCTATATTTGCATGTTATTCACCACATATCTAAATGCCTGATAGTTTCATGTGTGAAGTGATGATGGTCAAGCATGATTCTAAAAGAAACAATGAACCATATAAAAAACAGTGTGATGAAGATGATGCATGGCGATATTTAAGTGGATCTATAGACAAGGAATCTTTGAATGGCGATATTTAAGTGGATCTATAGACAAGGAATCTTTGAATAGTACCAGGAAACCTAACTTCACCTCCATTACTGCACATCAAACATCAAATCCAATCCTCCAAGAGAAGCCCAAGCACATTCCCAAAGCCAAGTCGTAAGTCAAAGCCCACGTTGAATTATAAGAAAATACCAATAGATTTTGAATCTATCTCCTTAACCAATCACAATTCAAAGCCCAATGCCTCGTCCATGGCTACGCCCATATGGCAATTGGCCATGGTAGCATGGCGGCAATGAGGAAGGACCATGCACAACAAAGTTGCAACCAAGGAAAACGAGGGCCACGCATACCAACCAAAGAGAAAAGGTGGTCATCCTAGCAAGCCACGACCCGATAAATAAGGCTAGATATAACATCCATTAAAGGCCTAGCCACGGTCTTCCTCATCCCACCTGCAAAATAAACCAAGTAGACCAATATAAACAATGGATTAATAAAAACAAAACGATAATAGAGGAAGATCGAGGGGGAATGAAAATAATGACCAAAGCAATGGAAAAAATGCAATCAATTTACCTACATTACTACACATCTCCTTCCTAAGAGCCAAGATTGAAACCCCCAAAAGCCTAGTTGATTGAGATGAAATCCTCCATTTCTCTATCGGTTTGATGAAGTAACTAGAAAGGGCAGTTAGGATTACACGATCACATGAGCAGGGATATGGCTCACTCTGCTTCCACAAACCTTCTTTGTATGTGCATGCTCTTCACCACATATCTAAATGCCCAACAACCGCGTGCATGAAGTGATGGTTAAGCACGATTAAGCAAGAAACTATGAACTGGATAAAAAACAACATGATGAAATAGATGCGTGGCAATATTTAAGTGGCTCTATAGACGAGGAATCTTGGAATAGTGCCAAGAAAATCAACTTCGTAGAGAAAAATCCTTTGACATAAAAATGTTTGGTTACATTATTAAAACTTTCTATTTTGATGAGTGGATTTTTTTTATTTGAGTACTTGAACCAAGGGGAAGGGGAATATTCAAAGGTATTCTTAATATTAATTATTATTTGTATTTTTCCTATTTGTTGTTAACAACAAGTATATATTCATTTTAAACTTCTATCAAAGATTGAGAGGGATTTACTTTCTTAAGGTATAACTTTTTTATGTTAATTTTTTTAAGGGATTTACTTTCTTAAAGTATAACATTTTTATCTTAATTTTTTTACACATCAAGAAAAAAAATTACACCTCAAGAAATTGGATCTTAACTTTTTATTTTGATGAGTGGATTTTTTCTATTTGAGTACTTGAACCAAGGGGAAGGGGAATATTCAAAGGTATTGTTAATATTAATTATTATTTGTATTTTTCCTATTTGTTGTTAACAACAAGTATATATTCATCTTAAACTTCTATCAAAGATTGAGAGGGGTTTAATTTCTTAAGGTATAAATTTTTTATCTTAATTTTTTAACACATCAAGCAAAAAAATTACACCTCAAGAAATTGGATCTCTCTTTATAGATCATGGTTTAAGATGGATCTATCTTGGTTTTAATTTTTTTTATTTTATGAGCCTACAGGAATTTTTTTTGGTAATGTTACATTAAGATCCCCATCTAATAGATCTTGGTTTAAAATGGATCTATGTTGGTTTTATTTTTTTTCATTTGATGAGCCTACATGCTTTTATTATTATTATTATTTGTTTTGGTATTATATAACAAACTTTACAACATCTCCTCACACCTTCCTACTCTTGATGCAATGATAATTTGTTAAAATTCAATGTGCTTTTATCTTGGATTTTTTTTCTAACAAAGAGTATTTGTTTACTATTGGCTTTGTTGATTAAAATTAATGTATTTAGGTGAAAGATTCTCATGGGACTAGAGGTTGTTATTAAGCATTGTTGAAATGGCAATGATACATAGTAGAGAGAAGCATGCAGTGATCCACACAAGTATGCATGTTTGGGGTAAAAAAATAGTGTCAACAACATTTTTTGCATGGAATGGGATAGGGTGAGATGTGGTGTCATCATTTATATCTAAAGCAATGTGCATGACATTATGTGTTTATATTGCAAATGACAATCGTTACGGTATAGAGACTGATAATAGAGTAAGGTGGTGACATTAGGGGAAGAAGGTATTAATCTCGCTCCTATATTTAAATATTTTAAACACCTAGAAGTGATTTTTCTTTATCCTTGTGTGCTTAATCACTCTAGAGTTAAGGGGGGCTATGTTAGTTCTTAAATAGATGAGGTGCTTAATAAATCTAGAGTTGAGAAGGATCAATACTAATTCTTAAATAGGAAAGTTTGCGTTAAGCTTTTGTTTTGCCCAACAATATTAAGAAAAGGGAAGAGATAATGATTAAGCCATATGTTCCACCAACTCAAAATCAAAATGCAGTAAAAGATCAAGGTGTTTTAAATTGGATGTAACATTCCATTAATTTATGTTTCTTTATAAGGAAAGGTTGAGTGGGTATTATGTGCTTCCTATCCATGAATCCAACTGAATGGATTCCCCCATCTCCATCAAAGATAAGATGAAAGGTATACAACTCATAAAACAACAAACATGAAGATATCCAAATGTAGTGGTGTACATGGTAACGTCAACATGGGTAAAAAGAGTAATGACATATGAATGGAAAATCATGGAAGCTTATCTTTTATGCCTTCATTCTTTATTTCCAATGGGAAACCATTTATGCTTTGACTGAAACAATGATAGAAACCTATGAGAATAGAGAAAGAAATCACTCATGCCACTAGGAAATCCCAACATGTTAGTAGGTTATGTCTTGCAAAGGTAATTATCGTAGCACTATAACATCTTTGTAAGATTATGCAAGGGTTTGGTAATATCTACAAATCAAAGTACTCAACATCAACAAATCAATAGACACATATTACACATAGAGGATTTGAGAAATTCAATCAATTTCAAATATCTTCTATTGAGTAAAATATAAAATTGAGCATCAAATTTATACACAAGCATCTTGAACTTTCTAAAAGACCCAAGATCAAAGAATGAATCCTCAAAAATCCAAAGATGATCTTCAATGTTAATGAACACACTTCATATGAAAAAAGACAAGAAGTTCAATATGTTTGGAATTACAATCATCATCTTCTCCAACTTCCTCCATTGGTTTGTATTTCTCTAACATGGTCAAAGGCCAAATGTCAACATGAGTATTGTGACCAAAACCTACAAAACCCTTTCTACATCTTGAAATTATTATGATGGTGCCATGTCCCCCCTGATCAATGATAATTTTAGGGGCGAAAATTTAGCCCATGGGCTATTTTTCCATAAAAAGATTCGCCAATTTGCATTTTTTGAAGCCCCATTTCACCCAATTTTGATGGGGTGAAATTTTTTCACTCTAAAAATCGCCAAATTATTATATAAACTATATAAAATCCTTAGAAATTGAAATAATTTTAGAAAAATATCGCCAAATATTGTATAGTTGACATTTTAAGAATTGGTAATATTCGCCAAGGTTTAAACACTTTTAAATAAGTATGGGTCCTTAAAATTATCCCTGCCCCTAATCCATTTATCCCCTTTTTCTCTAGGTCCAAATATACATTGTCTCTTATCTACCTCCTAAAATTGATTGAAATTTTGACGAAGCATTGTCCTTCTAGTTCAAGTATGCTCGAGAAAATGATATTGAGCATGCCCCAAGGCATATTCATGAAAATTTAAGGCATAGGGATGAAGTACTCCACCTCCTCTACAAATCCCATATTCCAAAATTTCCAACTTATCCTTCTCTTATGGGTTATTAATATCCCAATTTGGCATAGGGTCCTACCCTAACATCCTACTTTAGGCTACCTAGGAGTCATTCCATTAATGTATGCAATCATGCTCTTTGAATAAGGCTAATTAGATGGTAATGGACAATTACTTAATGTTAAAGGGTCATATTTATTAAATAAGACCCACTAGGCAATGGTACTCGTTAATGATGGGACCATAAGTAGTCAAGGTTTTTTTACGGAGATCCTATTTAAAGAGTTAGAAGACTATGGAATGGTATGCCAAGTATTGTTGTTTTGTTGCTTTCTTTCTCTAATTATCTTAATACAAGGGGTTATTTTGCATATTTCATCTTCATTGTCTCTTGTATTTGGTTTTATGCATTAATTATAACCTTTGTATACCTAGTTGTGTTTCAAGTTTAAGGGTTAAGGAACACTACATTTGGGTACTTGCACCAAATTACGAATTTTTACTATACTTCAAAAAACTGTCGTCTAGGTTCCAAAGATGTTGTTTGTCTTTTAGTCTTCCACCTCCTACAATACTATATTCTCATATGCATTCCAAACTTACTATTGTGTAAAAAATTTCCTAAATCTTCCTTGGCTATACATACTCCATAAAGTCCATGATGCTTCACCAAAATGCATGTCAGTCTTGTCAAAGGAATCAATCTAGAAAACAAAATGTATCAAGTAGATTCAACTAAGTTGTTCACAAAATCCATATGCCATAATTTCTCACCAACTAAAGATACAAGTATACCAAAATGGCAACTTATTCAATTTTCATTGTTTGAGCCATATGCATGTAGTTCAAACAAAAATGCAAACCAAGGGTTCATTGCAAGTGCAAATCAATTTGTTCAATTGTTGAGCACTTTTTGAGGGATGGCCCACCTTTATACATTTCCACATTTTCCATTTTCATCTGCAAAATTTGTGTGGATAAAAAATACCATAAAACTGGAAGTTTACACAAATTGCAAATCAACCTTTGGTGCCTCGGAAAAGCCCCATTGGCACTAGAAAAGTGAGTGTTGGAGAAAAAACAAATATGATACGATGGATTTGAAAAGAATACTAACAAAACCTGGAGTTCGAATTTCTCCAAACTATCACTATTTCCAAGGTCTAGGTTTGTCCAAACAAGGCTTTGATTGATTCTACACATTTTTAAGCAATGTAAGTAGTTGTCACTAAAATGCACACCATGATCTATTTATTGGTCCAAATCCACTTCTAAAAAATGTATCAGATTCATCATTTAGTTATCTATAAATCCATTTCATCTTTAGCCATGAATCCCTTCCTAATTGAACTATAGTACTTGAAATAAAATTGCCCTTATTTCTACATTTCAATTAATATCGCATGAAGCACTAAAATGCATGCCTATGGAAAAGTAAGCATGCCTAGGTCCTACAATTTGAAATGTAATTTATTTTAAGTATTCCAAACCTACCTATGAATGCAAAAATGTAAAAACCCATTATTTTACCCCTTAATGTAATTATGTATGTAATGATGAAGTGGATATAAGCCAAACATATGTGGTCTAGGATGACCAATTTTTTTAGAATCGGGCATTTATATGTATAATATAAAAACATTGATGGTTGCAAATGAATAAGAATGAAGAAGAGATGGGCGTATATGATTGCACGAGTCAGGGAAGTGAGAGGGGGGTTAAGGGGAGTGGACCTTATTGATTTGTTAACCTAATCCCTTGGACCTTGATTATAAACCTTAGCTAGTGATATATCCAAAGGTCCCTAAACCCATGTTTATTCATGTTGATTTATTTTATCCTTTGTTATTATTACCTTAAGATGAGATTTAAGGGGAAAATGTGGGCTCCTCATGAGAACCACATGGAGAGTTAGGATCATGCAAATATAATGTTTGGAAATTGTATATTCATTCACTCACGCATTCCCTCATGAGTTCGAACTATACAAATTGTGGAGAAGAGTATTGTACTTTCATGAAAGTTCCTTTTAATGTCAAGGGATTTACTGGAAATGATTATGTTTCCATTGTGAGAAGAAATATGGACTACAATTCAAAATCTCAAAAGTCTTGACGGTGATATTACCTTGCCAGCTTGTGTGGGAGCACTGGAAGGGAATTGGGGTAGCTTGAGAAACCGTTTGTAAAGAAAGGGATTCCATTATTGGTGTTGTGCAATCTAAGGGGGAAGAGTGTCGGTTGATTGGGATAATTGTATATGAGAGTTTTGCACCAGTGAGTTTATGGGTTATGGGCTGAGTAGGAGAACATAGATCCAAACCTTATGGACTTCACCTTTGTGGATTGATAGCCTTATCTCAAGGGTGGATTTTATCATAGAGAGATTATGTGTGACAAATGGCCTACGGCTAGGAGGAACATCCTTCATTTGCAACCAATTGGAGGATTATCTCTGAGAAATATAAGTTTTAATTGTGTTATGAATCGCCATGATTTACATTTCTTTTTTGTATTTATTTTTACAATTTATAAAAATATCTATGCGTGATTGAAATTTAATTGTCATAATTATGGATGAATTCATCATATGAATGCATTCATATTTCAGGATGGAAATTATTTAATTCCGCTATTGTAATTTTACTTCCACTGTTACAATTCTACAACAAGTCAATCATA
Source organism: Larix kaempferi (assembly GCA_027924585.1). Lineage (NCBI taxonomy): Eukaryota > Viridiplantae > Streptophyta > Pinopsida > Pinales > Pinaceae > Larix > Larix kaempferi. Next base: position 10,560,374 of record BSBM01000672.1, on the reverse strand, counting down.
ATTTAATTGTGTTTTAGAGTAAAAACTTATATGGTGAAATTGAGTACCCCATAGCCTAGATAGTGTCAAGAGGATACCAAGTACATTACATAGTGTTATCAAAGCTACAAGTTGCAGCACTGGGGCTACATGGGCTAGAATTGGAGTCTACAGTAAGAATTCAAGTTTGCATACAAAGTGTTTGACATAATAATTATGAGAAAAAAATGGGGAAAAACTATGTGGAAGCTTGTAAATGTTGAATTTAGTGCTCTAATTATAATATTGGAATATTGCTTGAATAATTGAATAGATGATGGAGTTGTATTTGAAATAAATTCAATAGTTTCAGTTGAATTTGTAAAAAAATGGGGAAAATATAGTTTCCAAGCTAACTATTTGATCAAATACCCTTGAGGAGTGCTTGGCTTTGAATGCTCGTATGGTGTTTTTAGATCTAGCATGGGAGCATGAAGAGAGCATTCATGTTTTATCAAAACCAAAGGAGGAGCAAGAAGAGCATGAAGAAATTAGTACTACAAGTGATAAGAGAGCATTAGCATTATTCTAATCCAAGTAAATGTTCATTTTTATATCATAGGAAATTTCTTGTGCAATTTTCTAAATATAACACTTAAGGGGGCTGAATATTTGGATTTAAGGAGTTTTAGAGATTAGGAACTGTGCAAATGTGAAGGGGGGGGGGGGGGGGTTGTTGGGGTAGGCTTCATTGAGCTTATAAATACATGAGACCTTCATGGGTTTTATGGTGGTAACATGGATTGTACAAAAATGTTGTTGAGATTATGTTAGAGCACAGAGATGAGGAGTAACTTGGTTCGTTGGATTTGTAAGGTAACTAAATTATTGTGATACAAAAACCAATTGTTAGAGGTGTTGTTGCTTGCCTGACAAGTTAAATTGATGGGAAACTCGCCACTTAATATATTTTGCATCAATAAATTAGTTATGAACCCACATAACCTAGGGGCCCCAAGGGATTTTTTTTTGTGTATGACTGGGTGGAAAAGTGGTTGGCATAATCTAAGTTGGAAACGGCATGGAAGGTGGTTAGAACACTTCTAGAACTTTTGGATAAACATTTATGGCTAGGTATATTTGTAGTTATTTGGTATTTTTACATTTAAAACAAATACCAAATATTTTATTAGCTAAGGAATGGTAATTGCAAATAGATATCAATTTGGATTTTGATGTATCTATTGGAATTGACCTATTGTTGATTATAAGAGTGTTTAACTATTAGTTTTATCAATGAAATGCATGGGAAAACATGTGTAAACAACAAGAAGGTCAATATAAAAATTCTATGGAAGAAAATAGCCCTTGATGGTGAACCATAAATTAATATCAAAGAAAGATATTCCTATAGGTAAATGTGCTAAACTGATGCTTTGTACCTTAATAGTGCAGTTGGAAATTCATAGCATAAATAACAAAATAAAGCAAGATTTTAGTACGAAAAGATAGAATTTGCACAACAATAGACAATTGCAGATAATAAAATATCATAATAGCAATATATTTATTGATGTAAGAAAAGTTCAATTGCTTATTCGAGGGGGAAACCTCCAAATGAATCCAAGTTCCAATTAGAAAATACTTCACAAGACATCTTGTTTCATTGCTTTTACTCCTATATATAGTTTGTAGTGAAGGAACTTAGGCTAGTAGGTACAACCTCCTAGTAATCCTTCTTAGTGAAGGAAATTTCTAGTAGGTGGAACCTTCTAGTTAGTCTTCTTATAAATATTGCTTTCACACTATAGAGACTTTCTAATAGGTGAAACCTTCTAGTAAGTCTTTTTACAAATATTGCTTTCACACTATATCTACTTTATTAGCCTTATTTAATATAGGTAGAATCAATACATAACAACCAATCTATTAAGGGGGTTAAGGTATGACCCTAGCATGCCCTCCCCCTTAAAAAACAACATTGTCCTCAAGGATGGAGATGTGGAAATCACTGAAGTATATGTGTTGGTTCCCATGTAGCATCCTTAAAATGGGTATTTTTCCAATGGATCAATACCTATTGGATGGTGCAATGGTGGAGGCGATGTTCCCTTTTGTCAAGGATGGCCTCAAGATGCAACCAAATGGAAAATTATTCATTCAATTATGGAAGGCTAGTTCAAATACAACAATGATGGCCAACCGCTTTCTTTAAGCAAGATATAGGAAAGATGGGATGAATCTCGGAGTGTTTAGGTATCTCTAGTTTGTAATCCATAAGGTCCACATGTTTGAGGATCTTATAGGGTCCATAAAACTTGGGGGCAAGATTCTGATGCGAGTTGACCATAAGAGAGTTTTTATTATAGGGTTGTAGGCAAAGAAATACCTACTTGCCTTCTCCAAAATGACATTGGAATGATGTCTATCAAACTATTGCTTCATCTGATTCTAAACCATTACTAGATTATCCTTGAGGGTGCGAAGAATGTTGGCCCAATATGAGGGTTCTTTCAAACTCCTATACCTTATAGATGCTTGGTACGAAGGAAAGTATTGAAGGGGGATTTTGGCTATAGACACTTTCAAAGGGAATCATTCAAGTGGCAATAGGATAAGTTGTATTATACCACCTTTCTGCTAAAGGTACCCACTAAACCCATTGGTATTACCTCTATGAATTAAATCACCGCAAATATGCTTTCAAACACATATTGACAACTTTAATTTGACCATCTGTTTGGGGGTGATATGCAGTGCTGAGATTCAATTGAGTTCCCTAGAATCAAAACATATTTTGCTAGAAATTACTAGTGAAGATGGGGTCACGGTTCGTGATAATAATTTGTGACATACCATGGAGTTTAAAGACATTATCCATGAATACTTGAGCTACCATAGAGGCCTTGAAATGGTGTTGTAGGGCACATAAATGAGAATCTTTGTAAAGGCGATAACCACAACCATGATTACAAACATTTTTCCATATTTTGGTAAACCCGCAATGAAATCCATAAAAATGTCAGTCCATAATACAGTTGAAATTGGAAGTGGTTGAAGTTCACCTATAGGTTTCCTGCTATCCCATTTATGTATTTGGTAAGTGACACATTCAACTACAAAAGTGTGGATGTTCTTCTTCATGCCTTCCTAGAAAAAAAAATTATTTGATCCTTTCATATGTTTTATGAAATCTTGTATGACCAACTGTGGGGGAACAATGGAGCTCATATAACACCTATGATTTCTCATGAAAAAATAGGCATAATTTATAATGGAGCTCATCCTTGTGCCAAGTGTATCCTAGATATGCATGGGGTTCTTGTTGAAGCTATTGGATCATGGTAACAAGTGTGGGATCTATCAACCATTCATTACGAATGACATCTAACCAACTTGCAATGATGAAGGAGAGGGGAAAGAGGGAACCTTCTTCAAAATGTCGAGAGAGCATATGTTACCACATTCTCCTTTCCCTTGTGGTAAAATATCTCATAGTCATATCCTAACATTTTGTTGACCCATTTTTGTTGCTCAGGGGAGCAATTTATTTGTTCGAGAAAGTATTGCAAATTGCAATGATCAATTTTGCTTTGGAAAAGTTTCCCATGTAGGTATGGATACCATATTTCGATAACATGCAATATGTCCATCATTTCTTTTTCATAAGTTGATTTTCCCAAGTGTTTCTTACATATTTGTTTGCTAGTAAGAGCCGATGGTATGCATTCTTGCATGAAGACTACTTCGAAGCCTTTACACGAGGCATCAAATTCAAGGAGAAATGTTTTAGTGAAGTTGGGTAAAGCAAGTACTGTGTTGGTACACATAGCCTCCTTTAAGTCAACAAAATACTTTTTTCCGCATCATTCCAATTGAAATCATTTTTTAGTAAAGTTGTGAGTAGGGATGCAATCTTACCATAGTTATGAACACACGTTTTGTAATATCATGTGAGACACAAAGAACCTCTAAGGCTTTTAAGAGTTTTAGGGTGAGGCTAATCCTTCATTACTAAATTTTCATTGGATCCACACGCACACCCTCTTGACTGACAATATGGCCCAAATATTCCACTTCAGAGACACCAAAGGCACGTTTGGACCTTTTAAGGAAGAGTTGGTGATCTTGAAGGGGTTGCAGGACCTGATCCACATGGGATGGATGGCATGGCCAAGTTTTACTATAAATGAAGATGTCATAAAAAATGATGAGGACAAATTTATGTAGAAAGGGTTTAAATGTTGTGTTCACGAGACTCTTAAATGTGGAGGGTGCATTGCAAAGGCCAAAGGGAATCACCAAGAACTTGATATGGACTTCATGGGTGCAAAAAGTGGTTTTGGGAATATCCACCTCCTTCGTGCAAATTTTATGATAGCTTGAGCGTAGATCAAGTTTGTTGAAGAAGTGAGCACCCTTTAGCTCATCCAAGATGTCATCGATTACAATAATGGGAAACTTATGCTTATTGTCAACTTGTTCAAAGCATGGAAGTTAGTACATGTGCTAAGTTCCTTCTTTCTTTAGGACCATGACAACTAGGGAAGAATAGGGATTGGTACTAGGGTGAATGACGCTATCAACTAGCAACTTTTGAATGATATTTTGAATTTCATTTTTTGGGGAAAATGGATGGTGGTATGAGCATACGTCGGGTGGAAGGCTACTAAGTATGAGTGGAATGGAATGATCATGCTCACCACAAGAAGGGTGTTGTCATTTGGGAGTGTCAAATATGGCTTGATGATTGTCTAAGACTAACTGCATGTTAGAAGGAATGGGTTGAGATGGGGTCTCACAAGATTGAACGACATGGAATTGTGCCACAATGCTCAAATGGTATTTTTTAAGAAGCTTTTCCATATGATGTGAATTGAATATCTAGAGATACCATTGTAATTCCTTTTGAAAGTGTAGTTATGCCCTGCCCATTGGAAACTAATGTATAAGGTACTAAAATCCATGGTGATAGGACCTAATGTTTCTAATCATTCAACACCCAAGACAATATCACAACCACCCATGTTAGTAGAAAACATGTGGGTTTTGAGGGAGTAATCACCTATTTGAAGCTGCATATTTTCACAACAACACCCATATTTCATAGCTCCTCCATTTGTAATCATGATTTGGAAGTTGTTCACAACATGGATATAACAGTATGTTTCTGGGGAGACCTGACAATGAACAAAGTTATGCATGCTACCATTGTCAATTAAGACAATGACCTTGCGATGTTGAGGTAGCCAATTAATTTGAGGGTTTGGGGGAAGAAAGACCAATCAAGGCATACAAAGAGATCTAGGGTTCCTCCTTTGGTAGATCGGGATGGGGAATGTCTTCCATGGGTGTATGAGGGACTTCATGGGTGCTAGTGTCAATGTCCTAATCATAAATTTCCACTTAAAAGGCCATAAATATTTTTTCCTCCTTATATTTATGGCTAGGGGAGTATTTCTCATCATAGTTATAGCAAAGACCTTTGAGTTGGCTTTTAGCCATTTCAGCTTAGGTTGTCTTTCATATCTTTAGAGGTAGAGAGGACAAGGAAGGATTAGTGGAAGGGAAGTTAGGTGGATAGGGGCATGGAATAAATGGGACCTTTTTTAATTGAGCATCCATCACCTTTTAAGGTTCTCTAGCTCTTTGAGTATCATCCAAACAATAAATATGACGAGCCATTAAGACCTATACATGGATCTCTTCTTTCAAACCACTGGTGAAACATTCATTGTAAAAAGTATCGAACATTCCTTTGATGTAGATGGCTAGTTTCTCAAAGATGAGATGAAATATTCAAATGTGTTAGATTTTTTGAGGTTGATCAGTTGCCCCAAATAATAAATGTTTGTTTCAAAATGTACATAGAGATCAGAAAAGAAAAAAGAAAAAAAAATTTAAAAAAAAAAATAAATAAATAAATAAAATAAAATAAAATAAATAAATAAATTCAGTACAAGCAATATAATACTTGTAGTATTTCTTGTGCCATTACCACCATTTCCAACATTCAAGACCTAAATATAAGACACCCAAATTCAGTACAAGCAATATAATACTTGTAGTATTTCTTGTGCCATTACCACCATTTCCAACATTCAAGACCTAAATATAAGACACCCACTCTGAGTTTCATCATATCATATATGATGCCATGCAAACAAAATTAATTTTCCGTTTGAGTGACCCATCCTATGGGGATTGACACATTAAATTTGGTGAGATCAACATTAGGAATTATATGCCACATGTGATTCATCACATCACAAACAAATAGAGTGGAGTGAGACTTGTGGGGATGGGATGAATCAACTCCTTTCTTGTGGGAAGGTTGTTCTATCTTTGGGTACCATGAAGATGATGAAGGAAAGAGTGTCATTAACTGGGTTAGTTGGGCAGACAACAACTCCAATTTGGTAAGCTTTCCACGAATTTCATCAAGATTTTTCTAAGTAGAGAAGTGGATGTGGTTTAACTTGTGTTGCAACTCATCATATAGTGTTTCCAGGTGTGAAAATATTTGGGAGGTCTCACCTCCCCAAGTGTTATCCATTGGAAGAAAAGGGTCCACAAAAAGGAGTATAGAACAGTGGTACTAATGTGATCAACATAGTGCAAGGATTGTGGTGAAATAGGGGTGTAGGAAGAACCCATACTCTCTCTCTCTCTCTCTCTCTCTGTTTACTTGAATTTCAAGGTCCTAAGGGTAAGGGAGTGTCAGGTGCCATATCTCTCTGATATACTTACAGGTTCCAATAATAGTACTCAATGCAATCTTTTAGGGCACTAACTAAGGAGGCTCGATCGAGCCCATAGCCATACTACCCAACTATCAAGTATTAGAGAGTAATATTCCTGAGTGTTATGCTTGATGCCACTATAGCAACAATATGGTCAACCAGATTGTATCAAGTTGGTTTCAGGTTTCCTAGGGGACTTTATATATACTTGAAGGTACATGGAAGTGAAATTTTGTATACAAGTGTTGTCTAATGCGGTACTACTTGAAGGGGTGCCAACAAACATTACAACGATGTCCAACAAATGTGACTGAGTACCAAATGTATTCTCTACATGTATGCTTCTCCAACTATAGGCCTACCCACGAAATGATATATCACTGTGCTATTTGTAGACGTTGGAACACATCTCAAACCTATAAAAAAAAATTCTAAAATTTTCAACTTGGGAGAGTGATCTGATACCATATGTCAACATAATTGGAAATTTAGAGCACTAATAACAAAATAAAGAAATATGCCAATATGAAAAGATAAAATTACCACAACTACGCCAGGATCTCCAACAAACTTTCCATTAATGCTTCAACAATATTACAGTCTTCAAATTACAGACTCAAACAGTGGATCGACCTCGGATTGCGAAGTTCGTCACCACTTACTCTCACTGTGCCTGAACACAATGTCTTGGGTGCATTTAGCTTTTGCAACTTCCCGAAGGCATGAAGCTACTCGCAGGATCCTAGGAGTCCCAAGATATGATCACTAGCACACCCTTACATAGACTCAAATTTAAAGAGACGAGTCTTAGCTTTCTGATGCGATGTTATACCAGTTACGGCAACTCGCAGAGCATAATCACTTCGGCTCTCACACAGACTCCTAGACTTGCAGAGCAGACTACTTGCTCAATGCGACTCCTACTTGTAGAGCGGACTACTTGCTCATGCGACTCAAAATGGATGAAATGAGCTCTCAAGCTTCATATTTATAGCTTTGATAAGGGTCATCCGGTAATCTCAAACCTACACTAACCGGTCTAAAGGTAAGATTCCCGGGGACATGATGGGACCACATCATGTTTATCTCATCCCTCCGAGGCTCAGCCATACAGGGACCCGGGTACCATGACAACTGACTTAAAGTAAATGCAGTGGCCGACAGAATCTTGGCCCACTTAAATCAGTCACTATTTATTACAATACAACGGGGCAAAAGCATCCCGAAAAGCATAAAGGCCGAAAACATGGCCGACAAAATACAAAGTGGAGCATTATCCGGCCCACTACGGCTTCCAATCAAAACAGGAAAATATGTACAAAGATTCCAATTATATGGATTACGGATCACGGACCAAATGCTTCATTCCCATGAAAAGAAGACTGATTGTTGATTAATCAGTACCATACCCTGATCCGCAGACACAACTGATTTCACCACCTTCTTCACCATCTGGGACACCACCACAGACACAATCCAGTACACCCTCATCATACAGATTTTCTTCAATTTCTCTGCGCGCCAAATCATCCTCCCAATTGTATGGTTGGGATTCGATGTTTTGCCAATAACTGTCTTCCGGATAATCAACCTCTGGATAAAGTTGATCACCAAAACATTGTTCCACATCGGAACCATGCAAAGCTTCATTTGGACCAAAAATAAACTCAGAGGCAAATAAAGATTCAACTCGGTAGTTTAAAGGAAGGGTTCTGTGATGAACTTTGGTGTCCAATCTATTACCATTAATATCCCTTTTTATAAATTTCTGCATAATATTTACCACATGTTCCAGTGGTGTATATCTTCCTCCATGGTGTCTAAGCAGAAACTTAAACCATTGATTATGCTGATCTGCAGCTTGCATATCAGCCTCCAAATGCAAAATAAAATTAACTCGCCGATTGAGCCAATCTAGTCTGGGACAAAATTTATCTAAGAAGATCTTCGTCCACCCAGACCACTTCTTATTTCTCATGTTGCCTGGGTCTACACATATTACTACAAAGGTTTGCTCTCTGTAGAATTGCAAGATTAGGTTGTACGAGGTCCATGTGAGGTTACCCTCACCCAAATCAATATACCATACCAACCCATTCTTTTCATCATTGCAGTCTACCCAAATTTCACGGCACTTCCTCAATTTTTCTTCAGCATCTCGAAAACTGTTGAAGGCTTTCTTTTCCCAACGTTCTAAGATCTGGAGCTTGCACGGGCTCGCTTGAATTTCCTTGATCAGTGTCAGGTTGAGATACTTTTCTGCTTGATGGCGATCTGCATAGTCAAGCAGTTCCTTGCGCTCATTTGCAGTCAAGCTGTTATCCCAAGGCTTTAAAAATAATGCATTCCTTGGCAGCTGGTCTTCATTTGGCATTGGGGCTTTCCCCTTATCTTCTATGGAACTTTCACCTGCTGAAAACATGCTTAAACTGGGCACTTTTTTCTGCACAGTTTCCCGTGTCAACATATCAGCAAGACAATTCAAATAACCAGGCTTATAAATAATATCATAATCAAAGTTAGAAAGCCAAATGAACCATTTTAAGATTCTGCTACTGTTCTCTGCCATTAAGTTCTCATTTTTTAATATGCCAGGCATTATTTTTGTTAAGATTTAATATGCTAAGACAGAAAATAGCAGCATTACATTCAATTTCACAATAATAGCACATATAGGATCACTGAAGAAACAACAAGCATAGCATAAACACAAGAGATACAAATTTATCCTGGGAAACCCTCATGGGCTAGAAAACCCAGTAAAGCTTCCTCAATATAGATGACCAGCAATATACAAAGATGTAACCCTGAGCATAAGATCCTCCTTCTCCATAGCAAAACTCTCCTCCACAAGTGCACCACTCTCAAGTGAGTGAGTGTGTGTAAAATGAGGAATACACCTCCTCTATTTATACACTACTCCGACTTGTCTTTTACACAAAACATGTAGGCTCGTATTTAACCAATGGGTTAAATACCCCACTACAACTGACTGGGCCGACCCCTCTAGGGTGGTCTAATAACCCTTTGACCCACATAACACATACAGGGCTGACCCCCACTAGGGAAGTCTAATAACCCAAGTTACCACAATCTGACAGAGGAATAAACATCTCCGGATATACAATAAGGTCTTCAAGGAGGAATGAAACATCTCCAGAATAATAAAGTACAAATATAATATTCTTTGAAGTTACAATATCTCAACACTCCCCCTTAACGAGAAGGATATTATAATAGCATCTACACGAGCAAGGAGTCATCAACATCATACGTGATACATCTATAAATCATTGGAAGCTTTCTCAACATCATCAGTAACTCAAGCAGTTACTGGAACATCTTCAATACTGGAACATCAACATCTTCAGTAGTGAGTCTTCATCTTCTGCAGCACTCGAATAGCTACAGCAACATCAGTATATGAATCCTCACGATCGTCAGCATCGTCATCACACGATCATCAACATTGTCATCACACAATCATCAACATCGTCATCACACGATCAACATCATCGTCTAGATCAACACGATCAGCATCATCACATCATCTCGATCTACAGCATCTGGATCATCTCGATCTACAACATCTGGATCATCTCGATCTACAACATCTGGATCATCACGATCTACAGCATCTGGATCATCTCGATCTACAGCATCTGGATCATCTCGATCTACAACATCTGGATCATCTCGATCTACAGCATCTGGATCATCACGATCTACAGCATCTGGATCATCACAATCTACAGCATCTGGATCATCTCGATCTACAGCATCTGGATCATCTCGATCTACAGCATCTGGATCATCTCGATCTACAGCATCTGGATCATCTCAATCTACAACATAAGTATCCTCAACCATACAAGTACATTAATCAATACATGTATCATCAAAAGTATGTATTCTCACCAATACATCTATCATCAAAACATGTATTCTTACTAATACATATATCATCAAAAGCATGTATTCTCACTAATACATCTATCATCAAAAGCATGTATTCTGACTAATACATCTATTATCAAAAGCATGTATTCTCACTAATACATCTATCATCAAAAGCATGTATTCTCACTAATACATCTATCATCAAAAGCATGTATTCTCACTAATACATCTATCAATACAAGTATCCACACCGATACAAGTATACACAACAGCAGCATACCCTACAACACACATGATCCAATTACGGGATGGTCAATCCCTCTCACTTTAGGACATAGGTCCAAGGATGATACAATCCTGATCCACTTATGGGATGATCAATCCCTCTCAATTTAAGACATCTCTCATGTTTATGGACGATGCAATCCAGATCAACTTACAGGATGATCAATCCTTATCCTTTTAAGACACCTCACCATGTCTAAGGATGATGCAATCCCGAATCAACTTACAGGATGATTAGTCCTTATCACTTTAAGACACCTTACCATGTCTAGGGACGATGCAATCCCAATCTACTTACAGGATGATTAGTCCTTATCACTTTAAGACACCTCACCATGTCTAGGGACGATGCAATCCCAATCTAATTACAGGATGATTAGTCCTTATCACTTTAAGACACCTCACCATGTCTAGGGACGATGCAATCCCAATCTACTTACAGGATGATTAGTCCTTATCACTTTAACACACCTCACCATGTCTAGGGACTGCAATCCCAATCTACTTACAGGATGATTAGTCCTTATCACTTTAAGACACCTCACCATGTCTAGGGACGATTCAATCCCAATCTACTTACAGGATGATTAGTCCTTATCACTTTAAGACGCCTCACCATGTCTAGGGACGATGCAATCCCAATCTACTTACAGGATGATTAGTCCTTATCACTTTAAGACACCTCACCATGTCTAGGGACGATGCAATCCCAATCTACTTACAGGATGATTAGTCCTTATCACTTGAAGACAAGTCTCATGTCTAGGGACGATGCAATCCCATCACGTACATTTTGAACCCAATTCATGGACGATGCAGTCCTCATGTACATTTTGAACCTAGTTCAGGGACGATGCAGTCCTATCTTCAATTTTCGGAGACATCAGTCTACGGCTCAATTCTGGGACCGAGGTCCGGGGAAGATGCAATCCCCTACCTGTTCATTCAGGACTTCATTCTTGGAGACATCATGTCTACGGCTCTCTTTAGGACTGAAGTCCAGGGATGATCAAATCCTCTCATGTCCACCAAGGACTTCATTTTTGAAGACATACATCTACGGCTCTCTTTAGAACAAGTGTTCAAGGATGATACAATCCCTCTTCTTTCTCGGAGACACTTGTCTACGGCTCACTTTAGAACTTGTGTTCAAGGATGATGCAATCCTCACATGTATTCTCATCAATTTACTATCGATCCTGGGAACCCATACAGAACCTGATTCACACTTCTTCTTTAATTACACCATTAAGAGAATGGTCTTATCTAGCCACTTGGAGCAAACATCTCATCATGATTCTCTTCCTCTTTCTAACAGAATCTTCTAGCCACAAGCCTTCTATAGTGTGTTTGATTTGAAAATCTTTTTTGTTGAACATCCATCGCTTGTTCAGTGTTCATCATTCATCATGATCTTTCCTACAAATCAAAATTAAGTACATGATTAGTAATACTTCATAATCATCAAATCATATTGACATGATAACCTATTATGCATACATATATCATTTACATAGTTATGCAACTATTTTGACCAATACTTTGGCACAACACTTTCCCATATCCTGTATGCATACAGTGGCTATCTAGATGCCTTCCATCTCTACCAGAACATACGATCGAGAGTGTGCACAGCTCTCAGCATGTCAGCAAAGAGGTTTCATTCTAGACAAGCAACAATGGAATGTTTGTCCAACTTACCAATCATATGCATATTAGTAGTATACTGTTCAATGCTCTATGAATGTTTACACTCAGCATCATATATTCTATGAATACAAATATGCATACCGGCAATATCATTTACTATTTCAAATAACAACTCAAATACTTATCTTTTATGTTTGTGTGGTTGCCTCTCGTTTGATCTTCTATATGTCTTTTGAATTTCTATTCATTTTGTACCACTGTCCATGCTCAAGTGTGCACTAGTGTCATCATCATGATCTCATACACAAACATACATTCATTAGTATATTCTCAATATTATCAAAACATTCTAATTCTAAATCATCTTGAATATGTATAGTCATGATCATTAGTATTGAGGGTTTCAAGGAAGTCTTCTTTTACTCATGCATATTCTTGTTTGATCATAGTACTCTTTTGGTTAATTAAATCATCAAGATAAGAGACATAATATGCATAAACCCTTGATTACTAACTTTATGAATAAGCATAACCAATCATACCAAGTATACTTATATAAGGGATCCTAACACAAGGTAAGATTCTAACTTGACATAGGAAAACATACCTGGATTAGTAAACCTGCTTAGTTATGTACAACATACCTAAACAATCTCTTCAATGATTTAGAGATCCTGAGCTAGAACCTGCATGTCTCATAGGTTAAGCATAATATAACAAAGTCATACATACCTCGTAAGTAGAACAAAGATTATGGATGAGTCTTTGTCTTCATGTTGTCATGGTCATGGAACTTGATTTGTCTTTTGTGATGTACCTATATCTTGTTAGCAGACAACATCAACCTCACACAACACCATAATGCATTAGTACAATCATATAGCCCTAATCAATGAATGTCTTCGATAATTCACATGTATTCATACTGTTACTAGGGTGACAAGACAATTCTAACATTAATCAAGATTGTACTAATAAATAATATGAAGACAAACACATTATGAACTTAATCAAGAATCAGATTTCAAGACATACCTGAACCTCCTTAAGTCATACCTGTCGAGACTTCTTGTAGTCTTCTTATGTAAGGCCTTAGCCTCAACTCCCCCTGAAACTTGATCTGGAGCTTGATTAGGGTTTGCTAGAGAAACCCTAAAAATTCAATCTTTGACTTTCACACTTCTGAATGGATGGAAGGATGTGTCTTGCTGAGCTGATCAAACTAGCATACTTCAATTTTGAAATCTCCAAAATTTGACCCATCAAAATTTCCTTCGAAATTTCTGGATCTTCTGGATAGGAACCCGAACTAGGGTTTGATGAATCCCACCCTTCTATCCAATCAAAAGGTTCGATCCAAGGCTCTAAACTCTTATTTTTCTGAGGAGCTTCCAGCCGTGGTTACAGACTTCAAAAAATTCCAACTTTTGTTGAAGCCCTAATTTTCCATCTTTCCGATCAAAATCCAGAACTGGGGTTTGATCAAACCTGGTCTTCTACCCAACCAAAAAATTCGATCTTGGTATCTAAATTTCGATTTTCCTGAGTAGCATTCAACCATGGATTCCGATTCCAAAAATTCTAACTTTCTCTGAAACCCTAAATTCCGGAAGCCATGAATGAAGGTGCTCCAAAAATAATTTTGTTTTGACAGAAAGATGTACCTCATTGTTTCTGCTATAACTCCAAACTTTTTGCTCCACAAGGTCTGAAAACTTTTTGTGTGGTATCCTGACCTGTCATCTTTTCATCCCGATAGGTCTGACCTCAATTGGATTTTCTGAGAGAGAGTTACGCCAAGTGTCGCAACGTGACCTATTTATGGGATAAAACAGGAGAGCGAACTTGTACGGTGTGCCACGTGTCACTAGTTCATCTTCGGCCTCTGAAAATGTTTCCTGAGATAGTACAGTCTGTTTACTACCTGTCACTTTTTATGAAATTTCATTTGGAGCTTCCTAGCCCAAGTTATGCCAAGTGTCGCAACGTGACCTGTTTATGGGATAAAACAGGAGAGCTAACTTGTATGGCGTACCACATGTCGTTGGTTCATCTTCGGCCTCTGAAAACGTTTCCTGAGATAGTAAAGTCTGTGTACTACCTGTAACTTTTTACAAAATTTCATTTGGAGCTTCCTAGCCCAAGTTATGACCTTTTTTCCTAGGTCACCTGAGTTTGACTGAGATCTGGAAGAGGCAGAAACCCTAACTTGTACTGATCATAACTCAAAAATTACAACGAATCTGAGGGTGCCCTTTGGACACAAGGTACCTGGGGATGTTATCTACGACCTGTAAACTTTTTAGATCCTGAACCTTCGCATAAATGGATTTATAGCGAAAGTTCCACAATGACTGGTTTTTGCTATGTAAAACCCAAACCTTCAAATTGTCGCAACTGAAGCAAGTGTCGTAAGTGCCATACATTGCCTTCCTTCAGGTTAGCTCTGATACCATGTTAATATTTAATATGCTAAGATAGAAAATAGCAGCATTAAATTCCATTTCACAATAATAGCACATACAGGATCACTGAAGAAACAACAAGCATAGCATAAACACAAGAGATACAAATTTATCCTGGGAAACCCTCATGGGGTAGAAAACCCAGTAAAGCTTCCTCAATATAGATGACCAGCAATATACAAAGATGTAACCCTGAGCATAATCTCCTCCTTCTCCATAGCAGAACTCTCCTCCAAAAGTGCACCACTCTTAAGTGAGTGAGTGTGTGTAAAATGAGGAATACACCTCCTCTATTTATACACTACTCCGACTTGTCTTTTACACAAAACATGTAGGCTCGTATTTAACCAATGGGTTAAATACCCCACTACAACTGACTGGGCCGACCCCTCTAGGATGGTCTAATAACCCTTTGACCCACATAACACATACAGGGCCGACCCCCACTAGGGAAGTCTAATAACCCAAGTTACCACAATCTGACGGAGGAATAAACATCTCCGGATATACAATAAGGTCTTCAAGGAGGAATGAAACATCTCCAGAATAATAAAGTACAAATATAATATTCTTTGAAGTTACAATATCTCAACAATTTTAAGGTCTGTTCTTATGATAAACCGCACTGGTTTCAGGTAGAGAATGAAATGACTGACAGTCTTTTTTACTGCCAAAATCTCCTTGTGACTGCTGGGATAGTTAAGCTCAGCGCCTTTAAATGAACCAGATGCATACCCACAAATATTTTCTTTTTCACTTATCTCTTCGAGGAGAACACCACCCCAAGTGGTATTGGATGCATCAGTTTCTATTATCATTTTACCAACTCCCTGAGGAAGATGAAGAGCTGGCAGACTTTTTACTCTAGCTTTAATTTGTTGAACTGCTAGAGTCATGGCATCAGACCATGGTGCATGCTTTTTCTTTAACCACTGCTGGAGACAATGAATATCGGCATCCTGTCCTCTGTAAAAGGGTCTGATATAGTTCAAGCAACCAAGAAAACGTTGCAACTGGGTTTTGTCAAGAATTTTGTCAGGAAAATGATCAAATGAATTCAACACATGTTTCTGTAATATAACCTGACCTGCTTTAATATGTAAACCCAAAAATTCTATTTCTATCTTTCCAATCTCCATTTTGGACTCAGACAGAACTAAACCATGTTTAAAAACTAATTCATAAAACTGCTGCAAATGTTTTAGATGCTCCTGCAGATTTTTTGAACAAATCAGAATGTCATCTATAAACACAACTAACCAAGGAATGTCTCTAAAAATATCTTCCATGCGCTTTTGGAATTCTGAGGGTGCATTGTTAATACCAAAAGGTAGGACTTTCCATTGGTATTGTCCATGGGGGACAACAAAAGCACTTTTATACCTGTCTTTGGCTTCAATGCCAATCTGATAAAACCCTGACTTTAAATCAAACTTGCTGGAAATAGAACATCCCGTAATTTTCTGCAACAAGCTTGCCTTATCAGGCAATGGATACCTGATCTTTTGTAACACTGCATTCAGGGGTTTAAAATTAACAACCAACCTCAGCTTACCTCTTTTCTGCTCTGAGTGCTTATTCACAACAAAAGCACGACATGCCCAAGGACTTTTAGAAGGTTCAATTAGTCCTTTATTCAGAAGCTCTTGAATCTCTTTAGAACATAAATCTCTTTCTGTTGGGCTCATCAATCTAGCAGAGGCTTTCATAGGTCGGATTTTCTGCATAGGATCAAAAGGCAAACTGACAAAGTATTTTTCTCTTGTCCAGAAAGCATTTGGGCTTTAAGAACAACAATCCTTTTTGATCTTTTCTGTGATCCCTGCAAGAAACTTTTCACTGTGTACTTCTGCATATGAAATACACCTTTCCATTTTATTCAATGAGACTTTGGACTGAACTGGAGAACTCTGGATAACAGCCAAAGGCTTACAACGCTGTACAAATTTATGACTGAGAGGAAGACTAACAGACTGATTATTTACTGTACAGGAAAATATCATTTTTTGGGTATCAAATGAAAATGGACTGACTTTCATTAAAAATTCTGAACCTAATACACAATCCTCATGGACTGCATCTAATCTAAAAAGTGAAACAAAACTTTGTACACCAGACAGGGATATTGGGAAATCTTTTGTTTTACCAGTCAAATAAACTGGCGTTCCTTGAATAGCTGAACCGAACTCTTTTGTAGATTCCCAATAGTAGGAAGGGATTGCATTACCTTTGGAAAGGTTGAACTGACAGCCTAAATCTATCAGACATTGAATCGGGTAGGGTTTAACGTCTTCAGGACAGAATTCTAAGGTAATGAATAGTTTAGGACCTGACAAGGCTCCAAGCAGACTAATAGATTGTGATTGGGGAGAAGGAGACCTTTTTGGAGAAGCTTCAGGAGACTCTTCTTTTGCTTCTAGTTTACCACATACTCTTTCAATCTCATTAGTCAATTCTTCATCAGAATACTGATCTTTTTCTTGAAGTAAAACAATAAGAGCATGCTTTATGGCATCAGCTTCTTTTAGCAGTTCTTTTATCTTTGACTGCTTGTCTTTCAATTGTATTCTCAGAAATTTCTCTCTATCTGTTCTATGAGCTTGCCTGTCAAAATGGCTACCAGGGTACTCTTGATAAATCGCTATCGGATTAAATGCTACAGTAGCCTTTTCTTTACCTTTCCCTTTTTCCTCTGTCATAGCTTTCAATTGAGATTGCAAAGCTTTCTTCTCTTCTCTTAACTCTGTTCTTTCTACATGTCTATAGATAGGAATAGTAGACAACTTCAAATCTATAGCAGCAATCTGTTTTTCAATTTGGTAAGGAGAAATAGAACTGGAAAACATATACAAACCAAAATCAAATTCAGGTAACTCACACCCCCCTACATGTGGTTCACTGTCAAAAGTAGACTCTGAAGAGGATGAGGAGAACTGACCACATTTAGCTAAAGCTGGAGGATCGTCTTCACTATCTGTACAAGAAGAAGATTCAGACTCTCAAGTAGGCAAATATATAACTTCATCAGAAGGATCAGGAGAAGAAGATGAAACTTTATACAAATCCCACATAGTAGGATCTAAGGATTTACAAAGTGCATCCAATCTTGGACGAGACTTGCGTTCAGGGCACTTGCTTGCCCAGTGTCCTATTTTTCCACAAATGAAACAAACATCACCTTTGCCTTTATCTTGCCTTCTTTTTACAAATCTCTTGGCTTTGTATTTAGATTTCTTCCATGGTTTCTTAACTCTGTAGTCTTTAGACCAATGCTTAGATTTGTGTTTATAAGGCAGATCTGGGTGATATATGGACTCAGAAGTATAAAACTTCTTTTTATGTTTCTTTTTACAATGGCATATTCCCCCTTTGCCAAAGTGGCCGCGGTTATGTGCACCACACCCCCAATCGAGCATACCTACTACATCTTTGCAAAAAGATGCAGAGAACATCTTTTGGTGCCGCTTAAAATCTTTGCTAACACGTCTCTCGAGGCAGTGATCTTGCCATGTTTCAAGAATATGATTGTCCAATTGCGCAAGAGAGAGACTTCTTAATTCTACCTTTTTATCCTTGAGAGCTTGTTCAACTGCGTCTGGAACATGACCTGGGTAGCTCCTCAAGTAGTGCTTAAGGTAGGCTGGGTTTCCTGATTTTCCAGAGGAAATTAACAATTTCTGCATATAGCAGAAATATTCTTCTGCTTTACTCAGATCACACAATCTGGATGACATAAATAAAGAGGCTAGGTGATCATAATCTTCTGCATCCTCTGGACCATAAAATTCTCTGCCAAGTGCAGAGAGGATCTATTCATCAGCATCATCTGCTGATAACAGTTCATTTCTTGTCTCTTGTGGCAACCAACGCCACCATTCATAGGCAAGACCAGACAGACCAGCAATCAATTGAGTTCCTAACATTTGACCTGTTAGGTTATGGTCTTGTTGCTTTTTATATAATATCCAATGGGTTAACAACTGAATAACATTCTTAATCTCTTCACGAGACTGACACTGGATATTCAAAACTGGTTGTTCTGGCATCTGAGTGATCAGATTATTCGTTGAGTTAATCCCAAAATTGAAGACTTTTGGAGGAGGAGCGGATGCAGAATGTACATCAGGCATATGAGTATCAAACTGTTCAAAATGGGTACTGGGGGCTTCTATCCTTCTTCGATTTGAAGATTCTTCCATCATATTTAAATCACCAGGATATTTTGGATCTAATACTGGTCTATAAGACTTGAATGCATCGATCCATTCTTCTATATCCTGCTTTATAGCGTCAGATTCACCGAAATCCCATTCCGGTTTCTCTTCATTAGGGATGACATTGAATTGACCTAATGAATCAGATTTACTATGACCCTTTCTGGCTAGCTTTATAACATGGTCAGGAACAACATAATGTTTTTGCTTAAGTTCCTGTGTTTTGGTACTTAAATCAACTAGCACTGCCATTCTTTTTTCCAGCTTCAGAGAAGCTTCCTTTATGGCTTGCTCTATCTGGGTCGTATCATGAAGCAGGTGATCTAACAATTCCATTTTGGTGATTACCTTATCTAACTATTCTCTTTGGATTGAACAACTATGCTTTAATAGAAGGATATCATTGGCCATATCATCTAAATTTCTTGCAGTATGAACAGCCTGGAAGTTACTCCAGTTTGCCATTTTAATCTCATCTGAGACTGTTTGATCTAAGGCTGAACTCTTAGTAGGCAAAAACTCTCTTTTAGTAGATCCATCTTGTGCATGCTTCCTGAAAGGGGCCTCTGGGAGATTTCTACCAGGCTAGAATGATTTTTGTCCAGATGGATTTGTAGTTTCAACACCTCGTTTTTCTCTAGGAAGGGAGAACATTCCTAGGATGGGAAACTCATGGAGAGAAGCAGATTGCTTCTGCTTATCTTTTTGTAACAATTTTTGTTTTATTTTTCTACATGTTGGACAGTCAGCATGTTGGCCTCTGTGCTCAAAATCTGAAAGACATGAATAAGAAGAAGTATTTACAGGAGACTTTTGACAAGACTCAACTAAAGACTTTTTAGACAACTGATCCAACATTGCTTGAAGCTTGGCATTGTTATACGAGGACATGGATGTTGACTTGATCAGAGCGGGACCAAATCTTATTATTGGCTCTTGTTGGGCTGACCGAAAGGAGCAAGATGCTTCATCATAGATTAAGGGTTTAGGATTCATGGTAGCAGCAACTCTTTCTTGGTGTCTTAACTCAAAATACTTTAGTTCCCAAGACTGTGGGTAATTAATTCCAGTCCAGTTAAATGTAATTGGGGTTGCGTACTTAGATTTAGCATTACGCTATTCCACCACGCTGTAGTCTGCTGAGCTCTGGTGAACATGGGATTGCAACTGA
Organism: Larix kaempferi; assembly: GCA_027924585.1. Lineage (NCBI taxonomy): Eukaryota > Viridiplantae > Streptophyta > Pinopsida > Pinales > Pinaceae > Larix > Larix kaempferi. The sequence goes on along the minus strand of BSBM01000672.1, from coordinate 10,539,988 downwards.
GGAAGGGTGTCATTGCCAAAACGGATACAAACACCGCCTTTCAACTGTATTATGTGGGAGCCATTTTGCATGTCAAAACCTTTAGGTAAGATATAAGCTTTCAAAATGTTATATATATGTGGATCATCTAGACTCATAGAAAACTTAGGATAGATGGTGCCAAAGGCAGGACCATCATGCAGAGGCGCTGTGAATCCAGCGATTACAACATCAGAAAATTTATTGTGACGCGTATCTACAACACAACATAATGAAGATATAGAAAGACGAGGGCGTACTGATGGACCAAGGCCTAACTTGACAGCACCAAAATGTGCATATTTGAATTTTTTAGATTTTTCCCAATCAATTTGTTCTTTGTCAAGCAATGAAATATGAATAGGATCTTGATTATCTGTGAAAGCAACATCAATACTTGAAACCTTTATTCGGGTGACAGAATATAAATTCCACCAATTAAGTCTGTAGACATCTTTAGGTAAAATCTGGGGTAATTGCCAGTGTTCTGAGGGATTCTGGTCAGGAATAGTTATGTATGAGGATTCTTCTCCAGAAGAAGAAGGATTAAAAGAACATTGGCGTCTTTCTGCTAAAGAAACTTCTGTGTCGTTGGCTGATTCACACTCTAGATGGGTCAGCGAAACAGCATCCATTGTAGGATCCATTACAAAATAAAAGGTGAGGGCTGATTTTTAGTCTTCCGGAAACCTTGTAGACTTACTCCCCTAACTCTGGCGGGCTTTACTGCTACGACGTCGGATTGACTCTTACACCTTTTGGATTCCTACAATCCGCTCAGCGGTCATTTCCACCGCCTACAGGATACTATTTATAGAGTGTTTTCTACAAACAGATCAACCAATTACATACACAGAGATAATATTGCAGTAGATTTATAAATCATACATAAGTTATGAGCATAAGTGATACCAGAATACTCGCAATAAAACTGAACTTGGACACCCCCAGGCTCTGAACTTGGACACTAGACAGGGATATTGGGAAATCTTTTGTTTTACCAGTCAAATAAACTGGCGTTCCTTGAATAGCTGAACCGAACTCTTTTGTAGATTCGCAATAGTAGGAAGGGATTGCATTACTTTTGGAAAGGTTTAACTGACAGCCTGAATCTATCAGACATTGAATCGGGTAGGGTTTAAAGTCTTCAGGACAGAATTCTAAGGTAATGAATAGTTTAGGACCTGACAAGGCTCCAAGCAGACTAATAGATTGTGACTGGGGAGAAGGAGACCTTTCTGGAGAAGCTTCAGGAGACTCTTCTTTTGCTTATGGTTTACCACATACTCTTTCAATCTCATTAGTCAATTCTTCATCAGAAGACTGATCTTTTTCTTGAAGTAAAACAATAAGAGCATGCTTTATGGCATCAGCTTCTTTTAGCAGTTCTTTTATCTTTGACTGCTTGTCTTTCAATTGTACTCTCAGAAATTTCTCTCTATTTGTTCTATGAGCTTTCCTGTCAGAATGGCTACCAGGATACTCTTGATAAATCGTTATCGGATTAAATGCTACAGTAGCCTTTTCTTTACCTTTCCCTTTTTCCTTTGTCATAGCTTTCAATTGAGATTGCAAAGCTTTCTTCTCTTCTCTTAACTTTGTTCTTTCTACATGTCTATAGATAGGAATAGTAGACAACTTCAAATCTATAGCAGCAATCTGTTTTTCAATTTGGTAAGGAGAAACAGAACTGGAAAACATATACAAACCAAAAACAAATTCAGGTAACTCACACCCCCCTACATGTGGTTCACTGTCAGAAGCAGACTCTGAAGAGGATGAGGAGGACTGACCACATTTAGCTAAAGCTGGAGGATCGTCTTCACTATCTGTACAAGAAGAAGATTTAGACTTTGAAGTAGGCAAATATATTACTTCATCAGAAGGATCAGGAGAAGAAGATGAAACTTTATACAAATCCCACATAGTAGGATCTAAGGATTTACAAAGTGTAGCCAATCTCGGATGAGACTTGCGTTCAGGGCACTTGCTTGCCCAGTGTCCTATTTTTCTACAAATGAAACATACATCACCTTTGCCTTTATCTTGCCTTCTTTTTCCAAATCTCTTGGCTTTGTATTTAGATTTCTTCCATGGTTTCTTACCTCTGCAGTCTTTAGACCGATGCTTAGATTTGTGTTTATAAGGCAGATCTGGGTGATATCTGGACTCAGAAGTATAAAACTTCTTTTTATGTTTCTTTTTACAATGGCATATTCCCCCTTTGCCAAAGTGGCCGCGGTTATGTGCACCACACCCCCAATTGGGCATACCTGCTACATCTTTGTAGAAAGATGTAGAGAACATCTTTTGGTGTCGCTTAAAATCTTTGCTAACAAGTCTCTCGAGGCAGTGATCTTGCCATGTTTCAAGAATATGATTGTGCAACTGCGCAAGAGAGAGACTTATTAATTCTACCTTTTTATCCTTGAGAGCTTGTTCAACTACGTCTGGAACATGACCTGGTTAGCTCCTCAAGTAGTGCTTAAGGTAGGCTGGGTTTCTTGATTTTCCAGAGGAGATTAACAATTTCTGCATATAGCAGAAATATTCTTCTGCTTTACTCAGATCACACAATCTGGCTGACATAAATAAAGAGGCTAGGTGATCATAATCTTCTGCATCCTCTGGACCATAAAATTCTCTACCAAGTGCAGAGAGGATTTGTTCATCAGCATCATCTGCTGATAACAGTTCATTTCTTGTCTCTTGTGGCAACCAACGCCACCATTCATAGGCAAGACCAGACAGACCAGCAATCAATTGAGTTCCTAACATTTGACCTGTTAGGTTATGGTCTTGCTGCTTTTTATATAATATCCAATGGGTTAACAACTGAATAGCATTCTTAATCTCTTCACGAGACTGACACTGGATATTCAAAACTGGTTGTTCTGGCATCTGAGTGATCAGATTATTCATTGAGTTAATCCCAAAATTGAAGACTTTTGGAGGAGGAGCAGATGCAGAATGTACATCAGGCATATGAGTATCAAACTGTTCAAAATGGGTACTGGGGGCTTCTATCCTTCTTCAATTTGAAGATTCTTCCATCATATTTAAATCACCAAGATATTTTGGATCTAATACTGGTCTATAAGACTTGAATGCATCGATCCATTCTTCTATATCCTGCTTTATAGCGTCAGATTCACCGAAATCCCATTCTGGTTTCTCTTCATTAGGGATGACATTGAATTGACCTAATGAAGCAGATTTACTATGACCCTTTCTGGCTAGATTTATAACATGGTCAGGAACAACATAATGTTTTTGCTTAAGTTCCTGTGTTTTGGTACTTAAATCAGCTAGCACTACCATTCTTTTTTCCAGCTTCAGAGAAGCTTCCTTTATGGCTTGCTTTATCTGGGTCGTATCATGAAGCAGGTGATCTAACAATTCCATTTTGGTGATTACCTTATCTAACTGTTCTCTTTGGATTGAACAACTATGCTTTAATAGAAGGATATCATTGGCCATATCATCTAAATTTCTTGCAGTATGAACAGCCTGCAAGTTACTCCAGTTTGCCATTTTAATCTCATCTGAGACTGTTTGATCTGAGGCTGAACTCTTAGTAGGCAAAAAATCTCTTTTAGTAGAGCCATCTTGTGCATGCTGCCTGAAAGGGGCCTCTGGGAGATTTCTACCAGGGTAGAATGATTTTTGTCCAGATGGATTTGTAGTTTCAACACCTCCTTTTTCTCTAGGAAGGGAGAACATTCCTAGGCTGGGAAACTCATGGAGAGAAGCAGATTGATTCTGCTTATCTTTTTGTAACAATTTTTGTTTTATTTTTCTACATGCTGGACAGTCAGCATGTTGGCCTCTGTGCTCAAAATCTGAAAGACCTGAATAAGAAGAAGTATTTATAGGAGACTTTTGACTAGACTCAGCTAAAGACTTTTTAGACAACTAATCCGACATTGCTTGAAGCTTGGCATTGTTATACGAGGACATGGATGTTGACTTGATCAGAGGGGGACCAAATCTTCTTATTGGCTCTTCTTGGGCTGACCAGAAGGAGCAAGATGCTTCATCATAGATTAAGGGTTTAGGATTCATGGTAGCAGCAACTCTTTCTTGGTGTCTTAACTCAGAATACTTTAGTTCCCAAGACTGTGGGTAATTAATTCCAGTCCAGTTAAATGTAACTGGGATTGCGTTCTTAGATTTAGCATTAGGTTGTTCCACCACGCTGCAGTCTGCAGAGCTCTGGTGAACATGGGATTGCAACTGAGGAAGGGTTTCATTGCCAAAACGGATACAAACACCGCCTTTCAACTGTATTATGCGGGAGCCATTTTGCATGTCAAAACCTTTATGTAAGATATAAGCTTTCAAAATGTTATATATATGCGGATCATCTAGACTCACAGAAAACTTAGGATAGATGGTGCCAAAGGCAGGACCATCATGCAGAGGTGCTGTGAATCCACCGATTACAGCATCAGAAAATTTATTGTGACGCGTATCTACAACACAACATAATGAAGATGCAACAAGACGAGGGCGTACTAATGGACCAAGGCCTAACTTGACAGCACCAAAATGTGCATATTTGAATTTTTTAGATTTTGCCCAATCAATTTGTTCTTTGTCAAGCAATGAAATATGAATAGGCTCTTGATTATCTGTGAAAGCAACATCAATACTTGAAACCTTTATTTGGGTGACAGAATATAAATTCCACCAATTAAGTCTGTAGACATCTTTAGGTAAAATCTGGGGTAATTGCCAGTGTTCTAAGGGATTCTGGTCATGAATAGTTATGTATGAGGATTCTTCTCCAGAAAGGTCTCCTTCTCCCCAGTCACAATCTATAGTCTGCTTGGAGCCTTGTCAGGTCCTAAACTATTCATTACCTTAGAATTCTGTCCTGAAGACTTTAAACCCTACCCGATTCAATGTTTGATAGATTCAGGCTGTCAGTTCAACCTTGCCAAAGGTAATGCAATCCCTTCCTACTATTGGGAATCTACAAAAGAGTTCGGTTCAGCTATTCAAGGAACGCCAGTTTATTTGACTGGTAAAACAAAAGATTTCCCAATATCCCTGTCTGGTGTCCAAGTTCAGAGCCTGGGGGTGTCCAAGTTCAGTTCTATTGCGAGTATTTTGGTAACACTTATGCTCATAACTTATGTATGATTTATAAATCTACTGCAATATTATCTCTGTGTATGTAATTGGTTGATCTGTTTGTAGAAAACACTCTATAAATAGCATCCTGTAGGCGGTGGAAATGACCGCTGAGCGGATTGTAGGAATCCAAAAGGTGTAAGAGTCAATCCGACGTCGTAGCAGTAAAGCCCGCCAGAGTTAGGGGAGTAAGTCTACAAGGTTTCCGGAAGACTAAAAATCAGCCCTCACCTTTTATTTTGTAATGGATCCTACAATGGATGCTGTTTCGCTGACCCATCTAGAGTGTGAATCAGCCAACGACACAGAAGTTTCTTTAGCAGAAAGATGCCAATCTTCTTTTAATCCTTCTTCTTCTGGAGAAGAATCCTCATACATAACTATTCGTGACCAGAATCCCTCAGAACACTGGCAATTACCCCAGATTTTACCTAAAGATGTCTACAGACTTAATTGGTGGAATTTATATTCTGCCACCCAAATAAAGGTTTCAAGTATTGATGTTGCTTTCACAGATAATCAAGAGCCTATTCATATTTCATTGCTTGACAAAGAACAAATTGATTGGGCAAAATCTAAAAAATTCAAATATGCACATTTTGGTGCTGTCAAGTTAGGCCTTGGTCCATTAGTACGCCCTCATCTTGCTGTATCTTCATTATGTTGTGTTGTAGATACGCGTCACAATAAATTTTCTGATGTTGTAATCGGTGGATTCACAGCGCCTCTGCATGATGGTCCTGCCTTTGGCACCATCTATCCTAAGTTTTCTGTGAGTCTAGATGATCTGCATATATATAACATTTTGAAAGCTTATATCTTACCTAAAGGTTTTGACATGCAAAATGGCTCCCGCATAATACAGTTGAAAGGCGGTGTTTGTATCCGTTTTGGAAATGACACCCTTCCTCAGTTGCAATCCCATGTTCACCAGAGCTCTTCAGACTGCAGCATGGTGGAACAACCTAATGCTAAATCTAAGAACGCAACCCCAGTTACATTTAACTGGACTGGAATTAATTACCCACAGTCTTGGGAACTAAAGTATTCTGAGTTAAGACACCAAGAAAGAGTTGCTGCTACCATGAATCCTAAACCTTTAATATATGATGAAGCATCTTGCTCCTTCCGGTCAGCCCAAGAAGAGCCAATAAGAAGATTTGGTCCCCCTCTGATCAAGTCAACATCCATGTCCTCGTATAACAATGCCAAGCTTCAAGCAATGTCGGATCAGTTGTCTAAAAAGTCTTTAGCTGAGTCTAGTCAAAAGTCTCCTGTAAATACTTCTTCTTATTCAGGTCTTTCAGATTTTGAGCACAGAGGCCAACATGCTAACTGTCCAGCATGTAGAAAAATAAAACAAAAATTGTTACAAAAAGATAAGCAGAAGCAATCTGCTTCTCTCCATGAGTTTCCCAGCCTAGGAATGTTCTCCCTTCCTAGAGAAAAAGGAGGTGTTGAAACTACAAATCCATCTGGACAAAAATCATTCTACCCTGGTAGAAATCTCCCAGAGGCCCCTTTCAGGAAGCATGCACAAGATGGCTCTACTAAAAGAGAGTTTTTGCCTACTAAGAGTTCAGCCTCAGATCAAACAGTCTCAGATGAGATTAAAATGGCAAACTGGAGTAACTTGCAGGCTGTTCATACTGCAAGAAATTTAGATGATATGGCCAATGATATCCTTCTATTAAAGCATAGTTGTTCAATCCAAAGAGAACAGTTAGATAAGGTAATCACCAAAATGGAATTGTTAGATCAGCTGCTTCATGATACGACCCAGATAGAGCAAGCCATAAAGGAAGCTTCTCTGAAGCTGGAAAAAAGAATGGCAGTGCTAGTTGATTTAAGTACCAAAACACGGGAACTTAAGCAAAAACATTATGTTGTTCCTGACCATGTTATAAAGCTAGCCAGAAAGGGTCATAGTAAATCTACTTCATTAGGTCAATTCAATGTCATCCCTAATGAAGAGAAACAGGAATGGGATTTCGGTGAATCTGACGCTATAAAGCAGGATATAGAAGAATGGATCGATGCATTCAAGTCTTATAGACCAGTATTAGATCCAAAATATCTTGGTGATTTAAATATGATGGAAGAATCTTCAAATCAAAGAAGGATAGAAGCCCCCAGTACCCATTTTGAACAGTTTGATACTCATATGCCTGATGTACATTCTGCATCTGCTCCTCCTCCAAAAGTCTTCAATTTTGGGATTAACTCAATGAATAATCTGATCACTCAGATGCCAGAACAACCAGTTTTGAAAATCCAGTGTCAGTCTCGTGAAGAGATTAAGAATGCTATTCAGTTGTTAACCCATTGGATATTATATAAAAAGCAACAAGACCATAACCTAACAGGTCAAATGTTAGGAACTCAATTGATTGCTGGTCTGTCTGGTCTTGCCTATGAATGGTGGCGTTGGTTGCCACAAGAGACAAGAAATGAACTGTTATCAGCAGATGATGCTGATGAATAGATCCTCTCTGCACTTGGTAGAGAATTTTATGGTCCAGAGGATGCAGAAGATTATGATCACCTAGCCTCTTTATTTATGTCAGCCAGATTGTGTGATCTGAGTAAAGCAAAAGAATATTTCTGCTATATGCAGAAATTGTTAATCTCCTCTGGAAAATCAGGAAACCCAGCCTACCTTAAGCACTACTTGAGGAGATACCCAGGTCATGTTCCAGACGTAGTTGAACAAGCTCTCAAGGATAAAAAGGTAGAATTAAGAAGTCTCTCTCTTGCGCAGTTGCACAATCATATTCTTGAAACATGGCAAGATCACGGCCTCGAGAGACGTGTTAGCAAATATTTTAAGTGGCAACAAAAGATGTTCTCTGCATCTTTCTGCAAAGATGTAGCAGGTATGCCCGATTGGGGGTGTGGTGCACATAACCGCGGCCACTTTGGCAAAGGGGGAATATGCCATTGTAAAAAGAAACATAAAAAGAAGTTTTATACTTCTGAGTCCAGATATCACCCAGATCTGCCTTATAAACACAAATCTAAGCATCGGTCTAAAGACTCTAGAGGTAAGAAACCATGGAAGAAATCTAAATACAAAGCCAAGAGATTTGTAAAAAGAAGGCAAGATAAAGGCAAAGGTGATGTATGTTTCATTTGTGGAAAAAACAGGACACTGGGAAAGCAAGTGCCCTGAACGCAAGTCTCGTACGAGATTGGCTGCACTTTGTAAATCCTTAGATCCTACTATGTGGGATTTGTATAAAGTTTCATCTTGTTCTCCTGATCCTTCTGATGAAGTTATATATTTGCCTACTTCAGTGTCTGAATCTTCTTCTTTTACAGATAGTGAAGACAATCCTCCAGCTTTAGCTAAATGTGGTCAGTCCTCCTCATCCTCTTCAGAGTCTGCTTCTGACAGTGAACCACATGTAGGGGGGTGTGAGTTACCTAAATTTGATTTTGGTTTGTATATGTTTTCCAGTTCTGTTTCTCCTTACCAAACTGAAAAAATGATTGCTGCTATAGATTTGAAGTTGTCTACTATTCCTATCTATAGACATGTAGAAAGAACAGAGTTAAGAGAACAGAAGAAAGCTTTGCAATCTCAATTGAAAGCTATGACAGAGGAAAAAGGGAAAGGTAAAGAAAAGGCTACTGTAGCATTTAATCCGATAGCGATTTATCAAGAGTATCCTGGTAGCCATTCTGACAGGCAAGCTCATAGAACAGATAGAGAGAAATTTCTGAGAATACAATTGAAAGACAAGCAGTCAAAGATAAAAGAACTGCTAAAAGAAGCTGATGCCATAAAGCATGCTCTTATTGTTTTACTTCAAGAAAAAGATCAGTCTTCTGATGAAGAATTGACTAATGAGATTGAAAGAGTATGTGGTAAACCATAAGCAAAAGAAGAGTCCCCTGAAGCTTCTCCAGAAAGGTCTCCTTCTCCCCAGTCACAATCTATTAGTCTGCTTGGAGCCTTGTCAGGTCCTAAACTATTCATTACCTTAGAATTCTGTCCTGAAGACTTTAAACCCTACCCGATTCAATGTTTGATAGATTTAGGCTGTCAGTTCAACCTTTCCAAAGGTAATGCAATCCCTTCCTACTATTGGGAATCTACAAAATAGTTCGGTTCAGCTATTAAAGGAACGCCAGTTTATTTGACTGGTAAAACAAAAGATTTCCCAATATCCCTGTCTAGTGTCCAAGTTCAGAGCCTGGGGGTGTCCAAGTTCAGTTTTATTGCGAGTATTCTGGTAACACTTATGCTCATAACTTATGTATGATTTATAAATCTACTGCAATATTATCTCTGTGTATGTAATTGGTTGATTTGTTTGTAGAAAACACTATATAAATAGTATCCTGTAGGCGGTGGAAATGACCGTTGAGCAGATTGTAGGAATCCTAACAAAATTCATGACAAAACCCAGTTGCAACGTTTTCTTGGTTGCTTGAACTATATCAGACCCTTTTTCAGAGGACAGGCTACCGACATTCATTGTCTCCAGCAGCGGTTAAAGAAAAAGCCTGCACCATGGTCTAATGCCATGACTCTAGCAGTTCAACAAATTAAAGCTAGAGTAAAAAGTTTGCCAGCTCTTCATCTTCCTCAGGGAGTTGGTAAAATGATAATAGAAACTGATGCATCCAATACCACTTGGGGTGGTGTTCTCCTCGAAGAGATAAGTGAAAAAGAAAATATTTGTGGGTATGCATCCGGTTCATTTAAAGGTGCTAAGCTTAACTATCCCAGCAGTCACAAGGAGATTTTGGCAGTAAAAAAGACTGTCAGTCATTTCATTCTCTACCTGAAACCAGTGCGGTTTATCATAAGAACAGACCTTAAAATAATGCCTGGCATATTCAAAAATGAGAACTTAATGGCAGAGAACAGTAGCAGAATCTTAAAATGGTTCATTTGGCTTTCTAACTTTGATTATGATATTATTTATAAGCCTGGTTATTTGAATTGTCTTGCTGATATGTTGACACGGGAAACTGTGCAGAAAGAAGTGCCCAGTTTAAGCATGTTTTCAGCATGTGAAAGTTCCATAGAAGATAAGGGGAAATCCCCAATGCCAGATGAAGACCAGCTGCCAAGAAATGCATTATTTTTAAAGCCTTGGGATAACAGCTTGACTGCAAATGAGCACAAGGAACTGCTTGACTATGCAGATCGCCATCAAGCAGAAAAGTATCTCAGCCTGACACTGATCAAGGTGATTCAAGCGAGCCCATGCAAGCTCCAGATCTTAGAACATTGGGAAAAGAAATCCTTCAACGGTTTTCGAGATGCTGAAGAAAAATTGAGGAAGTGCCGTGAAATTTGGGTAGACTGCAATGATGAAAAGAATGGGTTGGTATGGTATATTGATTTGGGTGAGGGTAACCTCACATGGGCCTCGTACAACCTAATCTTTCAATTCTGTAGAGAGCAAACCTTTGTAGTAATATGTGCAGACCCAGGCAACATGAGAAATAAGAAGTGGTCTGGGTGGACGGAGATCTTCTTAGATAAATTTTGTCCCAGACTAGATTGGCTCAATCGACGAGCTAATTTTATTTTGCATTTGGAGGCTGATATGCAAGCTGCAGATCAGCATAATCAATGGTTTAAGTTTCTGCTTAGACACCATGGAGGAAGATATACACCACTGGAACATGTGGTAAATATTACGCAAAAATTTATAAAAAGGGATATTAATGGTAATAGATTGGACACCAAAGTTCATCGCAGAACCCTTCCTTTAAACTACCGAGTTGAATCTTTATTTGCCTCTGAGTTTATTTTTGGTCCAAATGAAGCTTTGCATGGTTCCGATGTGGAACAATGTTTTGGTGATCAACTTTATCCAGAGGTTGATTATTCGGAAGACAGTTATTGGCAAAACACCGAATCCCAACCATACAATTGGGAGGATGATTTGGTGCGCAGAGAAATTGAAGAAAATCTGTATGATGAGGGTATGCTGGATTGTGTCTGTGGTGGTGTCCCAGATGGTGAAGAAGGTGGTGAAATCAGTTGTGTCTGCGGATCAGGGTATGGTACTGATTAATCAACAATCAGTCTTCTTTTCTTGGGAATGAAGCATTTGGTCCGTGATCCGTAATCCATATAATTGGAATCTTTGTACATATTTTCCTGTTTTGATTGGAAGCCGTAGTGGGCCGGATAATGCTCCACTTTGTATTTTGTCGGCCATGTTTTCGGCCTTTATGCTTTCCGGGATGCTTTTGCCCCGTTGTATTGTAATAAATAGTGACTGATTTAAGTGGGCCAAGATTCTGTCGGCCATTGCATTTGCTTTAAGTCAGTTGTCATAGTATCGGGTCCCCGTATGGCCGAGCCTCGGAGGGATGAGATATACATGATGTGGTCCCATCATGTCCCTGGGAATCTTACCTTTAGACCGGTTAGTGTAGGTTTGAGATTACCGGATGACCCTTATCAAAGCTATAAATATGAAGCTTGAGAGCTCATTTCATCCATTCCGAGTCGCATGAGCAAGTAGTCCGCTCTGCAAGTAGGAGTCACATTGAGCAAGTAGTCTGCTCTGCAAGTCTAGGAGTCTGTGTGAGAGCCGAAGTGATTATGCTCTGCGAGTTGCCGTAACTGGTATAACATCGCATCAGAAAGCTAAGACTCGTCTCTGTAAATTTGAGTCTGTGTAAGGGTGTGCTAGTGATCATATCTTGGGACTCCCAGGAGCCTGCGAGTAGCTTCATGCCTTCGGGAAGTTGCAAAAGCTAAATGGACCCAAGACATTATGTTCAGGCACAGTGAGAGTAAGTGGTGACGAACTTCGCAATCCGAGGTCGATCCACTGTTTGAGTCTGTAATTTCAAGACTGTAATATTGTTGAAGCATTAATGGAAAGTTTGTTGGATATCCTGGTGTAATAATTGCTTTCATCAATAAAGACCTTGCTATCGGATCTCCAACAAACTTTCCATTACTTGCCTCTTTGAGGAGGAAACCTCTAAATGAAGCCAAGCTCCAATTACAAAATACTTCACAAGACACCTTGTTTCATATCTTCTACTCCTTTATATAGTTTATAGTGAAGGAACTTTCTAGTAGGAAGAATCTTCTAGTAAGCTTTCTTAGTGAAGGAACTTTCTAGTAGGCGGAACCTCCTAATAAGTCTTCTTACAAATATTGATTTCACACTATAGAGACTTTCTAATAGGTGGAACCTTCTAGTAAGTATTTTTACAAATATTGGTTTCACACTATATCTACTTTATTGGCCTTATTTAATATAGATGGCCTCAATACATAGTGACCTATCTATTAAGTGGGTTAGGGTAGGACCTTAACAATTAGTTTATATTATGTGATGTTATATAGGAATTTGAATTGTCTCATATCTCATGTATAGTTGTAGCTTGAAGTTTGTTTGCTAAGTGTTTGGTAAAATGTCCAAAAAAATTATAGTTTTCTATGTTAATTTGGAAAAGTAAGGATTTGAGTAATGCTTTTAACATTCACTTATTATTAGTCTAGTTAATTGGATTTTTCCTAGAAGCAAATTGGTACATTTATCTTTGGGAAATTTAATGCTTTTATGTTTACAAATTTTGACATGGGTAAGATCTAAGAGTTGTTGAATTGTTTTAAGAAAATGCATCCCTAGGTGTTTCCATAAATATTTAGATAAACATTGGAGTGAATCTATGACAGATGGACCTAGAACCCCCATTTCAAATTAAAAAAAAGGTTTGGATGACCCAATTCTATGTTCTAGGTTTTTTCTAAAAAGTGTAGAAACACCTTGTAGGGGTTTTTTGCCCATACTTAGGCTTGATGTCCTTGTATACTCTTCTCTTATTATCTCTTGAAATTTTTTACTTACCTTGAATGCCAAGCGTTTGTATAAATGTTTACGTGTCAAGTGTTTGATGAAACAAATGAATCAAAAAGTAGAGTTATGAAGGAAGGATCCTATCATCAGTTGTACGGGTTTAAATGTGTTAAGCCATTTAATGTTTTTGAGAAATTTTAGTACAAAATGAACATTGTTTTATAGTAAATTAACCTAATGCATAACCATTGTTGAGCTCTCTTCAAAACTAACTTTGAAAAGGATTCTCTATTTATAATGTTGAACCTTTCATAATCATAATTTGTAGATTAGTGGATTTTACAGTTCTTGTTGAAAAATGAACTCTACAAGAACAAGAGATTAATAAGTGTGAATGTATGGAGTGTTGCAATGAAGGCAGGTCAACCGGTGGGGTAGAACAATGTTTCCATCCCCACCAAGGTTCAAATATGGTTGGCCTTTGATTCCAATGTTGAATAGCAGGGTTGGTATTTCCGGTGAAAAAATTATGGATGTATGGAGTACAAATAAAATTGCAATGTGAATGCCATAATATTAAATAATTTTTGGATAGTGTTGTAACACATATGGGATTAGTGTGTAAGATATTTGAACTATTATTATCTTGAATTTAATAATGTGCTTGAAAAGTATTCTTGAGTGTTATGGAGTACTTAAGAATTGTTAAGTATATACATCATTGCAACATGTGTTGGAAACATAAACATTGGGAAGCAAATCTCATAAGGAATGAGACTAATCCAAAGGGTTGTGGATAACCCAAATTGATATTTTATACGTGCTCTCTTGTCAAGATCCAGACACTCTCTTCAACATTTCTTGTCGATGTGAATGGAGTATGAATATTGAATTAAAGAATAGAATGTGGTTGACCTTGATAGAGATATGCATGAGTTTGTAACGAGTGTAGTAGGTGTGCAATGGATGGGTTTTTACTTGTTTTGTTTTGTTTAAAAAAATAATATTGTCATTTTTCTAGATTGTCATGGTTGGTTGTTGATTTAGTGTCGAGGGGCACTACATGTGGTATTAGATCCAGCTACAACATTAGGGCCTATTGGACTTGTATGCTTTGTAGTAGATTGATTGATTCATGCTAATTTTGTACGACTATTGTGTCAAGAACAATATGAGATGTCCAAGAAGAAGAAAAATTCTCATATTTCCTTTGCCTTCATAGCATAATAACTTGTTGTAGGTGTGCCAAAGAAACCAATAGATTTATTGAAACTAATATTTAACATGAAAATTTATATGCAAATTGTAACCCTCTTAGGGTAAAATTTATGATTAAAGGATTCCCTTTCCACCTTGAATCTTTCACCATGTCCATATCCAATATGGTCTAGTTTGGAAGTAGATATTTTTATCATATGTATTGAGAGTAATGATGTTTCATAATTGGAAATAGTGCTAACTTCGTATTGGAATCCATAGTTACAAATCTTATGGTCATTTGTCAGTGCATGTATTAAAGCTTACACGTTTTTTATATGAATGAAGTTTTAAATCATTGTTTTAGTGTGCATATAACTTGTGGAAAAATTGTTGTTGTACTTAGGTAAGAACTTGGAGTGAGTTGATCTCATATTTGTTGGAAGCAAAAGTTATTTAGGTTTATCACACCTCTGGATCTACTGGAGATACTCATTGGAAAGTCTACATTCGACTAGCATAGCAGTCGACTGTATGCTTGACTGAGTGGTTGATTGATCAGTCGACTAGATGGTCGACAGGGAAATCAATTGGATGGTCGACTCAACTAGAACCACTAACTAATCAATGGAATGATACGGTATTTTAGGAAATTGTTAGAACCAACGACCTTCACTTGTGGACCATGTCTCCCTCGATTCAAGGAAGTTTGTTAGATATGGAGTTTATAGAAGAACAACCCTATGGGTTGTATTGAGATATAGAGACATATCAAATTATGCAAGATTGATAATGCATTGTGATGTTATGGTAATAATTTGTTGTGCTTAAGTGTTGTAAGCAGTGTCTTTCGACACCACATCTTATCTTGGAATATCTTTATCCCTTTTGCTATTTTATGTTATCTGTCCAATTGTTCAAAGGGTTTTCGCAACATGGTATCAGAGCTATTAGTCTTGACCTAGTCTATTTTCCACAAATCGTGATGAGTTGAATCTAGGGTTGATTGACTTTGGGATGAAGATTTGTTGAATGAAACCTTTGAACTTGGATTAGATCTGTAAGATATCATAAGGATGACTTCAAAGATAGAACCTATTATTTTGAATGGCCATAACTATGCAGTATGGATGCCATACATGGAAACATTGTTGAAGAAAAATGGACTCTGGTAGTGCACCAAGACTGCTATTCCAGATCCTATGGATGTTCATGATAAGTTTGTCATCGATGGAAAGAAGGATGAGGTTCTTGGGTTCATCATGACCTACATTTCAAGGGAGATTCACTTTCATACAAGTGGGATTGATTGTCCTCAAGATGTCTGGAATAACACGAAGTCGTTGTTTGATAAGGTTAATGAAGCTCAAGTAATGCAGATTATGAAAGAGTTGATCTTTCTAGAACTCCATTCCTTGAAAGTATTGAGGATTATTTGGCTTGTATCAAAGAGCTGCAATTGAAATTGGGTGAATGTGGGAAACGTTTTCCAAAGAAGGAAGGACAACTCATTGAATTGGTCCCGATGAATTGAAAGACACCTTATGATGTGTTATGCACCTCATTTCATGCTAGTTGGATGTCATGCAAGGAAGGCAATATTCCTTTGATACTTTCTGTGATTTATTGATCAAGGATCAACAAAAGCAACTTGATGAACGAAATCTTGGTAGTAGACATCAGGATCACTTGCTTAAAGGAAAGATCAAGTAAAATTATAAAGAATGAGGTCGATTGAACACTTTGAGTAAACGACATGAGCGTATCAACCAAATTATTAAAGGAAATATTGACAAGTCAGTATCGACCAAGAAGAATCGAAAAAATAAAACCTATCACTACTATGGAAAGGTGGGACATGTGGAGAAAAATTGTTGGAAGAATACAAAGGATTTGGAAGAAAAGGTCAAGCATATTTAAGAAGATGTGTCTGTTGTTCGATAGACTAATTGACCTACAAATTATTTCACCTCTTTTGTCAGCACTTCCCATGCATTAAATTCCCACACCACTCATACTAAGTGGATAGTCGATTCTAGTTGCACTGATCATATGGCTAAGGATGCTTCTATGTTCTCTTCCTTAAGTGGAGCTTTAGAACATAAAATTTATGTAGCTGATGATTATGCTCTCATGATTTCTAGAATAGGATA
Source organism: Larix kaempferi (assembly GCA_027924585.1). Lineage (NCBI taxonomy): Eukaryota > Viridiplantae > Streptophyta > Pinopsida > Pinales > Pinaceae > Larix > Larix kaempferi. The sequence goes on along the minus strand of BSBM01000672.1, from coordinate 10,523,691 downwards.
TGTTGAATGTCAACATGGTAGAATCTCTAATGTCTATCATATGCCTAGCTTGAGCACAAATTTGTTGTCAGTTGCTCAATCACCCAGACTGGAAAGACTATTGAGTTTAGGTAATATCATTTTATCGTAAGGGATATGAGGCATGGGGGGACGTCTATTGCTGTAATATATCTAGATCCCAAAGACAAACTATATAAGGTTTGTGACTCTCCCAAGCATGATTTTAGACCAACTTCCCTCATCGCTCAGACCAACGACTGAAGTCAAATTTGGCATGAACGATTCATACATTTGAACTTTCGAAGTTTAAAGATGATGGTAACAAGGAAGATGGTTACTGGCCTCTTAAAGACCATTCCACCTGATGGAGTGTGTATCTAATGCATGCTTGGAAAGCATCATCAGGCACCCTTTTATTATGGGAAAGCATGGCGAGCACAGGATCGACTAGGAGTTGTTCATAGTGATCTCCACGGTGATCTCCGCTGCATGAACAAACCCTCATTAGTAGGTGCGAAGAATATTTTAACCTTTATTGATGATTTCTCCATGTTTACATGGGTCTATTTCTTGAAAAATAAGAGTCATGTCTGTGAAAGATTCAAGGAATTTAGGGCATTGGCTGAGAACCAATGTGGTTGACGTATTAAATTTTTGAGATCAAACAATGGTGGAGAATATGTGAGTCAACCATTTTAAGATTACCTAGCACAAAATCGTATCTCTTGGCAGTGATATGTACCTCACACCCCTCATCAAAATGGAGTGGTAGAGAGGAAAAATAGGACTTTGGTGGAAACAGATCGATGTCTACTGCAGGCCAAATATATTCTAACATAATTATGAGCATAAGATGTTTACTGATCAAACTACCTCCTAAACCTTGTCTTGACTAGGGGTGTCAGCGACATGAATCCAATTGAGAAGTAGCAAGGAAAAAATCATCTTCTAGACACCTCTGAACCTTTGGACGTGTATCTTGGGCACATAATAGAGATAACTACAAGAATAAATTGGATGCAAAGAGTCATGTTTTTATCATTATGGGATATTCCGATGAATCGAAACCCTATCAACTGTTTGACCCAATCAAAAAACATATTATCTTGAGTGGGAATGTGATCTTTGATGAGAATACTTCAGGTATTAAGTTATTGAACCGTTCCTCTGGATTATTGCATAGTGATCCTTTTGATATTATTGAAGAATCTGGATCAACTGTACTTGCCTTTCAAGTCTCAACCTGGAAGCCAACCCTTGTTCCTTATTTGAATGGTAGTTAGTCTACATTGACTAACGATGTTGACCTACATGTACAATCTCCTAAAAACCAACCAGCATGGCTCATCAACAACTTGTTTACCTCGGCAGGCTACTAAGACTATTGAAGTTGTTGGACTTGATGTTGGTGACATTAGTATTGGTCGACAAACTCACATTCATAAACAACATGGAAGTGTTTCCTTGATGGATCATGTTCTCAAAACTTGTGATCCTGACACCTATGTTGATGCTCAGGGACACCCTGAATGGGATAATGCTATGTCTACTAAAATTGATTCCTATTGAAGAATCAGACTTGGGATTTAGTTCCCCGACCACATGGAAAGAATGTTGTGAAGTGTCGATGACTCTAAAATACCAAGTTTACCTCAAAAGGTGTTGTTGAATGTCACAAGGTTTGACTGGTAGCCAACGGTCAAAAGGTGTTGTTGAATGTCACAAGGCTTGACTAGTAGCCAACGGCTTCTCTCAGCAATAAGGTATTGACTACATTGAAACCTCTGTCCCTGTTGCAAATGATTATTTCACTCATTGCTTTTGGATGGTAACTTCAACAAATGGATGTGAAAAGTGTTTTTATTCATGGAAATTTGTTTGAAGAAATATACATGGAGAAACCTCCTGGTTTTGTGATGGATTCTAGTCTTGTTTGTTGACTAAAGAAATATTTGTATGGTTTGAAGTAATCCCCACATGCTTGGTATGAGAAGAATGATCATTTTTTTATCAATCTTGGATTCAAACATTGTAAATCTAATCCCAGTATTTATGTATTGCATGATCATGGTGATACTTTGATTGTTGCAATGTATGCTGATTATTTAGTCATAACTTGAAACAATGTCAACTTAATTTTAAGATTGAAGAAACAACATGTCGATACCTTTGAAATGACTGACCTTGGTCTTTTGCATTTGTTTTTGGACATTCAACTACTTCAAATGAATGATGGTATCTTTCTTTCTCAACCCAAATATGCTTTGGAACTTTTGAAACCATTCAAAATGAATGACGATAAGTCTTGTGCTACACCTTTTAAGTTGGATGTCAAATTGTCTAAGGATTGTTACTCTCCCCAAGTCAACACCAGTCTTTATCGGAAGGTGGTTGGTAGCTTGATATACTTAACTCGCAATTGGCCTAACATCTCTTTGTTGTTAGTGTGGTTTCTCAGTTCATGCAGGATTCTAGAGAAAGCCATTGGAAAGCTGCAAAGAAAATTGTTTGATACATTAAGGGTACTTATCGACTTGGTATCAAACACTGTTGCAGTTTAGATCCATTGGTTAGATTTACTAATTCTAACTGGGATGACGATGTTGACGATAGGAAGTCCACTTATGGCTATGTGTTGAACTAGTTCTGGACCTTTGGTTTAGTCATGTAAGAAAGAGAAAGTAGTCTCTCTTTTGACTACATAAGCAAAATATCGTGGAGCTAACAATGCAGGCACATAGCTGGTTTGGATATGTTAGCTTTTGGAGGAGCTTGTCTTTCCTATTCAGGCCTTGATTGTTATCTATTGTGACAATCAAAGTGGAATTCAGGTTTTTGATAACCTAGTTTCACACAACAAAATGAATCATGTTGAATTTCAAGTCCATTACTTGAGACAATTGATACAAGACAATGTTGTTACTCTTGTTTATTGCAAGACATGTGATCAGGTTATTGATATCTTTATGAATCCTTTGCTAGAAACTAAGTTTGTTAAACTTCGAGCTATGCTTGGGATTTAGGAAAATACAATTATGGGGGGTGTTAAAAGAACATAATTCCACCTCTTGAATCTCTAGAGTGTTGTGTTGATGGGGTGTTGGAACCAAAGGTTATGCAGGTTCATCACACCTCTAGATATTATGGAGATAATCAGTCGAAAGTCCATAATTGACTAGCAGAGCACTCAATTGTATGCCCGGTTGAGTGGTCGATTGATCGGTTGACTAGATGGTTGATGTGGTAGTCAATTGGATGGTTGACTTGACTAGAACCATCAACTAATCAACAGAGTGTTGTGGTATTTTAGGAAACAGTTAGAACTGATGACCCTCACTTGTGGACTAGATATTCCTAAATTCAAGGAAGTTTGTTTGATCTAGAGACTACAAAATAACGACCCTATGGGTTATATTGAGATATAGAGACATATCAATTAACTATGCAAGACATATAATGCATTGTGATGTTCTGATCATAATGTTGTGTGCTTAAGTGTTGTAAATAATGTTTTTCGACACCACCTCCACTATTGGAATATCTTTATCTCTGAACTGTTATTTTATGTTATCTATCATTTTGTTCAAAGGGTTTTCCCAACAATATTGATAGCTTTTTGTTGTTAGTCACGAAAAAGAGTAGAACTCTTTGACATGTCCGTAGTGTTTTGTCTTTGGGTGGAAAATGACCTTTGGGTTATGGTTTTGACAACTTGATGAGGAAATCGAGTTGAGGTCATGGTATTGAGGATTGGTATTTCAAGTTGTAAATGTTAATTACATGGCTTGTTAGCCATGAAAATTTGAACTATTGCAAATTTAAGCTAAATTTTTAGTGAAAATCCTGTGATACTTAAGGGAAGTTGTCCCTACTAATTAGGGAATATTGTTTATGAATACCTCCTTATTGGGTGGGGGTGGATATCTTTCCATTTCTGAAATTATTACTTTTATTTAGACTTTTTGAAATTGTGAGCTTGTGTTTTTCAAGGATTTATGTGAGATAGAAAGGGTACTACATAATGGTATATTTTGTTTGGTTTTTGTATTAAACTAAGGCTTTTGAATTACTTGTACATCAATATTCAATAATGGTTGACAAAAACTTAATGATATGAATAATATAGCCACTTTTATGGGTTAGAATTATCAAGAAAAGGCATGACTTAATATTGATGGTTGTGGGATGCCCTTGCATGGGAATTTGTTAGTGTACAATAAAAGTGGCATTGAGGATATTGGTCCATGTTCTTGTATGTGGTGCGAGGTTGTGGAAACCATATTTATGGAAGATTCAAGTGTTGGAATGTGTGATGTTAATTTGGAAGTGTAATGATGTCTAGTGTGATGTCGTATCTAACAAAAGAAGGAATAAATCTCTTCATATATCTCTATTTTCTGAAAAAGGAGTTATCCCACATGCATCACGGAGTAAAATTCTCATATTACCATTCCTTATATAAGAGAGGTGGAAAATGTTTATCCCACATGTATTATGGGATGTAAATATTCCATACCTCTAGCTATATAATAGAGGTGAAGGAGACCCTCTGGGTATGATGAAAATTATATTGTGAAATATTGTAAATTTGTGATAAACATTTGTGGATGGTGCTCAATATTTTAAGAGTGGAAGTTTCCTAAAGAATAAGAAGATCAAGCCTTCCTGTGGATGTTTCCCCATTTGGGGTTTTACCATTTAAATTTGGTGTACTCACTCTTTTCTCTTTCCTTTCCTCTCTTTTTAATCGATTATTTGGTGCTTGTGTTGATAAGATATTAGACTAGTTAGATTATGCTTATTGATTTACTATTAGTAAATTATTGTTTTATGTTTATGTGTTTATGCATATTTCTCAATAATCTAACATAGTATTAGAGCTGGTTACTATGCTCTACCTCTTTCAGTAAATTTTTGTTAAAAAAAAAATCAAGCATCAAATTTCTTCAATTTTTTTTGTTGGGCCCTCCTTCTCTAGCAGATTTGTTATCAAATCTACACAACCATTGAGGTTTTTCTTCAAATCTGGGAATTTTGTTACATGTTTGAATTTTTTTTTTTCAAAATCCTAACCTCACCATTTATTTTTTAGAAATTTTCATATTTTACCTATTTTTTTAGTATCCTAACTTGTTATCAAGGATCTATCTCTCTTGCAACAAATTTGGTAGTTTGCTTATTTCTAGCTATGTTTTTCACAGGTTTTCATCTACATGACTTCGAATTCCACGAGTCTGCAGTTTCAGACTGTGAAGGAACGTACATACATGACTTTCCTTCACTTAAGGTGCATACCCATGTAACCTCTCTTACCAGAAAGCACGTACATCTAGTTCCAAAGTGGAAACATCGTTGTATGTCGATTATTTTCGTTGTTTTTTGTTGAGGGTTTACAGATCTAGCGGTAAGGTGTTGCAAGGTTTCTTCATTGGTGAGAGAACCATTTATTTTGCACTATTTCTTCTAGTCATTAGCTTCTTGTTCTTTTGCATTAGGGTATACTTTTTTGTTTTTTAAATCATCATGAGTTCAAAGTAAGCTTTTGTTCCTTTGTCAATTGCAACTATCTATTTTACTTGGAAAAGAAAGATGATTGACATTCTTAAGAGTGAGAATATCTAGCACTTAGTAAATGGTGAACATTAGAAATGTACTAAGGATAAGGACTTAGCTATAAGGGAAGATCATTGTGATCAAGTAAGAGGACTCGGCCAAATTGTTTCAAATGGTTTACAGGTACATATTGAGGCTAAAGAATATAGATCGATTGAGGTATGGAAAATTTTAGCTTCTTTATATGATAAATCTAATGATTTTTCAACTTATTATCTTGAAAAGAAGATTCATGAGATTAATCCCAAATATTTTGATAGAATTGTGTCATTTCTTGCTAAAATAAAAATATATAATGAAAAACTTAATAATTGTGGTAAATATTACAAGAAAACCAATACTGCCCTATTATTCTTGTAGAGCAAAAATTACCTCCTGCCTTTGATTTGTTCATCCAAACTAGGAATAGGTCTATTGAAATGTCTAAGGAATCTATGAAATCCTCCTTTGAAGATTTTTGTAAAGGTCTAATTTGTGAGCAAGATAGTTTGATTGCATTAGGTCAATTAACTATTGCCAAAGCTCTAATGGCACATATTAAAAATGATCCACATAAAGGTTTTAGTAAGAACCCTAAACCACATGCTAAGGGTACAACCCATCACAATTCTAGTGATGCCTATGATGATTCTCATAAAAAGAAAGTATTCAACCCTTGTAAATATTGTGGCAAAACCAACCACCCTAAAAATATTTTCTTTAAACAGAGATGTCAACTTGCTAAAGCCAAGAAGAAATCCCCCAAGCAACAGCATGTAGCTATTTTTGCCTATTATGTTCACCCAAGTAATTATTCTTGTTTTGTGGAATGGATCGTGGATTTTGGTGCTTCTAATCATATGACTGGTTATGAAAGTTTCAATTAGTGATGGTAAACAACTTTTTGTAGTAGGCTCTAGCGATATTAAAGTTCATAATGGTACATTAGAATATGCTTTTCATGTTGAAGGCATTCCGATCAATCTACTTTCTATTTATCGTGCTTGTCAAAAAGGTTATAATTTTGAAACATGGCAAGATAAATATGCTCTTAAAGATATTAACAGTAACTTCAAAGTTGTTTCTTCAGGCCCTATTGATCATGAAGTTGATTTATTAAATTTACTAGTTTTAATTCACATAAAAATCAACCATTTTATTCCTATGTTGCTCATGTTGATGAACAAACTAAATTATGGCATGAAAGATTAGGTCACTTAAATTATGGTAAAATGTGTTGTTATCTAAAATGGTACTTGGCTTACCTACAATTTATTTTTCTAAAGGTGTTTGTGGGGGTTGTGTGCTTCAAAAACGCCATAAGAAAATATTTGATAAGGGTATGTTGGGATAACAGGTGGATAAACTGTAGAAGAAAGGAATATATATTTTTAGAGAGAGAAGGTGGTGTCTAAAGACACCTTTGCAGCACTTTAGCATAATAATCCATGATCCAATGAGTGGTGATAGACCAGTTCATAATAACCATCTATAAATAGGTACTGGAAGGTACCCAATAACCAACCATGAGACCACATAGTGGTAACTAACCATAAATTTCCATAGATCATGGATCTGAGGACCCAAAGTGGACATAGTTAATTTATAATTTAGTCAATGGTCAGATCCTTAGAACAATACAACTGAGGTTACTAGTGGACCATAGGTTCCAACACCCCCCCATAAACTCAGCTTGGAGGAAAGAACAAATTACATAGCATTCCCCCCTTGATTTGATCTAAACTACAAATGTTGATAAAACCTGGTACAATAATACTCCTGGAAGAATTCTGAAACACTATCAACTTCGTCATCAAAACTCAATGTATTCATCCAATCCATTAAACAATTTTCCACACTATTATTCAAACAGTCCCAATCGATCATTTGACTAGACAACAAAACATCACAATATGGTCAATCAACCGACTAGGCAATAACGCAACAAATAAGTAGTCTATGTATAGCAATACATACTCTATTCATCCATTAGTTAGGTACTTGCAACTCAGTCAAACATAGTTTAGTCAGTCTCAACAAGTCACAGACGAGTAGACATCATGACATAAGTTGGGATTACATATCAAAAATCTTGAATTTACTTCAATTTATCCCCGTCTTAAACAAAACTGAGGAATAATACAAATATCAAGAGCAAAACTCAACAATATCAGTTGAAACTCAATCGAAAAACAATCTAGTCGAAACTTCAGTCAAACCTTACTTGATGACTCCAAAGAAATCAAAAGCAGGTAAGAGGAACATTGTACGAAAATAAGAGGAACATTGTACGACAATAAGAGGAACATTGTACAACAATACAGTCGAAGATACACATTTGTATGAAATCCTCAAACATCTATTCAAATTATTCCACAACCATTCATCAATCTAACCACAGTCTATCTGAGTAGTCAGCATTGGTCCATGGTTCTGTCTTTCATGCCTTTTCTACAAAGTTTTGAAAGCAAAGTTGCCATTAGGGAAGGAATTTGGAAAATTTCCACCTATAAAAAATGACGGTTTCACCACTATATGCAAACGTTTTTATTGTTTTGTTTGTTTTTATGATGGGAAGTTTGAAATATAAACCATATTTGATGGGAAAAATGGTCCATGATGGGCATTTTGCCCATCAAATTCCAACCTCAGTTTCCATCTTTCCCAGAATTTTGATTTCTAGGAAAATTCCTCCAATTCTTCTTATGAGAATGACAACATGGCACAAATTTTTATTCTAGTAGAATATAGGGTGTAGGATTAGATTTTGTCTCACCGATGGGAGCATAATAACCTTGGACAACAGTAATAATGTCATCTATAACAACACTCTCAATTTCTGGCCTATCAAGAATAGTCAATTCATCAATCTGTTCAACACTTTCAATAACAATTTTCTCTTCCAACAACTCAGTCTGAACACCTGCAACAATAAATAACACTCTTCTAGTGTTGGAAAAACTAGGTGTCGAAGCATCATATCCAAGATCTTTTCTTGGTGACTTCATTTCAGGGATAATAGGAGCAACAAAACCCTGTATATTCTTCCTAAGTCCTCCTTTGGTATATCCCATCTTTCTCAGCAGTCGGGACCCTATACATGTAGTGTGTTTCTCAAAACCAGGAGAAATAACATCAATATTCAACAAATAATGAGATGAAATAAAAATATCATCAACATCTTTCTTATTGTTAGCTAGTTTACAAATAGTTGGGCTACAAGCAAGATTATCAATGGTAGAAGAAGTAACAAGTGAGCCTAGTAGCTCAACAACATCAACAGACTTCTTCTCATCTTCCCGCAGTCAGTTGATCTGCAGTTCAAGGATTCACTTGCACTTCTGCAAATACTTAATAGTCTCATCTTTCTCTATCAGCTATAGTAACAAGGAGTCTTAATCTTCTATGAATGCTTGATATTCATCAAACAAGTAGTTATTATATTCTTAAAGAGGAGTATCTTATTCACGAAGCTCATCAATAGAGGCTTGCAAATGAGTAGCCTCATTAACTAGCTAGGTATTATCTTCATCCATTCTATAAATCTTCTCCTCCAAGGCAACATTTTTTGTATGACAAGCAACCTTAAATTCAACCTCCAGTTCATAAAAGAGATCGGTCTTGTCCCCAAATTCATCCACAAGATTCTGGAAAATATTTTCCATAATGTTTTATAGGGCAACAATATTCCTAGGTTTCTCATCCATTCTCTACAAAACAACAGTATGGAAAAGAGTAGCTTCATATTCAAGCAAGGAATGAGCAGTCTTCAATTGATTCTTCAGTCCTTCAGTCTCTGCCTGCAACAACGAAATAGTCGAATATGAAATACCCAAAGAATTCATATCACGCCAAAATTAGGTTACGATGGTCAAATTCAGTGATTCACCATTCTTCTCGACCCAAAAATGTAGCTCATCAAACGTCTAATGGATCTCAGTCATTGTGCAAAGCCCTTAATCTGAACCAACCAGATATGATACCATGTTGGAAAAACACCTTTGAACAATTGGACATAAAAGAAAATAGCAAAAGGGATAAATATTCCAAGAAGAGGGGTGGTATCTAAAGACACCATTTACAACACTTGAGCACAATGCATCATTATCAGAACATCGCAATGCATTATTCAACATCATAGCAACATAAGTTGATATACATTCATTCATCCATATCAATACAACCCATAGGGTCATTCTTTTACAGTCTCCATATCTAACAAACTTCCTTGAAGTGAGGATGATCTAGTCCACAAATAAGGGTCATTGGTTCTAATCATTTCCAGGAAATCCATGACATCCCATTGATTAGTCTATTGATTTAGTAGAGTTGACCACTGCCTCGTCAACCATTCAGTAGGCTAATCAATCAACCACTTAGTCGAGCCTCCAATCGACTGTTGTCTTTTGATTGACTCAAGAATATCTAGAGATGTGATGAACCTACATAGCCTTTGGTTCCATCAAGCTAAAGCTTGGCATGCTAATGAACAATTGCAATTAATTCATAGTGACACATGTGGTCCTCTTGAAACCCCTTATTTATCTCATGATGTCTATTTTCTTACTTTTATTGTTGATTACAGTAGAAAGACTTGGGTTTTTTTTTTTAAACATAAAAGTGAAGCTTTTATTGTATTTCAAGAATTCAAATCCTTGGTTGAAAATGAATATGGTAAAAGTATTAAGACATTGAGAACTAATAATAGGGGAGACTTCACTAAAAATGAATTCAATGCATAATTACCTAACTATATTATTCAACATCAAAAGATTGTTCCTTATACACATCAACAAAATGGGTTTGACAAAAGGAAAAATAGAACTTTGGTTGAAATGGCTAGATGCATGCTTTATTCTAAAGGATTACATAAACGATTTTGGGTTGAAGCTATTTATTGTGTTAACCATATTTTGAACAGAGTTCCTATGAAAGCAGTATTTCCAGGTTTACTCCTGAAGAAAAATGGACTGGAAGGAAACCATATATTAGTAACTTTAAGACTTTGGTTGAAATGGCTAGATGTATTCTTTATTCTAAAGGATTACATAAATGATTTTGGGTTGAAGTTATTCATTGTGCTAAGCATATTTTGAACAGAGTTCCTATAAAATCAGTATTTCCAGGTTATTCCTAAAGGAAAATGGAGTGGAAGGAAGCCATATATTAGTAATTTTAAGATAGTTGGCAGTGAATATTGGGCCCATATTATTGATGAAACACGAAAAAAGTTAGAGTCCAAAACTCACAAATGTATTTTCATTGGTTATAGTGAGGATTCTAAAGCTTACGAGTTATTTTATCCAATTACCCAAGGTTCATTCAACGAGATGTTTAGTTCAATGAAGTCTCTCCACCACCAAAGTTTATTGAACCACATGTGACCTTGAATTTTCCTCCATCTTCAATTTCTCCCATATCCGTTACCCCTTCCTCTATTTATGTGCATGATATAGATTCTATTTCACCTACTACTTTGAGTGATCCACCTAACCTTTCCAAAGATACTAGAGTTGTTCCCACTGCTACTCCTCTTCCAGTTTGGGCCATAAAAAAACTTGAATCTACAGGTTCTGTGGTTGGTATTCTATATGATACTTGTTGGACTAGATCTGAATTTACTCTTATGACTAAATTTTTGGCCACAGATGATCCCTCCACATATGCTCAATCTAAATAAAAACTTTAACATGAAAAAACAATGACCGTAAAGTATGAGTTATTAATGAAGACCAAGACTCTCTTGTTCCCCTCCCTCTTGGAAAGAATTTAGTTGGTTGTAAATGGATTTATAAAACAAAGTTTACCACAGAAGGACATATTGAAAAATATAAGGCCTAGTTAGTTGCTATAGAATTTTCTCAACAAGAAGGTATAGACTATACTGAAACCTTTGCTCTTGTTGCTAAAATGAACATTACAAGAACCATAATTATCTCTCTTGTTGTATCTTTTCAATGGGAAATTCACCAAATGGATGTCAAGAGTGTTTTTTTAAATGGTGATCTTTGTGAAGAAATTTATATGCATCAACCACCTCGTTTTATCACATATGAAACTCCATGTTTGGTATGCAAATTAAACAAGTCTTTATATGGTCTTAAATAGACAGCTAGAGCTTGGTATGAGAAAATCGATACTCATTTCTTGAAGAATGGTTTCAAGCAATGCAAATATGTTCCAAATATGTTTGTTAAGTACTTTGATGATGATGTCCTCATTGTGGTTTTGTATGTGGATGACCTAATCTTTATTGGTAGCCAACTTTCATTAATACAAGAATTGAAGAATGATCTTAAGAATCAATTTGAAATGACAGATTTAGGCCTATTGCATTATTTTTTGGGTCTTCAATTTGGCACATGGTTGATGGTATCTTATTTTCTTAACCTAAGTATGCTTCGGATTTACTAGTAGAGTTTCATATGAGTGATTATAAGCCTTCACCAACACCATTTCAGTCCAGACTAAAGTTAACTATTGATTGTGATACTCCTCTTGTTGATGCCACTCTTTATCGTCAACTTGTGGGGAGTTTGAATTTGACACATAGTAGGCATGATCTCAATTTTGTTGTTAGTATGGTCTCCAAGTTTATGCAAAAGCCTCATGACAACCATTGGAAAGCAGGCAAGAAAATTCTTAGATATTTACACAGGACATTACGTTATGGTGTTTTCTATTCTAGCGGGGCTACAATTTATGTTCTTGGTCATGCAGATTTTGATTGGGTAGGGGATAATATAGATAGAAGATTTACTGCAGGGTACATCCTTCTCCTTGGTTTAGGTCTGATTTCATGGTCCAATAAGAAGTTGAGAAAGATTTATGTTTCTTCTTGTGAAGCAGAGTACAGGTAAGGTATGGAAGTAGCTAAAGAAGCAATGTAGATTCGACATCTTCTTACCGAGCTTGGATTGGTTCAGAATTATCCTACTGAGTTAAGATGTGACCATTATAGTGCAATTAAACTTGAATATACTCTAGTGTATCACTCCAATACCAAACACATTGACCTTGATACTCATTACATTCGAGATCTTGTTGCAGATTTATTTGTTTGGAGTATTATCCTGCGGAACAAGTAGTAGATATCTTCACCAAATCCATGACAAAGGCGAAGCTTGTGCATCTTCACAACTTATTGGGAATGTAGGAAATTGAAATCAAGGGGGAATGTTAATGTAATGCCATCTTCCTCCATGTTTGTTCATTCTCCCTAGTCATCATTAAGGGGGGGTGTTGATGTAATGACATCTTCCTCCTTGTGCTCCTTCTCCCTAGTCATCATTAAGGGGGAATGTTGGAATGTGTAATGTTAATTTGGAAGCGTAATGATGTCTAGTGTGATGTCGTAAGATATTATGATGTCCTATCTAGCAAAATAAGGTATAAATCTCTTCATTATTGTAAAGCTATGATAAGCATATGTGGATGGTGCTCAAGATTATAAGATTATATGGATAAGCATATGTGGATGCTTCCCCATTTGTGTTTTTACCATGTAAATTTGGTGTACTACCTCTTTTCTCTCTCTCCTTTCCTCTCTTGTTAATTGATTATTTGGTTCTTATGTTGATAGGAGATTAGACTAGTTAGATTTGGTTATTGATTTACATGTTAGTAAATTCATTGTTGTATGTTTTTTCATATTTGTCAATAATCTAACATCGAGGATGAGTGAATGGTATTGATGTGTGGATGCAAAATTCACACCATATGTATATTTAATAATAAATCAAATATACTAGCAATTGTTAACAAAACTATATTCATGAAATTTCACAAACATAGGAAAGTTAATATTGTTTATGAACTTGTGTTCACTTGAGAATCAAGTTGAATGGTGACTCTTGGTACTAAACCAATTAAGAGTTGGATGCTATATTGGACCTTACTACTAAGTCATAAATAAGATAATTGTAGTTACATCTTGAATGCAATAGGATGACTTAGGATGTTATGACTTCTCAAGTTGATAATGTTTGTGTAACATGCCGATTTGTTCATTGAGTTAGAGTTGTTCTTATCAACCAACTATTTATTCTTTCATGCCCCATATTTATGTTAACTTTGGAAGTTTTCCTTTATCACAATAGGGGAAATTGCTAAAATAGTTTGCTTAGAGCTCTTTCATGAGGATGTACATGACTGGAATAGGAAACTTGAACAATAATAATAGTTGTTATGGTAAGATGACATGGATGTCGTGTATAGGTTGAATGAATAATGACTTAACCTTGCACACATTGTGTATTTGTGTATATGGATGTCTGAAAATAATGTGATTTTTTTTTTAACTATTGAGACTAATAAGTTACTATTTAGTATAAAGGTTAAGAGTCTTGTACTCATTTATCTAGTTGTTCATTATAGTTGTAGATGATCAAACAATTTGCTTCTAAGCAAGGATGGTTGCATGTGCTTATGAAGTAGGGAAACTTTCATGGTATGTCAATATGTGGATTCTCAATGAGAAGATGGATTTTAAATCTCTTAGTTAGCCATGATGGGCAAGTTTGTAATTATATTACCTTTGGTTGGGTATGTGTTAAATGATTTATACTAAAGCGAGTGGACAAAGATTGTTGAAAACCTTGTGCGTGAAAGCTAGTTGTGTGTGGAATGCATATAGATTTTAAAGATGGATAATTCTTAGAATTAGTTGGGTTTTCAAAAGGAAATTTTTGTATAACCCCATTCTTGGTTAAATCTATGTTATTATGTTGGGTTTAGTCGAATGATAGTTCAGTTAAGTAGTTATGAAGAATACTGATTGTGAGGTATTATGTTGGGTTTAGTCGAATGATAGTTCAGTTAAGTAGGGATGAAGAATAATGATTGTGAGGGGTGATTGGATGATTCCATTACCTAAAAAGTTGGTTGAATAATAAATTTCAAGGTTGCTTATATAATGCAAAAATGAACTTTGGGTTGTGAAAGACAAAAGTGACATATGTAATGCAAGAGTGGATTGTTATTATTTGATTGTAAATGATTGTACAAGTTCGTTGACTAGCCTAACTTGAAAATGTATGAGTGTGTTATACATATTGTTTATGCAAAACTTGATGATCGTATTGGATGGACCACTAACGTTGCCTATGGAATTAATGCATGACCTTTTGTAGCTTCGTAATATTTGAAATCGATACATGAATAAGAAAAATAATATTACGTTATATGGAAACAACAAGAGGAGTTAAAAATTGATGCTTCATATAAGATAGGATAAACATGTAGAATGAAAGATAAGATAGGATAAACATGTAGAATGAAAGAGCAAGTGTGATTAAGTCGGGTAATTGTGATATCACTTAAATAAATTAATGGAGAACCTTTTTGAAAGAAATATAAAGTATGATTAAGTCGGGTAATTGAGATATCACTTAAATAAATTAATGAAGAATCTCTTTGGAAGAAATATAAAGTATGGACTTGGCATGGAAATATGGATACAAATTTTTATGATATTCAAATTATGTCAATAAAGTTGAAACATACACAGAATAAAGTTTCTTATGGTCACATAAAAAACTTCAGGTTAAGTTTTTTTTCCAAGGGGAGGAGTGTGTAGTGTCCCTTCTATCCTAACTTTCTTGGTGTGTAGGATTAGGAGGTTAATCGAGGATTAGTATGAGTTTTATGGTTAAGGTACTAGTTGTTTATCTATACATGTGATATGTGAAATGTTCTTTGTTGACAAGAAGTATTTAGTATTCATGCTTTATTGGCTTGATTAAAATGTATATCGGGATATTAATATGATTATTATGTGATGAATTAATGAATGATGGTTTGGATACTTGGATGGTGTCATTTCATCACATGTATATAAACAATTAATTAATTTTTTAAGTAAATGTGAGTAGTGGCAGGTTGGTAGGACTTACTAGACTCTCGAGTGGAGATAATGACATAAAGGAGATGATATGTAAGATGTAGTGGATATTCCACTAGAACTGTTTGTCACAATGAATGTTACAACTTAATTCATTACGTTAGTTAAATTCCACATAATGATAAATAAAATAGAACTGAAAGGAAAATAACTAGAGAAAAATAACAGATCCACACAAATAAGACAAAGATATACCCTGTGAAAACCCACCACGAGGAAAACCCATCCAGAAGTGAGGACCATGCCTTGCTCTTTTTTTCTCCAATATGCAATGCAAATACAAAGAAAGTGGTACTCATTATGGAGTTACCTCTGACACTATGGCATGCATGGCTACTATAGGATCTAGTACTTCCTCTATTATTCTCTATTATCCACTCCCTTATTGTTGCTCAGCTATGGAACAATACAATAACATCATCAGAAAGGAACCCCGTCTCCTCCTATTGGCTCAATATTTAGCATAGCTTGATAGTCGTTTAGGGTTAGTTTTAGAATTTGTACATGCCTCAACTCTCGATTAGGGTTAGGGTTTTGGATCCTCTAGAATGTTCTTGAAAGTACACACGTGACTAGCTACACATGTGTGGGCAATGAGAGCTGACGTGGAATCCAATCGGTACCATGGTGGTCAACTTCATAGGTCAACTTGCGGGAAGCATAACTTCCTCATACGAACTCCGATTGAGGTGCTCTTTGCATCGTTGGAAAGGTATTAGAGTGCATAATAATGTTGAGGGGGATCACAAACATGGTCTATGAAGTTTGGACCCCAAAAAACATCATTTAAGCCCTTAAATGGGCCCTTGAAGGTTCTAGACCCCAAATATGAAAAGTAAGACTTGCCCCTAAAATGGGCCCTACAAGTCAATTCATCTAATAGTGCCATGCATAAAACACCAAAATAAATGACAAATTATATATTTATCCAATTTGGATCAGGGAAAGACCATGAAATCCTAACTGTATGTTGTACAAGCATGATTAGACTAACATAGTTGCATTGGATGATGCTCCGATGATGCATATGATATTATGCATATGTTGTAATACAATTCACTAATCTTAGTGATACAAGAAACATGTTAGGTTATCAGGACTATCGAGGAAAACTCAAAGGTGGGAGTCTAGTAAGATCTGTAGAGGGAAATTTCTTATATGAGCTTGCTTATGGTATGTTATGCTTTTATTTATTTGATATTCATTGGTGCATGTGTGTGCATTGTATATGGTGAAGCCTTGCCAACTCTTCAATAGATGGGCATGGGGCATAAATTGGATGCGTCGATAGAGGTGTATAATCTTTCCTTGTAGAGTGTGTGTGATGGTTACTTTCACTGTGAGAATAGATGCAGGGAGTCCTTATTTCATGGTTATGATTGGGGGTGCAAAATAGGGGTGCATATTCCTTACTCCCCAATAGTTAATCCTTGCAAATTTCAAAGAAATTTAAGGTAACCTTAAGTAAGTCCACAATGGAATTAGTTCTTATGGAAATTACCCACTTTGGGGGGCAACTTGAGATATTAATATTTTAATAAAATGAAGAACTACTTAATTTAGGAAATTAATTTATTGTGTAATTTTCTAAAGGTGACACCTAAGGGTGTGAATATTAGGGTTTAAGGAATTTTAGAAGTTATGGATTATTCATGGGGGGGCTACAGTGGTTGGCCTGTCAAAGCCTATAAATAAATGAGACCTCCATTGGTTTTGAGGGAATAACCAATATTGTATAAAGTGTTGTCAAAAGTATATTAGAGAGTAATGTTGAGGAGTTACTTGGTTAGTTGGATATGAAAGGTAGTTGGATTCTTATGATACAAAACCCCTTGTCAAAGGTATTTTTTCATGCTTGACAAGTTCATTTGAAACTCACCAATGAATATATTATGTATCGGGAACTTTGTTATGATCCCTCTTTGCTCGAAGGTCCCATGGGAAGAAGTTTTCCATGATTATGGATAGGTTGAAACTAGTTCATATAGTTTGAGTTGGCAAAGCCAAGGGGTTGGTGGTTGGAACACTTATTTGTATTCATTTTGGAATTTTATGTTAAAAGAAAAATAGTTGATTATATTAGCTCACACAAATGTAATTACAAATAGATATCAAGTTGGACTTTGATGTATATATTGGTACTGATTTGTCGTTGGTGGGAAGTGTGCTTGATTGTTAGTTTTATCCATGAAATGCATGGGCAAACATGTAAAACAACAAGAAGGTCAATATGGAAATTCTATGGAAGAAAACACCTTTTGTTGGTGAGTAGGTAATATGGAAAAAACGATGTTCATGTAGGTAATTGGTCTAAATTGGTTTAAATTATGTTCTATTAAATAGGAATTTAATTTGGGTTGTATCTCATGTATACCTATAGCTTGAATTTTGGTTTCCAAGTGTTTGGTAAAATTTAAGAGAGAATTATAGTCTTTTAGGTTGATTTTGGACAAGTAAGGATTTGGATAATGTTTTCATCCTTCACTTATTATTAATCTAAGTTAAGTGGATTTAGCCTAAAAGCAAATTTATACATTTATCTTTGGGAAATTTGGTACTTTTATGTTTATAATTTCATGACCTAGGTAAGAACTATGTGCTATTGGATTGGATTTAAGACAATGTGTTGCTAAGCATTTTCATAATGATTTAAATAAATATTAGGTGGGATTCATTTCTTTTAGACTTATAACCCCCATTTTGAATCCAAATAAATGGTTTACACAACATGATTTTGTGAACTACATAATTTATGGAAAGTGCAAAAACATCATGTGGGGTGTTCTACCCATATCCATGCTTGATGTCCATGGATCCAATTTTTATACATCTCTTGCATTCCAAGTGTTTGTATAATCCTTTACAAGCCAAATGTTTGAGAAAATGAATGAACTTGAAAGTAGAGTTGTCAAAGGAGAATCCTATCATTAGTTTTATGAGTTTAAGTGTATTTATTAACTTAATGTGTTTGAGTAATTTTAGTACTTTTTCTATGGACATGGCTATTATAGTAAATTTACCTAATGTAAAGTCATTGTTGAATTATCTCTCTCTCTTTTTTTACAATAACATATAGCTTTGTTCCATGTGTATACTCAAATATGCTCTAGCATGCTTCATACCTTCTAATTGACATGCCATTTGCCTTAAAATTATTTTGATCTCATGACTATTGTCATTTGCCAATTTAGAGTGTTGTTCCTTATCTATTGGGTATGCCAAAGGGTCTCCTAGAGTTTAGAAATTGATTGCAAGGGAAGATTGTTGGTTTTTATTTCTTTGTAATACCCGAAAGACGCCAAACCACAATCTATTTTCACTTATTAAATTCAACAAAAACCCAATGAAAATGCCAGTCCACAATATGCCCTTACTAATTTGAAATAGCAGAAGCCTAAGAGGAGTGTACTTAAATTCTTATAGAGTTTGATTTGGGGGGTGAAGAATATGACTCAATAGAAGAAGATGAACTATAAGAAGAAGAACCTCAAGTTCCGGCCTTAAGGTGATCTGTTCATGAAAGAAGGAAACCAGAAAGGTATATCCCATTTGAATTCCACTCTATTTTTTTATTATCTATTATTGATGATGATCCTAGATCTTAGGGAGGCAATGGAATCAAAGGATAGAAAACTTTGGAACAAGGCCATGGTTGAAGAAATGGATGTCATGGATAAAAATAAGGCTTGGGATCCAGTTGAGTTTCTGGCTGGAAGAAAACATATTAGTAGCAAATGGGTGTTTAAGAAGAAGTTGAATGTAGAAGGTAAGGTGGAGAAGTACAAAGCTTTCCTAATAGCTAAGGGGTATTCCCAAGTGGAGGAATTGATTTGGGTGAGAATTTTTCTCTTGTTGCTAAATTAACTTCTATTATATTTATTTTTCTATTGTTGTTTCTTTTGATCTTGAAGTAGAGCAGATGGATGCGAAGACAACATTTATGCATGGAAATTTGGAAGAATAAATCTACATGAAACAACAAGAGGGTTTTACATTAAACGAAAAGAAGGAGCTAGTTTTCAAGCTGAAGAAGTCAATGTATGGATTAAAACAATCACCAAAAATGTGGTATCAAAAGTTTGATACTTATATATTGGGACTTGGTTTCTCAAGAAGCAAAGTTGATCATTGTGTATTCCAAGCAGGTTGGTGAGGATTTTATTTGTGTGGTCTTGTATGTTGATGATATGTTGTTGATTGGAAACAACAAGGAAAACATTAAGGATGCCAAAGCCCAATTTGTCTTTTGAGTTTGATATGAAAGATATTGGAGCTGCAAAATTTATTTTGAGCATGTAAATTAAGAGAGATCGGGCCAATAGAAGACTTTGGTTAAGTTAGAGGAAATATGTTGAGATAGTATTGTAGAGGTTTAATATCCAAGAATGTAGACCGGTAAAGATCCCTATTCCTATAGATGCAAAGTTATCTAAAAATAAGTGTCCCAAGGCTCAAGAAGAGGTAGAAGGCACGTCAAGTGTTCCCTACACTGGTGTCATTGGAAGTTTTATGTATGCTATGGTCTATACTAGAACAAAAATTTCCCATGTAGTGGGATTTTTTAGCAGATATATGTCAAACCCGGGGAAGGAACATTGGACAATAGTAAAGAGGGTTTTCAAAAATTTGTGTGGCACTTCAAATTATGAAATATTCTACCAAGGAAGGCTTGGACCTCATAGGGAGATAGATATATGGTTTTGTTGATGCTGACTAAGTTGGAGATCTTTACCGCAAAATATATACAAGTGATTATGTTTTTAAATTATTTGGTGGAGAGGCCAGTTGGATAAGTAAGAGGCAATGTGCATTTTCATTATCAACAACATAAGCATATTGCATGGTATCCGCTCATGGAAGTAAGGAATCCATATGGTTGCAAAGATTGTGTTTAGGTATTGGTTTTGTTTAGAAAGCAATGAGAATAGGTTGTGATAACTCAAGTGCAAATTTTCTAGCAAACAACTTGATCCAAAAATGGCCATGAGAAAAGTTACTCAGCTTTCTCCATCACCGAATGCATTACATGATTCTCAATTTTCCATTAATAACATGAAAATTGGCATTTTATAATCAAAATTTGGCATTAAAAACTAGAATTAACAAACAAGCACATAACATGATATGCAAACCAAATTGATAATAGAGTTCACCAGACTTTGGCTACATCTCCAAGACCACTTTAACCGCATAACTACTCTATTAATATAATGCAAAGCAATCCAAATGCTTGATGACATTACAATGGATCCCAAGTCTGCAAGAGAATGCCTTTGGCCTCACTAGGAACTCAACAACAACTATGGGGAAAAGTCCCCATCTCTTCTCACTCTCAAAAGGCTCAAAAATGGCTCATTCTCCCAATAAGGGGCTCACTTCCCCAATATGGGGCTTACAAAATTTCTCCCATAAGAGGCTTACAATCCCAAGCCTACTTCTTTCTCCAAATGAGAGGTATATATAGCTTTACATGGTTGAGAACTACTTCAACATATCAAGGACAAAAGATCTCTCAAGATCCCATAATTTAGGATATAGGCACAACTCAAGGGATAAGATGAGACAAAATATCAACATCCCCATGAAGATCTCAAGTATCCATGAGACTAGTGTAATAAACCTAAATGGTTATTACAATTACTAATTATTAGTTTATTAAGTATTATCAGTATTAGGGTTAAGGTGAATGGTCATCTCAAAGAGATGCCATCTTTACATGTCTTGCATATATATTAAATGTAATACCTTCATTATAAGACATCATAAAAAATAGATAAAAACATTATTAATATTATATTTGCAAATATCTTTTGCAGGTAGTATCAGAGCCAAGTTTCGGTTGGTTGGTCTGTTGCTACTCATCCTTCATTCTCTCACACACTCTCATCCATCTCCATTCACTTAACACTCTTTCCCCCCCTTCACCATCTCATCTCCATGCCACTCCACATCGTACCAATCTCTCACCTCACGCAAACTGCTCCACTCCTTCCTGTGCCACTCTTTTAGTGGCTTCCCTTCGCTACCAAACTATGCACCAACACTGTTATAGCTTAAAATGACACTTCTCCATCTGTGACAACACTTGCATCGCTTGGTCGCATGACGACACTTCTTGAGATCAAGTTTAGTCACACAACAGGACACTTGTGGATTGAAAGGTCATTAGGGACACTAAATATGGTTGAAATTACCTCACTCTTGGCCCATTTGATGGTTATAACCCTTAGGAACACTTTTCCAGACCAAACCACCTCCTGAAAATCATCAGAAAACCCTGTTTTTAGCCATTTTTACACAAAAACGCTGGTATCCTATGCAAGAGTAGCATTTTTCCCTTGAAAAACTCTACTCTGCTTCATAAAAGTAGAGTTTTTTTCCTAAAGCAGTCAAAATCTCAAATTTTGGTTGAAATTGAGTTAGTTTGGGAACTTCTTGATCGGTTATAACTACTTTTCCTCTCCTTCATTGACTATATAAGGAAGGTAGAAGGGCCATGAGAAGGGACCAAGCCCATAACAATGTTATGCTAGAGGAATGGAGACCCTTATCCCCCTCTCTTGTGCCTCAGTTTCTGATAAACCCTAGCACAACTGATTAGAGGTTGGGATCCTTGGAGAACAGAAGCAGGAGACCTTGAATCTAGGTTTTGTGAAGTGCCAAGCTTGAAAGAAGGTATAATTTTATGTACTTGCTTCATTCATTAATAAAGATCAGACGTTCTTTCCATTCCAAATATGACCTATTTATGTGTGTCTCAGATTTGATTACAGTTTGCTTATAGTTTGATGTCTTCTTCTATTATTTATATCAGTCTTATATATGTAGTCAAATGTATTTGAGAAAGGTATGAAGATGTTTTGTAGGTGTGGGCATTGCAACACTGAATAGCATTGAAGAGCAAGGACGAGAGAGGCTTGGATCAACCTTCTGAATAAGGTGCACATCTTTCTAACCCTAATCTCTTTGCTTACTAGTTGTACTTGCAGAACATTTGTATGTCTATCTTTCATACCTGAAGTTGGTAGTTTCTCCCCTGAACTATAGGTGTATTTCCCTCACAACAGAATGGCGACTCTGCTGGGGAAAGCCTATTTGCTTAGGAGTATCCAAGGTCATTTCTTCAGTTATTGTTTGAAGGTCTTTGTTCATTTTCTTGATTAGAATCAGTTATTAAGCTCTGTTGGACCCTCCTTGGCTCTTATAGACCCTTCCTAGCCTTTGCAAACCCTTACTGGCTCAGGTGTGTGGGGCTTTAGCCCCATTTTTTCAACTTTTCCCCAGAAAAAACGCTGCTTTTTCTTAACACAGTAGCTTTTTTCTCCTGAAAAACGCTGCTTTTGCTTAACACAGTAGCTTTTTTCTCCTGAAAAACGCTGGTTTATCTCTGCACAGTAGCTTTTTCTCCAGAAAAACGTTGGTTTATCTCTGCACAGTAGCGTTTTTCTCCTGAAACTGAATTTTTGAGTTTTGATATGTTTTGGGGGGGCTGTGGCTGCATTTTTTGGGGTCCCTGATAACCCTAGGCCTGAGTTAAACCACTATAAGTGGTCTCCTATCCTTGTACTAATCCTATGTTCATGATTTGGACCTTCTTTGATTAATTTGGGCTTGCTTGGAAAGTTTTGGGGCTTGTTGACCCAGGTTGGGGGGTTGTGGACCAGTTTGGTGTTTTGTACCCTGATTTGAGTTTGACTGAATGTGCCTGTTCCATTTCCACTGGATTTGAAACCTGCTGAGTCTACTTGACCCTGTTTGTATCTATTTAAGTGAAATTTCTCTTTAGATTGGTTTCTTATCCTCCCTTATGCTTTTAGTTCTCTTTTTGTAGTGAAAGCTCAAGTGTCTTTGCTGCTGTTCAGGACCTTGACTGCACTGTTTATGTCCAGACCTGACTTTACCAAACCATACTTCTTTGTAGGTCATTTGCTTTGTTTGGGTCTAAAAGTAGTTTTCGTACACTTTTCCCAATGGTTGGCATGCTTACATCAATAAGAATCTGAAAGTCATATTGGTAGCTTTTACTGTTTCAATAAAGGAAACTTGAAAGTTCTTTGCTTTTGCTTTGATAGTAGGTTACCTTCAATTTCAGTTTTTGTTTCTCACCTTTGAAAAGCATAAAAAAAATTGATTTATTTTCTGAGTAGAGTACCTTACAAGTGGCTTAAAGGATTTAAGAGTGCTTTGCATCAAAAAGAAGAAATTTTCTTTTGCATACTTATTTGTTTGAGTAGTTGCATTCTTAGGTTTTGAGTTTAATTTTGTACATTTAGACTTTATTTTTACCCTCTTGCATTCGAAAAGACTAAAAATTGCATTTGCATATGCATTCTAGATCGTATCTTTAGGACTTGCATTGAAAAGAAAAGATTTGTTTAGTGGTAAACATTTCATTTCAGTAGTCTATCTCTAATTTAACCACTCTCACACACCCACTACCTTTTTGAGTAAGCAAGTAACCTTTAAAATGAACCCTAATAAAATGTACTAGTAACATTTTCTTTTCTAGGTTACACTATTCACCAACTAGTTTTGGTTAGGATCTTGGGTTTAAAACACCTTAAACCACCCAAGATCACACATTACACAAAAATCGTAGTTCGACTATCACAGGTAAACCCACCTCATTCAAACTTGCCTGGGATCTATGCAGGAGGTCTTATGAGATCAGATTGTCGGGAATAAACCTCCTACTTTCTGTTTCGAGCATATACCAGGATCGAATCGCGTTTGGGGACTCTTTTGAGTTTCGGGCTCAGTTACCCTGCCCACGCCTTCTAATTCGACCAACGACTGTTCCCCCAGGATTTTTCGGTGTGGTGGTATCCTTAGTATCTGACCATAGGATCATACACATGTGACGACGAAGGGTTATATCTGTTGTACCTAGGACAGACGTGGGAGGAAATCCCTTACAGATCTTTGGGAGGGCGGTTGGGTGATTCCAGCGCTTGCACCCTTAGTCATTGTATTGTGGACCTCGGGTAACTGTCCTTCTTCCTTCGTTGATCTGTTCTGGGCCCTCATCATCCCAGACTCTTCTCTGAAAGGCATCTGTTTGCCTGGTTTGATTTACTTAGGACCTTTTTTAGTGGTGTGCTCTTTGTGCTACTTGTCTTAGTTTTCCTTAGAGAACTTCTTGCTCATTTGAGCAGGAAATTATGTCTAGCATTCCGGTGAGCGCCAATCAAGGTACCCCTGTTCTGGGGGATCCTTGTGCTGTTCCATGCATTGGAAACATTGGTACTCCCTTAATGGCTACTCTGAATCTTCCTGGATTCACTATTGGGATGCCGGTTTGGTTGTTTTCCACTCCGAATGCCTTGCATTCTCTTGATGCTTCTTTTGTAAGCACCTCAAATCAAGAGCATCGGAACCTTGGGCCTTGTTTTCCAGTAACATCTTCTCCTCCTCCTTCTACCTCATGTGGCGAAAGTAGTAATACTAGTAACCAGCAGTCTAAAATGAATAGACGGAGGAAGAATAGGAAGAGGATGCCAAAACAAGGGGGCAGCAACCCAGCCACTGTAAGTCATGCTGGGGGCAAGCACCCTGCCTCTGCAAATCATGCAGGGGGAACCTACCCAGCCTCTATAGGTCATGCTGGGAGAAAACTTGTAGTCACTGAAAATCACACTAAAAGTTTGTCTTCAACCATTGTCAGTCATGTCGGGGACACGTCATTGATCAATACTAGTCATATTAATGACAAGTCACCAGTTCCTGTGAGTCATATTGGAGACACCAGATCAGCCACTGCAAGTCATGCTGAGGGAGTTGACATTGTCGACAAACCCAATAAACAAAAGTATAAATTCCCTTGCAAGTTTTATGAGGGAGACCATCTTACTTACTTGTGCCTTGTACTTCCAGAAGTGCAAAAAGTGTGGTCCTTAGTTCAAAAGTCTTCTGCTTTTGAGAAACCAGCCACTGCTAGTCATGTTGGGGGCAAACTGTTAGCCAATGCTAGTCATGTTGAGAGTACTGACGTTGTAAAGGAGTCTCGACCTATAGGACGGAAACCAAAGTTCCCTTGTAAACTTTGTAAGGGAGATCACCTTACTCACCGATGCCCTTCCATTCCAGAGGTACCAAGAGTGTGGTCCATGTCTGAAGGAATCTCTATTCCTAAGTTGTCTATAGATTCCCTACAGTCATATTAACCTTTGGTTGATAAAGTGGTTGAACCAATGCAATCTTTGGTCGACCCCACTCTTCCTTCGGAGAGTGAAGTGATCGAATCGATGCAATCTTCGACCGATCCCATCAGTCCTTTGGAAACTGATGCACCTATCCCTGAAGTCTTATGCATTACCAGTTTGGATGTTCCTAAAAAAGGGGGCACTTTATATGTGTCATGTGAACCCCTACCAAGCCCTAGGATCATTTCCTTTGATTGGAATAGTCTAGCCGAACCTCGTCTTCCTTCTTCAACACCTTTCCAGATAAAAGTTGATATCGGGAACCACACGGTTGATCGATGCATTGTAGATGAAGGAGCTTCTGTTAGTATCTTATCCGCTTATGCTTGGAGAGATTTGGGTTTCCCTAATGTTATTCCAGTTGTTAATTGGCCATTGACCTTCGATAGAAGACCTAGTGAACCGATCGGATTCCTCCATCAAGTACCTGTTACTTTGGGTGGAAAAACAGTCTTAGTTGATTTTATGGTTCTAAAGGACCCTGTGGACTTTGATATGATCCTCGAGCATGATTACGTTTATGCTATGCATGTTGTGGTGTCTACGCTCTTTCGTGTGATGCATTTTCCTCATAATGAAAGCATCGTCACTATCGACCAGCTTGCATTCGTTGATCCTCCTTATTACCCAACTGTAGACCAGTCAGATCCCTCGTCATTAGGCACTACTATGTCACATGGAATTTATGTGGCATATTGTTCCTTGAGTTCAACTGCTACTAAGAAGAAGTCTTTGAGTTCATGCTTACCTTCTCAGGACTTAGTCCTAGCTTTTGACCAAGTGACACCTCCATTTGAATGTTTAGATATGTGTTCTATCTAGGACGATATACTTCCTTCTAATGAAGTTTTCCTAGAGTCCATAGTACAGTCTGCCATTCATTTGGATGTTGATCCAGTCGCAGTTATGTCCAGCCCCGATTTGACCTTAAAGTCTGATCTTCCTACTGTTGAGTCTTTGGACTCTCCTATAGATCCGCAAATCGGTGTTCCTGCTGAGTTTGATTCTACTTCTAGAATTTTCAACTCCCGTGATGATGAATTTGTTTCTGCAGATTCCATCATGTCCTTCGACTTTGATCTTCATCCTGAAGTCGATCTTGTTGATTGTAAGTCCTCGGGCTTGGGTACCATAGAGTCTTCATTTGAAAACTCTGCCTTGTTTATGCCTGTTGTTGATGACACTGAAGTTGAAAGTGTTTCTACCATAGTGACTTGTATCGGGTCTTTCTTTACAGATGTTTTAGATATGATCTTGGTACTAATGTTTCTTGGAGACAGGATTCTTAGCTGGATTTATACTTGCTTACTGGTCCTTTTCGACACCTTGTGCGACCATGTCAGGTATATTCAGAACCTTGCATATAGGTTTAGGCTTCTCCGCTGTTATGTTGCATTTGAACCTTTTGCCATCCAAATTCACCATAGGGTCGAACCTGTTGGATATTGGTGTGTTAGCCATCTCTTTATGCATTGTGCACCAGTTCGACAGCAGAGCCTACCTAACATGGGTCACCCTAGTCAGCACCCTTATGCCATTTTGGTGCCCATGCTGAGTTTTCCTCATAGGCTCGGGAGCTTTTTTAGATTTACCATCACTTTGAGAAGAAGCCTCATATCTTTCTTCCTCATATATCTATGGCCATCCCTGATAAGGATCCCATCTTTGTGTTCAAGTTGCATATGCATTTGTTATGACCCCGCTTGCGCTAATGAGCCTGATGCCAACTTCCACGCTTTTAGCTCGTTGTATAAGCCTCCATCTTTGATCTCATTTCTGCTAAGCCCTATATCATTTTTCCTTCGTAATTTGACACCTTTTACCTGGAGGAGACACACCCCGAGTGTCCTTATCTTGCTCGTGTTCCTTGCATTAGGCATAGCTTTGTTCCATGCGCTTGGAGCTAGTTTCACATGTCCCTGACACTCGTCTCCTCCCATTACAAGCATTCTTCTACCTTTACTTTGAGCTCATTAAAAACAGTAAGTAGGTTACGAGCATTCTTCTACCTTTACTTCGAGCTCGTTAAAAACAGTAAGTAGGTTACGAGCATTCTTTCACCTTTCCTTCGAGCTCGTTAAAAACAGTAAGTAGGTTTTGAGCATTTCTTCCATCTCCACTTCGAGCTCACTAAAAACAGTAAGGAAGTTATGAGCATTTTTCTATATCTCCTTTGAGCTCGTTAAAAACAGTAAAGAGGTCACGAGTTTACTTTTTCGGGCTCGTTAAACCTTTACGGAAAAGATCCCTATGGAGTTCTTTTAAGCTCTTTTCAGACTCCTTAAATAGGAAAAGTTTGCCGAGCATAGTTGTCTTTTCGGGCTCGTTAAAATAACTGAACCGACATCCTCTTAGGTATAGAATTACCCCTTTTCCGGGCCTTGGTGGATAATTTACGGAAAATGTATACTCTGGTATGCGCTAGAAGAGTTCTTCTTTCATTATTTTACACTTTTTCGGGGAAGGAGACTAACTTTACGAAAAAGGAAATTTGGAGTCGTCTTTAGGGTTTTCAGACTCTCGAAATGTGAAAACACCAAGCAAGCATTCACCTACTCGGGCTCGATGTGAAATCCACAAGATGGTTGATAGAGGACTGTTTAAGTTTTTCAACTCTATAAGCAAGAAAACACCGCCGAGCACAGACCAATACGGGCTTGATATAAAATCCATTGATAGGTGTATGGAGTTTTCTTCTAGGTTTTTCAGACTCCTTGAATATGAAAATACCGTTGAGCATGCTTTAGTTCTTTTTCAAGCTCGTTAAAAAATGAAAAAGGTAAGGGAAGGGAAGAATGTTAAAATATCTTTCAATACGATGGCAGCAAGTTCCACTATCTCTTTAAACAAAGCACTTGTTTTGAGTCTATCAACACGTTGGGTTATAGTGTTGGCCTTAGGATAAACCTGATCTTAGAGTTCTTACTCCTCCGTTTGGTTAGTTTTCCAATCATGTGGAGAATCTGTAATGTCTCCTACATTGTAGATTTGCATCGTGGTCTCTTTGTGTTAAAAGCTGCCTAAATCACTCTTGTGTCGTGCTCACTGTTCAAGGATATAACCTATGTCGGTCATTCTATGGTTTCCTTGACCTCATGCGTCGGCCATTCCTTGGTGTTAGTATGTTTCATCATGTGGTTCAGTCCTACTCCAAATCAGCTCATACCTGTTGAGTGTCCCTCGTGTTGGATGATGGAGGATGCCTTAAGGCCACCCTTCCAACAGACTTCTTCCCATCGAATTCAGCTCATTGTGCTTTGGGAATGAAGTTTAGAGTTTCGGTTAGTACCTTGGGGATTGCAGTCATTAGTGGCAGTTTCCATCGCTATTGGATAGATGGGAATACATCAATGTCTCCTATCCGATAGATTCTTCAAGTGTTCGACGGAAAGACCATTATTCGCACTTGCTTGAATGTACTAGGTACCTTGGGTTCCATTTTCATTATTGGTGAATACCCTCGCGTTTGTTAACGGTATACATCAATGACCGGTAATCAAACAATACCTCCCATGTTCGACATCAACTCATTTATTTGCATGGATAGGTTTGTACCTTGGGTTGTTTTTGCATGAAGACCTTGGGATCCTCGATAGCATCACCTTATTTATGTTATCGCCCAAGTTGCACAAGACTGAGCCACACTCTTTTTGGCTCTTGATGAGACATAGATCCAGCTTGTTCTCTATGGCTATGTTCTCCAGTTTTGACATAGATCCACCTTGTATTTATGTGGCTATGTTTAAACTTATGTTCCTCATGGATCCACGCTTGTATTCTAGTGGCCATGATATATGCATCAGTATTTGGATCATTATTGTATCCTTTTGGAGGTCATGTTCCACTATTTGAACATGGACAGTTACCCCAAGGATGAGGTTTTCTGACATTGCCTTTGCTTTCAGGTACTTCATTTGGGCCTATGATTCTTGGTTTCTCCAGTTCCTCCGCTTCCATGATTCAACTCTTTATTATTTATAATGTATTTCGGCCATCGTTTCCCTCACTCCCTCTGACCTCATACATTAGGGGGCATCTGTTATAGCTTAAAATGACACTTTTTCGTTCGTGATGACACTTGCATCGCTTGGTCGCATGACGACACTCTTGAGATCAAGTTTAGTCAGACAACAGGACACTTGTGGATTGAAGGGTCATTAGGGACACTGAATATGGTTGAAATTACCTCCACTCCTCGGCCCATTTTGACGGTTATAACCCTTAGGAACACTTTTCTGGACCAAACCACCTCTTGAAAATCATCAGAAAACCCTGTTTTTGGCCATTTTTACACAAAAACGCTGGTATCCTACGCAAGAGTAGCATTTTTCCCTTGAAAAACTCTATTCTGCTTCATAAAAGTAGAGTTTTTTTTCCTAAAGCAGTCAAAATCTCAAATTTTGGTTGAAATTGAGTTAGTTTGGGAACTTCCTGATCAGTTATAACTACTTTTCCTCTCCTTCATTGACTATATAAGGAAGGTAGAAGGGCCATGAGAAGGGACCAAGCCCATAACAATGTTATGCTAGAGGAATGGAGACCCTTATCCCCCTCTCTTGTGCCTCAGTTTCTGATAAACCCTAGCACAGCTGATTAGAGGTTGGGATCCTTGGAGAACAGAAACAGGAGACCTTGAATCTAGGTTTCGTGAAGTGCCAAGCTTGAACGAAGGTATAATTTTATGTACTTGCTTCATTCATTAATAAAGATCAGACGTTCTTTCCTTTCCAAATATGACCTATTTATGTGTGTCTCAGATTTGATTACAATTTGCTTATAGTTTGATGTCTTCTTCTGTTATGGATATCAGTCTTATATATGTAGTCAAATGTATTTCAGAAAGGTATGAAATTGTTTTGCAGGTGTGGGTATTGCTACACTGAATAGCATTGAAGAGCAAGGAAGAGAGAGGCTTGGATCAACCTTTTGTATAAGGTGCACATATTTCTAACCATAATCTCTTTGCTTACTAGTTGTACTTGCAAAAAATTTGTATGTCTATCTTTCATACTTGAAGTTGGTAGTTTCTCCCCTGAACTATAGGTGTATTTCCCTCACAACAAGCACTCCATCCTCTCTACGCCCCCAACCATTCCTCACGTATGCTCACACTCGTCTCTCCTCCCATTGCATTCACACAATCCATCCTCTCTACACCCCCCACTAGTCCTCACACCTGCTCACACTCGCCTCTCTACATCTACACTCCCACTTGCGCTCTCTCTTTCCCACGAGCCATGCCCTACTCGACTCATTGCAACCCCGCTCCCTCGGCTCAATTTCCACACCATCCTCCCACTCCATTTCCATGCTCCTCCCCATACGCACGCCCATCCTCCCACTTTCACTCCCATCTCTCCTTATTACCATATTCCTACCCACTCTCTCTCTCTCTAGCGACGCCCATACCCCATACACCCCTTTGCAATCCCCTCCACTTCTTAGCCATGAAAACACTCGCTTCTCCATCCACTCCCATCCACCAATCCATGCCTCTCGCCCTCCCACTCACACCCTCCCATCTTCGTTGTGGTCCTTGCGTCACACTACACTCACGCCCCACTACCATACGCCTTCCCAAAACCTATTCCCACATCAATCCCTCAATCTCCCTCCTCCTCCGTGCTTTCACCCACCTCTCGCCTAGGGTTAAATCCCTAAAATTTATCTATTTTTCAAAATAATATTAATAATATTAATATTATTGACCATATCCCCATGAGCAATGAGTTGCCCTATCTTGCCCTTGGCCCCGATGATCGACTACCAGCTTTATCGTACCATTACTAGTTTCCTGCTAGGTTCTTCCCCCGTGTTCCTGACTAACCCTCCTATTCGTGCCTCCCATCCTTCGGCCCTCCTGACTCCCCACTCGCATTCCCATCCTGGGTCCCCCTTTTCCCTCCCATCCCCGATCACCTCGTCACTTCCCCTGGCTTCAGAGGCTGAAATCCCTGCCCCCGATCTTGATAGCTTTCTAATCTGTTAGTTGCTCAAAGCAAGAAGCCCCTATCCTCTTCTCAACAAAAAATTGTAAGGAAGCTCGATGAAATTCCTACGATCGCCGTACCGATTCACATACCTTGCAAGATAGCCCTAAATCTATCATAACATGGACTGATTGGTCAGTTCACCGGCCTTTGGCCCTCACCAAAAGTCAGCGAACAATGGGTACAGAAGAACTGGAGACCTTTGATTATTGAGGACATCAAATCATTCTTTCCTGGGAAAAGGCTTCTTTGCTTTCGTTTTCGAATGTAAATAATATCGCGAACTCATTTTCAGGAACAGACCCTATTTTATGGGCCCTCAAGGACTCTACATGCACAAGTGGACCCGGAGCTTCGATCCATCCCACGATATCCCCTCTACTGTCCCTGTTTGGGTGAGACTCCCTCACTTACCCCTTCATTATTGGAATAACGAGTCATTAGAAGCCATTGGGAACGCACTGGGCAAATACATTGATAAAGCTGATTGGAAAGACCAATACTCCAACATAAGAATTTGCGTCGAAGTAGATCTGGAACACAGACTCCCGGAAGCCATAAATCTAACTGTAGCCGATTGGACACACATACAAGAGCTTGACTACGAACAAATCCCATTCAAATGCAATTTCTTCCACGAATATGGCCATTTCGCACGATCATGCAAAAAGAAGCCAACGAATCCGAAATCGGATGGAAAAAAAGAACAATGGATGGTCGTTCAAAAAAATGGCAAATCAGGCACGAAACACCACTCAAAAAGCTCAAATACACAAAAAGTTGATCAGCAGCATCAAGAACCGATGGCCTCGAACAACAGGAATAGATTTAAAGCCCTAGAAGCAATCAAGATCCATGAATCCCTTGTGTTGGAGCACAAGCCGCAGCTATGGCAAAGCTGCCAATTTTGAAGAAAAGCACCATTTTTGGGCAGAAATGAACAATGCGCGGTACGGCGCTAGATGGACGAGCTCACCGTAGATTGCGGGCCGGAAATCGCGGAGCTCGCGTGCACATCAAGGGAAAGAGTAAATAAGGTGGCCGAGTAGAAAGCTCAACCACCACAATAAATGAAGCAGTGGAAGAGGGCTCACCTACCCTCATTAAGGCAAAGCACAGGAGTTATGGTTGCTTGAACCAAGGTAGAGCAACAGGCCGAAGCATTGAAGGCGAAGGACAAGGAACAAAGAACGATGAAGCGGCGCCCATACCCACGATCGGCGCCGGAAATCACGGAGTCTGCATGAAGATGCAACGTGACTGCAAGAGGCGCCTACAGTACACCTAGCCGTGTCAGTGGTTAGGGTTTTTGGAGATCACTGTTGGGAAAGGCCCACAGTTTTGTAAAGGTGTGACCCTCAG
This sequence comes from Larix kaempferi, assembly GCA_027924585.1. NCBI lineage: Eukaryota > Viridiplantae > Streptophyta > Pinopsida > Pinales > Pinaceae > Larix > Larix kaempferi. Next base: position 10,490,644 of record BSBM01000672.1, on the reverse strand, counting down.
GGCCACCTATATATATTTGTAATTGGGAAGGTTAGAAGGTTAGGAGGTAAGAAGGTTACACAGACAGTCTAAGTTGATGTCTGAGTCTTTTGTATTGTTGTATTTTGTAAAGTTGTTAATGATCATTGTATGTATGTAAGAAGGCCGCGATCTCGCAGGGAGACCATTTGGCGTAAGGGCCATTGTATGTATCGACCAGTCGCAAGAGGACTAGGGAATGTAATTGTATGTCTTTGTCATTGAAATATCTGTAGAAGAGGAGAATAGATCTAAGAAAAGGGCTCCTGGCTATGTGCGTGGAGTTTCCCAGAAAGATCTAAGGCTGCAGCTGTGTGCGCAGCAGAACTGTGTAAGCCCCACCTAAAGATAATATAAACAAGTCCTGTGGACGTGGCTTCCCTCCTGGAGGAGAACTACATAAGTCTTGTTGTTGTGGTGATGCTTTATGTGATTGCAAGTCTTTGCTTTACTGTCTATGTTTCTATTAATGTTTCACTATCTTTATGAATGAGTATGTAGAGTAAATCCTTGAAGCCCCCTTAGAAACGTACTTGGGCCTCGTCGGAAGAGTCCATAAGAACACTGTCACCGTAGCGCTTAAGGAGTGTGTTACTGCGTTGTGGCGTGAGGGCAGAGACGATACATAGTGTATCGAAGGTAGCGGATAAAAGACTCATGCGCAGGTGTGGAGCTACCGCGCAGCGAAGGCTGGGAAGAGTGAGATCCAACGCTGTAGCGCCGGGAGACTAGTGAAAGAGTAAGACGCTCTGTTAAGAAGGGAAGAGAGAAGACTATAGATTCTGCACCGCTTCGGTTAAGGAAACCTGATTCCTTAGCCCCCCCATAGCCACTTCGGGTGAGACTTTGGGCTACTGCGTAGCTCGTTGCCGAAAGGGCCAGTGCGCCAAAGGGGTGTTTGTTGCTGCGCATCCTGAAAACCCGAGTCTGTCCAAAAAGCAGCCAACAAATGGTTCTGTTGCCTTGAGACTTGTTATGCCGGCGATGTCCGAGATTGATGCGAAACCTAGAGAAAAAGGGAGCCAACAAATGATTCCATTGTAGGCTTTAACCCTATTATTTTGAAGGCAATGTGGTGCTGGAATCCTAAAGTTAAAGAAATTCAAGAGTGGTTTGATTCAAAGGCTAGAGAGTTCGCTGAACATGAAAATAGAATCCCTAGGCTTCAGACAGAGGACTGGTTGCAGAAGCATATTTATACTGACCTTCACGAAATCTTCTTTGTAACATTTGCACTCGAGTTGCATGAGTGGGTATCCAAGCTAGCAGATACTAAACCCACTGTGCATGTTGATCGACCTATCGTTTGGATGCCTAAGCTAGTTAGCATTTTGAAGCGGGTAGATAATCCTGTATCCCGTGCAGTAGACTTTTGGCTGAATAGTCTGCTCGAAGGTTTCATCACCGAGTTTGCCGTAGATACGAGAAAGAGCTTTAGCGAGGCTGAAAGGAGCTTCTTCAAAGCATACAGGGGTAAGTTCTTAAATTCTATGAACTTGTGGATTAAAATGCTCTTATATGAAAAAGGAAAACTATGCATAGCTTCCGATGAATAGCATAGACAAGTAATGTCCGCAGATTCTGATAGTGATCTTGAAGTTATTGGTTGCACTCGTAGTGGAAAACGGTATAAAGTAGGCCTCAACCAGCATTCTTGTGACTCTAGCCCAGAAGATAGTTGAGCTCGTAGAGCGAGCTATATAGAGAGACAAGGAAGTGCTCATATCCCTTATCACCCTTTTACACTGCAAAAGCCAGACGGGGCTCAGCATAAACCCGCAGTAACATCCTCTAGTAGCCCGAACGGTACTTCTAGTACCTCAGCCCCACCTTTGTTTAACCATCCCGGAGGCAGTGCCACAGCACCTCCACATCAACCTAGCATAAGAAGGATGGGTGATGACATGAAGCTACCAACCTTTAGAGGAACAGGGCTAGAAGACCCTGATCAGCACTGGTTTCTATGCGAATCCATTTGGATGATTAAGCAAATTAATGATGATGATGTTAAGCTGGTTCAGTTAGCAACCACACTAAGAGAGAGAACCTTAATCTGGTTTATGAAATACTCAGCAGCACAGAATAGGACGCTTGCTGATGTAAGAAGTGCTATGATTAAAGAATTCAAGAAACCTAAATCAGAATCACAGTGCATAACAGAACTCAAAGACATAAAACAGTTGCCTACAGAATCAGTATGGGACTTTGACCAGAAGTTCAAAGCCTTGATAGATCAAGTAAGCTTTGAGTTTGCACCGCAGCAGCATAAGGAATGGTTCATTGCTGCGCTGCTTCCTCATATTAGACTTCCTCTTATGCAACAGAATCTCACTACTCAAGAACAAGCTCTAGAGATGGCTATGAAACTAGAAGCTTCACCGATTGCTGGAACAAGCAACGATGTTGCGCAGTTGCAGAACCAAATAGCAAACCTAACCTTGCAAGTGCATGATATTAAGAAAGGAAAGGATGTTAAAGAAGAAATTTGGTGTACAAAGTGTAGAGCACAAGGACATTCAAAGGACCATTGCCCTGTTTTCATCGATTATATTGCAACTGGGGCACCTAACCCTTTACCACAGGCTCAGGGGCCTTGGTGTGAAATCTGTAGAACTAGAGGCCACAGACCACAAGAGTGTCACTTGTTACAGAAATATGTACAAACTCCAAAGAATCTATATTGTAACTTCTGTAAATCAGTAGGCCATGATGAGAACAATTACAGAGCATATGAGCTTATGATAGAAAGAAAACATGATGTTTACAGAGTACAGTCAGAACCACAAGGACCCACAGCAGGTCCGCAGTATGACCCAGCTCGCGAAGGCCGAGGAGGAAATTACAGGGGCCGAGGACGCGCAACAGGTTTTGGTCATGGAAGAGGACAGATCACTTGTTATAACTGCGGAGCTCAAGGCCATTATGCAAGGGATTGCCAAAACCCTACAACCACCTGCAGGTACTGTAAATCTTATGATCATGTCATTGAAGAATGCCTTCAGCTGATGGCTAAGATACAAGAAAAGAAGCCACAGGTTAACCAGAATATTTAGTTGATTGCAGCAGAAAAAAGAGAACCAGACCCTACAGTTAATATAGTGACGCGCAGTGGAGCAACCACTGGTGCGCCAGAGTCGGGAACTGGAAAGCCAGCGACACAATGGGTGCGCCGCGCTAATATTAAACCATCCCCGCTTGACCTACACAAGCAAAAAGAAGCATTCAAGCAAGCTCAAGAGTATTTCTCAGATCCGCGAGCTTCAAGTTCTGTCGCATTACCGCACAATGATATTAGACCGCATGTGCCATGACAAGAGAACCTGGTACGAGAGCAAGCCACTACATCTGGAAGGCCTGATGAAGAGGATACACTAGGCAGTGTTCATGCTTTCCTAAGAAGCTGCTTAAAGTTGTTGCGCAATGAAAAAGCAACTCTGGAACTTCAACACCTACTGGATCAGTGTCAACAATCTGCTTCGATGAACACATCGCAGCGCGATGTTCATCAGATCAGGAGTCATACTAGAACTGGAAGAGAGATGAGACTCACAACGCAGATTGGAGCATTTGAAATGGATGAAGTCATTTTGGATTTAGGTTTAGAAGTTAATGTTCTCACCATGCAGACATGGGAACAGATGGGTAGCCCTCAGCTTATCAGATCTCCTATCCATCTAAGACTAGCAAATCAGCAACGAGTTTCCCCATTGGGCAGATTACCCAATGTACCTATTGATATTGAGGGAGTAAGAAGTTCTGCAGACTTTGAAGTAATCAAAATTTTGGATGACAGTAGACCTTACCCAGCACTTTTAGGCATAGACTGGGCATTCGATAATCTAGCTGTCATTAATTTGAAGAAAAGATAGATGACCTTTGAGGATGAACATATTAGGTTCATTGCACCACTTGATCCCCTTCAAGGACCACGGTATATTGAACCCATTCGAGCAGAAGAAGAAGTGCGCCACATGGAAAGTTTGTATCAGATGACTGCTAGTCATAATGATTATGTCAATCCCACAGCGGACAACCATATCAGCTGGCGATGCGATAGCTCATGCACATCAGATTCGGAAGCAGGATTGGAAAACTGGCAGAATTGCTTACATGAGGTTTCTGCAAGGCGTTGCGCCATGATGACTAAATCCATTCGATGGATTGGCACAGAATTGAATAACACTCCAATCTTTGATGGTCTAACTGGAGTAAGTGAACTCATACATGCATATGAACAAGAAATCCCAGATGAGCAGTGCATACAAGCATTGGATGTAGCTCTGCGCGCTACACCCGCAAGATGGTGGGGTGCGCATAAAGAAAATATTAACACATGGCAAGACTGTCGTAGGTTTATACTGCGCAGATTTCAATAGACCACAGTAGGAGTTTTGCGCAAATATGATGGACAGAGTGACCCCGGATCACATGTTGAAGCATATATTCAGCAATGGTCAGATATTCCAGAAGATGAGTGGGTTCACTTATTCATCCACATGTTGGATACAGTTCCAAGGAACTGGTACACTGAAACAGAATTGCGCAGAGGCACTATCACTTGGCCTCTCATGATCGAAAGTTTTCAACTCACCTTCAGCTTCGAGTCAGAACATCCAAGCATCGATCAGGCTTTAAAGTGTATTAGAAAGAATGTATTTGGACAATGTCCTTTACTAGAGTATTCTCAACCAGATTGGGGTGTCCAGTTGGAACATGCCCTGGAATGCTATAATTTCACCACTGGAGAAGAGGATGATGATCCTCGCAACATCAATATTCCAGAGTTAGAAGGGACGCGCAAAGTTGAAGGCCCTCAGCTTGATATCCCTGAAATTACATAACACATCAAGCTCAAGAAGATTAACATTGGTACAAAAGCCGAACCCAAGGTTGACTCTATAGGAGATTATTGGGATGATGAAACTGTTGGCCATATTGCAGATTTACTACATGAGTACCAGGATATCTTTCCTACCAAGTTTACAGAAATGAAAGGCATCCTAGGAGATTTAGGAGTTATGCGCATACCTTTGAAAGTGGACGCTAAGCCAGTAAAACAGCGCCCGTATCGGTTGAACCCGCAATATAAAGAAAAGGTCAGAGAAGAAATTGATAAGATGCTCGCAGCTGGTATCATTGAGCCAGTAGAGGAAAGCGATTGGATTAGTCCTATGGTGGTACAGGAGAAAAAGACAAAAGGTGAAATAAGAATCTGCGTGGACCTGCGCCAGCTCAACGATGCATCAACGCATGATCCATTTCCTACGCCCTTTACAAACGAAGTGCTTGACAATGTTGGAGGACAAGAGGCTTACTCCTTCACTGATGGCTTTTCAGGATACCATCAGATCAGAATCCATCCAGAGGACCGCCATAAGACCACTTTTGCGACTGAATCGGGCTCATTCCAGTATACGGTAATGCCCTTTGGTCTTAAAAACGCTCCTGCTATCTTCTCTAGAGTCGTTGTTGTTGTTTTTAAAGAATTCATTCATAAGTTTCTGGAATTCTATTTTGATGACTGGACTGTGTTTGGTTTACTAAAGAACCATATAGGGAATCTAAGGATGATGTTATAAAAATGTAGACAGTATCAGATCTCCCTTAACTTGAAAAAATGTATCTTATGTGCTCCTTTTGGTATTTTGTTGGGTCACATTGTGTGCAGACAAGGACTCATGATGGATCCTGCAAAGGTTTCCATCGTTGCTAACTTGCCTGCGCCCAACTCAGTCAAACAATTGTGCACTACATTGGGACATACAGGATACTACGGGAAATTTATCAAGGGTTATGCAAAGATCACTGCGCCTATGGAAAGACTGCTGAAAAAGGATTCGAAATTCCAATGGACAGAAGAATGCCAACAGAGCTTGGACACACTTAAAGAAAAGATGGTCACAGCACCTATTCTAGTTTTACCAGACTGGAGAAAACCCTTTCATGTTCATGTAGATGCTTCTTCCATAGCACTGGGGGTTGTGCTCACACAACCGAGAGAAGGAGGTATTGACCACCCCACTGCTTACTCTAGCAGAAAGTTGTCTACAGCTGAGAAGAACTACACCACTACATAAAGAGAAGGACTAGCTATGGTGTTTGCCTTACAAAAGTTCAGACACTATCTATTGGGTGCTCATTTTAAAATGTATACTGACCATTCTGCCTTGAAGTACTTGGTCAATAAGCCAGTGTTAGGGGGAAGAATTTGCAGATGGTTACTCCTCTTCCAAGAGTATGATTTTGAGATTATTGTGAAGCCAGGTAGATTGAATGCAGGACCTTACCATTTATCCAGGATAGAGTCAGGGGAGGAACCTACAAATTTGGAGGACAATCTGCCTGATGCGCAGCTGTTTTCTATTCAAGCAGCAAACAAATATTATTCCGATATTCTTGAGTTTCTCACTACAGGACAAGCGCCAGTTGAGTTCACAATACAGCAGAAGAAACAACTTGTTGTCAAAGCCGCAGACTTCACTTTGATAGCAGGCTAGCTCTATAAGTTGGGCCTTGATGAAGTTTTGCACAGATGCATTTTACCGCATGAGAAGAACTCCATAATCGCCGAAGCGCACTCAGGAACCGCAGGAGGCCATTTCGCAGGAAAGCCAACTGCGCAGAAGATCTTAGCCGCAGGTCTTTGGTGGCCAACATTGCACAAGGATACTAAGGAATTCTGCAAATGTTGCGATGTGTGCCAGTGAACAGGAAAACCTTCAAGAAGAGATGAAATGCCGCTAAGACCCCAGATAACAGTGCGCGCTTTTGATAAGTGGGCCATTGATTTTGTGGGACCTATCAACCCACCAGGAAAGAGAACCGACGCAAGATACATCATCACAGCTACTGAATACCTCACCCGATGGGCTGAGGCGAAGCCAGTTAAGAATTGTGACGCTGTCACTGCCGCACAGTTCATTTTTGAGAATATTGTCACTAGATTTGGATGTCCACTGATTCTGATGAGTGATCAGGGCACACACTTATTGAACAAGACTATAGAGGCCCTTATTGAAGAATTCCACATTAGCCACCATAAGAGTACACCTTACCACCCTCAAGCTAATGGTACAGTGGAGGCATTCAATAAGATTTTGGAGAATGCCCTGACCAAGATCTGTAATCAACAAAGAGATGATTGGGACCTTAGAATCACAGCTGTGTTATGGGCTTACAGAACCACATGCAAGAAATTAACAGGTCACACACCTTTCAGTTTGGTGTACGAACAAGAAGCAGTTATGCCCATGGAATACATTGTTCCGAGTCTCAGAATTGCTCAAATTACAGAAATGGCAGATACTGATACCATGAGTGAAAGGCTGTCACAATTGGTTGCCTTAGAAGAAGACAGGATTTTAGCTGGATTCCATCAACAAGTGCAAAAGGTGAGACAGAAGGCTTGGCGTGACAGGCATATTAAGAATAAAGTCTTTCAGGAAGGAGACTTGGTACTCCTCTATGATAGTAAATTCATCAAGTTTCCAGGCAAGTTTCGTGTACATTGGTTAGGCCCTTTTCAAGTTATGAAGATAACCGAAGGTGGAGTAGTTCAGCTTGCGGAGCTTAATGGAGAGTTGCTGCCCACAATGATCAATGGGAGTCGGCTCAAGCTTTATCGCGACGACCACTCCGCCCTGTCGACCTAATCAGTTGCTGAAGTTGTGCAGATGTCTAGTGTAGTTGAAAGAGGCATCGCACTTATCCGTCTACACGGAAGTCGCGAGATATGTTTCAATCTCGGGCTTCCCGCGCAGTTCCTCGAAGCATTCACGCAGTCAATAAATTCTGTTCTGAGTGAGCCTATCTTCGCTCTTGCGAAGTCCCCCAGGTTGTCGAACTCTCGCTCTTACGGAGTTCCCTGTTCTCTATTTATCTCTCTTTCGGAGTTCTCCTCACCGTGGAGCCCTCCATGTGCACAGTTACCCATGCTGAAGTTACCCGCCGAAAATTTGAATTGCGGTAGCTCTGTAGCCGCGTCTGAGTCTTAATGAAGGACGAGACCGCCATTTAATTGTATTTGCTCTGACATATTTGGCTTGATTTCCCTAAGATCCGCATTTAATTAAGGAGTTGAAGGCCTTAGCTCATCTCCCGAAGGCTGTCAAAGCCCATCCCTCACATTTAATGCACCACAGAGGCGCGGGGGTAGGGGGGTTGTCAACTCATCCGCTTAGGCGCCAACGGTTATTAGTGCCACTTGTCCGCATTTACTACCGCCTTTAGCTATAAATACCCCTCATTCGTATATGCTTGGGTTACTTTTCCTTGCTAGTGCGTTGTATAGTTTCCCTGTTTGAGAGTCTAAGTCATTATTTTTAAGAGCCGTGTCGTGCAGACTGTTTTCCCCGTTTTCAGAGTTCAAATCCTACGCTGTTCCACCCTTTTCTGTTCAGTGTTTGTCGTGTATGCAAGTTCATGACGGAGAAACTATCAACTGAAGAATTCGTCCGTCACTTCAAACGCAGAGGGTTCGATTTCGGTATGGGTACCCCGATTAAGATTGTCGAGCTTACTGATCCCAGACAGTCCTCGGGCACGCGGGCGTCTCAGCAGCAGCCGGAGGAACCCGTTCCAGAGCCCTTGGCCACTCTGGTTAACTACATTCCTCCACGCCCAGATGATGCACCCGAGGTGCGTATTCCCAAGAATGCCAAGTATTCGATTCCGCTGCCACCAATGGCGGAAGTCGTGCAAGAAGAGGGATCCTTGCTGGGACATCTCCCGCTGGTTAAGTTTTCTGACTTCAACTTGGGAGATTACAGAATGTATCTTCAGTTTGCGCCAGATCACTATCTGACAGTGGTCCATAATCCTGCTAAGAAGATTGACGAATTCATCCCGTAGGAATTTGCACTAAATCTTGAAAGGCCTGGATTGTTAAACCTGTTGAAGCTACCGCACTTCGGGCGTAGCAATGAAGTTAATGCGGTAGTCAAGGTCCTATTATCCTATGTTCACGGTGGTTATCTTTGGCTAGGGAGGCCAATTGATCTGAATGTGGACCTGATTCACCGAATTACCGGCCTATCTAAGGTTGGTAAGGACCCCAACGTCCATTTCATTGGTAAAGACAGGGACCGAAAGCTCGCTGCACAGGTGGTGCAGAAATACAAATTGTCGAGAGGAGGTTGGGCCTATGACCTCACTATAGTTGAAGATGAAGCACTCAGATTCACAGGCAGTCTGCTCGCAGGCAGACTTTTAACGAAGTGCCGACTTAAAGAAGTCCCTGGAGCTGTTGTAGAGCTCGCAGTCGCAGCTGCGGAGGGAGAGCAGTATAATTGGTGTCTCTTCCTCCTAAATACATTCTTGGAAGACTCCCGCAACGTTCAAGACACCACCAATCAGCTGTTCCATTTTTCTTAGCTCCTGATGTTGTGTGCCTTTGTCGGGTGGAAGGAACCACCCAACACTCAGTTTCTTTCGCGCCGTTCAGGAGAGGTTACAGGGATGCGCTATGTTAACCTCTGGGATTCTAAGAATCCCATGAAGCGCAAGATGAACCGAGCCGTGTTCTTCGAGTACTACCATCTCCTCTGGGATACCATTCTGCAGATGCCGAGGCTTACTGAGGAAACGACATAAATCTATGGAGCGAAGTTGGTCTTTTCTGCCAACTTGCATGAAATCTATTTCCGCCCTCGCAGAATTCAGTCGAAAGAATGGGTCGTAGGGCTCTACCGAATGACTACCCAAGACGTAGAGGACACTGTCAAGTCCTGGTCAGATGAATGGAAGCAGGCCGCTGAAATCGCTGCCACGATGCCACCCCCTGCAGCGCTAGAGAAAGATAAAGGAAAGGAAAAGGCTGCGCAAAAGAATGATGAAGGTCCGTCAGGACCAGCTAAAAAGAATGATGAAGGGCTCCCAGCTGTGTGCGTGGAGTTTCCCAGAAAGATCTAAGGCTGCAGCTGTGTGCGCAGCAGAACTGTGTAAGCCCCACCTAAAGATAATATAAACAAGTCCTGTGGACGTGGCTTCCCTCCTGGAGGAGAACTACATAAGTCTTGTTGTTGTGGTGATGCTTTATGTGATTGCAAGTCTTTGCTTTACTGTCTATGTTTCTATGAATGTTTCGCTATCTTTATGAATGAGTATGTAGAGTAAATCCTTGAATCTCCCTTAGAAGCGTACTTGGGCCTCGTCTGAAGAGTCCGTAAGAACACTGTCACCGTAGCGCTTAAGGAGTGTGTTACTGCGTTGTGGCGTGAGGGCAGAGGCGATACATAGTGTATCGAAGGTAGCGGGTAAAAGAATCGTGCGCAGGTGCGGAGCTACCGCGCAGTGAAGGCCGGGAAGAGTGAGATCCAGCGCTGTAGCGCCGGGAGACTAGTGAAAGAGTAAGACGCTCTGTTAAGAAGGGAAGAGAGAAGACTGTAGATTCCGCACCGCTTCGGTTAAGGAAACCTGATTCCTTAGCCCCCCCATAGCCACTTCGGGTGAGACTTCGGTCTGTTGTGCAGCTTGTTTCCGAAAGGGCCAGTGCGCCAAAGGGGTGTTTGTTGCTGCACATCCTGAAAACCCAGGTCTGTCCAAAAAGCAGCCAACACCCTAAGACTGAAGAAGAAGGAGAATTGCGAGAAGAACAAAACTCTCAAGCAACTCCTCTCGCCCATGAAACCCCGAAGATTCCCCTGCCCCTGAACTCCCCCAGTCCCACCAGATCTGTCTTAATCAAAGATGCACCATCTTATGCTGAGATCACTAAAGCAAGAAATCCCATTTCTCCCTCCTCCTCAAGAGAACCCATTGATAAAACATCCAAAAAACTAGGTCGAAAATCCACCAAAGAATTGCGGGAAGAAGAAGCTGAGCGAGAGAAAGTCCAAGGATCACAAGCCACAATAGATATGGTTTTCAGCAGAAATACCAGGGCCAGAGGTGCAGGAAAGAAATATGGAGATCTAGCAGGAGGAACCCCCTCCTCTATCAATAATTCGAAATGATGAAACTGGTCTCTTGGAATTGCAGAGGTTTAGGCAACCTCTGCAAAATTAAAGCAGTAAAAGATCTACGGAAAATTGATATGCCTGATCTTCTCTACTCCAAGAGACCAAACTTGACGATAACGCTGTCTTATCAATTGGAAATGAAAAATGGAAAAAAAACATAGGGTACGGAGTAAGTGCTAGAGGATCCTATGGAGGACTGGCAACCTTGTGGACAACAGATAAATTTCACCTCCACAACTCCTTTGCCATGCAGCATTGGATTTACACTGAACTCACCCACATTCAGAGCAACAAGCACATTGCTCTCTTCAACATTTATGTACCCAATCTCTATTCTGAAAAGAAAGATTGCTAGAACTTACTAGATGATTTTTTGGAAATTTACAATCCCCAGGGCATCATTCTAGCTGGTGATTTGAACCTCACTCTCACCAAATCTGAGAAAAAAGGTGGTCTCATTGGAAAAGATCTCTTCAAAATTCAGGTTTAAAATCTCATTCAAGCAAGAGATCTAATCGACATCAAGCCCAAAAAAGGGAAATTCACCTGGTCGAATAAGCGAATTGGCAAGGGAAATATAATGGCAAGATTGGACAGGTTTCTCATCCAAAGCAACCTTCTATTCGATACCTACACCATCTCCTCGAGTATTTTAGCTAATCTCGCCTCTGATCATAAGCCAATTCAGCTTATTTTCCAAAATTTTGAAAACCTCGGTCCTATACCATTTAGGTTCAGCCCACAATGGCTCAACCATGCTAACTTTTTGAGCATTCTTGAAAAAGCTTGAAGTATCCCTATCTCCGGCTCCCCCTGCTACGTCTGGGAGCAGAAACTCAAAAACACCAAGTATGCACTCAAAAAGTGGGCCAAATCCAATTGCCCTGCACCCACCAATCCCAGGAATTCAGCTGTAAGCACACTTGAAGACATCCAATTCGACATGGAAAATCGCTCTGTTGAAGCCTCCACACTCTAGGATGAAGTTGCATAGCAAACCAAAGTGTATCAAGCCTTTCGAGCTGAAGAGGAGTATTGGAGATTGAATTCACGCAGCATCTGGCTTAAAAATGGTGATAAAAATACCAGTTACTTCCACAAGCAGTTCGTGGTAAGACAATCCATCAATCATATTGTAGAGATCAAAACTGAGGACAAATCGATGTTAACTGGCAATACGAATATAAAAAACGCATCTTTCATCCATTTCTCCAATCTCTACGCAGATGAGGGTAACATTGAAAGAAATTATGAGACCATACTTTTAGAGCACATCCCAAAGAGAATTACTCTGGAAGAGAATCTCAGCATTAATAAACCTTTCATAGAGCAGGAGGTCCTCATCGCAATTCATTCTTTCGAACCTGACAAAGCTCCGGGTCCCAACGGATTTTCAATGCATTTCTACAAAGCCTGCTGGACATACATCAAAAAATATTTTATGAGAATGATCAGGAATTTCCACTCAAAAGCAAAAATCGGTGGTTGTACAAATACCACGTTTCTGTCCCTCATCCCAAAAGATACGAATCCTAGCTCCTTCAGCATATTTAGACTGATTTCTCTTTGCAATTCCTCCTACAAAATCATCTCCAAGATGCTTGCCACCAGATTGAAGCCTTTACTCAGCAAAATCATCTCTGAAAATCAAGGTGGCTTTTTGGAAGGGAGGCAAATTCTCGACAACGTCATACTTGTACAAGAAGCAATCCAATCCAGCAGAACTTGAAAGGAAAAAGGTATGATAATCAAGCTTGACATGGCCAATGCATTTGATCGTGTCAAGCACTCCTTCTTATAAAATTTTGAATTGCTTTGGACTCAATGATACCTTTTCTAGTTGGATCTCAGCCTGTAAAAGCAAACCCTGGATCGCTCCCTTAATTAATGGTCGTCCCACTGACTTTTTCCATGCATCTCGTGGCATCAGGAAAAGCTGCCCTCTCTCGTCCTTCCTGTATATTATCATTGCAGACTCCCTCGGTCGCAAACTAATTCATGAAATGACCTCTGGTTCCCTCCCTGGCCTCTGCCTCACACTTGATTCTCATCCCCTCAGTCACACCCTTTTCGCCGATGACTCCCTTTTCTTGGGTGGAGCCTCCTCCATCATAGCTCAAAAGTTCAAGCGCAATCTAAATATGTATTGCAACGCCTCCGGCGGTAAAATAAACTTACACAAAAGTGCTATCTATTGCTGGAATTTAACCAACAACGCTGCAGCAAGAATCAACAGAATTCTCAGCATCAAAGTCTATAATCAATGGGACAAACTTAATTATCTAGGCCTTCCAATCACTTTTAGCAATTCAAACAGTGGAAATTGGTAAGATACGATCAACAAAATAAAGAATAGAATCAGAAGATGGGGAGGACAATGGCTCAGCAGAGCTGGAAAATTAATTCTAGTAAATTTCATACTCTCTGCGCTACCTATCTATCAATCCTCCATACTCCTTGCCCCAAAAGGAGCTCCTAACCAGATCAACAAACTTCTGAAAGACTTTCTTTGGTCTGGGGGAAAAAACAACGGGAATAAAATCCACCTTGTGAATTGGGAGACCATCAAGCAGCCAAAAGCCTCGGGAGGCTTGCAAATCAACGATCCTTTCCTTGCCAACTTAGCTTTGGGCGGTAAACTTCTTTGGCAAATCCTACACAATAAACACCATCTTGTTAGTCAAGTTCTCAGGAAGCAATACTTATACGGAACCAATCTCAGATTTCTCGATCAAAAGCCAACTACCAAAGGCTCCAACATATGGACTTTATGTAAAGCTGCTTGGGAATTCTTCTCAGAAGGTCTCTATTGGGTACCCGACAACGACAGGAAATTTGACATGTTTACAGATAAGATCATGGACAGTGAGGCACTTCAGAACAATAAAGAGTTACATGACATTGCAGCATGGCTCAGACAACTTGGAATCACTACCCTAAAAGAATTAAGCTCTTAGGGCTTCCATGGCAATTGGAAAAGTTGGAAAACCATAGCCATCCCTCCCCATCTTGAGTCTGCCTATAACATTCTCACTGACAATTTGAAAGGATGTGCCCCCCTACATCTCATGGCCAAAGATGAACGTGGATGGGGTCCCACAGGTGCATACACCTCAATCCTCAACTACAATGCGCTCCAATCTCATGATGATGCAAGAAAAGACCTTTGGAAAATAACATGGAATCCATTTGGGCTACCCAAAATCAATTTCTTCATGTGGAATTTAATTCACTCCAAAGTTCTTACTGGTGACAATCTCAACAAGAGAGGATTTCATGGGCCCTTTTGGTTCCCTCTTTGTCATAATAATCTTGAAACACTTAATCACCTTTTCCTGGAGTGTCAGTTTACTAAACTTGTTTGGAAGCTTATTCTCCTCGACCTCATTGACACTCAGCCATCCTTTACTTCTGTCATACAGATTTTCCAAGACTGGAACTCTATCTATCCTACTCCAATATCCAACAAGAACCTTTGGCATCAGATTTGGATCTCCATCCCAAAATTTATATGCAGGAAAATTTGGACCATCAGAAACAATGCCATTTTCAACGAAAGGTATGGCACTCCCTTGCAAACTGCTGGTCAAGCAAAAAGTTTATTAATCGACTGTCTAAAAAATTCCAATCACAAAGATGATGCAACCCTCAGCACGAAAGAAAAGAATTGGATTGGTGGCAATATTCCTAATTCAAGTAAATATTTTCGTCCCCATTACCAACCAACATGGTATATTAGGCTTACCATCTTCGACTTTCATGACTGGAGAACCAATCAAGCTACATATAGCTTGCATTTTGATGTTGCTTCATAGAACAATTCAGGCAAAGCTGGTGTAGGAGGAGTTCTGTGGATAAGTGATGGAATCATCGGAGTGAAGTATAGTTGGTGTTTGGGCATTTGCTCAAACAACATAGTAGAAGCTTTAGCCCTGCTGAAAGGCTGCCAAATTGCCAAGAACACAGGATCAACAATCTACTTGTATTCGGAGATTCAATGGTCATAATCGGAGCCCTAAATGCAAAAACTAATCTCAACAATCTAGCGCTCAATCGAATAATGCAACGTATAAGGCAAATTTCAAGTACTTTCACCCAGTTCAAAGCATTTCACATCTTAAGAAATTTAAATGAGGAAGCTGATATCGAAGCAAATTTTGGTGTCAGTCTCAATTGTGGAATTATGAATGTAAGCAACAACAATAGTGAATTGCATCAAATCCCTTAAACAGGGCCATCGGATTTCTATCACTCAAAGCTTCCCTTATTCCAGAATCGGATTGAAAGGCAATTTCAGCTCCAGCATTTGATATCTCAGTATTGTTGATCGCTAATGATCACCATTCAGCTCAAAGAACAATCCTCACACTGAATTCGATGGTTTATTGACAACACAAATCAATAAATGCGGGCAAGGATGATTGGAAAAATCTCAGGTTTGCGTTGGATGAATGACTGAACCTTAAATGACGATCACAGAGTGAAAGAACTCACTCAAGCAGGCCGATTGGTCACTGTCAGATAGATGTTGATCATTACAGCCTGACGTTTCTGACTTTCTCATGACATTAGAATATTATTTTTTGATTAAGTCTCATCGATTATTGCATTTTTTCTCATATGTCTTTGCACATTGGGTTTTTTTTATCTGTTTTGATAGAAAGAAACCCTGCATATTCATTTTGATGAAGGTTTTAGAACTAATCAATTTTTGTTCTGCATCACATAGCAGGCTTCTCACTGTTGATTTTGGATCTAGCTATTTTTAACCTACCGATTTGGTAAACAACCACGACTTTTTTTTTATATATACAATATTTGTTTTAGTTTAAAAAAAATATATTAATATTATTATAATATTTAAATTTTCTTAAAAACTATTAAAATAATAAAAATATATGATAATAAAACTATTATTATTATTTTCGTGGTAGTAATAATAATTAGTATTATAGTTAATTTTCTTTGGGTAAAATCCCATTCCATTTTTTTGAGATTTTTGAAGAATTATCATGTGTTCTGAATTTGATAAGAGTATTATTGATCTTTGTTAACGACTTAAAAGAACTGAAGAAATAAAAAGAAGAGAGCTTCGAGACATAAAAATACTTGAAGAATTGAAAATGTTGATAATACAATGGCGAGAAGAAAAATCTAAGAAGAGTATGGACAAGGAAAATATAGAGGCACATGAGTCTTACTCCTCAAGTGAGTTGAAGGAAGAAGAAGCGGTTACGACATCTGAATTCTCAAGCAAGGGAGAGTAGGGAGAAACATTAAATGATGATATCTATCGAGGGCAGTTCAAAATTGCTCCTACACCTACAACAAAAGAAAAACAAAAATCACTTACACTAATTCCTTACATTCCTCCTCATAGAAGGTCAAGGCCATCAAACACAAGGAAGGATAAGAACCGATGTTCCAAATACAAGACTCAAAGTGTGATGCCATGTCATAAATATCCATATGTACTAGAAATTCGTTACAGTTTCATACAAGGAACAAGAATAAAAATGGCTAGTAAAACTCTAGTAGAAAGACAAATCAAAAGCCATTCCGGGAACCCTAACCAAAACCAAGGACATGATAAGGAATATGATAACAATGACGAAGAAAATAAAGATTAAAAGGACAATCATGAAGATCAGAATGTGGAAGATCAAGATGAATATGCAGAAGAGGTTGTTGATAATGAAAATATAAAAAACAAAGATATAGGTGCATTAACTCTTGATGAACATGTGGTCGATAATGATTGTAAAGAATACATAGACCTCAACGATTATAATGATGCAACAAAAAATATTAATGAACCTAAAGAAGTATTAGATGATAACAATAAAAAAAAGAGATAGATGCACTAGACATGAACGAACATGATGTCGATAACAATTGTAAAGAGGACGAAGATCTAAAACGTTATAATGATGGATATGAAGATGATGCCAATAACAATTGCGAATAAGAATATTTTTTAGAAGAGTATCATGATGAAAATAAAGGAATTGAAATTGTTCCTAATCATGATGACGTAAAAGATGAAAACCCAGAAGATTCTCCGACTCATGGTATCTATATTGAAGGAACTAGAAGACCCTTATGAAGAATCAAAGAAATTAAGGAAATATAGTAATCAAAATAATGATGAAAATAAAATCGTTGATCGATATGATGTTAAATATGTTAAACTACGAAGGATTAAAAAGAAACATAAAGACATTTTGGGAACCAAGATTTTGATTCCTCATGCAATGTCAAATTGTTCTCCTTACCATGTGTCCTTGCTCAAAATTATTTCTAGTTGTGGTCACCAATGCAAATTCAATGTCTTTGAAATGTGTCCTCCCTGCAAGCATCGATGTGAGAATCATTGACAGCATAATCGTTATGTTCTTATTTGCAAAATATTTTGCACGCCATGCATTGAGAAATATGAATGGAAATGTGAACAATTGTTCCAAGTATTATTGAATTGTGGTAGTATTATTCGAGGCAAGAGTTCCTTTTTCAACTTCAATCATACCTATCTGTTTCTTAGAGGAATTTCCATCAAGCGCAATACTCCTACTGAAGTTACAACTAATTAAGCAATTACGAAGTTCAAGTGGAGCACTCTTAACACAAGATTCGTGGGTGGATCTTTTTTAAGGCAGGATGACTTGTAATCAACCTAAATGGTTATTACAATTACTAATGATTAGGTTATTAAGTATTATTAGTATTAGGGTTAAGGTGAATGGTCATCTCGAAGAGATGCCATCTTTATGTGTAGTGTGTATATATTCAATGTAATGCCTTCATTGTAAGGCATCATAAAAAATATATAAAAACATTATTAATATTATATTTGCAAAGATCTTTTGCAACTAGGAAACTAGAATGGTATGTATTAGTTTCCCATTACATTTTGAGAAGAAAATATCAAAGCATATAGTTCTCAAGTATTAATCATTTAATTTGATTTTAGCTTCTTTTTTTTCGTCCGAAACTTCAGCAAGCCATATCTTCAGCATATGAAGTCCATTCGACCCCATTCAAGTTGCGTCATAAAGCTTCATGTGAGCTCTTTGTTGTGTGGACAACTTCTGCAACACTTGAGATCTTTTGCTTTTGTCGACCAAGGAGATCCTCTTGGATCAAAACCCTGCTTATCACTCCAAGACAAAGCATATGGACGTTCAATACCATTTTGCTAGAGACATGGTTAAGCATACCAAAGTACTATTGGAGAAGGTTGATACCTTGAAGAATGTTGCATATTTATTAACAAAATATGTTAGAACTTAAAAGTTCTCTTGGTGTAGAGAATCAATGGGCATTGTTGCCCTTAGTAGTTGATTTCATGGATGCTTCCCCTTTGACACCTTGTTTCAAAGAATACAACATGTGGGAGAATGTTGGACATGTGTTGTAGTCTTTGTAGGCTCCCAGAGCAAGGTGTTATGGGGGCATTGCTCTGGAATACATTTTTTGGGTCTGTCTTGAGTTGTTTTTGGCCCATGGTTTTGTGGTCCATTGTAAACTAATTCCGGTTAAGGAATCAGGGTTGTAATCTAATCTGAGTTAATGGATTTGGGTTTTGGATGTTATAATATTGTATTGTAAACATAAAATATAATGCAATGAGATAGAGAGTGTATAAACTCTTAAGAATGTTGGTTTTCCTAATTTTGGGTTTTCGGTGTAATTTTCTATGTAATGTGTGTGAGCCATTGTTATTTGTTGTGTTTTAGATTTTGTATAGTATTGTCTTTCTTAACACAGGTTTATCAAAATTCTTCACAAAAGTGATTAAATCCAAGTGACTGCAAAACAAGACTAGTAATGTAGGCAAACACTTAGTGACACTCTACGAATAGTAGCATGGGTGGCCCGAAATGCACTACTCAAAGGTGTAGAAGGAGATGCACCAAAAATAAATGCCATCGTGGAAAACAATCCTCAATATGGGTCCCGACAAACAAGGCCATGATATGCACCCATGTACAAGTAAGGAATCAACACATGTTTATTCAACCTACGAGAAAAACAAAGATCTCAAAGAGGTAAATAAGCATGGTGTGCAAACACTCATTAAAAATAGTGGAATGCTCTTAGCAATGCCTTAGACAGGATGGAAAGTGAAGGCTACATTAAAGAGTCATAACAAAAACACTGCCATTAACCTCATTACTATAATTTGAGAAAAAATATTATTCCAAAAGCCTAAAAAGAAACTCCCCCATATGTAAAATGAGAGTTTGTTTATTGTGAAAGAAATAATAACCAAGGGAACAAATCCCCAGTCTCTCCCATGAAGCAAATCCATGATACTTTCCAACTCCATTACAAGAAACAAAGTTTGGATTTGAACAAATTCGAGAGGTTGTGTGATTATGAAACTAACTTCTCCACAGGGTTGAGTCTAATCAATTTGCAAAAGATCTAAGTGTACAAAGGTTGTGAGTGTGTGGGCTGTGTTTTGGATTTGAGTCAAGGTCAGGGCCACTAAACTCCAAGGGTGCATAGAGGTGGGAAACCTGTAGTAGAGGCCGAACCATAAGTATTTTTCACAAAGAAGGAGTTACAAATCTGTGTGGAGATATAAACCCACATATATGCCTAGTGGTCAATGCACATATAGGAAAAAGAGTCTCTATGAAATTCACGATCCCTACATGTATAATAATGATCTACTATGCCATAAATACATGAAAAGGTGACCCCTTGCAAACAAAATGCCAACTCAAGCCAATGTACCACTATTGTTGAACAAAATATTTGTTTGTTAGATATATAGAAAAACTGAACACAAATATTAACTCCTCTTTTGTAAAATCAATTCATTCACACTACATGAAATTCTTCACAAAAAGCATGCAACGAAGTTGTTGTGAAAAGCCTTGAATTGCTTAAGAGTACCAATACAAAAACTCCATGTACGGGAAGGACTGCAAGCTACTCCAATATGGCGTTTTTATTTGCCTAATTCAATCCGCCACGAAGGAAGGCCTATGTAAAAGTTGAGGGTAAGAGTTCCACCCCACCAATAAAACAAGGACACAAGTTTATCAAAGTCACTAGTACCCAGGAGCGAGGGGCAATTTACAAGGAAGAGTCTTACAACCTACACACCACTATCTAATCTAAACCTAGAACAATCCAGTTCCTATAAAGATCCAATAGTTTCATGCATGGATTTTGAGCTTGAACGAAGAGAAGGAACCACCACACACAACCAGGCACCATGATGTAAAGAAAAGAGCCACAATTTACAGAGGTGATTGCCACGTGTGTGTAGCTATGAGTGCATATGAGCATATATAATGCATGTAATATACAAAACGATTAATTTTCCCGGGTAGAACAAACAAAACTTGAGAGAGGCACATGCATGCAAGTTTTGTGGTTGTGCAACAATCCAAGGATATGCATTTAGATAGAGGAAATGATAAAAGCCACTTAAAAAATTCAAAATAAAGGCCACACTCTTCTTGAAAGAAGCAAGATTTGAATCTAGAGAAAGCAAGTCAATATGGTCACTCTCTTGCATATCCAACCTAATTCAAAATACCATGAAAACAATGCCATAGATTAGTAATCATAACAAGTGCATCAAGATATGAGGCTCACAACAATAAATCTAGAAAAAAATTGTGTTGTCAACATGAACAAACACGAGGGGTCTATGCAACCACAATGTCCATGCTACAATGGAGGGCAATACACGGTAGCAATGACATCCTAATCTACAACAAAGCAACAAAAGATCATACACTAGCTTGATCTCCAATGCTAAAACTAGGGATCAAAGCTAATGGTGCTGAATACACTCATAAACAACAAGGAAAGGTAGGTGGCACTTGCTCTGATACCATGTAGAAATCCAAGTTTAACCCTGAGCGTAAATGAGCCTAAACCTCCTAAATTAGAACAATGATAGAAGAAATGAATCTATATATTATTACATGTGTTACTAGAGAAAGTCAAGTTTATTTATAGCAAATTTGTAGAGATATCACCAATAATTTTATAATATGTCAATTAAGCAAACAAGGTCTACAAATTTGATAGATAACTATACCAATTTGACAAATAAATATTAATTAATATAAACTTAACAATAATACATATATTTAACAAAGCTTTTAATAAAACAAAAAATACTTATAATTACAACATACCTCAATCCATATGCCAATCAAATAAACAACAAACACCATCCATTGAAGAAGTCCATAAACATTTGAAAAAAATTATATATAGATCACAACACCTAAATTGAAAAAATTAACAATATCTCATTGGAATACGTACCTTCTACGTAAGTCGTCTAATTTTAGTGTACCCACAAGGTAAATGTTGTACACCCTTTAAAAAAATTCGTGTAAGCGTTATAATTATTATTAATTTAACTGCCCTAAAAAAAAAATAACCCCTTAAATATATTGGAGTACAAGGACCATAACGAACTGAGGTTTCTTTGAGAAGTGGAATATTTAGAATGCAAATTCATTTTGTAAGATTATTGTTAACCTAAAACAAAAGGTAAAGTTAGCATTGGTTGAATTGAGGAATCCGGGCTCGGTGATCAGCGGCCACCACCATTCCCTTCCCTGGTAAGCAAACAAACTAATCTTTTCATTTTAAATTTCTTTTTACTGTTCCTCTTTCTTGTCGGAGAAACAAAAGAGGGAAATCCTCTCTCCATGATTGCCTTCGCTTTCATTTTTTCAAATTCAAATCGAAACATGGTTAGCCGCCGTGGGGGAAAGCTTTAAATTCAGTTTCGAAACGTTCTTTCGAACTTCTTCCATTGCGTTTTCCTTCTTAAATATAAAAATTTGAACTGGGTTTCATGTCGTCGCCGAAGATTTTATATATACTGAGAACTGGGTAATGTCTCCTCGGTCTATTTAGTCGCGGGGTCGAGCCCGGGGATTTCCGCGCACGAATTTGAAGCCGAGGCGCGGAATTTGAGAGGCGTCGAAAGGGTAGAAGTGAGGGTGTAAGACGGAATGATTCCCAGCATAACATAACATACGCACTTAATTATTCCATTCACCCAGCACAAATCCTGTTAAACGATTCATTTTAGGCACGAAACTATTTAAAGATGTTACAGAAACGCGTTGACTTTCTACAATAAACCCCGCAAGTCCTGTAAAATACCCTGCCGAGTCCCAAAAGATAATGTGTGCCGTGTGAAGAAAAGAGGGAAATAAAGGTAAGTCGTACATTTTATTTCGGGGATGCGCTTCTCTGCGCATATTAGGGTTTTTTAGGGCTTTGGGGTCTCCCGTGCGTACGATCTACAAGTATATATATCTTCTTGGGTTTTTAGCTTAGAACGGTTCTCCCCTACTCTACAATGCTTATAAAGCCATTCCATTTCCCTTCGTGTTGTTTTTTGTTTGTTGACAAGATGCTTTTATAACATGGTTTCCCCATTCCATAATGATTATGGCTGTTGCGTTTCCTCGCATGTTTTTGTGCTTCCTTTTCTTCTCCGGGATTTTGACAAGATGCTTGCTGTTATGACCATGTGTAGCCATCCCCATTCTGAGAGTATCACATGCTTCCTGTTATCAGTACTCCCTATTCTGGGAATATCACAATGGAATGTAGCTGGTTTAAACTATGCTGCAATGGTCTTTGACAAGGTGCTTACTGTTATGTCTATGCCACAAATGTGCCATCCCCATTCTGGGAGTATTACATGCTTCCTGTTATCACTATCCTCTATTCTGTGAATATCATAATGGAATGTAGTTGGTTTAAACTACTCTACAAGGGTCCTTTTGGCTGAGAGGGCACAGGTGGGGGGCTATATATTCTGCTAAATTTGCCTAGGGCTTGCGCTATTGCTTGAGATGGCCTGCTTGCACGGGTGAGACGGCTTGCAAGGGGAAAACGTGTCTCCAAGGGATTTGAATCTTGGTCAGGAGTATGAAACACCCCCACTTTACCAACTAACCAAGCCCTTGCCTGTTGTGGTTCAAAGAGGAGACATCTTTAGGAGAGTACATCTTTAGGGGAGTACAACCTCGGTTGGGGGTATGAAACATGCCAACTATATATCAACTAATCAAGGTCTCATTGATACTGTTTTTAATCGTTCTCTCTCTCTCTCTCTATATATATAATAGTTAAAAAGATTTGTATTGCTTAAACAAAAACAAAATATGATACAGAACTGTTGCTCCTTGGCATGAGGTTAAATTGCAACAGGGTTGTAGTTGTGGGTTATGTATGGCTTTGGAGGCTAGGTTCTTGAAGATAGCACATGACACCTTTGGTACCCTCAGAAATGACCAAATGGGATACTGGCTATCTTCTAGATACTGGTGATTCCTTTTGGTCTTGAAGTATGACCTAAAATTGCTTCTGATTGGCTAAAAGCTTGTCTTTCTCGGGTGTAAGGAAACAGGTCAATGTCTCAAGACCAAGAGGCATCTGGCAGGAGTGGAAGTCTGCCTTCTTACGGACCATCAGTGGGTTATTTCAGGTGGTCGGGATTTGTCTGCATGCAATGATGTAACTGCATTTCGAGATGTTGAGATCTTGAGATTGTCTCAACAGAGGCTAGCCCAGGAGCCCCAAGTATTGTAGGTTTTTTTGTGCTTTCAAAAAAATGATACAAAACTGTAACAGGTTCAACCAATTCCCCATATAGAGTTTAATAATGTCCTACACTAATAGATGTATGAAATCCGGGTTGTTATAGTAAACCAAACTGCACACTTTTCCTGGCCATACTAAAATTTTGCCCTCTAAAAGCTGGGTCTGTTTTGTCTTCTATCAGTTCTATTATCAGAAAATTTCTGATTAACATTTGCAAAATACAGATATTTTGCCTTCCTAATCATATACGGAGCTGTATAAGGGCTAACTAACTAAAACGCCCCCGAATCACCGGAATCCGGCAGAGTAATTCTTGTCAAAATCGCAATTTGGAGTGTTCAGATAGCAATTTTGACGATCTGGGTAGTTTTAAAATTGGACAATTAGTCTAGAACAGGCAATCCGAATTGCTGAAATCACAAAATTGCTAAAATAACAATTTCCAGCAAGAAGTTTAACCGGTTTTTATCCCAAAATCACCGGAAAAGTGGGGTGTTTTGGTTGTCTTCTATCCTATGCGCTCATATACTGGCTTATGCAACTGTTCCACTTGTAATTTTTGGATTTTTCCCATATTTTTGTCAAGTTTTAGGTGGTAGTTATCACGTGACTGCAATGCTCTTGTATTTGAAATTGGCATTACTACTGCAACTATAGAAATAGCTGAAACCGACAGCAGGAAATATGATAGTTGTAGCTCAAATGACAGAAATAAGAGCTAATGAACAAAAGTAGTGGGGACACCTGCACCTGGAGGAAGAATTTTCCAAATTTTATTTTTGTTGATTATATTTCTGATTTGATAATTGCACCGAGAGCAGCTAGGTGCTCTACAGCCCAGTATGGGGGAGATGTTGTCACGTAATGTTATGTAAGTGTCTGGCATGCATGAGTCGTTCAAGAGACCTCTTAGACTTGGGAGTTTCACTTTAATTAAGTGAGTTATAAAGTGAATGTACTTTTGTGATTACTTTATGTAAAGTAGAGGGCCTATGGTATTTGGCAGTCCATGGTATTGGCCCTAGGTATTTGCATATTGTAATGTTATAGGTGAGAGGAGGAGACACATCAGTTAGGAGACACAGAGTGAGTGAGATCTCATTGATTGGTTGATGAAGGACTGTCAGCCAAGTGTGCAGGTGCAGGGGGCAGAGGTCAGAGGAAGGAAACAAGTGGTAGTCGAGGGTTAGCAACTGTCAAGATCGAAGAACTGATCTTGAAGTTTGAAGGCTAGCAATCTGTCATTGTATTTTCCTCAGTGGGCCATTATCCCAGGACAGGAGACCAAGGTTTTTATCATTAATAAAAATCAAACTGGTTGCTGGTTTTTTCCCCAGTTGGGGTTTTCCAGGGTAAATCAATGTGTCAAATGTGTGTGTGATTTCTTGAGTATTTTCCACTGCATTGTTTTGTTGAGATTTCTGTGTATTTTTAGTTAATAGTTGAAGTGATTATTTGGGACCAAGAATCATATTTGGAATTTGTTGTAAAAATCAACATGGTATCAGAGTTGAAGGTTTAGCTCCGAGGGAAATTGTCATTGACAAGGGTTTACTAGCAAATAAAAAAAAGGAAAAGAGAGAGATTGTATGGATCGCCGTACAATTGCACAATTACACAACCACTAATGTGCACAAGCATCCGCAGGTCGTGAAGATCAATCACAGGGCTGGTAGTCGCAGATTGTGTAGAAGCATCAGAGTGACGCAGTGGAAACGTGGTGGGCCCATAACCCGCAGGTTCGAGAATTGGGCGACGCTGACAGAAGGGTAGTGTGAGAGTTAGTGCGGGAGCTGGAAGTAAGGCACGCAGACGGGCTCGAGCGGATGGATCAAGGGGCATGAGGCGTGGAGTGGAGTTGGCAGAAGCGGTGATAGATGAAAGGTCGAGCTGATTGTGCGAGGAGCGAGCATGGACAATGAGATGTGGGCGCAGGGATCTGACGACACGAGAGTTGCGAGCTGTAGGAACCCGTGATCGATAGAGATTCATTGAGGTAGTAGGATCGTAGGGCTACAGAGGTTGTATATGCGATTGTGAAGACTAGCCAGCAAAGGAGTGACAGTGTGGGCACATGATGGCGAAGGCATGAGCTAGTACGTCGGAACTGCCTCGTGTAGGTGATGGCGCGGATAGGGCTGGGCTTGAAAGAAACAGACCGAGGAGAGATTGGGCTCGACAGGCTATAGTAGTCGTCGGAGTAGGGATGCAGCAGGTGGTTAAGAGAGTTGTCAGTTGAGAGGAGAGATTGCGTGAAAGTGACGACGTCGAAAAGGTCGGGTCACCAGCCAGACAACTGTAGCCGTGTGGGCGGAGTCGTTGACGGTCGAGAAGAGAGACCAACGAGTGAAGAAAAACAAGCCACTGCCAACAGCCGTCGGACCAGCTTCCAGAGTTTGTTGGTAGCCGCCAATCGCCAAGTACAGTGCAGAAGCACACTTAGGAAACTTGGGCAGGCCTAGCAGGCTGTGGGAGGCCCAAGGAAAATTTGGGTAGCCCAAATCAACCCCTTGGCAATGGCATAACAGTTCCGACAGGCCAAGAAATCGCCCGAAAAATTCGGGCAGTAGGTAGAAAGACTTTGGGCAACTTCCCAGAGAAGTCAGGCAGCCCAAGAAGACTTTGGGTAGCGCCCAAAAATCAGCAGTAGCAATTTGGGTAATGGGAAGCTACAACAACAAGTTAAAAGATGGTAGTTGCAGGGATTCGTTTTGAAGAAAGGTTGGAGGGCACCTCCAACTATAGCCCTTGGAAGGTGCAGGTCACACTGGTTCTCATGAAGAACAACTTGTGCGAGTTTGCAAGCAAAGGGGCCCTTGGAATGTGCATGTCACGTTGGTTCTCATGAAGAACAACTTGTGGGAGTTTGCAAGCAAAGGGGTGACTGCGCCGATAGATCCTCAGGAACTAACAGTTCACAATTTGAAGGACGTGAACGCTAGGAGGATTATCTTGGACGCAGTGAAGGATCATTTGATCCCTCACATATCTAAGAAGACTTTAGCCAAGGCAATGTGGGATGCTTTGATGATTATATATCAAAGTAAAAATCAAAACAGGACGATGGTGCTGCAGGAGGAGCTCAAAAGCACCAAGATGTCCAAGATCGATACTGTAGCTTCTTATCTCACCAGGATCACACAAGTTCGTGATAAGTTGGCAGCGTTGGGGAGAAATTGGAAGATCCAAAGTTGGTGAGGATTGCCTTGAATGGCTTTACTAAGCCATGGGCATCCTTCATCAAAGGGATCGTTGCATGGGAGAACCTTCTTGACTGGGAGATGTTATGGGATGACTTCATCCAAGAGGAGATTTGGGAGGAGTCTCTATTTGGAGGCCAACAGAAGCATGCTGATGAGGAGAATGTTGCTCTTGCTAGTAAGGCATAGAGGAACAAGAACAATATAGGGTTAACTTCACGAAGAAGAAGGACATTATCAAAGTCAAGTGCTTTGTGTGCCACAACTGTGGCCACTATGCTTCATAGTGTTCATAATGAAAGAAACATAAGTCTCAATAGGTAGCAGCAACTGCAGAAGAGAAAGAGTTTGTTGAGAAGTTTGAGAAAGAGTTCTCATTAGTTTGTTGTCTTTCTAGCACAAGTAGTGCCTGGTTCGTGGATAGTGGGGCGTCATGTGTGAGTTCTTCACCAGTTTGTCAGGGACAAACCTAGATTTGCATGTGGAGCTTGGCACTCATGCCAAGTGTGTTGTGAAGGGAGGTGGAACCATCAGGTTTTAACAGTGGGTATGCACTCTCTTTTGAGAGGGGACAAGTTCTCATTCGATTAGTGGGACGTCATGCGTGAGTTGTTTCACCAATTTGTGAGGGGAAGACCTAGATTTGCATGTGGAGCTTGGCACTCATGCCAAGTGTGCTGTGAAGGGAGTTGGAACCATTGGGTTTTAACGGTGGCTATGCACACTCTTTTGAGAGGGGACGAGTTCTCATTCGATTGATAGGATTTGGCATAAACTCAGCACGAGTTCTTGGTGTCAGAGAGGGAAAAGTTTACAGGTTATAAGGAAAGCCTATTGTTGGATCCAAGGGGATTTTGGATCATGGATTGATGTCAATGACATAGATCAAGGATTAGAGGACTTTGAAGGTTGAGCAGAGTTCATAGACATCAGTATGGGGAGTAAACCTTCAAAGGAGAAGAGGGAGTTGGCCCCTTCCAGTTCTGACATGAGACTTAGTTGGTACGAGATGACATTGATGGATGCTCAGGAGCAAGAGACAACACCTAGGAGCACAGTGAGGGAGAGTAGGCCTTCGCCGAAATTTTCAAACTTCTTGGTACATATGTGTACCACATGTAGAATCATTAATTTTGTGTCTTCTAGGAAATAGGGAGCAACTAACTAGTAGGCTTTTGGAGGAATGCCAGAGTGTAGGATGATTTGAGCCACAATGTGCCAAGGTTAGGGAGAACTAGTTTCAGGTGGCTCTCGGAGAAGTACCTTCCTCGCTAAGAGGGAGAGTTGATTTTTGTAGCATCGGACAGGTACTTCTACATAGGCCAAGTGTCTGGCATGCATGAGTTGTCCAAGAGACCTCTCAGACTTAGGAGTTTTACTTTAATTAAGTGAGTTATTAAAGTGAATGTACTTTTGTGATTAATTTATGTAACATAGAGGGCCCATGGTATTTGCTAGTTCATGGTATTGGCCCTATGTATTTTCATATTGTAATGTTATAAAAGTTAGCCTAGGTGAGAGGAGGAGACACATCAATCAGTCACACAGAGTGAGTGAGATCTCATTGATTGGTTGATGAGGGATTGTTAGCCAAGTGTGCAGGTGCAAGGGGCAGAGGTTAGAGGAACGGAGCAAGTGGCAGCCGAGGGTTTGCAACCAGCAAGATCAAAGGACTGATCTTGAGGTTTGAAGGCTAGCAATCTCTCATTTTATTTTCCTCAGTGGGCCATTACCCCAGGATGGGAGACTAGGGTTTTTATCATTAATTAAAATCAAACTGGTTGCTGGTTTTTTCTCCAGTCGAGCTTTTCCAGGGTAAATCAATGTGTCAAATGTGTGTGTGATTTCCTGAGTTTTTTCCATTGCATTGTTTTGGTGAGATTTCAGTGTACTTTTAGTTAATAATTGAAGTAATTATTCACGACTAAGAATCAGATCCAGAATCTGCTGTAAAAATCAACATACCATACAGATCTAAAATTAAACTTTATCACAAAATATAGTGTCTAATGTATAATCAAGATGATGTGGTCCCTAGACTGAAGTGAGGGCTTTTATGAGCTTGTAAGAATGTAAATTTATAAGCTGAAACTTGAGTTCCAATTTCCAACTATGTTAGCTTCTTTAGTTCCATTTGTGATTCGAAACTATATTCCTTGTAACAGCCTTGAAGCTTTACCAATGTTATTAGTGGTTGTGCATGTTCTTAATTTAAAAGAGAGAATGCAATTTGATTGTCAAGAACTGGTATCTGTTATTATCTAGCAATAACAGTGATAATTGATAATCAGTAAGACGCTTCTTCAAGCTTAGTTCAATTGCTCGTTATTTATAAGGTTTCTAGAGTATATTCTTACAGAAGATTTTAGAAGTGGGAAAGATTACATAAATTCAGTAAAGTATTGGATTTTCTACCTTTCATTTCATAAGATATGCTTGACGTCATTGATTATTCTATATATCATGCATGCACGGTTCCATTTTTGGTTGTAAAAGACTACAGAAATGATATGGGAATTAATGCCCGTAACCAGCAATAATAGCCAAACAAAAGAAAGGGGCAAAAAAGACACCTTTAAAATGTAATGGCAAATTAGTACAAGAGCAGCAGGGAATGAAATTAATGGTTGTAAAAGACTAAAGAAATGATATTTGTTATTGTTAATCGGTAAGAAGATAACTCAAGTTCAGTTCGATTGTTTGTTTATAATATTTTCTTGATTATTCTAGGAATTGAAATTGTTTTGATGTCCATTGTCCACTAAAGGACAAAATAGGTCAAAGGAACTAATGCCCATAACCAGCAATAATAGCCAAACAAAAGAAAGGGGTGAAAAAGACACCTTTAAAATGTAATGGCAAATTAGTACAAGAGCAGTAGGGAATGAAATAACATATACACAGTACATACAATTAGGTTATCCTAAGAAGGAAAACCCTAGAAAGTGAAGGAGAACCACTAATGAAACATAGTCTGGACATAGGTGCAGCTGCCACAAGAGTAGGAGGGAGTTAAGCCAACTTATGTATTGTATATTCTACCTGTAATTTATAAAACATATCACGGGAACTGTTTAAATGCATTAGACATCCAGGGGATGCTCTGTCATTTTTGACAGCTTATAAACCATTATTTAGGAAGCACAATTCACAGTTTAGCTTACTGAAGGATTAATACTTTTCTCTACTGTACGTTTGTCCCTCTTTTCTTATTGCTTTCTGTTAAATTTCATACATTCATAGCATAAAACATAAATGCATTACCAAGATCACTAGAAGTAAGACAAAGCACAAAACAACAACACAGAGTTTACCCTGGGAAACCCAAATGGGAGAAAACCCAGCAACCTTCGCAGAGAGATGATAATTCGGAGATCAGAGTACAAATGAAGAAAGAGAAAGTGTGGAAATGTTTTCCACAAGTAGAAACCCTAGAAATCAGCCTCCTCCTTTAGGTGATGCGAAATTCTCCTCTCCCAAGTGATGCGCCAATCTCAAGTGTGAGAATGAACAAATGAGGAGCACTAACCTCATATTTATACAAGTGCTGAAACTAGAAAATCCCTTGTGGGGCCGACTTGTCTTGGGGGCAGTAAATATTTTATGTTTAATCTTTTTATTAATTCCTTTTGCACCCCAAGGCTTACATTGATTCTTTCATGTGTTTACATAATTGATTACATAAGGTTCTTCTCCCTTAGGAGGTATAAACAAGTACAATGAAAGTACAATAAAATATAATGAATAATATCTTCCGAAGTTGTACAAAATCCAACACTTTCTACTAAGCATTCCGTTGAATATTTTGATGAGCTAGTTGATAGATGCTCATTCAGTATTATCTCTCTTGCTTGTCAAAAGTTTTCTAATGCTTGTGTCATGCTTTTTTAAGTTTCTCCTTCTCCTTGACATACGTATTAGATGCTATGCTTTTATTATTTTATTCATCTCTTCAATCTTTCAAGTTGGCATGCTAGATTAGACTACCTGTTGTTTGTTTCCCAGTTGTGCTGCTCCACATAATGTATTTGACAGCCCATTAACTGCTTTTTGGCCATTTGTTGGCATTAAAGTTTTTGTTTTTTAACTTTTCCTTTATGGATTTCTCCCATTTGGCCTCAATTTTCTGCACTTGTTCACCCTTCTTGTTTGATCTCACAGGCCTTTTGAAAGTAGTATTCGATACATTGCTTTTTTAGATTGGAACTTTCTGTAAGTTGTTTTAAATGAAAGTTATTTTTTTGTACTTGTTCCTTCTGTTTTGAGTTAATAATGTAAATAGTGACTTGTTTTCACACTAGAAATGATACTCTTCACATTTGATTTCAATCAAACAAAGCCTAAAGGCATTCAATCACATTGTTATGGATTTGAACCCTTAAATCTCAAAAGTAAACGACAGCGGAGGGAGAACATTAGCATGGAATATTTTCCATGGAATTGGAAAGACTGCTTTCTTCTCAAACAAATGACATTTGACTATTTCTTATTGAATTTGACTATAACTAAAATACTAAAATAGTAAAATCTATTTGCTGAAATAGCTAGAAAGGCATTTGACTGAGTTTTTTTAAAACTTTTTCTGAATGGACTTTTCCCATTTGGTCTCAACTTTCTGTTCTTGTTCACCCTTCTTGTTTTATCTCAGAGGCCTTTTGAAAGAGTATTCAATACATTGCTTTTTTCTATTGGAACTTTCTCTAAGTTGTTTTAAATGGAAGTTATTTTTTTGTACTTGTTTCTTCTATTTTGAGTTAATAATGTAAATAATGAGTTGTTTTTGCTCTAGAAATGATACTCTTCACATTTGATTTCAATCAAACAAAGCCTAAAGGCATTCAATCACATTGTTATGGATTTGAACCCTTACATCTCAAAAGCAAACAATCAGGGAGGGGGAACATTAGCATGGAATATTTTCCATGGAATAGGAAAGACTGCTTACTTCTCAAGCAAAAGACATTTGACTATTTCTGACTGAATTTGACTATAACTGAAATCTACATGCTGAAATAACTAGAAAACTCAAGTTTTAGTCAAATCATCTGGCTGTGATATTGTTTTAGGTTTTCCAAATGTGCAAGAAACATATTCAGGTCAAACACAAACAATTAAATGTTCCTAAATATCTGAAATCTGAAATTGAAATTTGAATTTCTGAATGAGATGGGTAATATTTGAAAACAAATGACACTATATGTGGAAATCATCAAAACAGAACCTTTAAGTACATTAAATAACATTTTAGACAGTATGTAAAATAAAACATAACTTTCTTGAGAAGGGTCGATGCTAACTCAGGCCCGAGACTCTTCAACAGCAGTGTGAATGCTACAGCTACACTTTGCCAATGACGTAGTCCCTCACAAACTACCAGCAAGACAACATATCTAAAGCATCCTCTACTATATGACTTAAAGTTTAATTTAAAGCTTTCATTTCCTTTTTTGCCCATTTCCTTTTTCATGTGGTATAAATGTTTTGTTATAAAACGGTTTTTTACTAGCTTCCTCTTATCTTAACATGGCAAGTGTGTCCTTCCTCAATCTGGCAATAGTACAGTCAGTGGAGCTGGCTTATAGCACTCAAATTGGAATCTTTTGGCTAAGAAGCCATGAGTGGGTGTGTCGATTCTGTCAGAGTTGCTCAGGACTTGCACTTGGCCCCAACTGCAATCACAAACACAAGCATGAGCATGAACACAAACACCAGTGCAAGTGCAAGGAGTATCTTGTTGCTAGGGGGATATGAACCCTGGTTGGGGGGATAACAATGCCCACTTTTAACCAACCAGGCTACCCCTGTTGACATGATAAAACTGTTTTTTGATATTTTAATATTTTTACCTTTATCCCTAAGTTCTCTTACTCTAAGGCTTCCATACAGCCTTTAAATTCCTCTTAAAGCTAATGCTACGATCCCTAAATCCTCCCTAAATCCTAACTTTGCTTTCAATTTTCTTCATTGGTAGGCATGAATGCTGGCATCTCTTATTAGTTGGAAACAATAGCATAGTATTAGTCATTGTGATAGTGCCCCTACTTGAATTGCTTTGCATGAAAACAACTGGTTACTGGATGTTAAAGTATATATGGGCCTTCCCACTGGCACTCAGCATTCTCTATGGGCTAATCTGCCTCTGAATTAGAGGTGGCAGGGTATTTGAAATTTCAATGTTTTGTACTACTACCTTCTTCAAGCATGAGACATTGATGATATTATGCACTTGGGTTACTTCTGGTGGCTCACAAGTATATACAATTTGTCCCACTCTTGCTATTGTTTCGAGTCACATGACACTTGGACATGTAGATATGGTTGTCCAACACCGGACACATAGAACCCTCAAAATGTGACATGGGCAGACCCTCAAAGCGTGACATGGAGGGTCACGTGTGTGTGTGTGTACATATATATTTGTGCATATATGTAATATAAGTCATTATGAGGATTGAGAAAAAAACTGAGGTTAGACACCCCTCTATTTAATTGACCAGAGGCAAACTGAACTCTACATGAATTACGATTAATTTGATATATAGCCATGAAACACGGTTATATGCTTTGAATAGATTGAACTTAATGATGAAAGTTGACAATTTTTTAGTTTTGATCATGTGGAGTGCTTCTTGAGACACCTCCATTGCATCATGGATCTATCAACCATTTAAAAACTTTAACTCCTATGGAGATATTTCCTTTGATATGATTGGTTCTATGCTTTGAGCTATTATTTTGGCCTTGATTCTATATATAGCATTGCAAAGAGAGATCGGCCTGAAGTCCACAAATGAATCTGGATCATCTTTTTAAGGGATTAGTGTAAGCGATGTTGAGTTGAAAGCTCTGAGGAGTTTCCTTGAGTTCTTGGATTCCTCTACCACTGCCAACAAATCATCCTCCATAAGGTCATACAATCCTATATAAATTCAATAGGCCAATTCAGACCCTGACTTTTTTTATGTTGGAAAGAATGTACTACCTCTTTCAACTTCTCCTTTGAAATGGCGTCCATCAAATGGTTATTTTGATTATCCTCTACAAACCTTGGCAGCAAAGAGGAAATCCTAACGATTTTTCCTATATTGGCCCCTCCTGGTTCCTTATATAAGACTAGAAATGAGCCATTTCTATCTTCTCGATGTTTTAAACCTCTCATATTGTATTCACACTCTTTCTCATGTTTGCAAAGGTATGGAAATATCCAATATTGTCATCTCCTTTAGTGACCCAAGTGGCCCTGCTTTTGAGTCTCCAATGTTCATTGTGACTCTCCCAATTTAATAGTGCCTGTCTTTAGTCGTCTAGATTGTGATGAGTTTGTTGATCATCTCCACAGAAAATACCATTGGAATTCTTCTCATAGATCTATTTGCTCTTGGATTCCATTGCCTACAGATAACATATTATTGATATTTTTTTCTCCTTCGTCCAATTCTTGGTTAACCTTTTGATCTTCTTTACGGAGTCATAGAATTGAAACATGACTGTCCCATCTCTCTCACTATTGTCATGCTCCCACTCCCTATGCACCATCTCCTTATATTCCTCATCCTCCAACCAGCTAGGATTAAATTTGAAGGGGCAAGGAAGCTTTTTAGGTCATCATTTTGAAATTGTAGGAAGGTAGGAGAATGATCTAATATCCCCCATGGGCTTACCCATGATCTAATATTTGCCATAATTCCATCAGAAACAAGAATCTGTCAATCTTCTTGGAGATGCCATCATCTTCCAAATGATTATTCCTCCAAGTAGGGATCAACCTTACTGGTTTCAAAATGCACAGATTAGCTTCTTTGAATTTATGTATGAAGAAATCAGATAATGGGTCCGGCCTTCCATTCTTTCCGAAGACCTTACCTATCTCCAGTGTAAAATTGAGATCTCCACCGACAATGACAGTCACCTTATATTATCCTGCACAAACCAATTTTCCCAAAATTCTCTTTGATTACCATAAGGGCAATACATATTATAGATAGAGGACTTACCTAGACTCAGAGCTTGTAATTCACCTTTATCCCTGATTGAAGTAGCCTTGAGATGACAACCCTAGATCTTTTATTCCAATTTGTAATTAGTCCTCCCATTCTTCCGAGTCAAAAGGGGATTCTCAGTGGTGTTCTCTAGGTCTCCAATCAATCTTTGTTAACAGTATACTACTGCCCCATGTAACAGCAAATAGTTTATTAACGAACAGAATGGCATCTGTCTTTTCAGTTCTTCTCTTCTTCAATCCTGCAAATCCATGCACATATGGAAGGAACCATACTTCTTCCTTCAACATGGCTGGAGATGCCAAGGCCTTTTACTTTATACTTTAAAGCCCATATCCAATAACTGCTGGTCTTTTTTGTTGTTGTATCTAATCCTTAAATAATTTGGGATACCTGTAGAGAGGAAAAGTGGCTGTCTTGGATGTTTTCACTCGATCTGTTATTCCCCCCTTTCTGGTGGCAGCCCATGAGGCAGGTCCTAAAATACTTTTGCAAACTCATCAATCAATTGCTTCACTTCCTTCTGTCTTGCAGGTTTGACATGTGGGTCCTTCATGGAATAATGCTGAAAAATTTCTCCTTAAACCATATGCTAGCAGTTCTAACTTCAAACTGGGGCTTTCTAATTCATTTCCTTTATTGTTGGGAACTACTGGCATTTCTCTTCAGGAACAGTAGCATAGTTGTTAGACATTGTGATGATTTTTGCACGTTGTGGTGTTGATTCTTACTTTCAAGTAACACCCATTGTTTTATTGGCACCTTCTACAGAAGCAGAACAAAGTTTCAGACTGGACTAGCCGCTATATTCATGTGGCAGTGTTAATGACTATCATATTGACTAAGGAATCAGCATGCAATCTTTTTTTTATTAAGGAAGGAGAGGGAATCTATTATTATACCTAAAATCCTACTACTCACTACCTGCCTGCAAAAAGGAGGTCCTCTACTCCTAAAATTCCAAAAGTACAAACAAACACTGCTGATCTGAACCCAAGCTTTGTAAGAAACCTATGACACATTAATTTAGGCTGTCGTATATTTTCCAGGAGCCACTTGGCTAATCACTCTCCTCTTTTCTCTCTCCTTTTACACCCACCATAAACTAATTTGTGTATTTTCAAGTTTGCTTCTATCTCATTCACATTTTCTAGTACCTTATCCATTGAAGAACACAGACCTTCCAACTGAACCTGCTGTTCGGCATCAATATCTCAGTTGTTGCTACACCTTTGCCAATTTGTATTTGTCAGCTTCAAGCTCCATGGTGTTTCTTAAAAAATCAAAGACAGAGCCATGTAAAATTGTGAAATTGTCATCCAGTTTTGGTGAGATTTTGACAGGCTATATCTCGAATTTCCTTGATGAAAGTGAAAATATTTTGCCTGGTTCTTGAATGAACAGGATCTTCTCACACCTCTTACACCTTACAGCTGCCTTCTATTCTTAGTTCCTCACCTGCCCTTACCCCTTCTTCAACAAATACCTTCGTCTTTTCCTCTTCCATTCTTTGTGCCCTATGCCTTCTCCTCGACCTCTGCCTTGCCCCCATTATAGAATTTTACTATGTAAAAATGATGGGTCTTATTAATGATCGTCTAAATGAGAAAAGCATAATTATAGACTACAATAAGGGAAGAAATAATGTATAAAGAACAAATTATTTTAAACTTTATTTCAACTGGCCTTGAATGCTGCTAATGCAGGACTCATAAATAGCAGCCAGATATTGGTCTTGACTCCTCATAGCAAAATCTTACTGTCTTGGACGATTTCACTTGCAATGTCACTTGCCCAATTTGGAAACCAGATAAAGAAAAGGGAGTAGTGTTTCTGCAACTCCTAGAATAGGGACCGTGGAAGGAGATAACAAATAATTGAATCAATCGTTGTACAAGTATTCATTGGATGGCCCATTACCATGTACTCAACTTCCTAAACAATGATAATATGAAGTAGATCCAGCAATCCAAACAAAAAGAGGATTTCAAGTGGAACTTCCCACGCTCACTAGGTTTCATGAAACTCACACATGGAAGTTGTCAGATCACTCCTTAACCTGGATTTTAAACACAGGGTCTTTAAGCAGAAGAATATCCCGTATCAATGAGCTGTATTTGGCCATCCAAGTTTCCAACCATATATTTTGTACTTTTAGTTGTCATCTGTTTGAGGCTCTTTCAAACTTCATATACATATATTCAAATAAGGCACTAACGTAGTTTCATCATGGCATTATGAGATTAACCAAGAAACCTTGTGATCCTATGAGTACAGTGAAATTTATCTTTTCCCTATATGAAATGCTGCTTGGTATGTGTTAAGTGTGGGTTGAGTCTGGCTGAAGGCTGATTAACTTCAAAGTTCAAATATTTGATAAAGGCGCACTTTTTGCTCCTGGCCATTTCTGTTATTCTAATCTTTAAATTTGTCTGTTTTTAACTTCTTTTTGAAATTTTTTAGGTGCTGATTTCAAGAACTATTTAGGTCATGGATAATTTGAGACCTAAATTAAAGCTGAAGGCTGTCTTTAAAAGCAAAGCAATAGAGAATGCTCAATCGGGGAGAACTCTAGAACCATTGACAATTTGTGAGGTAGACCCAACAGCAAGTGCAGATGACAAAGATGCCTTCCCGAATATTACTGGAGGAAGCAAAAGGAAGCGAGTACACAAAGCTGGACCAAGGAGAGAGGAACATAAGTTCCTATTCACTCATGGCATGGCCTCAGGTGTTCCAGCAATTCATGCAGAGGAAAAACATAGTTTGGGTTATGATGACACTCGCAACAGAGTGGAAGATGAGGAAGATGTCAGGATGGCTAATGGAATGAACTACATTCTAGATAATCAAAGTGAACATTTGAAGCCAGAGGAAATAAGAAGCACTGAACCAATTCAATACAGACAACGAAGTTTAAGAGTAAAGTTGAAGCCATCAAAATTCAGGAAGATATCTCCCAATTCTCCAGAAAATCAAGTTAAAACTGACAGTACTAAAAGCAACTTTATATCAACCTTTTCAGCTTTGCAAACTCAGAATCCAGGTGTAGAATCCAGAATGGAGTGCCGGAATTTAGATTCAAGACCTGAAATACATATAACCAGGTTAGAATCGTCTGCTTCGAAGTTCAGCCGTTCAAAACTGAATACTGTGAGATCTCTTGACGAGTCAATTACTCCAAGGCAAACAACGTTGGGTAGACCCTGTGAACTGTCAAGCAGTCCACATCAGAGAAAAGCTTTCAAATCTCTTTGGATATCAGAAAATCAGCAAACAAAGGCGATAGAAAAAACTGAAGGACCACTGAAGAAAGACATAGGGCCATTTTCTGCTGCTAGAAATGGAGAACGTTATCAGTTTCATTCTAATAAAGACGAATTGGAGTCTGCCTTGACGGTTAGATGGATGGCTTATTTCTTGACAAATGAAACAAATATATTTCTGTAGCAGGAAAGAAGTAACTCACTTTTACATGTTGTAATGTTATTGAGCAGGTTGTGAAGAAGATCATGAGAATGGATGCAGCAGAACCTTTCAATACTCCAGTGGATCCAGTGTCTCTCGGAATCCCAGTAAGTAATATCTTTTTATGACGAAAATTTAAGTACTATGCATCTCATGTTTATAAAGCTTAAGTTCCTGACAACAACAAAACAGATTCGCACATATGTTTGAGGGTTTACTGATTATATTGTAGATATAATCATCAGGAATGTCCTTAAAGGCCTATAGGAATCTAAAGGTTGAAACGTTATTAGCTCTTGATGTAATTTTTGAAACATAATAAAATTATTATGGTGTCAGTTAAACTGGTTTCTTCCCTTGAACATCTCCTATTTAGGCCCATATTTCTCAAGTCATCCTTTATTTTTAATAACCCTTAGAATCCAGATTTTAGCAGTAAAGATCTATTGTTGTGCTATTGTCACATGACTCACATCAGAAAAGTATATAAAGATGGAAATACCTTTTTGCTTCCTCTTTAATGGTTTATATTTCTCTTGCCATCTATGTTTCCCTTTCCCTTTTTTTTCATATCTAAGAACGTAGTAGTTTCTCTTTTCATATCAGCAATCACACTGTTTCTCCTTTTAGGTTCTCTGTTTTAATGTTTAATAAAATATGCATCCATTTTCTTTCTATTGGTACAGATTAGAAAATTCCCTTAGGTGGGAGAGTCTAATAAGCAAGAAAAGTAGTAGAATTTTCTCTTAAACCTTGCTAGCTTGTGTTTATTTTTAACAACTTCGTCTAGTTAAAATTTAAATAATCTAATTGGGGAAAATACTACCTTACTGTAGTACATGAGAACATTCCATGGTTTATTACTGCCTTACATATCATGCAGCGATTTTATTTTTATTGGTTGAATTAGAAAAATCCCTTAGGTAGGAGGATCTAACAAGTGAGAAAAGCAGTAGAATTTCTATCAAACCCTGTTAAGCTTGTATTTATCTTTTTTAACTTCATATGGCTTGATAACCTACTTGGACA
Source organism: Larix kaempferi (assembly GCA_027924585.1). NCBI lineage: Eukaryota > Viridiplantae > Streptophyta > Pinopsida > Pinales > Pinaceae > Larix > Larix kaempferi. The sequence goes on along the minus strand of BSBM01000672.1, from coordinate 10,451,365 downwards.
AAATACTAACTTATTGTAATACATGAGAATATTCCATGGGGACCTTATATGTTGTTCACAGTAACATTTCATGGCTTTGGATACATAGTTGTGAGTATAGAACCTTGAATCCACCAGCTATAAATGTTTTGTTTCATACCATATTCCTCCCCATGCAATTATTCTTTTCTAATTAGGGTAGCACTGAACAGTGAAAAGTACACAAGCATCGAGGAGTATCCTTGATTTTGATCCCTTCAAGTGGAAGATAAATTTGTCGCTGTAGACACTAAATTTGCTACCTTGTATCATGACACAATGACCATCCCTATCATAGAATGGGTTTAAAACAAAATGTTTACTGTGAAAATGAAGAAAATAAATTTAGTTTGTTGTTTCGTCTCTATTCTTTTGGCGTTATCTTGACCCAGTCCATACTGTGCTATTTAGTAGCTGTTTCCCTTTGAAGATTAGGTTGTGTTTTTTTCACTTCTTGATCAACTATAGATATCCTATATCAAGCAGTACAAGATTCTTATTACTTTGCTTTCCCATTTCTTCTATCAATACCCATGGTCTGCTATTACCCTGTTATTTAGTGTATTATAACTGGAAACATTTTTCGTATTTTGCAACATCTGCTGGTTGTGATTCCACTTTATCTTTTTGCTAGCTTACATTCAAGTTTTGTGGTTATTATTCTTTTAACAATTGTCAATAAGTAATCCTAGTTAATCTTTTTTCATTATCAATCAAGTTACAGTTATCTTTTCATTGCTGTGATTTTAGGTTGGCTTTACCATAGGAAGCATGGTTTTATAATGTATATCAATATTATACCAAGATAACATTTCAGTTGTCTGTATTTCTTGTTTTTATGCAATCTATCAGAAAAAAGTAAAATGAAAGGAATACCACGATGGCAGTATGAAATGAATTAGAAAAAAGGATACTTGAAAGTAATTTTTCTTGAAAGACATGCCTATTTTTAGTTACTTACGGTATGCATTTTCTTTCTTCATATGAATATTATAACAATTTTGCAGGTTCTTGTTGGCCTCAGGATTATTTTGATGTTATTGACACACCGATGGACTTCGGCACCATTTGCCACACATTGGAAAAGGGAGAAAAATATAAGAATTCTCGAGATGTTTTCCAGGATGTTCAACTTATCTGGGAGAACTGTTTTAAATACAATCATAAAGGTGATCCTATTTTGGATCTAATGAAAAGGGTGAAGAAAAATTTTACTAAGTACTGGACTGCGGCTGATTTGTACTATGAACCACCAAAGAGGTCAAGTGGTGAGTTTGCCATTTTCTTCATACTTAATCTTTTACTACAGATTGCTTATCTATATAATAGGTTATGTTTCCCTAAACAGTATATTCAAATTGAAATAGCACTTTGCTTCCAATTTAATGCACTCATTGTCACCCTGGATAGCACCATATATGCTCTATTACCTTAAGACTATCATGCATAGCATTTTGGTAAGCAAAAGAACAAGAAATGAAGACAAAAAATAAGTTCTTTGGCATCTCCACATGCATATCGAATACATCTGACCTTGTCTTCCTTTATTAGTGTTTTAGTTTATTGTTCTCAAATTTCCTTGTGCACTTTTACTTTATGTTTTGGTTAACCTTCGTCAATGGCAGATGGATAATCTTTTGAGTTTTGAATTGTTCTTGGCTACATGGTAATATGGTCTTGTAGGTGTTTTGTGGGATCACCTGTTTGTGTTACTCTTGCCAAATCTATATATTCTGAGCTCTTGTCCAGCTAGAAGTTCCATGGGGACTACTTACAAGAAGTCCATAGTCTCTTTGCAAATTTTGGGTTTTAACTTTTCTTTAAAGTCTGTTAGAACTTTTTAAGAATGAATGTCAAGTAATGTTTTTGGCAAACTTGACTCCTGTACTTATCTTATTTGTATTATCTATTTCACCTAGTGAATTCTTGGGAATCTACCCTTTAGCTTTAACTCACCGATAATATCTATTGCCTATTCACCTTTTTGGACTATAGCACTGATCATTTGAAGCAGTGTTTCTTATCATCAATAATTAAGTACAGCCCAGCTTATGACTTTATATGTTCTCGACTTCTCGGGTAATTGCCATAATTTCCTTGCTCTCCTCTCCCAGTTCTGAGTCTAGTTTTTTCTATCCCCTTAATGCTAATGTCAGTTAACTCGGAGTGGATTCTTTGTACTATCCTTGGAGGTGGGTACTTTGTGATATTCCATACTCAGAGTCTTTGGAGTTGTCAAGTATCATGTGTTTCTTAATGTATTTCTTCCATTTGGTGTGGACTTTTTGTATGGTGAATGCTCACTTGATCGTTCTAGGCTGCAGTAGTTCCAGACAGTTGCTCATCATTTGAAGCAGTGTTTCTTATCTTCGATAGGGTTAAGTACAGTCCAGCTTCTGACTTTATATGTTCTCAGGCAATTGCCTTAATTTCCTTGCTCTCCTCTTCCAGTTCTGGCTCTAGTTTTGCCTACCCCTTAATGCGAATGCCAGTTAACTTGTAGCGGATTCTTTGTATATAAACCTTGCAAATGAAATTTTTAGATATGGGTACTTCACTACTTTGTGATATTCCAGACTATTAAGAGTTGTTGGAGTTGTCAAGTATCATGTGTTTCTTATTGTTTTTCTTCCATTTGGTGGACTTTTTGTATGGTGAATGCTCACTTGATCTTTCTAGTTTGCAGTAGTTCCAGACAGTAACTGATTTGATGCTCACCATGAAGTCTCTTTATTTCACAAAGGAATTGATATGATATTGATTCTCACGTATCTCCTTGAGAATCTATTGAACTATTTAACAGTTGGCACAACATAGTGATCTTGATTCTCAGCTGAAATAAATGCAATATATCCAACCTATTTTTGGATCACAGCTCTCATATCCACTCCCTTTATACATTTTCCTTCCTTTCTTGGATCAGCTCTCTTCATATCTCTCTTTTTATATTTTTCTCCAAGAGCGGCTCTCCATTTATGGAGTTAGGGTTAGGTTTGAGTTCTGCTTTTAGCTCTTTATAGGAGCTACTTTGGGGCTCCCATTTTGTATTGTTATCATGGTACCACACAGACCTACTTTTGTGGTCATTTGTTGGAAATTAATATAATTATCTTATCTACTGCAAATTCTTTACATTTGACCACAGTCCATGCATTAGAACAGAAACAATGGAATAAGGCATTTATCCTTTATTGACCACAGATATGAACATTGAATACAAATATTGGCTGAACAGCTTCACAGTACATTCACAGTACATCTGCTTTATCTATTATCCCTCAAAATGCTGTCTGACTTTATCTATTTATAATTTTTAAGTTACACATTACATAATCTCTGTCCTTGCTCTTTTTACATGTTGTAGATTTCATCCTTCTGCATCAGTGCATTCCCATTATAAGTGCCATAATTACACTACAAGTGTCTTCTGATGTGCTATGGTTGCTATAATTACACTACAAGTGCCATAATTACATTAAAATTATTTTATCTATCTACTTTCAAGATTTAAAGGGAACTTTATTTCCTCTAGTAGGCCTTACTGAATTGAGTGCTCCCCAGCCTTTAGCTGCTCTGCATTCTCAAATCTCTTGAGGTAGAGTGGAAATCCCCACCTGTTTGTCACTCTCTTCTCGCCAAGGAGACACGACAAACTCTCCATTGGCACCTCCACTTCGACATCACACATATCCCCCATCTTTCCCTTGCCTCTATAAAACTTATTGTCACCTCCTCTGTTGTAAGAAGTGAGCATTCCTCTCATTGAGGAGATGGAAACTTTCTGTCACCCTATGCCACTCTCCCAAGACCTTTTGGTGTACTATCTTCCCCAAACACCATGCCCTCCCCCCAGATATGGACCCCCAGGTCACGTTCTTCCATACGAATTTCCTCTACGACATCCTTGGACAACCTCCTACTCATATCCCCTACCACTCTCCTTCATGCCATCTCTTCTCCAAAAGGGACATCATGAGAACAGTCAAGGTTATTGGCACTGACAAAGCAACTGATGAGGTAGGATTCTAGGTTGAGTTCCTCTAGTATGGCGTCCATTCTCTTGACTCACACAATGTTGACTTATTCAACCATGTGGTTTGCTTTGATTTCCCCCACTCTTGGACCAAACACATCATTCACCCGGTCTACAAATTAGGGACTAGTTCTGAATTGAGCACCTACCATACTATCATGATTAGGCACACATTCACGAAATTATATGCCACAATCCTGCATCTATCTTTCCAATGAGTTGGCGAGTTGCCACCTCAGGGCTAGAGGGTTGGGTGGTTTTTGCTCGGAATACTAGATGATTGATTACATCTTCACACTCAGAACCATTATCAAGGAGGCTCCATCACTCTTCGAAAGTTTTATATTGCTTCATGGACTTTCAAAAAGAATTCAACACAGTATTGAGAGAGGCTCTATTTTAGAGACTCTTTGATATTAGCATATTAGAGTCCATCCCAGCCACCATCATGCAATTGTACTAGTCCGTCCTTGGTTGTCTCTACACATCACATCACCTCCTTGACTCCATGTAGAGTACCATTGGGGTCAAGTAGGGGTGCCCCCTCTCATCGACCCCTTTTGTGAGCTACATTGATGAGCTAGAGTCATTTCTCATTGAGCACATTCAGGAGGGTGGTGCTTTCCTTTTTCATTAGGTGTTGATTTCCTTGCTTCTCTTTGCTAATGACTTGATCTTGCTAGCCTCCACAGTGAGGGCTTATAGAGACAGATTGGTGCCCTAGCTAGTTTTGCAACCTCTGACAGTTGACAATCAATATGGGTAAAACCCGGTTTATGATCTTTAGTGCATCAAAGAGCTTTCTCGCCACCTTGCATTTCTTCTTTCAAGGGGAGGAGATTGAGATCATGACACTATATGCCTACTTGGGGGTCTAGTTTGTGGGGTCATGTTTTGGCATGCGATAGGCCCTCCAGCCTTGTCTTAACAAAGGGTACGACTCCCTTTCCCTCCTTGAGCGACAGTGTTTCTAGAACCAGTTTTAGGACATCTCATCCAAGCTTCATCTCTTGGAGACATTTATCATACCTGCGGTTCTACATGGTTCAAGGATTTAGGGATCAAGTTTCATTAGGGGAATTTTGAGGTAAAAAATGAGCCTCAAAACAAAAAATGTACTATCAAAATCAACTTTACAAGAACCAATCACATTCTAGAGAATGACATCATTCCTTATGGTTGAGGTGGCATTGCTTGAGTTAAAGTTGCTTACTTGTCAAATTCTAAATGGTGGATGGAAATCCATAGTTAACCATCCTCATAATGAAAAAAAGTACCCACAAATTACTTTTAAACCCTTAAAGTACTTTCACTTTTAAATATAAAAATATATTATGAATAAAAAACAAAACTAAAATTCAAGAAACAAAATCATGAATAGTACTTTTGGGCATACGGTGAATATGTTATAAAATGTCACGTTACATTATATATATTATATTATAATAACAATCCTTTCGAGGATAGGTATATGTTATAAAATTTCACATCATATTATCTTATAATAATTACATGATAACAAGTTACGTTAATACATTGGGGATAACATGAATATTTTGTAGTGTATAGGTTATATTGTATTATAATAACATACTTTTGGGATAGGTTAGGTGAATATTTTATAAAGTTTAATAATATATTAATATATGTATAATCATAATTTGTTTTAATTTTATAATTTTATAATTTATATTACAATAAAAATATAAAATATATTATCTTTTTCCAGCGAAAAAAAAACTACTATTGATATTCAAAATATGAATCAAATAGTACAATGAAAATCAAGTTTCAACAAGACGAATCAAGTTCAATGTGATTTGCACAGCTATAGTATCAAGATCACTTGCAAAGATCTCTGACCACCTAATTGACACAATAGATGCCAGCAACATTACATGAAAGCTTTACAAAAAAACAAAACACAAAAATATATGCCCAGCAGATCAGAAGCTGTATAGAGTAATCCCATCAGGAATTAGTCAAAAAAGTATGTAGAGCCACCGTCCTGGAGGCAATTATCAAACCATTCCTCCCAAATCAGCTGACCTTCTAGACCTGATAAAGCTTGTTTTGATAACTTGTCAGCAAGAGAGTTTTGTTCTTTGAAGATGTGCTCGAAGTAAATACCCTAGATCTTTGAGATTTCAAAGTGCATCCGGAGGGCCCAGTGTCTCAAATTCACAACATTTAGCTTGAATTCTCCCGCAGCCCATTTTATGGTGACCCTAGAATCACCATAAACCTTGATATTAACCAATCCAAAGGAGTTAGCAACTCTAAGCACACACCAGAGAGCCATTAATTCCGCTTTCATGTTTGATCCTGAACCACAGTTGAGTCTAATAGTGAAATAGTGAGACTCATTCAGATAAATCACTACTCCAACAGCACATATGCCAAATTGTGATGCACCATCAAAAAAGAGGATAGGCTGATCCACTTTGAGCTCAAAGGAACTAATTCTGTCAAGCTTAAGCTTATGCTCTTCACCCTTGCATGCGTTATACATATTTAAAGCAGACATGCTACATTGAAGCGAATTAGGAGTTTTACTCTGAAAGATGGCACAGTTTCTAGAGTACCAGATTGCCCAAGGGATACATATAGCAATGAAAAAATGTTGTTTACATATTCTGAACCAATTAAGAAGACACTTGTTGAAGTCACCAACATTCCAGCACTGAGAGATATTCAAACTGGCTGATACCACTTCCCAGATCTTAATAGAGAAGTTGCAATCGACGAAGAGATGCTGTTTAGTTTCAGCATCTTTGTTACAGAGAACACATAAACTAGGACCATGCCAACCCCTTTTACATAAGTTATCCCAGGTCTTCAATATATCTTGCAATAAAAGCCAACAAAAACATTTAAGTTTCAATGGAATGGACCATTGCCAAAGCCTTTTATACCACCATTCCTGTGGGTAAATGTACATGTCTTGTATGATTCTGGAATAAGCAGTTCGAGCAGTGACATTTCCAGAAGCAGGATTTCCACACCAAATAAGCTGGTCAGATTCGTGATTCAATCTTACACCTGCAGCATTTAAATTCATGGTGTAAGCATTCCAAATAACAGCGAGATGACCAGATAGACCGAGGTCCCTTGCAGACATCCACTTTGAAAAATTATCCTATCCAATTTGTTGCAGATAAATTTTATCCAAGGTATTCAACCCTAAGATCTGGAGGTATCAAGAGATAGAAGATGGCAGCAAATAATTATCTTCCATTCCGATGATGGGATCAATCCCAACACGAATCAAAACGCCTGACCCTGCCTGCCAAGTAAGATCGTTCTTGATCCAATGAAAAATCTTCATAAAACCCCGCCACATGGGAGAAAAATTCCTACTTGTTAATTTAGGACTTCGAATCCAGCAGAAGACCTCCATTTTAATATATTTGCTATGAATAAGAGAGGACCAGAGTGTATTTCCAAAGAGACATCTCCAGAGACTTTTAAGTCTGAGAGCAGTGTTGAAGAAGCCTAGATCTTTAATACCCCAGCCCCCAAATCTATATGGTCTAGAAATAGTGTCAGCAGCAACCATAGCAATCTTACCACTGTTGGCAGACCCAGACCAGAGAAAATTGAAGAAATATCTTTTTAAAGTCTTGAGAATGGAAGACGGGACTTCCAGCAGGGAAAACCAGTAAATCGGTATACTAGACAACACAGACTTCAATAGGATGAGCTTACCACCAATGGATAAGAACCTGTAAGACCAATGTGCAATTCTTTTCTCAACTTTTCTCAGCAACCAAAACCAGTCCTTAATTAGATAATTGTTCGGCTTAAGGTAAAAGCCCAAATATTTAAGTCCGAGATCCAGATGACAACACTTAAAAGGCAGAATCGAAAGAATGTCACTCAGATGCTCATCATTTGGAGAGAGATGATAAAAATTGGATTTAGCTGAGCTAACTTTCATCCCAGTTGCACAGCAGAAAGTCTGAATGATTTCATTATAATTATACCACTCCTCAATAGAATCCTCACCGGCCACTAACACATTATCAGCAAATAGGATATGTGTGATCACACAATCCTTTGCAATCTTAATACCTATAATCTGCCCCCTCCTCAGAGCTTGATTGATCAATCTCCTTAAACCATCCATTACCAGAATAAATAGAAGAGGGGATAAAGGACATCCTTGTCTGACCCCCCTGGAGCAACAGAAGAAATCAGACGGACTACCATTAATAAGAATTGAGATGCTCGTGGAAGATAAACAAGCCATAATCCATTTAATGGTTGAAGGAGGCACTCCAATTCTTATGAGAATCAGTCGAAGGAAAGACCAGCTCACCCTGTCGTAAGCTTTTTCCAAGATATATTATCATACGTGTAGATTGTGTAAGTTAATAAATAGTTATAAGTTATAGAGTATTACATTATTATATTAGATTATAATAATATACATTATTAATTTATCATAAGTTATGTTAATATATGTACAATCATAATTTGTTTTAAAATTTTTATTTTATAATTTATATTATAATAAAAATACAAAATATATTATAACATGTGTAAATTGTGTAAGTTAATAAATGTATAGTTATAAGTTATAAAGTATTATAATATATTAATAACATTATATTATATTATTATATAATATGGTATGATATATTTATTATAATATATATTATATTAAATGTATATAATATATGTGATGTTATATTTAATTAATGAATATAAATTGGAATTTTGTATTGAATATGTAAATATATTTTATAATAAATAATTGTTAATGTGAATTATTTTATATAAGTATAATTTATAATTTATTTACAGGAGTTTAAATTAGGTTTATAATTCAAAACTAAGATATTTTGCTTTACTTTATTTTATGTTATTAGTACTTGTGTTTCTAGTACATTTATGTATTCAAAAGTACTCATATTTCTAGTCATATCAAAGATGATTTTTTATTAATTTTATTTGTATACATCTTTTCACTTTAACTTAACCATAGTTACATGAATTGTAGTGCAAGAGGTGAGTTGTAAATATACCTTCCCCACAAAATGACAAACTTACAATATTTTATTATATCTCTTAGGAGGCCCATTTTAGACTTCAAAATTCCCCTAATGACTACAATCGATCGTGCTTGGACTGCAAGAGTACAAACCCTGCTTAGGTGCATCATTCCATGCAAATGGACGGTCCCCTAGTCCATTGTTTATTCCATGCAAATGGACGGTCCCCTAGTCCATTGTTTAGACAATGTTTAGAGTCCACCCTTTTTGCCTTAAGGTCATCTTTCATTTGGTGACTTTGGTCTCCTTCCTATATAGAGTCCAGGCCTTTGGACACTCTACCTTTGGGAGTGTGAGATACCCCTACCTAGCACTTTGCTACTTTGGGGCCTTGCCCTTAGCCTACCCCATATGTTATACATGGGTTCGGTACTTAGAGGCTTCTCAGTTTTTCTAGTTGATGACCACCTTCCCAAAGTGCCTACCCCCCTTTAGATACTCTTAAGACGTGGCAGAACACCTCCTCTTGATTAAACAAGAATTGAATTGGGCCATTAGAGAGGACATATATAGATTGTACATCTAGGTTACTTGGTCTGCACCCCTAGAGAGCCTTGGCCTAAACATGGCTTTCTATTGAGAGCATTGTTGATGTTTGTGTAGCATTGGAATATATTCTTAAGAAGTCCCAGAGAAAGTGGAAAGAAATAAAGAGCACAACTAACCCAATGAAATGGGTAAATTGACCCTAGAGGGCAAAATGACAAGTCGACTTGAAAGATGAATAAAAGATAAACTAGAGATTAAATAAAAGTCAAGGTGACCTAACTGTGGAAACTTCTAGTGAAAAGAAGAATATAAATGAAGTGTTTCCACACTTCATTTTGACATCAAGCAAGCACATCTCTCTCTTTCAAGTGATGCACACTTCGCTTGGAGGACAAAGAACACAAGAAGCATAATCTTTGGGGCTATCGTACTATCTCTTTGTTCTCAGAAGGGCACACCTATTCAGAGGCCATTCTGTATCTCTCTTGTATATTATTATTCTGTAACTAGTGCTAGGCACTAGATTTGACATTGTATCTTGTTGAAGAATCTTATCTAAAGAAGTTGCTGGGTTTTTCTTTGAGAGGGTTTTCCTAGGGTAAACATTATGTCTACTGTGGATGTGTTTCTTTCAGTGATCCTTTTATGCATGCCGTTTATGTTTATGTGATAGAAAAGTTTTAAAAGATCTAACTGCTAAGAAAATCAACATGGTATCAGAGTAGGATTGAATAGAAGCCATTACCAGTACAACTAGAAACTAGGGCTTCTAGTTCCAAGCACTTCCAACCATAGATTGGACTGAAAAGTGGGGTTTTGGAATTCGCCTTACTAGGGTGCATCTATCCGTGGAAACATTTTTCAGATCCGAGAAATTTCAGTTTTGACCTAATTTCTGCTAGGGATCAACAACTAGGGCTTACAGTTCGAAGCTTCTCTATCCACAGATTGGGTTCGACCTTAGCATCCTTGAACTCGCTTTAGGAGGGCACATCTATCTATGGAGTCAGATCTCATTTTTGGAAAACTTCATTTTTGACCTACCCTTTGCTAGGGTTTCTAGGTCAAATCTTGTTAAATTTTGGGTTAGGTTAGGGTTTGATGCAGAGAAATCAAAATTTCATATACTTTAATGCAAAATTAGATATAACAAACTAGTACTGAAGCATAATAGTACAACAATAACTAAACAAGATAATTTAAAACATAATTTTCATCTCTTTCAACTTTAACACTCTCAAGTAGGTCCCCGTGTTAAAGTGAAATCTTTAGTAACATGGAAATTTGTAATCAACAGTAGTAGAATAACTAACAAAGTTGTAACAACAATAACATGTCTAATTCATAATAAAAAGAACAAGTTAGAGCACTACTTGGAGTGTGGGACCCTTCCTATTTTTATACTCAGAAGAATTAACTTTTCAGAATAGACTGTGCCTCTCAGAGGCAAGTCAATCACTAGGAACAAGATGACCCTTACTAGAGGGTTAGTACAAACCTAAGAGAGAGAGATGATAGGTTGTAGACATAAAAGCAACAGTGATAGTCAATTACAGTTAAAACATAGTGACAGTCCCAATCAAGACTCAACACAATAGATCAGACCTCAATAAGTCTCAGCACCTAGGTTTGACCACAAACAAGGTCTTAGCACAGAGTTTAGACCACAAATAAATCTCAGTACATAGATCTGGCCCTAATCAAGGCTCAACATATAGATCTGGTCAAAGGAAAGGATCAACATATATATCAGACCCAAATAAGATCTCAACACTATAGATTAGAACTTAATAAGGCCTCAGGTAACTGTCTTCAAGCAGTCCACAGTTAGGGTAACAACTCACAAGTTATTCACAGTTAAGATGATAGTCCAATCCCAACAAGCCCACGCTAAAGTGATAGATCAATGAGATAAGCCCACAGTTCAGAGGTTAAGTCCACAAATAGATCACAACAGGTCAGGGTAGGCTTCAACAAGCCTCTCCAAGCTCATGGCTTCCACAGGTGATCTCTCAGAAGGCTGGATCAGACCAGTGAGGGTTCACAGCCTCCATAAACATGCATCTAGTAGGTCATAGTAGGTCAGATCGGACCCCAACAAAACCACAATAGTAGATCGGAATCCAACAAGACTTCAATTAGGCAGATAGTTAGCAGATCAAGCCTCTATAGGCTCACGACCAACAGATAAGACTTCAATAGACCCACGGCTAGACAAATCAGACCTACATAGGGTCACGACTCTCCTTAAAGGCTTAAACAAGCTCATGACCAACTAACTTAGACTAGGAGGGTTCACCTCTAGGTCACTAGGGTAGCAACGAACTTCCAACAATCTTTTAGTAGCATAAAACCCTTGATATGAGACTTTATTAGCCAATTAGTTCATATCTGTGATGTTTGTGTATGAAGGAAAACTCCAGCAGGTGGGCGGCCTAAACAGGTGAGCAAGCAAGAACAAGAAACCCTTAAACCCTTGACGTCAAGCAGTAAAAAATAAGAGCTGAGATATGTGATGATAAGATGATGTCAAATGAGGAAATTAGACTCCTATATATAGGATCTTAAAACTTCTAGAAGGGTCATTCTTTTAATTCTTTAATGAGTTAGGGTTCCATTAAATAAGATGGGTACCAACAAATAAGGGTTAAGACACCAAACAATAAAAACACTTATAATAATATGAAATATAATTAAGGTGTCTTTAGGTGGGTACTAGGGTCATGTTAAGGTATCTTAGGAACCACAATAAAAGAAGGATGTTGGTACAAGGACCAACTAAGTGGTACATGTCAAACTATAAAACAAGGAGTGGTACATGACCCACAACCCCTAGAACCAAAAGGTGTACCACTAAGGTGGGTAAACAACCCTATTACCCATAAGACCAAAACATCAATGTGGTAAGAGTCAAGACAACTCAAAGTGGGTAGATAACCCTTCTAACCACAAATCAAGGTGGTGTAAGACAAGGTGCTAAACCTTCAAAACATAATACCAAGAACTACAAGGTGGAAAGACCAAGGGTGAACAACCAAGGCGAGGTTACAACCAATCATCTCTCTCAAATGTACAAGTGGTCCATACACTAATTGAAAGTTCATCATCACTATATAAGGAAAGTCCACAGTGGATGATGTGATCCTGTGGTCCTCCCGACTGCTCCTAAGGTCAAGTGTTAGTGACTCCATCAAGGGGTGGCCACTCCCTTGAGAAGACCATCTAGCTCAACCGTCTCGAAGACCTAGGAGAGGAGGGCATCACACATTATCATCTTGGTTAAATGACCAAGTTCCACCTGCTTAACTGATCAGGTATGTACCTCCAGGAACTACTTGGTCCTTGTGACCAAGAATCTGCTTGGTCCTAGACCAGGAGGTCTTTGTCTTAACCTGCAGGATCTGCTTGGTCCTCGTGGCCAAGAAGCTATCTGGTCCTAGGCTAGAATACCCTAGAGACAAATAGGGGCCCTAACAACATGTTAGGGACTTTGCCATGGCATCAACCTGCTTGGTCCTCGACCAAGAACCCCAAGAGACTGTTGGGAGCCCTAGGGTACCTTCTAAGGACTTACTCTGCCTGGTTAACTGACCAGGAACCCTAGTTAACTGACTAGGGTACCATCCTCTCTGAGAATGGTCTCGCAGCTGCACTAACTTTAACAAATCTCAGTGTTGACAAAATGACAACCAATCTAAGGGTTGATGATAGATTGTATGGAGCAAATAACTTTAGATTTTGGAAGCATAGGATACTTCTCATTCTAGAAGAGAATGTTCTCTTAGATTATGTCAAAGAAGATACCTCAGAACGAGAAGAAGAGGAGGCTAAAGCAAAGTACAAGAAGGATATGGTCAAAGAAAAAAGAATTTTATTTGATTCAATCAAGGACCACTTGATCCCTCACGTGTAAGAATTGAAGACTCCTAAGGAAATATTTGAGGCCTTGACAAGATTATATGAAAGCAAGAATACTAACAGAAAGTTATTGTTAAGGCATCAATTAAGGAATGTGATGATGAACAAGTAAGAGACAGTGTCCTCCTACTTTACAAGGGTTTCTTAGATCAAGAATCAACTAGCAACTATTGGAGATACTGTAGAAGAGAAAGAGCTCGTGTTGACAACATTGAATGGTTTTCCCTCTTCTTGAGATGTGTTTGTTCAAGGTATCCGTGCAAGGAAAAAGCTACCCAAGTTTGATAAGCTATGGATAGATTGCAATCAAGAAGAGGCAAGGTTGATCTCCAAAATGCAGAAGACGAATGATGAATAAAATCAAGCACTTGCAACTCATGCAAGAAGAGGAAAAGGTAGAAAGCTTACCAAGAATACCGATAGAAGATCAATATAAAAAAATAAGAAGGATATATCCAAGATCAAGTGTTACAACTGTAACAAGTTGGGACACTATGAAAGAAATTGCACTCAAGAGAACAAAAGGGAAAGAGGAAGCATAATGCTCATACAATGGATGATGATGACCCCACTTCACATAAGAAGACTAAGGAAACATCAGATGAAGAATTTGTCCTTTAAGTATTATCACTCAAGGGAGTAGTGTTTCGATATCGGATAGTGGTGCTTCTAAGCACATGACATGTTACATAAATTCTTCATAAGGAACTTGGAAATAATTTCAAGCATGAAGTTAAAGAGTAGGAGAATCCTCCTATTAGCTAGATTCAGGTGAAGCATGATGGAGTTTGCAGATAATACTTTTGGCAAAAATGCCAAGGGATCCTTCCAAACTATGAAGGGAGATCCAAGGTGATCTTAGATCTAGTGAATCCAGAAGACATGAGGACCAAGGATGAAAGTTTTTAGCAAGTTCTAGGAGTTCAAAACTAAATGACGAAAAAAAAGATAAAGCTTTAGGACTTCAATGATCTCTGTAAGGAGGCAGGGATCAAGAGGGAGTCAACAAAACAACACAAAGATAAGTTTGATGTTTTGTGAAATAAGTGTTATTCAAATTAAATTATTATTTTGATTAATAGTATAACTGTTAATATAGTACTGGTTAACCCTTGTGAACATTTATGTCAGGTTCACTATGGAGGTTGTGAAAGCAATGATCCATGATCAAGATTTACCCATGTCTTATGGGAATAAGTATCCAATACAACAACTATGCTCAAATCAAGTGTTCTCACCAGATAATGGAGGACAAGATTCTTGAAGATGGGACCTTTAGAAAATAAGTGTATAGTAAGACTTCAAAGGCGTACAAAATTTACATCCTAGAACAAAAATAGATCAAGATCAGCAGGGATGCGACATTTGACGAAGATACAACCTTTAACAAATCCAAGAAGTCTCACATGGATGAGGACTGTGACGCGCCTGAAGCTCCAAAGAAAACAAGTGCAGAAGACTCTACATTGGTAGGACATATTCCATAAGATCATGATGAGATAGTAGAGCCAGAAGCACCGGTAGACCCACCTAGAGAGATGACAGCCTCTAAGAAGAGACGAGCATGGTTCCAAAGCACAATTCAGGATGCAAAGAAGTATGGTGCTCCCAGTGGGTCTTTCAGAGCAAGCAAAATACCTGACCAGTATTCCAGTTACATGGTCAGAACCTTCCAGTTATGAAGAAGTTGCAGATCAACAAGTATGGAAGAAAGCCATGATGGAGGAGTGTCGGTCCATCATGAAGAATGATGTATGGGAGGTGGTTCCGAGACTAGAAGGGAAGCCAGTAGTGACCTCCAAATGGATCTACAAGATAAAACATGCTGTAGATGGAAGCATAGAGAAGTATAAAGCAAGATTTGCGGCTAGAGGATTCTCTCAAAAAGAGGGAGTAGATTATGATGAGACGTTTGCTCTAGTGGCCAAACACACTTCTATTAAAGCTATTATCTCCATAGCTTCCGTGATGGGATGGAAATTACACCAAATGGATGTCAAGACCGCCTTTTTGAATGGTGTAATTGAACAAGAAGTGTTTATCGAGCAACCTCCAGGATTTGAGACTCTTGTCAGAGAATCACATGTGTGTAAATTGAAGAAGGCTTTGTATGGGCTTAAGCAAGCACCCAGGGCATGGTATGCCAAGATAGACGAATTTCTTATGAGCTTGGGTTTTAGCAAAAGTGAAGTAGATCCTGACCTTTACTACAAGGTTGTGGATCGCTAGCCAATGATATTGCTACTGTATGTAGATGACCTGTTTCTCCCAGGGGACGAGAAGGTCATAGATGAGTGCAAGAGGGTGCTTGCAGCAAAATACAAAATGAAGGTTCTAGTTATGATGCATTACTTCTTGGGATTAGAAGTGTGGCAGAGATCAGTTGAGATTTTCCTCAGTTAAGGAAAATACATAGTAGAGATCCTAAGGAGATTTGGCATGATGGCACACTAATGGTGACAAATATGAAGCTGTTGAGTGACTCTTCTTCAGATCTGGTGGAACCCACGATGTACATACAGATGATCAGATCCTTGATGTATTTGGTTAACACTAGATCGGATATATGCTTTGCAGTGAACACTTTGAGTCAGTACATGGTTGAGCCCAGACATGTACATTTGATAGTAGCAAAGCATGTGTACTATTGGATATGGACTCAGATATGCCTCAGACAGAGAAGTAAAGCTGCAAGGATATATGGACTTTGACTAGGGTGAGGAGTGCAGTGGACGAGAAAGAACACATTAGGGATGTTGCTTCAGTTTGAGATCAACGATGATATCCTTCTTTACCAGGAAAGCAGTCGTCAGGGGCACTCAGTACATCAGGGGCAGAGCATATTGCAAGATGAAAAGCAGTAAGGCTTCAAAAGGTTCTTGATCAGTTATATCCAAGACATGGTGCAAAGGGTAACAATGAAGCTCTAGTACATATCCACATATGAGTTGATTGTCGATATACATACCAAGCCCCTGTCTAAAGTAAAGTTTGAGTATTTTCGGGACAAGCTTTGTGTAGTAAATAATAACTCCACTCGCTAAGAGGGAGAGTTGATGTTTCTCCCATGGGCAGCAGCGGGTAGTCGTCCCCCCCACCAGTTAGTCATGTGGTACATGACTCAGGCATCTTCCCCATCGGTAAGTAATGTAGTGATACATGGTTCAGACATCGATAAGTCATGTAGTAATACCCAACTCAGACATTGGTAAGTCATGTAGTGGTACATGACTTAGATACTGGTAAGTCATGGTACATGACTTAGACAACCAGGGGCTATAGTATCTCTTGTGGAGTGCACCTACATGAGGAGAGACATAGTCAAGACCTCAGATGACTATCAGATAATAGTCAAGGTCTCCAAGACTATCAGTGACTATCAGATACTCGAGAGAGTTATAGTTAGGACTATTGGGGAATAGTCAAACCTCTTGGAGAGGTCAGATAGCCATATACTTGGCTAGTAGGGTACAATGGGGTAGTGAAGAAGAAAGAAGCCACTTTGGATGTGGTCAGGCCTTAGAGAACATCACGGAAGATGGCAATCTCAGAGAGAACTTCTCTAGACTGTAGAAGATTCCAGAAGTCAACAAGAAGAAGTCAATCGAAGGAAAAGGAGAGAAAGAATAATATAAGTTCCAAAGAACATTGAAGAAGAACCTCCAGAAGACAAGCAATGTTGAAGATCGTGTAAGAAGAATACATTCCTCGCTAAGGAGTGTTGATGTTTGTGTAGAATCAAAATATATTCTTAAGAAGTCCCAGAGAAAGTGGAAAGAAATAAAGAGCACAACTAACCCAATGAAATGGGTAAATTGACCTTAGAAGGAAAAATGACAAGTCAGCTTGAAAGATAAATTAAAGATTAAATAAATGTCAATCCGATCTGACTGTGGAAACTTCTAGTGAAAAGAAAAATATAAATAAAGTGTTTCCACACTTCATTTTGACATCAAGCAAGCGCATCTCTCTCTTTCAAGTGATGTGCACTTCTCTAGGAGGACAAGTAAGGAACACAAAAAGCATAATCTTTGGGGCTATCGTACTATCTCTCTCTCTTTGTTCTCAGAAGGGTGCACATATTCAAAGGTCATTCTTTATCTTTCTTGTATATTATTATTTTGTAACTAGTGTTGGGCACTAGATTTGACATTATATCTTGTTGAAGAATCTTATCTAGAGAAGTTGCCGGTTTTTCCCAGTGAGAGGGTTTTCCTAGGGTAAACATTGTGTCTACTGTGGATGTGTTTATTTCAGTGATCCTTTTATGCAGGCAGTTTATGTTTATGTGATAGAAAAGTTTTGAAAAGTTTTAAAACATCTAATTGCAAAGAAAAATCAACAAGCACTTAGAGTTGAGGGAGGGCCTCATTGCTTAGGATTCCTCTAGGTCAGTTTCGAGTAGGGTCTCACAGACCCCAGATTGAGACCAATTACCATATCATGTGGCCATATATGATATGCAAATTGTGTCATATACATGAATTGGAGACAAATGCATCTTATTTTCAGATGCCCCTTTGAGACCAGAGGAAAACATTACTTCCTATATAGGGACTTAGGGAGATTCTCTCCACTTTCTTTCAGTATTTTGATCAAAGCTACTTAGCTCCCTTCACGAGAGAGATACTTAGCCACAAATATTTGTTTGTTTAGGCCTCTCCTTGCCTTGTGACTACTAGGAGGACCACCTCATACTTTTAGGTTTCCTTTGTTGGACACAATGACACACTAAGAGGGGGGGGATGAATTGGTGTGCTAGCACCATTACCTAATTTTCACTTCAAAACTTAAGTAGAGTTCATCATTCACATTAAGCTATTAAGTACATCAACATTCATCAATTAAGCATGTCATCAACATAAATCATAAGAGACACATCACAAGACAAATGTAGTAAACTTTATTTATAATTTGATATGAATTACAATGAAGACTTCAATCAGTTTGGCGTTTAATCTTTCAATTTCATCTTCTTTGTCTTTTAGCTCATCTTGTAACTCTTTGTTCTTGTGTTTCAGTTTCTTGAGCAATACCATTGTCTCCTTTTGGTATTTTTCAAAGGACCTAAAATTTTTCTTTTTGAGCCTCAGATTGTATTTGAGATCTGTTGTCTGCCAAACTGCACATTAGCAGCAGAAATCTTTCGAAAGCTGTCTCCCTCACTGGAAAGTGGGGAGAGGTGTGGCCTTGGGGGCAAGCAATGAGCCAGGTACTGTCACCTGAATCCCAGCTCCTCCGTTTAGGCTAACTCCTAACAAAGCCAAGGGGGGTAGTCCCTACTAAGAGTTTTACGAAGGCTCTTGTGTTTTTTAGGTTTTAAGTGTGAATGATGCGGATGGGTGTTGTTTAGGAGTTTATATGTGATGAGACCAAATTAAAAGATATGACAACACAAGATAATGATGCAATCCACGTTGCTAAATAAGATAACAAGATTAACAATATGTTTCAAGACTTATAATAAGATAAAAGCACTCACAATATGAAATACGCACAAGGACAAATGGTCCTGATTGAGAAATAAACTTTGAAGTAACTAGTGCCTTATGGAGTCAAATAAAAGCAAAGATTGTGATGCTGAATGTGTGGGTCTTGAAAGAATGTTGTTCATGAGATCGTTATGAAAATTATCTTGGTAAATTGAAAATTTTAATGGTTTTTGATTATTAAGGCTAAAACCAAGGATATCAAAAGAGTAGAACCTTAACCATGAACAAATACTGGCAACCTCTTAGATGATATGTCGGGAGCACCCAGATTGCAAAGAGGACAAGTGTACTCACGGCTTGACCGCCCTCGAGTCTGACAGTGGATTCCTGGCATCACCTGTTTCAGGAAGCAACCTCAGTGATTTGATGCTGGTTTTGGTTTTGGGTAAAGTTTTAATTATGTTATCACTTGTAAGTTTAGCAAGTCCTTCACCTTTCTGAGTACTAGCCCAACCTTTGCAGGTTGGCAAAGCATACGGGTGTTGGACAATCGACCAAAGTAAATTAATTAAGGGGGAAAATGAGTTGAAGTATTTTAATTATTAAGAGCACTTGTTCAACCCTCCGACAGAGAGCGCTCTTGACTTAGTCTTAATACCACAGTTCAAGAGACTTTCTACTCTAAAATGCCTAATGCAAGGGAAAATGCAAATCTATAATGCTCTCCGACAGAGAGTGCTCTTGACTTGGATTTGGCCAAGTTCAAGAGGCTTTGTTTATTTTACTGCAAGAAATAAAGCAGTTGTGATACTTGAAAAAGAAAGATTAAAGTGACTGAAAGTAAAAGATAACAACAACAAGATATATAAGATGCTTGAAGATAACATAAAGCAAAATTTAGTGTTCTACCAACATATTTAATCTAAGGTGGGGTCTTCCTCCGAACAAGGTCAACCACTAAGAACCGCTAGCACTTGAGAACTTCTCAGCTAGCTGAGATTTTGACCAAGGCAACTAATGGGGAGAGAGGAGTAACCACAAAGCTATGTGGTACTGCCCTTGAGATGAAATCTCAAGGATACTACCTCCGGTCAAAACTTGGAAGAGAGTGCAAAGATAAAATGAAAGACTAATCTAAAGCATGAAATAGAAGCTCCCAGCTAAACAACCACAACACTCTTCCCCAAATGGGGAAGAAACCCAAAAAGTGGAGGCCTCCTCCACTTGAACTTTTATTAATCTTGTACAATTGCCTTGGGTTTTAAAACCTTGAAGGACTTTGGAATGAAAATAAAACTTGAAAAATTTAACTTAGCTCTTGATAGCTATTACAAAGGATAGTGAGTGATAGATTTGTATATTGGATCCTCCTTGTATTTGGTTTGAGTTCTTGCTACTTTAGCTTGTATCTCTTCTCTTCAAATTTTTCGAATCTTTTGCACTTCCAAAGCACCTACAAGAAAGCCAAAACTCAATGCACCCTTTAGTGTTAGAAAAATAAAACAAACTTTGAATCCAAGTCTATATTTGCAAAGTGAGATCTAAAACATGGAAATACATAAAAAATGGCTCAAAAAAGTTAAGATGGGAAAACGGACCAGCGAACAAAAGTGGCTTAAAAATGCTAGAAATGAGATCTAAGACTAAAATTTTTTTAAGGAATTTTTATGAAAAATATTCTATCTTTCAAAATGGAAACTATAGCTAAGCAATGCAAGCTATACTAGTGTAAAAAGGTGATCTATAATGCTTCTAAAGCTACCTTTCCAATGCATGAAACTTGTATGAGATGCAAAAAACTTTGAGATCTAAATCTAACAAGATACTTTTGCAAAACTAAGAAAGAAATTACAACTAACTCTAACAATTCGTTTTTTGAGTTTTTGTGTGTTTTAGGGCTCTTTTGAAATGAGGACGAGAGGAGAAAATGAAAAAAAAACGAAAGCAAGGATGGATGAGAGGATAATCTAATGGGGATGGGCTTGAAGAGGTAAGCTAGGTAACCAAGAAAGCTTTGAGAAGTTTGTTGATGGAGGAAGAGGCTAGGGCTCTTTAGAAGTGTTTCTTTCCTTTGAACAATGAATCTTTTGGAAACCTGCAAGACAAAAACCTTGATTAGGAGCTAATAACCATTTGAATACAAAAAGCAACTTGATCTCCAAGTCATTTTCCGCCCTAATGAATCCTGCAAAACCCTTAAACCAAACAAGTTTAAACCGAATGATATACTTCTATGATTTATATAACATACATTAAATATTGCAAAAACTTGATATAAGAGATAGGGTGAGAAGAATATCACCAAGAAATGTGAAAGCAATCCCCAAAGCACTTGTGTAGACCTCCAAAGTCAATGTATTATTCAAAAGCTAAACAAATATTACAATTGTATTTTGGCAGAGTGTTCATGCTCAAAATCTCCATGAAGAGAAGGCCCAAATGGCCTCTCTTATATAGCAAAGGCTAGCAGCTAAAACCCTAGATCGAATTGGCATTCATAAGAGAGCCAATGCCAACTAACACTAATTGAATTCCAATCAAATCTACTCTCAACCAATCGAATTACAAGTTTGATAAGTTACGCCTAACACAAGTCGAGTTCTAGCTTATGTGGATGGGGAGGTGGCCTCCACCTAGGCAAGGCACCCCCCATCCTCCTCCTTGGAAAAATCAACACCAAATAAGTGAATGCCACATGGTAGAAGTCGCACTTCATGAAATAATGACGTGAGCAAGCTTGGAGAGGCGTGATCTAGATTGGTAGGAGCTTGGAGTTTGACTACCAATCATGGTAGTTGAGAGTGGGAGGTGGCCTCCACCTAGGCAAGGCGCCCCCACTTCTCATTTAATGCAAATCATACCAACCAAAATTTATTTATTATGAACTCCACATCACTAATTCGCAGATTGCATGAAGGAGGGCGAATTCTCTTTGGTGAATAAGCTTGTGCTGACTGTATCTTCAACTGGATGAACTTGGAGTTGATTGGAATCATCATGAGTGTCAGGTGCCATGTCAACTAGCCCTTTATTTTATTCCATTTGGATTATTTTGGAGAGATTTGGATTATCTCCAAAATAACAAATTTTATTATTTTAATTAATAATTTCTCTGTAACTGGTTTTTTGAGAAATTATTAATTATGAGGCCTAGCTGACATTCGAAACTTGGGTTCAGCTGGTCCATAGGCCATGTGTGATTTTTGGCTTATGAAACGAGCCATCAATCACTGAATTCGGACCCCGGACGACTGACATATTACAAAATAATATTTCTCCATTTAAACTATAGAGAAATTTATTAAATTTAAAAAATAATAAAAAATCCAAATTTCAACGGACCCAGTAAAATTTTTTCGAAATTTTTTCTGAGGGTCCTAGAGACTTGGGACATGACCAACACCTATTCTAATAGTGTCTAGTAGGCTTATATACATTAATTGGACTCTAATAACCCCCCATGGCTAAAATTTTCAAAATCGGGCATTCCATCTTTTGAGGAAGCGGGAGAAAACCTCATCGATTATAGCTCGGCTATAGGCAAAGTATAATTGATAAGGGAAAAAACTCCCTGGAATACCTTAGTTGCTTAATTAAGTCATGGGGAACCGAGACACTCAGATCCTACTAGCACACTTTATTACAAACCCCATGGGGCCATGGTCATGTCGACTGAAAAACAAAACCGGCTAGCCAAAATTGGCTAACAGCTGCAATCTAAAACCCAGATACTCTGGAAGTGAACACTGATGTGTTCCAACACTGGCGGCTCAATAAGGTTTCAACTATTTGTACAAAATAGGTGATAACAAGATCAATATCCATTAGGGTATATGTAAGTACATGATTGGATTTCAACAAGTCTTCCTTGTCATCTTATGCAAGTACACTTTCAACATCATCACATTCAGAGCTACTACAATCAGAAAAATCCTTACCTTTCATGATGTTTGATGCTTGCACTTCCTTTTCTTCTTGCTTCACATCTTCAGTGGGCTTGAGTTTTGTTTCCATCTTTGTGTCTTGGTTTCCTCTTTGGTATTCACTTTCCAGCTTAAACCATAGGTCTTTGGCTAAAGTGTATTCTCCTACATTCTCTTTGACAAAGCTTGACAGTCCATCCACAAGAAATTTCAAGGCGATGGTGTTGTCCTTCTTGGCATCTTTTTGTGCAGCTGTCTTGGTCTTCTTGTTGGACGGAATGGGTGGATTGATCACAATCTCCCAGACACCAAACTTCTTTAGATAAGCTTTCATCTTGCTTCTCCATCCAAAGTAATCTGTCACATCAAATACTGGAACTTCATCATTGGAGAACTCTGCTTGTCCTTCCATTGTGTGTCCATGGATCTCCTTCAAGCTAGTAAGGCTTGTGTTGAAGTCCCGCAAAGATACCAACTGTTGGAAAGATGACACACTGAGGGGGGGGGGGTGAATCAGTGTGCTAGCACCATTACCTAATTTTCACTTCAAAAATTAAGCATAGTTCATCATTCACATTAAGCTATTCAGTACATCAACATTCATCAATTAAGCATGTCATCAACATAAATCATAAGAGACACATCACAAGACAAATGTAGTAAAATTTATTTATAATTTGATATGAATTACAATGAAGACTTCAATCTTCGTGATTACATTAGCAACAACTAACCAAAGAGCACCAACTCTAACAATAGGGCCCAGCCTGGTTTTCTTAGCTCCAACTAAGAAGATGTGAGGTCTCTAAACCTCAAGGTGCAAGACTCATCTTGCCTTCACATACTGATCATTGTCATGAACTCAATCAGTTGGAGGTCATTGTCATAGGCTCAACTTAATCAACAATCTTCACATGCTCAGCTTAATCAACATGTTCTCCAATCTGCTCATTGCTCATGGTCAGTTCTGCCAATACATAGGACTTCAAGCTCATGCCAAATCACCAAAGAAGTCTGCTCACACATCTACTTCACATACATCATGCCCATTTCAACGCTGTTCTGATGTCACAATGAATCAGCTATTGAGTCAATCTGATCTGCTATGTCAATTGTCACTGAGATCAACTTGTCATATCACTATCACTGTTCTTGGTTCTTCATGGTTCATGCATGTATAGAGATCAAACCCAGAAATTTCGGATGCCCTAGCAGACTGTAAAAACACTTCTTTGCTACTGTATATTGCAGCTGCCTCCTATCTTCCATTGTATATCTGAACATCAGCTCCTTGCTTAACCGAATTTCAAACTCCTTCAAGCCTGCTGTCTTGTTATCTTTTTACCTCAGTGATCTAGCCCGAATTTCAGAGTTCATTAACTGCGGCTGCCTCAGAGGATGATGCCCGAATTTCAGACTTTTAAAAAATCAGACCAAACAGTCTTCTTTACTGCAGCTGCCTCAGGGTAATTCTACCACCGAAATTCAGAGAGGATTTTCCAACTTCAAGCCTTCCGTCTAGCCCGAATTTCAGAGATGATCAAACTTGAAATTTTCACTTTGACTGTGGTTGCCTCAGACTAATCCGAATTTCGGAGCTGAGTTTTTCATATTTTGAGTGAAGTGTCAAGGTATATTTATACTTGTTTAACGTGGAGTTTGACTGGGCCGACCTGCTATATATATACATTTTATATATATTTTATACACCATTTTTCTTAAGGAAGCCGGCCTTGCTTCTTGTATAATTTTTTATTTATCCTTGTTTTTAATTTTATTTGACTAGGCTCTCTTGACCATGTTAGAACTGCCATGTTAGGGTAACTTAGCATTCTTTTTACCTTCCTTGCTATGTTAGAATGCTGGGCCAACTTCTTTAATCAAAGAAAGGTTTCTTTGATCCATCTAATGTAACAAGCAAGGGCTTTCATCAATGGCACCAAGAACCCAAAGGGTGAGGGTAACAATACCACACTCTTTAGGGCTTCTTCAACAAGATAAAACCATCACCAAGCAACAAGTGTGCCATATCAAGACTTTGAGCTCCAAGTTACCACATGCAAGAGCATTATCATAACCATCTCTAAGGGCTCACCATCGAACTTCAATACAACAACAAGGGCATAAGGACATCTTATACACATGCGGGCTTCTTCCACCAAGTTACCACCATTTCAAATACACAAGAGGATAGCCATGGGTACCAAAGACCTCTTCTTTAATTTTAAGGGTTCCATGACATCATTTCAAGAGCTTTAACATGTTCGTCCATTCATCAAAGGCTTCATGGAACATATGTAAAAACTTCAAGCATCATATACATCAACAAGGCAAGAGGGCTCATTAAGTCTTTGTCCTAGTCATTCACTGAGTTTGCCATGTCATCAACAACCCTCAACAACCATAAACAACCACAGCCTTTGTCATTAATGGCTTGTCATCAATGACAACCATGCTCAACAGCCTTGTCATATTGAAGCAACAAGAGATTGCCAACACATCTTCAAAGTACTTTAGACCATAGAGCTGTGACTACATAGTAGGGTACCCCTTGCTCAATACATTGCCCCCCAAAGTCAACTGAGCATCCACAGTTCTATCCAGAGTTATTTTCCTTCAACATTGGATGATAGAAGATAAATGCTTCCTCACTCCTATGCCCCCCCCAAGGATCATGGAGCTGGATCCCTTCACGGCACAAGAGGATGTCGACAACTGGCCGATACCTTGATTGCCCCTCACTCTCAGTCATTAATATTGGGAGGCGTTGACATCATCTCCATCTCCATCCCTTCTTTTCTAGCACCAAGATCTCTAGTGGCTGATGCTCCCACTGTATCCATGTGCTTACACCATTGCTGTACCTTTTGGGTTTCTTTGATTAGATTTAGACATTCACTTAGCTAAATGCTTACTTCTGATGTACTAGTTTTTCTTTTTTTCCCTTTTTCTTTTAGCATTTATAGGAGTTGCTTTTGCACTCCCACATTGTACTCACACTTTGACATTTATTCTTGGTCCCATTGGCATAATCTTGTGGCCACTTGTTGGACTTCAATAAAATAATCCTATCTTATCTTATCTCTCTATGAGTGGCTTGAGTTGCAATCTTGTAGTAGGCCTTACTGAATTGAGTGGGCCCTCTCAGCCTTAGCTTTTCATTCTCAACTCTTTTGAACAATGGAAATCCCCACTTGTTTGTCACTCTCCTCCCTCTCTCTATGAGTGGGTTTACTTACAATCTTGACAAATCGAATGCCAAGTTTTTTACCTTTTCATAATTAAGGGGTAAATCACTATAATCCTTTACTTCCTGATCCCTTACCTTGTTCAGATTTCTTTCTTGACATTCATAATATCATATTGAAAATGTGTTCTAAAATGAAAATGAAAAAATTAATATCTTCAAAATCACATGCACATTGTTTTTGCTGAGGGAATTCGATGGCTCATCTTCTCAAACCAAGAGTCATTACAGACATATCATTATGTTTTAGCACCTTGAGTTTGACTTCTTAGTGTCTTGACATACTCTATTTTGGCCTGGTTGCTATTACTAACAAGACTGTAATCCTCCCCTTCCAAGCTCCAAGAGTTGTCACCAATCTGACTGCAGCCCTGCCCTACCAATCTCCAAATGTTGTCACCAATCAGTTGGAAGTCTCTGTAATTTCCAGTAATAAATATGTCAATGGGTTTTAATGTTGAGAGTAAACTCACTTGTGAAGCTATGAGTTTGAAAATGACAAATTCCCAAGAACAGAAGGTTTGTCATTGTAGCTCTAATTCCCATTCACAATCTTATATACACGTGATAGTAGGAATAAGAGCTCCTCATTTAGGAGTATAGCTTTGCCTCAACTTGGGTTAGTATGAATACCTTGTCTGCCCTAAAGAAAACCATGAAACATGTTATCGATGTTATTGAAGGTTGCTAGATATGATAACAATTCTATATATGATATGGTGGAGGTGTCTATCATAGAAGGATAGTTGGGATATGAGACCCTTAGGTGTGGTACTCTGTGTTATACCGATGTACTTAGTGTTGGTGTGACATTGAATAGCCTCATTAATAGGTTTGTTGATCAGCAAGTCCTTAAGGAAAGGACCACCCTTTGCTCATTAGGAAGGAGTCCAATGTGATCACTCTTGGCTTTTTGATGTATATCTATCTTGATTTATGATCAAACATTGAAATATATGATGCATTTTAATTAAAAAAGACATGTACAGAAAAGAGCAATGGTTTTGGCATTTGTAATCTCTATAGATGTCATCTGGATTAGTCTCTTAAATCTCTTTTTTGATCGATAAAAAATTTGGGGAAGGGGCAACTGATAGATTGTTAATATACTCTTGATAAAGCTTATCCTTAACATCATTGTTAATCTCCTTTTTGATTGACAATGGATTTGTGAAATTATTGAATGCAATACAACTATAAGTAGTAAAGGTATTATTGACGAGGAAATCAACTGTCTTGTGCAATAGCCATGGCTATAAAATATTCTAGGGCCTAGCAAATTATATCCTTAGTTGTAACTTGTGAGGTCATGCTTAGGTGAATAACAAAAATAATAAATGTTTCGCGTATAATGGGTTGGATATCTCACTTCTCTTGTCAAGTAGATGTGGATCTGAAGAAGCTAGTAGTAAGACTATGGTCATCTTCTGTCTTGTCTAATCTCTCTCATAGCTCTCCTGATGTCCTGTTTTCTCAAATTGTGGGGCATTTTTGCACCTCAATAGCAAGAACTAGATAAAAGAATAATGTGAGAGTTGTGCCTATATGTCCTGGTGTGCTCCCAAAAGGTGCTTTCTATGAAATAAGAGACCATGTTTAATTGAACTGATTCATCGACCAATGTTTCTTTTCTAAACCATCTTAAATAATATATACAATTTGAACTTCCTAAAATTCTCAGATGTTTCTGTTAGACCAATATTCCACTATATTTTATCTGGCCAGATTTTGAAGATTTAATATTCATATTGTAATTGTGGTCTTTTATATATTGATGGCAATTTTTCTCTTTATTCTTTATCTTCCATTTATTTTATGAAATACGACATGGAGTAACCCATGTTTTTTTCTCTTCTACAATGACATGACCCAGCTAATTATATTTTGGGTACTCCATCCTTTTTTATTTGTTCTTTAATCATTTCTTGGAATATTACATGATCTGTGTTTCTGTTTTCCTTTCTATAGTGATTGGATTGACACTTATTTTATGCTGTTTGCATGCTAGTCCAAAGATGTTTGTTGTAGACGTTTGTCATTACATTTTGAATGATAAATTCATAATTGTGATTATTTGATTCCTTCAATATTTTTGCATTGGATTTGATGTGATTCCACCTTCATTACAATCCAGGTGTACCATCCTCAGTCAAAGCCGATGGTCCATCAAATATTGAGGATGGCAGAATGAAAGAATACCCAATGGAGAATCTGGCTGGTGACACAAGTGATGGAAATCTTAATGACTCAAAAACTGAAAATCTGAATAACCTTGGGCTGTATATTCAGCCTAGTGCTGGAAGATGTATGAAATCAAAGGCTACAGAAAATGGTGAGAAATTTGAAACATATGAACTTTTTCTTATTTGCAATAGTTATCTTTACTGTGGTTATGCTATTTGGTATCTCCTTCAAAAAATTATAATACTTGTATTTTATTGATTTAGTATCCCTGTGTTTCCTATTTCAGTAGAGCATGGAAATGTTGGGAATAGGGCAAAGCAACATAATCCCAACAGCAATGGCCTTGCAGCAGTGGAGGTGCAACACAGCAGTGAAGAATCAGAATCAAAGATAGCTCCTTGGCCGAGCCCTCAAAAGGATGCTATGATAAAAAAGAAGGGAATAAAGTTTGTGCTTAAAAGGTCAATGCCTGTCGTTGAAACTCCCAAAAATACTGTTTTAGAGATGAATGAAATGCCAGATTGCATATCAATAGGTAATCTTATTCTCTCTAATGATGCATATGCATTTACATCTCTATTATTTATACTGCATTACAAGGACTTCTGGTTTTTTGAAACAAAATGATTTTTCTCAATTTACTGAACAGTTTTAAATGGCCTCCCACAAATGGTTGGGTGCCTATAATAGTTCTGGTATTTTGGGCCCTTGACAAGCTGAGGGAATATTTGCTGCCTACCAGGATAAACTTCTGGATTTGACTAACAACCAAATGACTGAAAACTATCATGGACTACCAGGGATGGATCTTTAACCAGAGAACTCATATAAACCATAATAGCAAGATTTGGCTATATTGATCTTTTGCTGTGCAGAGATTCGGATTTGGTACGGAATGCGGTGAATATTTTGTAGTATTTGTTCAGTATGGATACAGTACAAGGCTGATCTGTAAACTAAAAAATACAATCCAAAAACCTCCAAAACAATTAAAAAACAAAGCTCTATTTTTTTTATAAATATAAACAAAAGTGCCAAATTTAAAAGAATGTATTATTTTCTAAAATATATTATTAACAAATAACTTAACTGTTTTATAAGTTATAAAGGTGAATATAAAATCACAGATTTCACGTTTCTGAGGTTGTAATTCTTCCAATTCAAGTGATTTTTCCTCTGCTTTCTGAGGTCCTGAAATCTCAAATCTATCTGGAGGCACTCCGTTTTTGGGTTACATGTAGATGTATCTATGAACTGCATTTTTCCCAATCCACCATGCATTTGTGGGCTGTCTTTTTGTGCTGCATTTCACCTCCAGAAGAATTTTTTTGAGGTACTTTTTCTACCTTCCAAGTCTGGACTATGAGTCAATGCTGATTTATTTTATGATTCATCACATGGCTGTTGGGAGCAGGAGGGGAAGTGGAAAATGCAATTTTCAAAAAGTGTCCAGGAGGAGAGCATTCTGAAAGTGTTTTTTGTATAATAGTATAATACATATTTTAATATATTTCAATGCATATATATTAGAAAAAAACATGCAGAATGCCGAATTAGCTGTATAAAACATGAAAACCTAGTTCTAACTATTGGATTAATGATGGTCAGTAAATCATCAATCATTTAGTACACATATTGTTGAAATATATAGCTTTGGAAGCTATTTTTTTGATGTAATTAAATTATGTACATAAAAAGTATTTCATGCCAAGTGTCAAAAGGCTCAAAGCCAAGTATTAACTTTATGACCAAGTGTCATTAACACATGCCAAGTGTCAAAAGGTTCATGCCAAGTGTCAATAGCACATGCCAAGTGTCAAAAGGTTCATACCAAGTGTCAAAAGACTAATGCCAAGTGTCAAGGACTGCTTAGAGGCCAGCTTAGGGCGGTCCCTAGGGGGGCTGCTTAGGGGAGCCAAGCCCAAGTATAAAAAGGGGCTAACCCCCATCACTTGGACACAATTTTGGAAAAAGACTTCTGCTGTTAGGCTGCCAATAATCAAGGTTGTTACTGCTGTTACTAACTGCTACAAGGAGGGAGATAAGGCTGCTATAGTGTCTACCATAAGTCTGCTACAGCAAGAGGTCATCACAGTCAATTTTGGGATCATTATCAGACTGCTACTGTAAGTGTGTTATCAGCTGTTAGTGAAGTCTATAAGTGCTGAAACAGAGGTATTGTTTCAGCACTACTTAGTTCAAAGTCTTGTATTGGAATTGTACTTTGTTGAGGAATCTAAAGAGAGGTTTTGGCTGGGTTTTCTACCCCAAGAGGTTTCCCAGGGTAATCTTGTGTTCTCTCTGTGATTGTCTTACCTTCAGTGATCCTTACTTATGTATGAGTATGTTTATGACTGATATATGCTGAAAATTTTTAAAACTTCATACATACATCTAGTTTTTCAACAAATATAACATCAATCATCTTGCAGCTCTAACTTATAAGTTATAACATTGTGATCAAATGATCAATCATCAACCACAATATCAACATTCAAGTTTCAATATATAACATTTGCCATCAACAAACTGCAACAAATAACTTCAACAACAAAATGAAACAGAGCATCATGTTCATTACCAAAGAGTTCTAAGATGCAATCAACAATTCAAAATTCAAAGGTTGTTTCAAAGTTCAGACTGAAACTATCATATAATGTTTACAAAATAGGCCATAATAAAGACAAAATACTAAGTTCTAGACTCTAGAGTCTAAATACCGTTTCTAAACAAGAAAAGAAAGCATCTTCTGTCTACCGAGCTTTCGTTTTACCATGAGACACTTCTAGTTTTTTGTCCCTTGCAAAGACCATATTTACTAGCTCTCACAAATTTCCTCATCGACAACTAGCAAACAACCCACTCAAAACCCTAGCAAAGAGGAGTGAGATGAGAAATAGAACGAGAGCAAATGGAGTGAGTGTTTATTCCACTTAAGGAACCTTAGCCATGCCTAAACTAATGTTTGGAAACTTGTATTGGTTCCCACAAGAAAGGGAGAAAAACAAAACGCCTCTAAACCGCGGGAGTGAATGCGGAGCATTGAGGGAGTGATGCTCCCTAATCACTCCATGTTTTGCTTAGGGAGCAGTTTTTTCCCCCAGGAAGCGTGCTCCCAAAAATCTCTCCGAAAAGGGAGAGGCTAGAAAGTGCGCTTCTTGATCGCACCCCCTAGGAGTGCACTTCAGTGGCGAAGCGTTAAGGGGGGGGGGTTAGCTCTCCCACACAATGTAGATTCATCCCATTGAAAGGTTATTAATAGGTAATAGTAATCTTGCTTAGTGGTATTTCTATGTTACAATACTTATTACATTACTCGGTATACTTCCGTGTTGAAGTTGTATTAGGTATTCTGTATTTTTTTTTGTATGAAATAGTATTCATATTTGTATTCATGTTTGAATCTTGTTACTATGATATAAACTATATTATCTATCCAAATGTAAAGAAAACTAAGACCCAAAAGTTTTGCAACCAAATAATAGAAAACCATCATGGATTACCATCATGCATGTATCCTCGTTAGGGTGCTTGCATTTCACTAAATTGAGCTAGGCTACATGTGCCTTACTAACTAATGCATGCAAACTTAAATTAGAAATTTAATACATGCAAATTCTAACTAAAGTAAAACCAGAAATAGATCTAAACTACTAAATATAAAATACATTTAAGCTAGAATTAAATTGAGGATGGCACATGTATGCACCCTCTATCTCTCTCTCCATAAATGCTGTACACATGTTACTCTTGTACAGAGTTAGAATTGCCGAAAGGGGAGGGTCAACATGCTGACGTACAAACCTGCACATCTGTTACACATGCCTTCTCTGTTTTTTGTTGACATTAATGATACTCCGCCACACATTTTTTGAGGTACTAAAGTTCAACACTCCTTATCAAGGAAAGTTTTCTTTTCCAAACACAAGATACTCCTTTGCAGTTGGAATTTTCTCTTTGCTAGGGGCTTGGTGAAATGGTTGACCACCAACGAAACTGAAGAAACATGAATCAGGAGCATTGCTTCCTTTTGTACTCTGAACTTTCTTCAGAATCTTTAGGGTGAAAACCTTTTGTGCAAGGAACACTGCATCAATGGCCTACGAACCTTCTTTGTCCTTATGCCATCTTCATTGGTCAGAATTTTCTCACACCACAATGCCACATCATGAACAGTTCTAGATTTCTTGCAATAATGAACTCATTTGTATATAGGGCCAAGACAAGTGTATCATATCTATCAAATAATGAATTGAAGTCTGCACTAAACTTAGAAAGGCCCAACATGAGTACAAACTCAATATTGAAATCTAGAACTGGTGGTCCACGCATCAGCCCATCCAATGCAACTCCATTTTCTTGGGTGAATCCTTCGTCAACTGGAGCCAGGCTATATGTGCCTTACCAAATTGATGCATGCAAACTTAAATTAGAAACTTAATGCATGCAAATTCTAACTAAAGCAAAACCAAAAATATAACTAAACTGTTTTTTATATAAGGCGTCTAAATTGGAACTAAATTGAAGATGGCACCCTCATTACTGTTGTATGGAATTGCTGAAGGGGACAGTCACCTTGCTGTGGTATGGACTTGCACATTTGTCACATGGATTTTCTTTGTGCATCCAGGTCTTCTCTGGTTTCTATTGACAATAATGGTACATTGCCACACATTTTTTATGGTACTAAAATTCCAACACTATGTACCTAATGTAAAGAAAACTAAGGTTCAAAAGCCATGGAATTTTGCACTTACTAAATCAGAATGAATAAAAGAATAGGATTTTATGAGCATCCACAAAACCAAGTAACCTATGAGACAAGAATTACATCAACGTACTGCTAAACTTCTATAAAGTAACTGTCTAGCTATAGGTAAAGGGGAATACCATCGAAACAAAACAAAAACATGTTAGGAAGTACTGTAATACATGTATTTGGGGTTAGGCCCCACTCCTCTTTGTAGGTATACTAATCTCTATGCCCCTTGCGGGGATGTTGGCCAATCTCAGGAGCATGCTTCTATGGTTCATCATCTTGGTGGGCCGCCTCACAATGACCTCCAATAGGTTGTTTTGAAATAGTTCTATCCAATCAATTTGCTCTGGTACAATTCCTCATTTGAGGTGGTTGTATCCCTTGGAGCTGGTGGGGAAATGCTACTGTATCTTATCTCCTGATCCACATATCTTGCATGTCTTATGTTCCAAACCTTCTTTAGGTACTTGCCACCTCCCTGTTTCAGATTTCAATTTGCACGAGCTCACTCTTATCTAAGCCAGAGTTTGTTTATCCTTACATGGCATTTTAACTTGGGAGAAAGAAGACCTATGGTGCCGAATTTTTTCTTTGTTCTCCCAAATTTTTTCAGCCATGTGTCTCAGTGTCAGTCATTGGTCAGCGACTCAGCGGTTGAATGTTTTGGTTGAATCTTGTTTGCCCGTTCGCTTGTTTATGATTTTCTTTCACTTGTTTACCATTTTCTTTCACTCATTTACTGTTTTTTCTCTTCATGATGCCTCCTATCAGTTTGGCAAAGATTGTGCTAATCATTATTGTCTTGTAGTTGTAGGTGCTGTTTTTCTATCCCCCCTTAAAAATTGTGAGGATACGTCTAGTTGCCCTCCTCTTTAGAAACCCTTCTCGAACCATTTGATTCAATGCTTCTACTATATGCTAACTTGCTAGATTTTTTTGGGTTACTTCGTAAGTATTTACACCATGTTTGGGGGTGCTTCATGAGATTTGGAGTCCATGGTGTATGATCAACCCTTGGATGGTTCAAGATGGATTGTGGCATGAGAGATGGTCCATGATGGATATGCAAACTTGAGATAGCTTGCTAAGTGGATGATTGACCTTAGTTGATTGCTGGCTCAATGTTCTTCTCTTGGGCGTTGGAGATCTATTGCCTAGATGGTGGATGCACTTCATGATGGCCACATGGAGGATTCACTTGGTGGGAGAATGCCCTATAGTGGTCGCGGAGTATTGTGCATCATGGAACAAGGATTCAAGCCCTAGATTGCATGTGGCAACTTGGATTTTTGTTTGAAGGATTGTAGATGGATAGGGGATGCTTGGGGCTTCGATAATGTTCTTGCAGGGGTGGCTGCTCCAATGGAGTACTTTGATTTGGACTCTTTGGAGGATAGCTGGAGTCTGTGGAGGTTGGGATGGAGTGGTGTAGACTTGCCTTGTGTAGCTACATCACCTTGAAGTCTTTATTTTGCACAACATCATCATTGGAGCATGACTCTTTACTCTAGAGTGGACATCTCACTTGTGTGGCCTACAAGGGCTCATGTAGGTTGCTTGTAAGGGTTGTGCCCACATAGTCTTGTTGGCCTCCCTTGCCTCTCATATATATAGAGGAAGGACATAGTCTTTCATTCATCTGACTTGTGTTTATTCTTTCTCACTCTTGTGTAGAGATTGTGACCTAGAAGAGAAGTGCACTTGTCCTCTTTCTCTAGGTCTTCATTTATACTCTCTCTCTCTCTCTCTTGGGCACTAGGGTTTCTTGGTCTCTTTGGAGCTTCTTGGAGCATCTTGTAGTTCTAGGGTTAGGGTTTTACCCTTGGAGATTGGAGACTAGGGTTTTGGGGGAAAACCATAGGGTGGACTTGTGTAGAAGAAGAAAAGAGGATGTATTTCCTTGGAGATAGTGTTGGAGGGATTCTTACACTTGTTCTTCTTGGTGGGGTTGATCTCTTGTTCCTGGTCTATTGCTTGAGGAGGGGTAGATAGGGGAACTAGGCAAGCATCCCTAAGGTGGCTATGATCTCTACAATGAATTCATCTATACGCAACGTTCACATAATCTAGTGCTTTCTATTATTCCTGTATCCCCATTTTGATAGTTATGTGCTTTGGTAAACTATCATCTTTTCCCATTTTAACACATATACTGATCACAGTCGTTTCTGCAAGGCAAGGGATGCTACATCTAGCTTAATACTGTAATATCCCCACGTATGCTAGCTAGGACATTAATGTTGTTGGTTGTGTGCATTTATCAAACAGTTTGCATTACATTTGTTTATAACTTTCTTCAAACAGTTTGCATATATTCTAATGAAGACATTTCATCAAACAAATTGTCAGTATTTTGAGAACACATGAAATAGGAGAAACATCATGAGCATTTTTATTATGAATCGAGGTCTCCCAAATGCCAACGAACTGCCAAGAAGGTTACCACATCCTCCTCACACCCTTACAACCTGCACAAGAGATGAATCGACCCTCAAGGAGCCACACGAACCTCCTCCAATCCCTCCTAGTGCCATGACCTTACAATTAGATGGGATCGGCCTCCCCAAACGAGCTCCACGAAACTCCTAAGTTGATTGACAATCCTCCCAACTGAAGAGAATAATGAGATGAAGCTCCAATGGAAATCATGGACGGATTCCCCTCTTTGTCTAGCTAGGGTGGATATTGCACCACCGAAACCAAACTCAAGTAGAAGGGTTTTGTCAAAACCCCAACGAAGACCTTGGCTCCAAGAGCACTTCTCACAAGAGATCAATCAAATCATAATGAGGAAAGTGACGCGCTACCCTTTATTTATACTTTTTCGAGCTCCTTCTAGATCTTTTCTCTTTGAATTAATCCCTATGACCCTTATTCCCCTTATAATTTTTCACTTAAAGATTAAAGTCACTTTATAACCCTTTTTAACCCCTTTTTTAATGTCGAAAAGTGATCAATTGGATTTTAAGACATTCTCGGATGCTGAAAGTCCCTTTCTCCTCATCCCAATCTTTAGATCTTTTCTTCTTGGTTCCAACGAGTTATTACACGAAGGTATTCCCTCAGATAATATGATCTAAATAACACCATTAGTGCATTTAATTAAATTAAGCTCAACAATAACCCCAAATTATGGGAATTGCCGGAATGCCACAGTACCAAGAGTAAACTGTGCAGGAGTGATCCCAATGATGAAAGATGGTAAATGGACTAGGCTGGGCCTGATATAACTCCTCCAAATCCTTCGTGCTAACTGATAACATAACCTTACCCTTCTGTCTAGGCTGACATAAGCCTTAGAAGTTATCCCTAACTGCAGAATAGGGGAACCCAAAAATGGGGACATTACATAAAATGACCCTTGTTATTCCCAATCATTTTCAGTATCTTGGGATTTCAAAGTTCTAAAAGGATATTTGGAAGCTTAACCCGTACCCCCCCTTCTCGTGTCACTCTCATATATAGATATATTGTTAAATGGACAAATTTATCTCATAGTTGTTGATTTGAGTTGATTAAATATCAGTGGATATTTGAAGTTTCCATATTTTGACAGGCAAATACCGTAGCTTTACCAATAAATGTTTGCTTCATTTAGCCAAAAGGAAAATATTAACATCTTATAATTCTTGGAGTTTTACCAATTAGTATTTGCTTCATTTAGCCAAAAGGTGGATACAGATCTGCCATATTTTTGAAAAGCTAGGATCCATATACGACGGAGAAAGGGAAACTACAAAATTTTTATAATTATAAATTTATAAATTATAATACATTTGAAATTTAAATAATTTTTAATGTACATATATATTCATTTGCATCCATATGAATCCAAACCATTATACACAAATTTGGAAAGTTTATCATGTATATAGCAAGGGTGCATACAACTAGAAAAACATCAAGTGCAATCCATATTTGACCCAAAATACATAAACAAAGAGGCTAAATGGCCTATAGAGTCCAAAGAACTTCATGCTAAAATAAATAATTACATATCAAAATCCTTGCCTATATTGGGTTCCTATTCATCAATAACACCCTGTGCCCCCTCCTCCAGGCTCTAGCCCTTGCCTCTACCTTGAATCTCTAAGTTGGTACTCCAAGGAAATTAGTCAGCACCCTACAGTTTTGATGAAACTTCCTAATTCAATGTTAAAATAAGGTAGAAAAAACTTCCCATGCTTAATAAGTGATTTTGCTTGAGTGAAGGGTACATTTTTGTTAAGGTCATGACATAGGAGTTCAACAATAAGCACCACCAACATCAAGGTACATAGAGAGGTTGATGTGCTTGATTAAATGCCAATCTGATACCCTCATAGTACATACATGATAAAATCCAGTGGAAAACTTGCAATCCTGAAATCCTGAAATCCTGAAAATTGTCAAGTTTGTTGAACTTTGAATGGGATCTAAAATTCTACTTTTTGCATATGAAGTCCAATGAGGTTGGAACCACTCTCAAACATACTGAAATAGAGAGTGAATGATAAGGAGAATGTCACATTTGCTTTAAGAATTTAATATTATTGAGTTTAATGCCACTTGTACAAAACTGGATGGGCTCGTACAAATTGGTCCCTAGGCATCCACAAAACAACGGTGTCCAGTACAAAACTGGTCCTTGGTCGTCCCCAGGTATCCCCAAATAGGGGTACTTCATCCCCTTTGCAATCAACGTCCCCTAAATCCATGAGAAACATCTCGGGTACTTCGGCCAAGTTTCGGGTACGACAGGGTGTGGCAGGGTACGTGGGTACGAGGTATCCGGTAGGTGGGTACGGGTATCCGGTACAGGTACATGTACCCTACCCTTTGGTATGGGTACCCATGCTACTTATATATATATATATATTATAATTAAAAGAATGAGTTAAGAATCAAAACCATTCAAGAATCACAATAGTAGAAGTATAAGTTATAACCAAAAAAGAGAGTTCTCATACATATTACTATTAGCCATCCATGTATCATAAATGATAATTGATAATATAAGTTAAAACCATCATTGATGATAATTTGAAGACCATTTTAGCATAAGCATGAAGCAGGTCATAACAATGTTATTGTGAGCCACATCCACATCTCCATATCAGCCTAAAGTGGTTTTCTTGAACGCTATGGCAGGACTAAATAACAGTGTGGGTGAAGTGAGCAGTAACGTAGCACATAAGGATAGATCAAACCTTGAGAGTAGACCTTGATCGAGCAGACCTTGATAGATTAGACAATGTGAGCATATCTTGTCATAAGGTTGATCAAACCTTGACCAAGAATGGGTTTTAGGATTTTAGCCTTTGGGGGTTTTGGGAGTTTTTCCATTAAAAATTTGTTTTTTTTCGGGAATGGTGGGTCAAAAAAGAACTAGAAGGTTTGGGATCTGTTTCAAAATTTCAGGATCCATTTCATTTTCCATGGGATCAGGATCTATTTCATTTTCCATGGGATTTGTTTCATGGGCTCAGGATTCCTTTCATTTCCATGGGATCCGTTTCCTTCTCCAGAGGATCCTGTTTGGATCATCAATAGATCCTGGCAAATATGGATCAGATCTGCGGGATCTGTGGATCTTACATACAGGGGTGGCGGATCTGGTAACAGAGCTTATAAGTCACTATGGAAATTAGATAAGTTGGATCTTATCTACAAAAGAGAGCCATCTATGCCTTCAGCTTTGAAGCTTGGATTTGGGTTTTCCAAGATTCCCTTTGAATCCTCAGATGTTATCAGTTTAAAGGCCAATGGGATGCCCGAGTATTTGGTTAACTGGACAACAAACTTGCATGAAGGCAGGATGAACAATTTATCATTTCCCAGCTAAAATTTATATTTTTGATATTTTTCTTTGTTTAGTAACTTAGTTCTCTTAGGTGGGCAAGATTTTTTGGAGTCGTGATTGGAGCCAAGGTGGATATGCTGGCTCTCTTTGCCTATATATGGAGGGGTAGTCTGTATAATTGCAGCTTGGCTCAATGATGTATGATTCTGGATGTATTCTTCATACTTTATTGTGTTCAGCAATGAAATCTGAACATTGCATTTTTGAACATAAAAAGGATTTTGTAGTGCTTGCTCATGGGAATCTTTTGTTTCAAGGATATTTTCCCTTCTTAATGTAAAGTTCATTGGCAAATTCAATATGGTAAGTCTTTCTTAAGTTATAAGTGATCTGCAGGCATACAAATTTGTTGGTCCTTCATGTTGAGTTTAGGGGCCTGCCTAAGGCCTCAGCCATAGGCTTCCAGAGTACAGGCATGCTTGTTCGAGTTGTTTGGAAGATTTGCAGAAGCTTGATATAGAGAATTTTATAGGAAATAGAAAGAAGGGGCTGTCTATCAAGGGGCTCTTGGGGTACCCTTGGTTCTGCACTACCTACTTAAGTTGGCTAAACCATTTTTATTTTACCTTACCACTTGCACTGTGCACGCCGAGCTTTATAAATAGTGGCCATCTCTTTTCTATCTTGAGTGAGTAGCCTGTTAGCTATTTGCCAATATTGAACCAACCATGGAACCTTTTTAAGTTGAATTCGTGCATTTTTGGCTCCTCTGACTTTCCCTGAAGATTTTGATTTGATTACTGCATTTAGCAAAGTCATTTGTAAGATTTGCCACATTGCTTGGTAAAAATCAGCTTCGAAACTAATTTTGGCTTGTTCTTTTTCTTTTAGAGTAATCTGTGCTGCGCACCACAAATGATTTGAAAGGCTATTTAATTTGTATCAATGCTACCTTATTTACATGAGCATTATATATGAATTTAGACCCTATTTATTATAATTTTTGGAGACTTTTAATTTGGAAATTGAATGCATTTGCTAGGAATATCTCTTTCCCTTCTCCATCGAAGCATGCTGTTTATGGGTAGGAATGTTTTAAATGATTAATTTTGGATTAGTTTGAAACTGTGTCTTTGTGACTGAGTTATGGATTGCTCAGCCGTCTAAGCTTCTATTCATCTGTTGTATGGTTTTAAAACATATTTATCTGTTCTATTAGAGGTTTAATATAGAGGCTTTATCGCAGATGTGTTGCTTTGATCAGAATCACTAATAAATATTTTTAAAATAGTATGCTGTGGTTTCTATATTAACATGTTCATTGTGTGCTGTCTTGGTCAACATGTCTTTTACTTTTTCTAAAACATTTTTTAAAGGTA
This sequence comes from Larix kaempferi, assembly GCA_027924585.1. Taxonomy (NCBI): domain Eukaryota; kingdom Viridiplantae; phylum Streptophyta; class Pinopsida; order Pinales; family Pinaceae; genus Larix; species Larix kaempferi. The sequence goes on along the minus strand of BSBM01000672.1, from coordinate 10,411,144 downwards.
ACATATGTGTCTAAAAGGCCTCATATTTGGCTGATTCATACACAGGGACTGATGAAGAATCTGGACCCAAAACAGGGGATTTTTATAGATCCTTTCAAGAAGAAGCAGAGCAGAAGGATGTTGATGTGAAAAGCAAGTCACACCGTCGGCATAGGTAATTTTTTTCCTTCAATCTCTGGACGATGCTTCTCATCAGTGAACTGCAAAGCTTCTGGTTAATGTAGCCTAGAAGCTATTTTATTTTTGTATAAAAATAGATCAGATTACCAGTCTAAGATAGCATCTGGTTTATTTTGGATGAGTTATTAAGGGCATACTATTGCATAGTTTTTGAAATATTTAAGATTTCAAATTTTGAAGCATTGGAGGCATCGTTGAAACTGCAAGACATATCTAAACTGAATGCAATATACTTTTGAATTGCTTACATTAACATTAACATAGCAAGGCATCTCACCAAGCTATTCCTAGCCACTACAAAGGCTCAACAAGCAAGCAAGCATGAACACCAACAAGTCCACCCTTGATCTTTCTCCAAGCTTGCCTCACGCAAGGTCGATAAGCAAAGTGCTCCATGTCTCCTCTAGGGTGTCTTTGCCACAAACCCTAGGTCTTTCTCACACAATGACAGCAACCCTAGCACTTCAAGTCTTCTCTTGGTTTTTCATCTCACAAATCCTAGTGGCTTCCTCCGTTGCATCAACATAAGTACAAAGACTCAAGACATGTTCACCAACAAGACACAATGATCCGATGAACTCTCTTCCACCATGCTTCTTGTTCATCCTACGTTTAAAATTTCATAAATCCTAGGTCTTCTTCTCTTGCATCATACAAGCACCAAGGCCTCTAGGGTCTAGACAATGTTGCAATGGAATATTAAGAGTACATCAACATAAGGTCCAAGTCCTTTTCAAGATAAAAGATCACACCAAGCTCCAAGACGACTCTACTCCTAGAAATTCATGTTCTTTCTCTAGGGTTTACATCACACAAACCCTAGGTCTTCTTCTCTTGCATCACACAAGTGGTAAGACCCAAGCTCACCCCTAGCAATAGCATTCATCTTCATGTCTCGTCTAGGGTTTACATCACAAACCCTAGGTCTTGCTCCCCACAAGAATTCTCTAAGACAATTACAAAGATAGAATAATGAGTACATCAATAGTGAGTAATGACAAAGGCTTTCATCTCCTTTTATATAGAATAGGTGAGGGAGGCCAACATAAAACATGGACTATGTCATCCACACAAGTAACCCTAGACCTAAGTCAACAAGGCAACCCAAATGGAGCACTATACAATTCAGCTTTACATCACAAACTCTAGGTCTTGCTCCCCACAAGACTTCTCCAAGACAATTACAAAGATATAATAATGAGTACATCAATAGTGAGTAATGACATAGGCTTTCTCCCCCCTTTATATAGATAAGGTGAGGGAGGCCAACATAAAACATGGAGTACATCATCCAAACAAGTATCCCTAGGCGTAAGTCAACAAGGCAACCCATATGGAGTGCTTTACAATTCAAGCCATTGAGTCCCCCATTGTGTGCATCCAATTGGTTAGCAATCACGATTCATGACACATTGGATAACAACCTCCTAGGTAAGTGCACTATGCTCTTACTCTATCCAATGTGAAGCATCTAGTCAAATGGAACCATCCATATATTCATCAAGCATCACTAAGGGACTATGAGACCTAGCGGTCTACTAGCTAGGTGAAAACACTTTTGGAGTAACCCCAAAAGCTAACGAAGAGGACCCTTAAAGGATATGAGTCTCAAAACCCCATTCTTTGCAAGCTATCAACCCATTTAACTTGTTCATGTGCAAGGCCCCACTTTATTTAGGGTTTCTTTAAATGCATATGTTGCTTGTAGGACTTGATACAATCTACGGGGCTAAAAAATCCAAATGGGTTTATTATAATAGCACATATGATCCCACCAAATGGGCTATGGATTATTGTTATTAAATTTGTATGTTTCTTTAAATGGATTGCAATTTTGAACCCTATGGATTATGCCAATTATAACGTAGAAGTCCCTACTCATGTGAGAGGAGAGGCTATTCTTTCCACTCCCATGTGTCGTCATCCCACAAATCCCTCCAACAAAATAGTCCCTTTCTATCCAACCTCTTAGGAAGAAATCACTTGAGGTGAGAAACAAATGAGTTACAAACCTTCTAGGTGTAGATTGAGTGAATTGCAATATCAATGCCTCTTCAGTGCCTCTTCAATGCCTCTTCTATGCCCAAACTACTACTAGGAAAGACATGTTGCAAGTTTTTTCCAAGCTGGCCGGATCCTTTTGAGAATGGGAGAACCTCCATTCTTAAAGTCATATGGTGTAAAAATCACATAACAAATCTGAAATGGCACTCTAATCCTACTTTTGTATCTCTCGTGGAGGATTCTATATTTGATCAACAATTTCAAGTTTCAACAACTCTCACAAAAAGACTAAACAATCTAGTTATTCCAAGATTGATATCAATTAGGCCCATTGCTTGAGCAAGGCACAAACACTCCAAAGGGACCTTGGGAATGGATCTATCACTACCAAACTGAGACCATAAAATTTGTTGATGATTGTAGCTCAGATAGATACTTTTGCATAGGCCAGGTGTTAGGCATGCAAGAGTCGTCCACAACAACTCTGTAGGTACTTGCTTTGTTGAGCAAGTGACTATTGTATCTCTTTCCTTAGGAAAAGCACATTAATTAACTTAATGTTGGCTAATGACTAAAGTGAACTTAAGATTAAGTCACAACCGTTGATCTTAAGTGAGGCTTGAGATCTAATCTCAGCCATAGATCACTTCGGAGATCTAGGGTTAGGGTTTTGGTCATTGAGATGTTATAAAGGAAGCCTAAGGAGAGTAGGAGACACACAATAGTTATCCAGAGTGAGTGAGATCTCATTGATTGGTTGGACAAGGATTGTCATCCAAGTGTGCAGGTGCAGGGGCAGGGTTAGAGGAAAGGAGCAAAGGGGCAGTAAGGGAGATAGCATCCAACCAGCGAGATCAAAGGATTGATCTTGAGGTTTGAAAGGCTTGGCTGTTTATTGATTTGTATTTTCCTTAGTGGGTCATTTTCCCAGGAAGGGAGCTCAAGATTTTATTTTAATAAAATCACAGTTTGCTATTTTTCCCATAGTTGGGGTTTTCCAGGGTAAACGAGTGTCAAATGTGTGTGATTTCTTGTTTTACTCCGCTGCGTAATAGTTAATAAATCAATGTATTTTCATTTATAATAATTAGCTAATTATCATGAACGAAGATTGGATCTGGTTTCTGAAAGTTAACAAAATACCCCTAGGATGTTTCTCCATGTGGGGAAGCTATGTAGCTGAAGGAAACCAACTAGAAGTATAGTAGACATGACTGGCCTAGAGGGTTTTCCTAGTGACTGAGTTTACCAGCAAATGGAAAATCCCTGTATTTCCAACTCTGAACTTTGCACTGCAACTTTTGAACTCATCAGTCCCACATGGAGCCAAGGCATACATTAACTTGAAATGGGACCCAAGATATCTCACAATGTCTGGATCCCTCATTCTGCCATTGGATGGACCAAACAGTCAAGTGTATCCTCTGTTTCAATTAGCCAAAAATTCTATTTACAATCATTAATAACTACTCTTGCCATTGAGCAAAACATTCTAGATGTTCAAAATCCCCATAAATAGAATCATTAAAAAGTTCTAGAGAGAGAAGGGAATCATGGGAAAATAAATATTTTATAATTACCTCCCCACTTATAGGAACAGAAATCTCTCTCATGGTTGAGACAAATAGAGAAGTGGATTGATTAAGTGCACTGAGAGACTACACTAACACACCGCCCACTAGGGTGATATAAAGTTATCTTGACTTTTGGATCATAGATACTGCCTGATCTAGCTTAAACTCTCTCTGTAGTTCTTCTCATATTGGAAGAAGTAAACCAACCTCCGAAATCCACAGGTGCTTTTGACTATAGTTCGTATAAAAGATTTGAAATTTGGCTTTACATCTTGATTGGGCACCTTTTTCTCCACCAGAGGACAGAATGCCACCTTCCCTATCTGCCTCCCACTCTACCATTTTGAAATTGCCTAAGAGAACCTATTCAACATCTGGTAGTAAACTTGTAATCCAATCCCACAATCAACTAGGATATACTTCTCTCCCAGCAAGCTCAGTTGCAAGTTATTGCCTTTTATTTTATTCGCTATAATTTGTGCACTGTTTTTGGGGAAATGATTCAAAAAGGTAACATGTTCAGTTTCTCATGACATTTGCTGAAAAATTTCAGTGTATTTTGAACTCCCCACCTTAGGTTTTTGCACAAACTAAACTGTAGATGCTGCATTGGTCTAGTTATTTTGGCTTATAATTGCATCAGAATTTGATTTTAGTGGAATTATGTGTCAGATCATTTCTTCTACAGCAGTTTTGGAATGCTTATATGTTTTGTGTCTGAGTCTCTGAACATGTGGCAAATCTGTTGCTTCTATGCTTATATTGTCTTTATTTTGTCTTGGATGCAGAAGCCATCACCATAAGCCAGGTTGTTTATGTGCAGTCTGTGTTGCATTGCGGCGGAAACATGCACGTGAAGGAAAAATTCATCTAGCTACCACACAAAGTGCACAGACCAATGGCAATGTATCAGAAATGTTGAATGAACAGGTAAGCCTCTCTTGTATGAATTGTGTTTATTGCATTCACACTACAGCTGGCTACTTGGTGGTGAAGAGAGAGATGGCAAGCTTAGTTGCCTAGAATATAAAAAACACAAATTACTGTAATTTCACCCTTCATCATATGATGCATATTTAGTTCTATGTAGTATGTTTTGCAAGAGTGATGTATATGGCTTGGGTGGAAAGTATATTTATGAACACCTAATTACCTAGAACATGCAACTGATACACTCTTGTTGGTGGGAGGAAGATATCAATCAAGCAAATAAGGACTGAGGACACCATTGCCAATTCTCAAGAATAGCATATATTAAAAGTGTAAAGTCATTGGAATCCTGGTAATTGTGCTTTTTGGTTATGAATAGATAAACTGGACAATTCTTGTGTCCCTCCAAAGTCCATATAGAAGTGATCAACATTCTCTCATTTGTTAGAGATAGTGGTATGTCGGGATGTCCTCCATGATTCAGATGCCTTGCATGGAGGTACATCAATAGTATAGGCATCGGGATGGAGTAGAGGGTGAGATGCACTCTACTCAGTGACATGAATCCATTGGTGGATGCATGCGAACCTTCCAGGATGTTTTGCCTCATGCATGCATGAGTTTTGCATGTACAACTGTTAATTAAAAATGCATGCAAAAGTGACTTTTTGCATGCATTGATATTAGGTTTTTGGTAAAACCTAATTGATCAGTGAGATGATATAAGGAGGCAAGAGGTCCCCAGATGAGGTTACTCAGTTGGCTTATCAGAGAGAGATCAGTCAGAGTCATGAGGGCGCATAGTGCATGTAGACGACGACTTTCTGAGAGAGAGAGGAGCTTCTGCAGTAGGAAGAGTGAGGTGATTTGAGCTGGATCAGACCTCACTTGATCAGAGGCACTTGGCACCTAGTTCTGTAGATAGAGAGAGTTCATCAGAGTGGTTTCTGCAGACATTAAGAGAGGGCAACTTCCAAAGGAGAGAGGGGCGCATTACCAAAGGAGAGAGGAGCTCGTTCTGGATCCGATTGACCAATTGAGCAGCTGAGACTTTCAGAGTATCCTTGCCTCAGTGTTTCAGGAAGGACCGTGATGATCATTACACTTGCTGAGATCTATTAACAATAAACAAAACAACAGAACCAAATACAAAGCAGATCACCTAAAACACATTCAATTTTCTGTCCTTCAAAATCAACTTTTCATTAATAATATTCCAAGCTTACAAGGGCTCCCTTATTGGGAAAATGGCCTCGAGAATTTCACACAACAAATCTGATAATTCTGCCCTGTTGAAGACGAAACTTCCCCTGCAAAACTTCCCCAGAAAAATGTAGCAAAACCTAGAAATTTTGCTCTGCAAAATTGGCTGTATGACCTGTACGGTACAATCTGTACACATGTACGAATTTCGTATATTGTGTGTATGGATGTTTGTTCAGGATGATCCGTACAAACGTACGGATCCGTATGATAGGCCAGTACGACTTAATGACCTGCCCATAGACTTATGTTTGTACGGTCCATACGGTACTTTTGCCTAGAAAATTCAGCTCCTCCTGAGCTGGCTCAGCTGTTCCTTGACTCTAAATGTTGTCTTTCTCTTGGCCAAGAGATTGGAAATCAAAATGTCCTTCTTCTCTCCCTCTCAATGTTTGAGCTTCTCTCTTGAAATAATGTATCTTCTCCTCTACCCCTAGATGTCTTTTATACTTTTGGGATGAACCAAAGCCCTAACTTCAATAGCCAAGATTAGATCTCATCCACTTGAGATTAAGGGTTAAGATTCATTTGATTAACTTAAATCACTAAAGCCCCTAAACTCAGGCTTTTCTCCAAATTAACCCCAAATAATTATAAAAGGCCATTCACTTTAATATGTCCTTTAATTAAAGTGATTTTTTTGAGTGCATGAGAGGTCATGGTGACGATTCCTATGTGTAAGAAACCCACTCCATGGAAATGCCTATCCATGCTACAAAAAATCAACACTCGCTCTTAGCGAGGAAGGTATTCTCCACCACTCCTAGCTTGTCTTTGCAGTAGATAAACTTCCCTTTTAGCAAGTGCTTGGTCATAATGTTTGCAACTTGCTCATTCGTGGAGATGCACTAGAGCTTGACTGCTTCCTTCTGGACCCTGTCTCGGATGAAGTGGTACCTTATCTCAATATGCTTGGACCTGTCATGGAACACTAGATTCTCAAAGAGTTTGATACAACTCTAATTATCGTCGTGGATCACCGTAGGCTCCAACTCTTAACCAAATAACCTTGGAAGCAATTTGCGAAGCCACAGTGCTTCGCAACTTGCCATAGTCGTTGCCATGTACTCTACCTCTGTTGATCTGAGTGTTATGGAAGTTTGCGCCCAAGCTAAAACAACACCCTAAGGTGCTCTTCTGATCAATTGCACTCCTTTCCCATTTCGAGTCTGAGTAACCCAGTAATTCTATTCCATCACCTCCAAGGCACGTCAATCCATACTCCACTATGCCCCTCATATATTTGTGGACATGCTTCGTTGCTACCCAATGTAGCTTGGGCTACACCATGAACTGACTCAAAGTGTTCACAGCAAAACATATATATGTCTTGGTGTTGACCAAATACATCAATGAACCAATCAACTGTCTGTATACTTCGGGATCCACCCACTCTGAATTTGAAGAGTCAATCTTCCTTAGATTGAATACCATAAGTGTGGCCATCGGTCTACAGTCCTCCATCCTAATCTCTTCAGTATCCCAACCATGTACTTCCTGTTTACCGCTAAAACTAGCAACTCTTTACAAATCAAGGCTATGTAGACCAAAGGGCTAGTTATAGTAAGCAGGAAGGACTTAGGTCTAATGTCACCACAACCTAACTCAACTTCTTCGGGTAACTCCTAAACCCAGGGGAGAGTCCCTAATGGAGGAAGAACACCTATAGACACCAACACACTTGCAAATACCCTTCTACAAGCCTTATGGCTAAGATCAGTGCCTTATATGGAGTCAACAATAGATAATAAAGACACATAAAACGTATAAAGGAGTTAATTCAATATACAAGTCAACATCAATAGACATCATCAGTTTAATATACTTCATGAGTCCCAAGGAAGGGTTTCACACTTCCCAAGGCACTATCTCAGAAAAGTGCGCTCTAAATGGAAGAAAATCAAGTGAACTAGGACACACTTGATGATCTAGTTAGAATTGCCAAAAACCTTGTAGAAACCCTAATCTGGGCAAATTCACGTTTCCCAATGCACTAAGGCAAATGAGGACGCCCTTAGAGATCCGTGGATAAATCCACTAGGGAGAATTTGATGGGTGGACTAGAATCACAAACTTACGACTATTTTTGGAGTTTTGAATTTATTTAGATTTTTAGGGTTTTTTCTCGCAATATGGTATTTTTAGGGCTTTTCAATATATAAAAATGCATGTAAAATAAAAGACATGTAAATTGATAAAAGAAAGATAGATTTGTTGGAAAGATAGTGCATATGATTCTCGTCTCAATTCCCAGGACATTGAGAGATCGATACCAATGTCCCTCTCTCAGAATAGCTTTCAACACTTGCAATTAGGGCATCAATTAGCAACCACTAGGGTTAGGTAGAAGAGCCTAATTAGGGCAAGAGAAGAAGTCCAAGGTCCAGTAACAATAGAGAGCTCCTATGGAAGGAAGGTCTCCTCATGCAAGATTAACAAAATACTAGCAAGAAACCCTAACAATTTAGAATAATGCACCATAAAAGCACCATTATACTATGTTAGAAGTATAACTTACCAACATTTAACAAAAATAAGCAAGATAGCGCCTTAGGTCACCTTTTTGCTTGAGTTATTACAACCAATCACTAGCATCAACCAATAACATGTGTAAAAGAAACCCTAGAACTTCACCAACTCAACCTTCAAGAGAGAAAGATCATCTTAAAAGAGGTTCACATATCATCAAGAGCTCCAATAAACCAAGAGAAATAGAAAAGATCTCATAATGAACCCATATCTTGTCATGTTTTTACAATGAGAGGGAGGAGCTATTTATATAAGACTAGCCTCACCTAATTTTAAGTTATGAGCCTACAAGATAATGTGAAAATATAACTTTTGGCTTGCTCACTCACAACTTGGGGGATAAACCACTCATAATAACAATAAAATATCTCTAAATGACATAAAAATAATAATAAAAATGCAATTAGGATAAACCAAGTGCTAGGTGTACCAAAAGGAGGAGGTCATGCCCCAACTAACCCCAACAGATGTGTGCCCTCAACGTTCTCCTTCATTATCCTTGTAGGATTCTTCAATAAGGAAGTACAATTTGCAAGTAACACAGCTTAGAGGAGGGGTAAAATAGGTCCAAGTGAGCAGATAAGGTGTGCTAGATAGGGTACAAATCCCTTTACAAAGTGCTATCACATTTTACATGGCAAATAAATGAGTGTGGTCATGCGTCCAATTGATTAACCCCCTAAGGGCACCAATCCCTACAGGGCGAGCACCTCCTGGAGATGGAAATCAAGCGGACCATCCATGACATGATTAGGGGTATTTAGCCTCAAATTAATACTCTACGCTTCAATTTGGCCTTTACATCAAATTTTTTAACCCCTTGCTCTGGTAGACTTGACTGGGAACGCTGTAGATACTCTGAGGCGTAACAATTGGTTCCAACTGCGGGACATGTGCCCTACTCTGGAGTGTATGAGAACCCCCTAGAATCTCCCGGGTACTTTTAGACCTACATACACACAAAAACGACGTCAAATGCATCATGAGGCAAACACATACGTCCTGCCTTGTTCAAAATGAAATGTAGTAGAATCAAAATGAAATAACTACAAGTGCAATGCATAGGTAACATTAAATGCCGAACTCAAACGAAACTATACCTACCTAGCCTAATTATGATTACAGATAGGGTCAAGTGAAATCAGACCACCAATGCAGCCACCCGAGAATATTATTCATGCCAAATTTTCTTCCTTCGTCTTTGGAAACAATCCAAGACAAAACCACATCAAGGATGAGCCGAGTACATACCATTATCTTCTTCGGAATGGAACTAGAATGATGGACAAATATATGGGAGCTTGGAAGCCTTCAAACTTCTGCCATGGAGGATGGTTACTTTTGCAAGCGTTATCTATCCACACTTGTACTGGGCTCAGGTATATGCTATTGTTATCATATATCTGTTCTGTGAAATTCGTTTGCGAGGAATTGGATCTTTGATTCTGAACTTGGGAGATCACTTGCACGGATGAACCCTAGAAATGTTCTGGAGAATCTTTGAGGGCCAACTGTAATATATTCCTGCACTTGTTCAAGCATTCTTTTGGACATACAACCACTTTCTTGAACTTCCCAATAATCATGTCAGTATCAATAATATTTAAAAATTTGAAATTATCAACCACAAGATTCATACCTTCAAGTTTTAAGCGAAAAGGTAAATAACATATATCATGGTAAGGAGAAGTGAATACTATACCTTCCCACATACTTGCTTCAGTTTTGTTGAAATGCATCATTAAAAACTTACCTGTACTGGATAGAAATGGCTGCTTATCATCTACAATGCTTCCTAAGAGAGATCGCTGGAAATAATAATCATGGCCCACCCTAGGAGAGGGTAAACCCATTGGATCAATATCTGCAAAGGAAGTCTCTGTATGAAATCCTACACGGTCCTCGATGTTGGGTGAGCAAAACTGAATTAAATCATAAGAGATCTCATTGGAGATCGGTTTTCCAAAGTCCTTCAATGTTTTATTATAATGGGGCAGTTGCATATGGTGATCGTCTTCAATGGCAATGGGATCCACATCTTGGAGTGCTTCATCATCAAATTTAGTTACATAGGGATTGATCCACTCTTCACAAATGGTGGAACCAAGGGAAGCTACAACCATAACCTCTTCATCAACCATGTCTTCGATATCTTTTTCAACTGGGAGTAGGACTTCTTCATATTGCTTCAAATTTGTATTAGAATTCGGCTCGGCTTGATCCATACTAACGTCTTCTTCTTCGAGGAATGGCGAGAAAGGATCATAGACTTCTTTTTTGAAATATGTGCAACTGGAGGGCTTGGAAACAATACTAATATGTCTTGAAGAATCATAGATTGGTGGACCCTTGAACTTCCAATAATCATCATCTTCAAGGATCCTGTTATTTTCCTCCAAGAGGCCTGAGATATCATAAGAATCTTTGCCATGAGGGTAAGGAGAACTCACCATTTCCTAGTGTTCTTCAATTTCTTCAACTAGAGCTTCTTGATCTTCATTTCTTGGAGCACCATCATCTTCATCTTCAGAAGTACCTTCAGACATATGGCTTAGGACAAGATCTTGATTAATGGTTCCTTCAAGTAGGCCTTTTGAGGCTTGATCTTCATCACAAACTTCTTCGACAAGCATTGCCTCATGCTCTTCTGGGCCTTGCTCAACACGATCCACTTGTTCTTCCTTCTTGAATAAGCCCTTTGCGTACTTGACATCATCATCCATCTCCTACATTTTTCTAGACACCAGTAGCTACAAAATGTCTCTATCAATTCTGCAAAAGAGGATATTTTTCCTTTGGCTAGGCTTGCAAACCAAGCATGGGCCTTTCGTTCCAAATGAAGGACAAATAACCTCATGTAGACCTCTTCTTCCTTAATACCCTCTTCTAGAGCTAATAACATAAACTTTTCAACATCGCCTTCGGCATCATCATCATAATCACGAAAAACTGACAAAAATATGATGGTGTATGTTCATTCCTAGATGGTTCAAGATTATTGTAGCATTAGAGATGGTTCGTGATGGATATGCGCATTGTGATTGCTTGCTTAGTGGATGCTAGACTTGCGATGATCATTGGCTTAGTGTTCTTCCCTAGGGTGTTGTAGATTTCTTTCTTGGATGGTGGACTCCTTGCATGATGGCCATGAAGGATTCACCTGGTGGGAGAATGCTCTATTGGATAGGAGGAACATTGTGCATTGTGGAGGGATACAAGCCCTAAATGACATGTGACATCTTGGTTTCTTGTTCGGAGGATTGGAGATGGCTTGGGAACTCATGTGGCTTTTACAGTGTTCTTACAAAGGGTAGCTTCCCTAGTGGAAGTACTTGGCTTTGGAGGATGGATGGAGTTTGCGGAGGCACAGGATGGAGTAGTGTGGACTTGCCTTACATAGATACATCACTTTGGGTCGATATTGTGCATGACATCATCATTGGAGCTTGACATTTGTACTCTAGGAGCAGAGTGCTTCACTTGTGTGTGGCTTACTTATGTTTAATAGGCTTGCTTGTAAGGCTTAGGTCAAAATGTGTTATTTTGTTGGCCTCCTTTACCTTTCATATAAATAGAGGAAGGATACAGTCTTGTTGGATTTTAGTGGTATAGCAGTATAATTTTCATTTCTTTCAACTTTAACTACACATAATCATGCACAGAAACACAAGAGACACAATAGTTTACCTTGGGAAAACCCAAACTTGGGAAAAACCCAGCAAACCTTTCTTACTCAGAGATTCAGTACAACAAAGATAAAATCACAAGAAGAATAGATGCCAAAGAAAACAACTCCAAAAGTCTTCTACAACCCGAAATTAGTCCTCTTTTTTCTTGAGTGAACTTGCTTTAGTGAGTGGCAAATGAGGAGGGCAAATCCTCTATTTATACAGTACTTTTGAGTGATTTTTCTCATTTGGGATGACTTGTTTCTTTTATTGGATTGACCTGCCACTTTTACTGGGACGACTTGTGTGAGGATACCTCACGTAGCTACAACAAAACTCCCTCTTAGCTAGAGAGGTATCATCATGCTGGAACACATCTGAGCATCATCTTGATCGTCACGGCTTGTCTCGTACACCTCGTCATCAAAAGGTCTTCATCACAACTCAGTCCGTCGAGAAGTGTCAATCTCCCTCTCTCCCTCTCAAGAGAGAGTCGCATCAATGTCTCATCAAAGTTGCGATCATCAACACTCCCTCTCAATGAGAGAGGCATTCTCATGAATACATCCTGAAGTATCAACATATTCTTCTTGCACTGGAGAGGTTGATCATAAGCTTGCATTATCATCTAGGGACTAATCTCCCCATCCCGTCACAGGATGGCTGGGAGAAGTCACTGCCCCATTCTGAGTCACGTGTTGATGAGTGAGCAACTAGGGACTAATCTCCCCATCTCGTCACAGGATGGCTGGGAGAAAGCACTGCCCTGCTCTGAGCATTTAGGGACTAATCTCTCCACCCCACTTGGTGTTCGAGAGAATGCACTTCCCCGTTCCGAGTTGTCTTAGGGACTAATCTCTCCACCCCGTCACAGGATGTCCGAGAGAAGGCATTGTCCCACTTGACCCACGCTTAGCCAAGTCACATGGCTGCTAATACTCGGGAAATGCTCGATGCTCAACCTCTAGGAGGATAATGTGTGCAACTGAGGACTAATCTTCCCATCCCGTCACAGGATGTCCAGAAGAAGGCACTGCCCTACTCTAAGCTATTCACTTCTAGCCAAGTCACATGGCTAATACTGAGGGAATGCTCGATGCATCAACACTACTCATCAAGGGCCAGTCTCCCCACCCCGTCACAAGGTGGCTGGGAGCTGATACTGCCCTGCCTCCGGACCATTCACCCCTAGCCAAGTCACATGGCTAATACTGGGGGAAATGTCCACCCGATGCTGCAAACATCCGTCTTCAGGCTCATCACATCTCCCTCTACATCTGAGCATCATGCTCCCTTTGCATCTGAGCATCCTGCTCCCTCTGTATCTGAGCTTCCTACTTGCTCTGCACCTGAGCATCTTGCTCCCTTTGCATCCAAGCATCTTGCTTCCTTGGGACCTGAAGCTAGCTCCCTTGACAATCATCAGTCTTGGAGTACTAGACTTCTTTTGTCAATCATCAATCTTGGAGTATGTATAAGATCTGCAAATATGTGATGTCTTCCCATTTATCACAAGGCTCCGAGATTGCTCCCTCTTTGTCATGGAAGCAATCCTTCTTGCCTTTTATGCATTTCGACTCCTACTGAGCCTTGACACTTTTTCTTGAAAAAGAAACTAAAACAAATCTTTTGGGCTCCCGTACCAGGGAAAATGACCCAATTACAATAATGATCCTAACTAATGAATAAGAAATTCCGTTGGACTCCCGTACCATGGAAAATGGTCCAACTACAATAATGACTAACCTATTGAATAAGAAATTGTGTTGGACTCTTGTACCAAGGAAAATGGTCCAACTTCAATAAAAGAAAAAATCAAAAGAAATGTTATGTTGGCATCTTGCCAGGTTTTACCTTTTTCAGTGAAGGCTCCTCATCAACATGGGTTGTTGATGCATGCTGGTGCCCTCTCTTTCTCTGAGGACAATTTGAAGCATAGTGACCAAACTTGTCACACCTGTAACACTGGATTTGTGAAATGTCCTTCTTCTTCCTTGGTCCTTGATCTGAATTCTTCGTGTGAAAGTTCCTTTTCTCTTTGCCTTTTCTTACATGAGCTACAAGAGCTAGAGTATTTTTGTCTTGAGGTTCTTCTAGCTTTTTTCTTGACAACATTCTGGTTTCTTCTCGAACACATTCAGACCAAAGATGATCAAATTTGGGTAGTGTCTCACGACCACATATGCTTTGAATAAATGATTCCCATGAGGAGGGCAATCCATTAAGAGCTACCGTGACAAGTTCTTCATCATCAATAAGGTACCCAATAGCATGTAGTTGTTCCTTCAGTTGAGACATCTTCATAAGATAATCAACTACAGAAATTGATTTGGTCATCTTGGTGTTGCGAAGTTGATTTTTCAGGGCCAATTTCCTGTTGGTGTCCTTGCTCTCAAATTGTCGAATTAGTGCGTCAAACATGGCCTTAGTAGTCTTTAACTCTGAGATGTGAGGTATCAAGTGGTCTTTCACAGAATCTGTCAAGTTTCTCTTGGCCATTACTTCATTTTTCTTATGTCTAGATTTCTCTGCATTAGCTATTGGTTCGGAGACATCTTCCTTTATATAATTCTTGACCTCATTTTCATCCAAGACAAGAAGTAATTTGGTCTTCCATGATCTGAAGTTAGAGGCTCCAGCTATTCTATCCTCTACTCTGACATTGGTCACCAACTTGACTGCAGGTAGGAACCTGATCAGAAACCCTAGAAGAAGAGGGTAAAAAATTGAAATTTGGAATTTGATAAAACTGAGTCCACATGCTAATGCGCTCTCCCAAGGTGAGTTGGATAGACCTCCTTTTCTTCCATATCTGAGGTCAGAACAACTCGCAATCTGAAACCCTAATTTCTGCAGTTTCTGTAGTTTTTGCAGAATTTAGGTCAAAAATTGAAAATTCTCAGAATGAAAATCCGCTTCCATAGGAAGATGCGCCTTCCTAGGGCGAGCTCAATAATGCTGAGGGCAAGCCTAATTTGTGGATGGAAGATGATAAAACAAGAAACCATAGTTTCCGGTAGTTACGCAGCAGGAGCATGGAGTGGGCCCATAACCTGTTGGATTTTAGTGGTATAGTAGTATAATATTCATCTCTTTCAACTTTAATTCTAAGTTGCATTGAAATGGATACGGAAACAGATACAGATACCGGGGGGGGGGGGGGGTGTAACGACATTTTTCAAAAATATGGATACGATACGACAGGGGAAACAACATCTCTCTCTCTCTCTCTCTCTATATATATATATATATAACTAAAATTTAACATTCAATATAATAACTTATATAATATAATTTATTTATAATTAATAATTAAGGTATAATACACTAAAAAAATCATTAACTATACTAATACATTATAACCTATTCATTTCATATATATACATTTTAACTTTACACAAATTATTAAATGATGAATAATTAACTTTACAATAAAGTATTAACAAATATATAACTCAGTATTTTACTAAAGTATTTTAATTAGTACTTTACACTAAATTATTAGTAAAGTGTTGAATGATATAAATATAATAAAGTGACTTTAATTAACTTTTAATTAGTACTTTACACTAAATTATTAGTAAAGTGTTGAATGATATAAATATAAATAATGATAATAAAGTGAGTTAATTAACTTTAGTAATATTTATATCATTCAACACAATGTACTAATAATTTATTTAATATTAGTATTAACTGACTTTAATTATTAAACACAATATATAACTTAGTATTTTAATATATAATTAATGATTAAGTTATTAACTTTACCGCCGATTCCACCCCGTCGATCGACTGCCGGAAATTGACTAGAAAAGCCCACGACCACGACCTGCTGCTGGAAATCGACTAGAAAACCCCACGACCTACTGCCGGAAATCAGGTTTACATGCAAGAAATCGACCAGAAAACTCCAACCCGAAATTCAACCCGAACTCCAACCATGAAATTCAACCCGAACTCCAACCCGAACTTCAACCGGAACTCCAACTCGAACTTAAATCGACCACGACCTGCAAGGAATCGACCAGTAAACCTTCAAGGAGGTCGTGGGGTAGTAAAACAGTCTAGAAAACTCGAGTAACAAATTCATGGGCGGCAGGGTAGGGTTTACATGCAGGAAAATCGGCGAACTCCAACCTGAAATTCAACCCGAACTTCAACTTCGAACCCCGCGAACTCCACCAGATCCGTATCAATGGTTCTAGATCCGTTTCCAAGCCGAATCAAACACGAATCGAATCCGTATCCGTTTCTAAAGCGGTGAACGACGTTTCAGAGAGATGGGAGGGCCATTTTCGGTAACTTAGCTTTAATTACACATAATCATGCACGGAGACACAATAGTTTACCCTGGGAAAACCCAAACTGGGGAAAAACCCAGCAAACCTTTCTTACTCAGAGATTCAGTACAATAAAGATAAAATCACAATAAGAATAGATGCCAAAGAAAATAGCTCCAAAAGTCTTTTGCAACCTGAAATCAGTCCTCTTTTTGCTTGAGCGAACTTGCTTAAGTGAGTGACAAATGAGGAGGGTGAATCCTCTATTTATACAATACTTTTGAGTGATTTTTCTCAATTGGGCTGACTTGTTTCTTTTACTGGGCTGACCTGCCCCTTTACTGCCCCTTTGCTGGGCCGACTTGCCCCTTTTCTGGCCCTTTTACTGGGACAACTTGCCCCTTTATTGGGCCGACCTGTGTGAGGATACCTCACACAGCTACAACAACAACCAATCTTTCCAAATAACATATCACATCACACATTCATTTGTATCTTTTCTTTGGAGTGCTCTTAGTGATGCTCTAGGGCTCATGAGGTAACCCTAGTTGAGCATATGAGGAGGTGGACAATTTCTCTCTTGAGATTCTTCTTTGTACTTTTGATCTCTCTCTCTCTTGGGTGCTAGGGTTTCTTGGTCTTTTGGAGCATCTTGGATTCTAGGGTTAGGGTTTTATCCCTTGGAGGCTAGATATTAGAGTTTGGAAGCCCTTAGATGTATTTGGGGAAGAAGAGGGGGAGGACATCTTGCCTTGGAGATAGTGTTGGAGGGATTGTTGCACTTGGAGGAGCTAGGGTTTGTTGAGTAACCTTGGCTTGGGCATTTTGGGTAGTTGGATTTTGTACTAGCGCTGAGAGGAAGCTATATTATGTATGTACTTCATTCATTGAGCATATATAAATGAGATTTCCAGCTGTCCACCTATTGTGTATATTGTAGATTTGATTTCAACATTTTATCTTCTAGGGATGGTTATTTCCAACTCTTAATTGTCTTGCTGATTTTGATTTGGCACACTTGAGAGAAAACTGTTAAGAGACTTAACACTAAGATTGAAGGTAATAGCAGAGGGTAGGTGGATCAACTAGGAAAGGGCAGGTAGAGGGTATGTGTTCCCCTCTGTCGTGTTTTGGGGGGATCTATGTGCCACGTGTGTTCAACACTGGGTCATCGTGTGTCCCAATGTGTACGTGTTGGGCACTTGGGACACCAAACAAATCATAAAAAAGAAAAAGAAAAAGTAAAAAGTGTGCAGATGTGTTTAACAAATGTTTAACAATTCCTCAACAAATGTTTTTATGTGTGATTGATTTAGTACTACTTTCTAAATGTTCAAAAAATTAAATCTTTTGTCTATATCGTAATTTTAAGATTTTTAAAAATCCCTCTCTCACACACAGATATATATCTATGTGTTCCCCTCTGTCTTTTTTGGGGGGATCTATGTGCCCCGTGTTGGACACCTGTGTCTCTATGTCCAAGTGTCATGTGATTTAGATGGTAAGCTGTCACATTGTTCATGGATGTCAAATTCATGCATCCAAACCCCAAAGCTACTTCACATTGCTCAATTTTGGCATTTTGTATGGGGTCTGTTGCTAAATGAGTTCTATTGCATGATGTGACTCACATGATCAACATGTAAATTGGAGCAAAAAATGTTGTTTGCTATCTTTATAAAAAGAGATCATCAGTCCTTAGTGGAAGATTCAATACCTTAGCTGAGAAGTTAAAAGAATCTGATAGTTTTGTATACCAATAATAAAGGATAAGAAAAGGAATTGGCATCTTTACCTACTAAAATGACTGAAGTTTTAGTGTGTACATTGTTTATAAAATAAACCAAGACTAATCTTTAGAAAGAGATTGTATATCCTAGTTCTGTTTTCAAATGGCCGTCCATCATGAGTGATGCTTGTGTGGCAAACAGTTAATTCATATTTTTAGAAGTTGGTTCCTGACAAATCTTGTAGTAATCTCTTGGACATTATGTGAATTTTCAGCCAGCTAAAGTGGAAACAGAGCAGGTGATATATGAGACACGAGGACCAGAGGAAGTCAGAAGTAATGGACAAAAGCTGAATGAAAGATGGAAGCATAGGCAAGAGGCTGTGGAGGCACAGGAACTAGTGGAGCGGAAAGAGGGAAAATTGGGACAAAAGGAAGAGGAATATGCTGAAAAGGTACATCTGTAAATTCTGATAGTTTTGCAAGATCTTATTCCACTTTAAGAAGATATATTTTAGTAGTATTGACTTAACTAGTATTTTCATCCCTTTGGAAGAAACAAGGAATTCATAATATCGTCTAAGCTCGCTATTGCCCAATTTTTCCAGGGAAAATTGCAGGAACCATCTGCCATGAACTGTCCAGCAGATTTTCAGAATCCTTTGCAAAACACAAGTCCTGCAATTTTGAAAATGTCCGACGTTCTTTTTACAAGAAGCACTCATTCAGCATGGAATCAGCCTCATTCGTTGATTTCTCGACCTTCCATAAAACGCTCAGATAATCCTATTATAGCTGCTATATCCTCATTTATGAATTAGATCTTTTTCTGGCCCTTTTACTGGGACAACTTGCCTATTGGGTTCATTTTCAAAATGGTATACAAAAGATCCCTGAATCTGCCCTACATATGTCGGGATGTAAACATGAAAAGCAACAGGAATTGGTGCCGTGTTTAACAATGATGCGGGTAGCCAACTCTGCAATTCAGGTCTATCTGCTTGCATGTTTGCGGTTCATAATCTTGGAAGATATGGGAGAAAGTAGCCCAGACATTTAACTAAAAGATCCATCAAATTGCTTATTTTCACCTTGTATAATGCTTTGCCAGTTCTCTTTGTTACATCCAATATTGAATGGTTCAGCTGTACTGACGCGAAACATTAGACATTGTAGCGATTTGCGCATTGCCCAGTTGTATGGAAGGGATACATATTTCATTGTATTTGAATTCCAGACTAGCATTTAATCGGCAAAGGCACTGCAGCAATGAATGCCTTTGGCGTCTGCGTGAACACTGAATAACTCGATATATCCAAGAAGAACCTGCCATGTCCAGGTACTGTATATCATTTGGCTGCAGAAAAATTGAAATGCAAGGGTGATTGACATTCAAGCACACATCTGGCTCATGGTTCTGTGCTTACCAGTGGTACTGGTTATGTATTTCAGGAAAGCATGGAAATAGATGAATGCTTTACATTCTAAACTCAGTAATGACTATTGGCTGACTGTAAATATTAGGTATAAGGAAAGGCCACGTCCTACCACAGCTTTGCCATTTTTTTTCCACGATACCAAAGCCCTGCCATTGTAGAAGAAGATCCTGTATTTCCTTGCAGGTGGATGTTTTCCTTTATGTGCTCTGACCTTCAATTTATTCAGTTGAAATAAGCATGTTGCATATCTTGATGAGTTGTTACCTATGGCCATTTTAAATAGATCTCATTGGAAAACACCGTGCCTGGCAATTATGTACCTGAGGATTGTAAATATACGAGGATTAACTTTTTGGGAAAATGACATGGAGAACTTATTAGTGGTAGAACATCCAATGATTAATCAAACATACTAGTGGTACAACCTCCAATGGTTAATCAAACATACTAGTGGTACAACCTCCAATGGTTAATCATGAATCCAATCCATCGGATGGTTGTTCATGTACACATTCATTTATAACCGGAACTTGACTACTATCGGTTCTCAGATTGTTTGTTTCCGAGTTTGGTTGAATCCCACCAACCCACAACCATCCCCAAACCCAGCATATTGGAAGAATAAACTTTTTCTGGACATCGTGAATTGTAATTTTTGTATTTATATAAATATCATGAATTGTCATTTTTGTACTTATATAAATGGTAGCTATTTTGCTGGAAAAATAGTGTGTTGAAATGTTCTAATCATCATGGGATAACTTTGTAAAAATAGAAAAGAAATAGCCATTGATGGTGTATGATATGGGGCACTCAAATCACCCTAAATTTTTTGGTATGGCATAGTTCTAATTCTTTTGTATATTTTTTTGAAAATATGATGATTTGGGTCATCTTAAAATGGGTCAAAATCTCAAAGGGAAAAGTTCATAGCAATGAGGTGGAACTATGATTTCCATCATTGTTTTGATGGACTTAGGGGTAATGTTTGCCTGAAATAAGGGGTGATAAGAGTGCTCCTAATCCCATATTGCCATTTATTGGTATTCAAGGAAAAATTAGATGAGCCATTTGTACCAAAAATAGCAAGCGATACTAGACAAAATAAGAAGTAAACAAATTAAGATTTGAGTTGGCCAATACTATACTAGATAAAATAAGAATAGTAAACAAATTAAGATTTGAGTTGGCCAATAGTATTAAAATACAATAGAGGATATGGAGAAAATTAAGGGGATGGGGTTAAAAAGGTGAAAGCTTGTAAAGGGATATTAAAGAAATTGGAGTAAATTAATAGATTATTTAAATAGAGTAAATTAATAGATTATTAAATAATGGATGAATGTAGAATAGCATAAGAATGATTAAAGAATGCTAAATAAAAAAAAATGATATAAATACAAGAGTTAAGAAGAAATAAGCTAAAAGCCACCATAAATAGAAAACACTACCAAATATAGCCTTTAAGGAAAACTAGAGAAGGGAAATGAAAGGACCAAAGAATGACTACTAAAAAGTTGGTGGATTAAGGGTGCCCATGATTTGCTTAGTGTATAGCCATCTTCATTAAAGTAATTAGGGCGTTTATCAATTTCCAGGGCTTCTCTAAGTTTGTGATTGGTATAATGAAGGGTAGATGCTAAGATTTTGGTCTAGTTGAATCAAATTAAGAGTAGATTTATGAGAGTGTTTTGCAATGACATATTTAGAAATATGGTTGTGAAAGGTGTTTGTGGTGTGTTCCTTGAGATGAGCTTGAATAGATCAATCAATTTAGCCAATGTAGGTATTGCCATAAGGGGTAGACTCTGTGAAAGAGCAGGGGATCGGATTTATCTGACCCTTCTAAATCACAGTTTAAGGGTCTTATGAGGTTTAAATTTCTTTGGATATATAGTTAGTGATGACATAGCTGCGAGGTAGAGAAATTTGGCATAGAGTGGGAAACGAGGATTGAGAGCTCTTGGTTTCAGGATAAAGGATATATCGAAAGTCTTTGTTGATTTGGGAAGGAGAGTAGCTATTAGCTTGAAGGTGTTTAGTGAGGTGGGCACATTCTTTGGATTCCGTATTCTATTTTCCACATGTAAGTCTAAGGAAAATCTATCAAACTTAAATTATTGTAAAAGATAGTACTTTGAGATTTAAGAATGAACCTCTTGTTTACTTTGGGCATTTGGAGTCTTTCTATTCTATATGAAATATGTAAGCCTAAGGAAACTAATTAAATTATTATGAAAGGGAGTTGAATTAAATCAAGTAATATCTACAATTTGAGATTTAAGGATGAAACTCTTGTTTATTTTGGGCATTTGGAGTCTTTCTAATTTATAAATGGGCAAGACATTGTTGCCAACATTTAAAGTGAAGATGCTAATGGTTGATTACTGCTTGAAGATTTTTAGTTTCAAGAGTGGAATAGATTTCTAACATTGGAGTTTTCAATTTTCTTGATTTTTTTAAACAAATGAGAGTTTAGTTAAGGATTAATTTCTTTGAATTTATATAAAGAAGTTGTCACATTTGAACTCTTATCAATATATTTGAATTCCATATTCTATATGAAATATGTAAGTCTAAGAAAAAGATGTCAACTTAAATTATTGTAACATGGAGTTAATTAAATCAAACAAGCCCCTTTTCCTCAAGGCGTGTGTAGAGGATTTATAATCTTATTAAATGGTTTCTTTTGGTTAGTATAATTCCATTCTTTGCCCTCGAGATATGCTTAGGTGATTTAGTCTTGTTAAAAGATTTTCTTTTTGTTCATATAATCTCATTCAAAATTCAAAATTCAAAATTCTTAATTAAATTAATTTTAATTTTGGTTCAAAATAGAGTTAGGAAGATAAAAACTCCATTAATAATTAATAATATTTTGAAATTAAGAAAAAATCCATTTCTCAACATGCTCAATTTTGAAACTAAGACAAATATGAAAAAAACCCTAATTAACTAGATTGGAAAACAATGCAAGTTGAAAGGTGACTTTGAGCTCTCTTTGGATGGGGCCTTTTTTGGTTACATTTAAGGCTGTATAGTAACACAATCGAATTTGTGAAGGGTATATTTGGTTTATGAGTCGTGCTTTTTTGGGCCTCAACAATTCCATACCTCATGTATAGGGCCTCCTTTTTCCTATCAATGAGTGCTTCATTGATCCTATATTTTATATTTGGGATTTATAAACTTCAAGGGGTTCAAAGAAGTCCTTATGTCGAATGCTTTGGCTTTTAACATTATGCTTCCATCTCGACGATTGCAACTTAAAACAAACCCTAACTTTACCAAGCTATTAAGACCATTATAGGTGTTTGTATGAATATTCGACATTCAAAAGTAGCTCTATTGCCCAAAGTTTCTTGATGCTTGAAGTAAAGGAAAATACTTTAGTTCTTTTTTCTTCAAATAGCTTAAATTCAATGGTTTCATGTCAAAACTCACTAGTAATGAGCAAGGTTTTCATGCCTAAGCTCACATTGATGGGACTTGGAGAATGTGCATTGACAAATGAGCTTTGAATAAAATTATCCTCTAGAGTCAATATATACCATCTACCTAAGATTGATGACTTGTTAGATCAACTGCAACATGTCAATTACTTCACCAAGTTGGATCTCAAATTGGGATACCACTAGGTATGAGTAAATGAAGAAGACACCTAGAAGATTGCCTTCAAAGTAGTAAAGACTATGAAACTGCAATATAATGTGGGCGTACTTAGGGAACTCTAATATAAAGTGCATTTCATCCTCAATGGTCATAGTCTTATAGATATGGCAAGTCCTTTCCACCCATGGTGTTTTAGGAATTGCTCAATGCCTTGTTTTACTACATGAAGCTCATGAGAGTTCGTTCTAATCTTGGTTATATTAATTTTCTTTTCAAACTAGTTAAGACAGAGAGATATGTTTGATCTTATAGATTATGGTTAATGAACTCTGTATATTAATACCTTAATTTTCATTTAACCTATAATTCTTTCTCGTCCCTCAATTTCTCTTTAAACATAGATGTGACAATACTTTTAAAGTTATTGATATTTTGCAGAGTGAGATATTCATCAACCCCCCAATGGTTTAACCAAGCCATGATGTCTTTATACCAGCCTCTTTTGAGCCACATGTGGTTATGTCTCGATTTTAAAGCAATTTTAGGAAGTCTATGATTCCTCATGTTATTTAGGAAATAGTTCTTTTTGGTTTATGTAATGCACCAATGACATTTATGTGTTTGATGAATGATATATTGAGTTTCTTTCTAGATTTATCTTTTCGGCTCAACTTGGAAAGAGCACATCTCACATCTCATGTAGGGGTTAGAAAATATTAATTGTTGGAAAACCTTAAGAAATGTTCATTTTCCTAATAGTCCTTGGTGTACTTCAAATATGTTATTGGTGGAGAGGAACTCAAGATTGATCATGCGAAGTTGGAGGCCATCATCAAGTGGTCAACTCCTACCAATGTCGCTAAAGTTAGAAGCTTTATGGGAGAAACACTTTACTTTTGGAAGTTTATAGCATCCATTTCAGCTATGGCTACACCACTCCATGCCATAATAACTAATGATAAGAGTTTCTAGTGGGGAAGGAATGAACAAAAGACTTTTTAAGCACTAAAATGGAAGATTAGTCAAACACTAGTTCTCACATTGCTCAATTTGTAGAATCCCATCGTAGTGGAGATAAATATAAGTAGATTTCTTATCATCAAATATAAGAAGGTAGTAATAATAAGTCGGTAGGCATGCTTTTAAGGCCACCCATACCCAAGATCATTGCTTTGGGTACTCTTATGCACATGGAGCCTTTTACCCATGATGCATACACAAAGGAATACATAGAACATGGGAACTTCAATTAAGCATTTCAATAGCTAAATGATCAATTTTGCAAAGAAGAAGACACTAGCAAGGATGCCTACCATCTCTAAGATGCGTTTCTCTACAAGTTGGATACACTTAGTGTTCCTATAGGAGAAAGAGTGCAACATATAAGAGAGGCTCACACTTCAAAAGTTGCAAGGCATTTTGTTTTGGGAAAACAATGGCCAACTTATAGAGGTATGTGTATTGATCCATAATGCAAGACATTGTAGCTTGGTTTATTAAAGGATGCATATTTTGTTGTATCAATAAAACCAATAATAAGAGTCAAGGTTTATACCATCCCTTACCTATACATATTAAACCATGGTAAAACATCTATGTGGATTTTGTGGGTGGTTTGTTAAGAACCAGGTGGGGACATGACTATATATATGTGGTAGTGGACATGTTTAGTAAGATGTGCATTCTCACACCTTATAAAAACACCATTAAGGGACAAGATGTAATAATCATGTTATTTGAAAATCTTTGGGTGTACTATGGTATACTAAGGAGCATCATCTCATATAGTGATACCTAATTTCCTAGTTCCTTTTGGACTACACTTTGGGGGAGGGACACCAAGTTGATGAGATCTACAACTTTCCATTTGCAGATGGATGGGAATATAGAAGTAGTGAACATGACATTGGTTAAGCTTTTGAGGGGTTACAATCAAAATCATCCAATGCCTTGCGACAAAAAAATGATTTATATTCAACATTCTTATAATAGTGTAGTCCACATTTCCACTACTAAGTTCCCTTTTGAAACTTGATTTGGTAATTCACCACCTTACCCTCAGATATTGTATATGGAAAAATAACAATGGAGGAAGACACGATCGAAGAAGCATTGAAGGCTAAATAAATCATTGACAAGATCAAACAGATAATTTACAAGTACATTATAAATTGAAGAAATAGGGAAAGTTTAAGGCCTGGCATGACCGATATTTAATTGAGTACACATCAAGGTAGGAGATTGAGTTTGTTTGCATATGAATAAAGAAAGGATACATGGTCCTAGTAAAAAGATAAAGGTTTAGTGGTATGGTTCTTTTGAAGTGTTGGAGTAGGTAGGTGATAATTCCTACACACTTAGTCTACTTGCATCTTTGAGCATTTACTTAGTAGTGAATGTGGAAAATTTCAAACTCTATGAGCCATCCATGTTATACTAGGAAAATGATCAATAATTCTTTCCAATTACAAAGGACTTAGCATCAAAAGCTCAGTCATATTTAATAGAGGATATAATTTTGCAAAATATGTTCAGAGAAACTAGATGGGGACAACAAGAACTTTGCCAGGTTGGGTTGAAAGGAAAAATTCTAGGCAATGACAAATGGAAATTCTTGTAGCCATACATGCCACAATTCCAAGCATTTGTTAACCCTATAGAAATTGTATTGATTTTTAGTTCCATAATTGAGTAGAGCAAAGGAGTGGGATATTGTGAGTAGAACAAAGGAAGTAGAAGACCTTATAGCAACCATACGATCCACAATGTCTATGGTAACTCACAACTTTCTTTCTGTTTTCATTTCATACTTGAGAATGAAAGAGCAGGGCATAGTTCTCACCTTTTGGCTAGGTTTTCCCATATTGGGTTTCCTAGGGTGTATCTCGTGTTCATTGTGTGGATGGTGTTGTGTTTATTGTTTTAACTCTTTTTATTGCATTATTAATTTATTTAATTAATTTGAGTGCTACACTTGTAATATTAAGTTATAAAAAAAGTAAACAATAGAGATATTTTGTAGAAACTTTTAAGGTATGTTGTGATGACTTGATCTAGTGGAATTTCCATTGTAGTTTATAAATCATTTCACTTTGCTAACTTCTCACCTTTCTTGCAACTCGATACTATTCCTATATTATGGATAGTAGTGTATGGATTTCATACTTTCTCACTCACATACTCCTACCTGCTAGGGAGGTCGTAGTGTGACCCTATTTTGTGTCATGTCTATGCATTACTCTCTATTGATGAGAGGATATCTCTCTACCATCCTTCAATGCTGAAACACCTTCCTTGAATTTTTCATACCTTAATCTAGATGCATGACTTGTTAGGGATGTATAATGCTTAGGTAGGTTCCTTTGCCACCTCTCCCCTCTTGGTCTTTACACCTTTGTCATTGGTTTAGTTCACATTGACCTTCGAGGCACTTGTTTGGGGTATTTTATTACTTTTTGGGTCGAATTTGGGGTGTAAGTTTGTAATTGAGTCCATAGTTACTTAAGATGCCTTACTATGTGTCAACAAGAGCCCAAATCTATTTTGGATTTCTATTATGGGGTCAAATGAGTCAAATCTTTCTTAATCCTTCCCTATGTTAAGGCACTAAGCACCTTGTATGGATTCTCTATTTGTATTGTGACCATGTATTATAGTTTGTGGAACAAAGAGCTCGTTTTAATGGGGAAACTTACTACATGACTTGAGAAACTAGTGGTATGTGGTAAACCTTCATGGTTTGAATTTTTCATGCATGGATTTCTATCTAACAGTTATCTTGACTAATTATACCTTTAAATTCCTATTTGTAAAGTCTCTTCAAATCCCATCTCTCATTATCTTGTAGGTATAGATTTGAATTAGCATCAAATCTTTATCTAGATTTCTAATTCTCTTACTAAGGTCTTGGTCTACTTGTATTTATATTCTTCAACACTTCAATTGGGAAATTTTTCTATTATTTTGTCTCCAATCTTGTAGGCTTATTGTCTCAGCCTAGGGCATCTTAAAATGATAAGTCCTCCCTTTCATACCTTGGAGGTGTGTAGGGTTGAATCAAAGGAGAGGTTGATGGTTAGGCTTAGGAAACATGTTAAGGATGGAAAGGTTTTCTAAGAAATATCTAAGTACCACACATTATCTAAGGATTCACTCTTTAAGTTATAACATGTAGGTCATGAGTTAGTCACATATCCTACATGAGGTAAGAGGTGGTATGTTTACTTGGTTAGATGAAGACGAATTTAAGTTTGTATAATTAACTTGGGTAGGAATAGAACCTACATGTGTAATATTGAGAGGAAGTGGTGGATATTCTTCATGGTTAATTTGCTTTATATAGTAACAAGGGGAAAGAATAATTATGCTATAAGTTTGGAGAATAATTTTTTTATGAGTACATATAGTTGGTGGGGGGAATATTCATGAACCAGGAATAAATAGGTTAAGAGGAAGTGAAAGAGGACTCCATAGTCTAAAGATCAAGGGAGGAAAAAGGAAGAGAATGGAAGTGAGAGCCTTTGCCTGACACTGGAAATGTTTGAAGGGAAATCCTTAATAGAGTTGCCAAATTGTAGCACAAGAGCATATCCATTTAACTACAAAGAAAGATAGTGGAATCACCACTTAGTTTTAAGAAAAAGTTAAGAAACCTTTGGGAGAGGAGGAGAGGAAGAAAAGAAAAGGTAGAGAAGAAACTAGATTAGTTTTTAAATCATTCTTAATTATCAACGGTTGTAGCTGAATTAGTGTACTTAAGAGAATGGAAGTGAGAGCCTTTGCTTGACACTGGAAACGTTTGAAGGGAAATCCTTAATAGAGTTGCCAAATTGTAGCACAAGAGCATATCCACTTAACTACAAAGAAAGATAGTGGAATCACCACTTAGTTTTAAGAAAAAGTTAAGAAACCTTTGGGAGAGGAGGAGAGGAAGAAAAGAGAGGCTAGAGAAGAAACTAGATTAGTTTTTAAATCATTCTTAATTATCTACGGTTGTAGGTGAATTAGTGTACTTAAATTATAATTTCTAGTAAGTATTTACGTTAAATGAACAAAAGAAATCTAGGTGAAACTCCAATTTCATTAAATTTGGACAAAATTTTTCAAAGTTCAAATTGGGGTAAGGTGAAAAGTCCGTTTTT
Source organism: Larix kaempferi (assembly GCA_027924585.1). Taxonomy (NCBI): domain Eukaryota; kingdom Viridiplantae; phylum Streptophyta; class Pinopsida; order Pinales; family Pinaceae; genus Larix; species Larix kaempferi. Next base: position 10,382,792 of record BSBM01000672.1, on the reverse strand, counting down.
GAATGTGCCAATATTGGAATCCAAAATTGCAAAATTGGATTCAATATTTGCATTTTCGAAACCCAAACTAGTTAATATTAGGGACAATTCTATAATTTACTTTTTATTATTGTGTTTTCCCCACTACAAATTTGACACAAATATTTCAACACAATAAAAACTAAAAAATACATAACATCTATATATATTGAAGTTGTAGACTAACAACCACATATTTAAAAAGCCATAGATCTTTGCACTGAGAGTAGCGAGGTGCTACAACCCAGTATAGGGGAGATGTTGTCACGCAACGTTCTGTAACATGACACTAAAAAAATAAAAAAGTAAAAAAAAGTAATTAAAAGATTCATGTAGGCTCATATGTTACCAATTTTTTTATTTAAAAAAATTCATGTTGGCTAATAAGTAACCAAAAATAAAAAAGTAATTAAAAAATTCACACCTCAAGAAATTGGATCCCTTTAGATGCTTATAGCTCCAGGTTTAAGATGTACATGTATCACACACTCAAAATATCAATAAAATGTACTAATTTAAAAATTACTAAACTCTATAGATACAAATGGTGGGGACTTTGTTACATTTATCTTAGTATTTTTGTAGTATTGAGAGAATGCTTGCTTAACCATATGTGCTATACAGATATCAACTTAAAAACTATCTCTTATTAGTTGAGGATTTGATAGAAGGGTTTACAAGATACGCAAGAACTATTCTATACAATCACGTCCCCATTATACCCTCCTCTAAAGGCGCTTTTACAAAGGAATAGTCTCTAGCATAAATACCTCAATTTTCTTACTACATTTGTCCTCGACAACTTGTGGTTGAATCAATTTTGTTTAACATAGGACTCTATGCTAGGGATGACACCTTTGCAAAAACTTCCTTTAAGGGAGGGGATATTGTGGATGGGGTTCTATAGAATAGTTGTTGCATATCTTTCAAAGCCTTGCATCAAATTATTTTCGTTCTTGATAAGTGACATCAACTTGTCAAAATGATTATAGGTAAAATTTATCCTTGGTGAACCTCGATGGAACAACTCTTTCATCCTCTCTTCTTCTTCTTCCCTATAGATTTTGTTTGCCTTTAATCACATAGAATAGTGTACAATTGCGAGATTCATTTGTTCAAGTAATAGAAAACCACGACATTGGAGACTATTTAGAATTTCGTGATGGTTATTTCTATTGTGCCCAATTAGTTTCCAATGCTCCAATGTTGTGGTTCACTATTACTTGAACAAATAAAATCTCCTTGAATTCGGCTATTAATTAAACAAATAAAATCCCCTTGAATTGTCTATGCGATAACATTTTTAAATTATTATTATTATTATCATATTTATAATGGAATAGACTGATACAAAAACATTAAATGGGAGGCTTTGCAAGATGTGCACCAATTATTCTATACAAGCCTATCCCTAATGTTCCCTCCCCTAGGAAGATTTTGCAAAGGCATAATCTTTGGCATGGATACCTTTGTTGAAGATCACTAATTCAACCACAAGTTTCCAAGGACAAGTCACTAGGGATAAACACAATAAACAAAATTGAGGCTTGTGTGCCAAAGATGATGGCTTTGGAACACTACACCCTAGATTGGAAGACATATAAGAAAAACATTAATAAATGTTGTTTTCTCAACATTGAATGCGGGCTTGTATTTCATATTAAAACCCGTATTTGGGATCACAAAACATAAAAATGCAAACTTTTTATCTTTATATCTATCTATGATGGGGGTCTTAATAAATGTTGTTTTCTCAACCTTGATATCCTTCATTAACAAATTGTTTTTTTTTTCTCAAATAGTATAAATTAGAGCATCATATCTTGTGGAATGATGAATGTCATGGAAATTGTGCTATTAGAAGGATTTCTTGTGACTTCTATTCCATGACCTTGCTTGGGGAAATTCTGTGGCTATTTGTCATGAAGTAGTCGAAAAACTATTGATACAAGTAGCCTACTTGTAGTCACCTCGAAAGCAAGTTCAATGAGTGAATAATTTGGATAATTACGCCATAGATTAGAAGATTTATTAGAAACATATTAATAAATGTTGTTTTCTTAACATTGAATGTGAGTTTGTGTTCCATATTAAACCCTGTAATTGGGATCACAAAGCACAAAGCACAACCTTTATATCTTTGTCTATGTGCGATGGGCATATTATAACACAATCTTGATCGGGAAACATGAAAATGCAACATTTATATATTTGTAACTATCTATGATTAAGGTATAGATACATGTTTTCTCAACACTTATGACCTTCATTAGCTAATTGCATTTTTTTTCAAATGGAATAAATTAGGGCATCATATCCGTTGTGGAATGATGAACCTTGTGGAAATTGTGCTAGTTGAATGCTTGCTTGTGACTTTTATTTTTAGGAAATTGTGTGACTATTTATTATGATGTAGTAAAAAATCCATTGATATGAATAACCTACCCATAGTTACCTTGAAATCAATTTCAATGAATAATCAATTAAATAATTTGGATATCTACACCATTATTAGATTGGAAGATATATTAAAAGCATTAATAAATGTTATTTCCTCAATGTTGTATGTGAGCTTGTATTTTATATTGAACCCCATACTTTGGATCACAAGCATGAAAATGCAACATTTATATCTTTATTTCTATCTATGATGGGGTTATTATAACGCCTAATCTCAAAGCATGAAAATGCAACCTTTGTATCTTTATATCTATCTATGACGGGGTATTAAGAAATGTTGTTTTCTCACCTTCATATCCTTCATTAACTAATCGGATTTTATCTTATTATTGAATGAAATAAATTAGGGCATCATCTCATGCGGTGGAATGATAAGCTCAAGGAAATTATGTTACTAGAAGGTTTTTTTCACGATTTCCATTCTTGAACCTTTTGTGTGATTATTTGTAAAGATATAGTATTTTTTTTAATACGAGTAATCTTCCATAATTACTTTGAAACTAAGTTCAACAAGCAATAAGCTAACTAATTTGAATCGCTACACCATTGAGTGGAATATATATTTAAAACATATTAATAAATGTTTTCTCAACATTGAAAGTTATTTTGTATTGAACCCCATAATTGGGACCACAAAGCATGAGAATTAAACTTTTTAAACTTATGATAAAGGTATTATAACACAACCTGAAATGTAACCTTATATTTATTATGGGGTAATAAATGTTATTTTCTTAATCTTATATCATCATCATCATATATATATATATAGCATTTCATTATATATATATAATGAAATGCTATTTAAGAATCTATTTATATAATTTGTTAATTTTTAAATATTATATTTTATTAACAAAATTGAAATGATTATTAATTAAATCAATTGATTTTAAAAACAATTGACCAACAAAGATGATAAACATGGTATATTTTTTTAGTGTGCAAAGACTGTGTGTAATTTATTACAGCTATATCCAGAACAAGAAAATCAGAAGAAAGCTGTGGGTTTGAACACCTTCTCCTATGAGGTTTCTCAGCCGGTCTTATTTTTTGACGGTGCTGCACAGGATGGTTTTTGTGCTACTGGTGGTGTCATTTTCATCAATGATAATCATTACTTTTCTCTTCGGCTAAATGGAGGAAGTGGTACGAATATGAAAGCAGAATTATTAGCTCTTTGGGTTATCTTAAAAGTTTCAAACACTTTTGGACTGGTGAATCTGAAAGTCTATGGGGATTCTAGAGTTGCTATTAAATGGGCCAGGCAGGAATTTTCTCTCAATGTGCTAAATCTTCAAAACCTGTGTGCACGTATTCGACAGGAGATTGCTCTTTTGGATATGATTTCTTTTCATCATATTTATAGGGCACATAACTTTAAAGCTGATCAACTTTCCAAAGATGCTTTTGATGGTCCTGTTGGTGTTCTTTTTTGGGAAGAATGGATGGAGGGCTGTCTTCTTGACAGTGGATCTTTAACTCTCTTTTAAGTTCCTTTGTATTTGGACGGTGATCATACTTTTTTGTTTGTAACTCCTTATGATAGGTGGTAAGATCATATGTATAGATGATATTTTGAAAACTTTTGAGATCAAGTTCGGATATTAGATATCCTGTGCTATAATATTCTCAATCTTTGTACTATTTGATTCGAATGAATAACAATAGTACGATTTTTTTCGGCTGGAAAAAACATGGTATATTTTTTAACTACTAGAAAGATTAAACATGGTATACATTTTTACTACTAGAAATATATTTTTTTTCCTTCGAAAAAAAGCGTAATTTTATTTCATCCGTCGAGAACAAAATTACATTCTGTAGATACACTTTTAGAGAAGTGCATTGCTGATATTCATGACAATTTGTAAGACCTATAGTCTTCTTCTGGATATCTTAAGCTTTTTAGATTTTTACATATCGAGTTCAGTAATTGAAAAGTAAAAACATGAGTGACTGTTGGAAAAACAAAGAAAATATATACAAAAATGTCCTTGGTAGAGGGAAAACCGTTCTGTGATATAGCCGAAAAAAAAAATTATAACCATCTGAAACCAAAAGATACATCCAACGAAACAGAAGGAACTTCTAACAACTCAGATCATTCTATGAATGGCCTGTGATAATATTCCCGAGCATCACCATTTCTAAATTCTTTTATCTTCCATATACCCATAGCCAGCTGCAGCCCCTCCTTCGAGGCCCTTTCCGCCTCTTGGTTATTTTCCCTGTAAACATGACGGCATGCAAAATAGTCAAAACAGTTCAGTTCTTCTATGATGGATGTCAAAATGTTTAAGAGTCTTAAATTCCGGCAGTGTTGTGTGCCTGTTATCCAATTTACCACATTTAACGAATCACCAAACACTGTAATGTTTCTACACCCAGTTTCAACTGCAAAGATAATAAGGAATTTAAGACTCAATAACTCAACATAATTGTTACTACCATCACCGAGACCAAGAGACATCTCGTAGTAGTGTTCATTCAAAAGGAAAATGAAGGCCCCTCCCCCACATAGGTTATTTTGTGAGGCCCCATAAAAAAACCTCACGGATGAGTTCTGTCAATTTCCATCGCATGTATAAACCTAGATCTGTTAACTCTTATGTTTTGCATAAAAGATGGCAGGAGGCCACAACAAGAAGTGGCAGTGATAACCGAGGAACATGCTTTCTCTGAGAAAATGTGACTGTTATGGGCTAACCAAACCCTCCAAAGGACCAGCGAAGGAAGGGATTTGAAACCCTTATACGATGGATCATTATACCATGTCCTTCACGCAAGTTCCAAAGAAACTCCATCCCAGCTACACAGATGGTTAAGCAGCCTCGAGCATTCCACCCACACCTCTTTAATATAAGTACAATGAAGAAAAAGGTGACAAACAATTTCCTCTTCAGATTTGCACAACACACACCATCCCAAACCATGTTTATTTCTTTTTTGGAGATTGTCCTAGGTTGGTACTTTGTTTTCCATAACATTCCACATGAACAACTGTGTCTTAGGAGGGCTCTTAATTTTCCACAACTTTCTCCACCACCAAACCAAAATACTTTGCACATAATCTTCACTAATCCTCAGATATCCACCTTTAGGAGTGTACACTCTCGAAGGGTCAGCATCCCAAATAAACTCATCTTCTCTTTCATAAAGGAATATATGAGCTCTGATGAGATCCCCTATATACCTAGTTAATTCGAGTTCGTCAACATCATTTAGACCCAAAGAGTTGGCCAGTATCCAGGATTGAGTCCCCGGTAGCCTCAAAGGAGGTTCATCGATCTGATTTAGGAAAGCAATACCCCTTTGCCTCAAAGCATCCATCGTCAGTTCAGGTAACAAGTTTTGAAGTTCACAACCTACAGAGGGGTCTTTCCCAACTCTGACCTTTCTACCATTTCCAATGTTCCAAACCAGCTCTTTTTCAATTACCTAGAAGGATGAGATAACAACTTTCTAGATCACAAAACCATGAGAGTGTGTCTTTTCAGGACTCCTTATCCATTCTTCAATCAAGCCTTAGAGCAATATGTTTTTGAGTCATCACCTGAGACCAGAGAAATTCAGTCATAATCAGTCTCCATCCACCTTTTGCTGCCAATGCTTTAGAGAAAAAAAAGATGTTCTTCAGTCCCCATCCCCCCATAGATTTGGGGATGGCAATATTTTCCCATATAACCTAGGGAGAAACAAAAGCGTCCTCTTTGCCACTCCAAAGAAAGCGAAAACACAATCTTCTTGCTGAATCCAAGATGCATTTTGGGATCCAAGACAAGGACATCCAATATACAAGGATTGCTTCCAATACTGACTTCACCAAGACCAATATCCCATCCCGGGAAATCCATTTGTGAATCCATTCCTTCAAACGCTTTTTCCAACTTCTTGATTAACCAATTCCAATTCTGGATCTTATAATCATTAGGTTTTAGATTGAAACCCAAATATTTCAGCCCCATCTTGCAATGGTATGTGGTTATAGGGAAAAAACCATTTTAAAGCTGCCACTTCCTCATCACTGAGCAGATTTGTAGACAGGGTAGATTTTCTAGCGTTGATTTCCATCATGTCGCCCTGGAGAAAAGTTCAAGAATATCCCTCAACTTGTTTGCATCCCTTTCTGAGCCGGAACAAAAAATGAGAACGTCATCTACAAAACGTAGATGAGTGATATGGAGTTCTGGAGAAATATGGATACCCCTTAGAGAACCCCGTCGTTTGGATTCCTTAATAGTGCGGCTCAATCCTTCAGCCACTAAAAGAAACAACAGAGGCGATAAAGGACATACTTTCCTGAGACCTCTTCTAGAATTGAAGAAAGGTGAAGCTGCCCCATTAATAAGCACAGAGAAGGAAATATTGGTGATGCAGCTCATTACCCACCTAATGAAACCAATATCAAAACCAATATGAGTAAGTAAAAGACGTAAGAAAATCCAACTTACTTTATCATAGGCCTTTGATAAATCAATTTTTAGATTTTCCCCTTTCAGTTTCTTGGTTTTTAAACCGTGCAGACCCTCTTGAGCTACCTCAATAGCTTCATGAATTCGCCTTCCTTCTAAAAAACTGAATTGTTCCTCTGAGATGTGAGTCGAGAGAATAGCCTTGATTCGCCTGGAAATGATTTTGGTGACCACCTTGTAGATACAATTACATAAAGAAATTGGTCTAAAATCATTCAAAGATGTGGGTGAGTCAGTCTTTGGAATCAAGGCAATAAAAGTTGTGTTGAAGATGGCCGAAATTCTGCCAGATTTCCTAGTATCTTCGACCACTCAACAAATCAGCTCCAAGGAAATCATAAAGCTCTTGGAAAAATTCAATCGTCCACCCATCAGGACCCGAACTTTTATCTCGCTGGAAGCTAGAAAGGACTTCTTTCAATTCTTCTTTAGTGATTTCTTCCATCAAGGATCTGTTGTCTTCCTCTTCCAAAAAATGAGGGAAAAGATGAGCCACTTTGATAACTTCCTCAATGGAAACCTGATTGCTAGCCTTGAAAAGATTCTGAAAGTGATTCACCCCTACCCTAGCCATACCTTCAAAAGAAGTTTGAGCTTCCCCTTGTTGATTGTCCAAGCTCCAAATTGTATTGGAATATCTCCTCCCTTTGGCATAAGCATGCAAGAACTTAGTATTATCATCACCACCTTCCAACCAAATAGCCCTACTCTTCAGTCTCCAAGTCTCCTCCTTTTCCTGTAAAAGACTATTCCTTCTTCCTTCTAAACAAACCAGTTTGTCTTTAGTTTCCTGGTTCATGAAACCCCTACCTTCTTCCTCAAAGACTAAAGAAAGTTCTTCTTTGATCTGCTTGAGTTCCAGATCCTCCCTATGCCTTTCCTCAAAATCCCAATTTTTAATAGGACCCTTCAGTCTTTTGATGTTCGAAGCAAATTGGAAAGTAATAGAGCAGGGATCCCTTGGGTTGAAAGGAATCCACACCGACTTAATCAGGTTAAATAAGGACTGATCCTTGAGCCATACTTTGTTAAATTTAAGAGGACTAGGCGGCTTGCATGACCCATCTTTTAATTCCAGAAATATTGGAAAGTTATCAGAAATGCCCCCGCTTCCAACCCACTACTTGAGGTGAAAAAACCTATCCACCAACCGTTCCGCAAGCAGGAACCTATCCAGTCTTTTGGCTACACAACTCTCTCCAGATCTATTGTTTTTCCAATTTGGCCTGATGCAGACAGGTTCCAAATCAATCAAGTTCCTTTCAACAAGATTCTGAGTGAAAAAATCAGTTAGATTATCAACCTACGCATGAGGCCCTCAAACTTATGCCTGTCCCATCGAAAAATTTAAGTCACCACCCAAAATCACCGAATCTCCTTTTATCAAGGATTTACTGAACATGGATTCCGAGAAGGGGATCCGATTAAGGTAAGGCCCATAGACATTAATGATGGTTATCTCCACACCTATGTCTAGAATCGAAAAATTCATACCTAGAACAGAGTCCATGCCCCACAAATTAGAAGCCTTCACTGTAGCTTCATTCCACCCCACATCTAGACCTCCGGACATACCTCTAGCATTAGAAGCCTCAAAAATCCAACCCATAAACCAAATTCCCAGCCTAATTCTAACCTCTTCCCCTACTCCCATCATTTCTTGAAGCAAAATGACATCAGGGCATTCAAGATTCACCACCCTCTTCAGTGCTGATATTTTAGAGGGACCAACAAGACCTCTGCAGTTGTAGGACATAACTTTCATTTGTGACCCTTCTTTTGGGCTCGCACTGCTCTAAGTTCCCATTTGATAGGTTGCTGCTTACCTTCGAAAAGGTCCTTGCTTTCTCTGGACTGAGCCATTGTAATGAAGGACTACCGTCCTCTTCCTTTGGCAGGTTGCTTCTTTCCTTTCCCAATCCCTTCAGAGGATTTTTTAGAGGTGGAGCGGAGAAAATACCCAGAGTTAGAAGAGTCAGGTGGGGATGAGGGGGGTATGAGATCAGAAAGGTAAGGATCGGGATCAGGGGGAGGGGACACATTCTTCGAAGGGGAGAGGGAAACCTAAACAGGAAAACCAATGGAGGGGTCGAGGATAGATGGTTGAGTCGAAAGAGAAATGGAAGAGATGGATATGTTCTTGAGGCCTTCAACCCAATCAAGACCCGAAAAGGAAACATTATTCAAAAATAAATTTATGGACTGAGTAAGTGGGGGTAAAGAAATACCCGTGAAGGAAGGAAATTGAAGATTCAAAGGAGCTTCCTGACCACCAACATCCTCCTCTGGAAGATCAGAAGGAAAAACTTCATCCCGGTAGGGCTCTTTTTCACTCCCTGAATCCTGTGTCGACACCACCCAAGGAGGCGGTTCCAGAGCAGGTTGTTTAACATTTTCAAAGTCCCCCACCTTCTGTGAATATAAACCATTTAAAGTCCTGAGCGACAGCTTGAATTCTGTCACCGGATGACCATACTCGTGGCACCTTCGACACCGAAAGGGGACATTCTCATAGTCCAACTTCTGAAGATAAACAAAGGGACCCCAGCATAAGTCCATCTCTTCCACAAGTCCATCCCTGACGTTGATACTCACCAAAATATGTGCAACCTTCCTCTGTTTAGTTTCCAGAAATGATGATTCCGCTTGCAAGAAGGAACCCAAAATATTTCCAATGTTCTTGAAGTGTTCCTCTGTCCAACAGTGGAGAGGAAGGCCTGGGAGGCGAAACCACAGAGGAATAGTATCCAATCTTTCCCTGCTAGCATCAAAAAGGGGTTCCTAGGGTTTAAGTAATAAAGGAGCATGATCCAAGTTCCAATTACGGCTCAAAAAACACAGGGCATGGTCGACCTAAAGGAAAGTGAAGGTATGCTAGTTCCTTGAAAGGGCCACCACCTCCGGCACATAAACCAACTGCTCCTTCGAGTTCTTCTCTACCCAACTAACCACCGTGCGCAGCGCAAAAGACGTCCATAAGCCCTCCCAACTGAAGTTTGCTTGGCCATCTGCATAATCTGGTGGAAGCCAATATCTTCTCCCAATGTATAATTGATACCATTCCCTTTAGACTTAATCCATATCCTTCTGATATTCTTCCAGGAATTTAGTTCCAAACCCTCCTCTAGTGTACCCTGCCTATAAATCGGGCTCAAAACCTTGCGAGAAGATGGCCCGGGGAAGCCCTTGTGTTCAAGGGTTCCCAAGAAATCTGCTAAGAAACCTGAATCGCTCTACTGAGCTGACCCTAACATAGGGATATCTAGAGAAGATCGTAGTCCCCCCCATCCTGCCAATGCTAGGATAGAGGCTTAAGCAATAGCCATCCAGAAAATCGAAAGAAATGCTCGGTCCCAAATGAGCAACATGAGCAATGAACAATGGGTGGTGGAGTCCCGAAAAAACCCAAGTAGGGCCTCCCAACACATCAATAGGTAATTCCGCAACAAAACCAGTCGATAAAGGTAACCCTAGTTCCAGCTCCGATGAGGAAGGAAAGTTCAGAAACTCAGTAGGTGAGAGACGCACTGTGTGAGGGTGTACCGAAGGATCCTTGGACGGTGCTCCAAAAGACGCTACCGGTGACCAAGATCCCACCTCATCCCTGAGGCCTCCAACTTGTGAGACCCAGATATCTCCAGGCTCCAAGTGGTCACTGTTGTAATAGACAACCTCCTCATACGCCATGGTAAAAGGTGCAGTAAAAACAAAAAATGGACTAGGTAAAAAAAAGAAATGGTCAGGTGGTCTTGACAAAACCATGAAAGCAAGGGCGTTTTCCATGAGACCGAGGTTTGAAGCTACGTCACCTCAACATATTATGAAAACCCGAAGCCACCGTAATCAATCATCTGACAGATAGCCGTAGGCTAGTTTGCCGCTTGCAAACCCTAGCCGCGGCCTCTGCATCCCTTCCCAATAATTACATTATTATTAACATTAATAACCTACTACTAGAAATATTAGTTACGATACAATGAGTTTACATGGAAGATGGTATGAAATTTGATAAAGACTAAAAATATTAATTATGATACAACGGGTTTACATGGCAAATGGTACGACGTTCAATAAAGAATTTATGATACAATGAATTTACATGGAAAAGGGTACGACGTTTAATAAAGAATTTATGATACAATGAATTTACATGGCAAATGGTATGAAATTTGATAAAGAAAAAACGTATTCAAAAATATTATAATATTAAAAGATATAGAAGTAAGACCCAAAAATAGTGATGAAAAATTAATTAATGAATAAATATACAATTTTTTTTTCACACAGAAAAAGTCAACTTTTACATTAAGAAAAAAGTTGCATACAAAAAATTTCCGACCACAAGTTGTGATCTACAATTACAACATAGTTATCAAAACTTACATATAATCCACCAAAACACTGTGACTAAAGCTCCCCTAACATCTCAGGTCTTGCCATACAGGTTTACTATATCGTTTACATAGATACACCTTCATACAATTAAAAAAAAATCTAATTTCTTTTCACACTTCCATCACCCTAGAAACTGGCAATATCTATGACTCATAAGAAATTCATGATATGAGATATTACCAAAAAACCATCTCTGTATTCCTCACAATGAATCTTCCCATTCATATTTCCCAGGGATCTTTTTGATAGCCTGTCCACAGTCCCATTATATTCCCTGTAAATATGATGAAAGTGTATCCAATCAAAACCAGAGATCAAGTCTCTGACCCTATTCTTCCAATGCTCCAGAGGTAAGGATTGTAAGTGGGATCCTCCACCCGCCCAATCAATAATGCATTTCGAATCACCAAAGATACACAAGGAATGTAGAGAAAGATAACATGCAAACCATAAAAGGATCCATAAGGAAACCAACTCTTCCCAGGTATTAGTGCCAAGAGCTGCCATAGTAGAGAGATGAAAGGTCACATATGGGTTGACCTTTATAACCACCCCAGCTTTGCATCTCCCATCCTGTTCATCTCCGTCAAAAAATCCAAAAGGGAAAGGATACTCCTCTTCCTTAAAGAGTTTCGTTCTCAGCTTTGGACCCACTACCTTCCCCTTGAATTCTTTGAAAGACGATACGATTTTCACCACCACCCTGTGAGTGATAGGTGTCCAGTTGTTAAAGATCATGCCATTCCTTTCTCCCCAAATGTTCCATAAGAATTGGAATATAACAGAGTACCCTTCTTTATAAGCCTTTATCCAGGAATTTAAATTGTTAGCAAGAGACCGAGCCGACCAGGTAAACTATAAATTAAGGGTAAGTGCCAGTTCTTTCAAGATAGAGTTGAAAAAGACGCATTCCCTATAGAGGTGTGATACAGTTTCACAAGAGTTCTGGCAAGACAACATCTACCAGGTCCAGTAAAACCCGTGTTTTGTAAGTTCTGCCAAGTTAGTATCTTGTCATTTAAAACAAGTCAGCTGAAGCATTTCACCTTCCGCGGAACCGTCGCTTTCCATACCCAAGGAGTCCACCATATCTTACGAATGCATGTACTCTTATCAACATAGTTGAGATTGTCCAGCGCCAGAGTGACCACACCCTTTGAGGTGTTGTAAGTCCATACCATTGAATCCTCCTTAGCAGAAAAAGAAATACCCTCTTGTTATAGACTTTCCACATATCCATCCCACACCACTGCAAGCGGCCCACCTAACTCCAAGTCCCCCGAATTAAGTCATCTAGTGTTTCCAACAGAAAAAGGGACATAAAACCGTTTGATAACAAATAAATTTCTATTGTGAAGCTTCATCAACAATGCATATGAAAGAGTAGAACCCAAGCTTAAACCTGAAATAGGATCAATTCCAGCAAAGACCTGTGTACCTCTACCAATTACCCAAGCAATGGATTAATTGATCAACGACAGAGTTTTCCCGAGACTGTGCCAAATGGTGGAGCAAATGCATGATATGATAAGACGATCTTGAAACATATAAACTACAGGCATCCGCTTCAAATACTTCCGTTGGATGATCCTTCCCCATAGACCACTGTTGAAAAGGACATGCCAAATTTTTTTAGCACACAGAGATTTGTTGAAATATCCCAAGTTTTTATTCCCCACCCTTCATAAGATTTGGGCAGAGATAAAACCTCCCAATCAACCAAGTGGAATTTATAGTGTCCAAGTTTTCCATCCCAAAGGAAACAAAAAAACAATTTCCTTAACTCAGAGATTACCATTTTGGAATACTAAACAAGGAGAACTAGAAGACTTGTATGCCTTGGAGCACAAAAGTTACCAAAGTGAGGCGACCCCCCAACGAAAGCCAACGATAATACCATGTGTTTATTCGCTTCTGTACCTTTAAGATAAGCCATCTCCAGTCTTCTTTAATGTAGCCATTAGGTTTCAGAAAGAAACCCAAATACCATAAACCTTCATTTATACCAATCATCCGATAGGGTAATATCTCTCTCAAATTAGAAAAGAGCTCAAAGTCCAAACAACGATGAATGACGTCATACTTTGTCATACATACCTCCATCCCATAAGCCATACATTAATCGGATATTAGCTCTTGATAACAGAGCCATTCCCTCAACAAATATTCCCCAAATAATAACGCGTCATTTACAAACAGTGAATGGGTGATGAAACAGGCCTTGGAAACCTTTACACCTTTTATCTGACCCTTATCTTTAACATCTTTAATCAATATACTGAGACCCTCAATAGATAAAATAAATAGATAAGGTGATAGAGGGAACCCTTGTCGTATCCCCCTACTTCTCGAAAAATGAGAGGAAGGAGATCCATTAATGAGAACAACATATATGACCGATGTGATACAAGCCATGATCCAGTTGGTAATTTTCGTCGTGAGCCCAACTTGAATAAGAATAAACCTCAGGTAATTCCAATCAACCCTGTCATAAGCCTTTACCAAGTCCATTTTAAAGATAAGGGCTTCAAGTTTATTCTGCTTAATGGAATGTATACCCTCCCACGCCACCCCCACCGCATCCAGGATTTGTCTGCCAGGTAAAAAACTGAACTGTTCGTCATATATAAACTTACCCAAGTGAGGATTCAGTCGCTCATCTATGACTTTTGCTACAATCTTGTACAATAAGTTACACAACGAAATCGCCGAAAATCATTGAAGTCCACCGGACAATCCTTCTTAGGGATTAAGGTAATGCAAGTAGAGTTTAAGTATGAGGGGACCCATTCTTTGGACTGGGTTTCATCAATGGCCACAGTCAAATCATCTCCAAATAGATCAAAAAAATGAAGGTAAAACTCGACCGTCCACCCGTCCGGTCCAGGACTCTTTTCCTTAGCAAAACCTTTCAGTACCTCTAATACTTCCTCCTTCGATACTGGTTTTCGAATCTCCCCATAACAAGCCATGCTAAAATAGCGAAGGAACTTTAGAACCGTCTTCAATCGACAAGGTAAATTAATAGAGTCCTCCTTGGAGAATATTCCCTGGAAGTGAGTCACAGCCTCCTGCTTCAGCAATTTCTGATCACAAACCACTTTATCTTCAAATTTTAAATCCCATATGGAATTATGTAATATTCTCTGATTTGAAAAGCACTGGAAGAAATGGGTGTTATTATCTCCAACACTTATCCATATAGCCCTACTCTTTTGCCTCCATGTTTCCTCCCAAAAATTTAAAAACTTCAACTTCTGCAATTCCAAAGAGGCTAGTTTCTCTTTTCGTTCCTAAGAAAAATAACGGTCATCCATCCGAAAAAGTTTTGAATCTCCCTCTCGATATCCTCCAATTATTTATGCACTGCCTTCTTCTTAGACGAGTGCCATGATCTCACATCAGCCCTTAACTGAATGAGTTTTTGCCAAAAACATTTTAAAGGTGAGACGTGATCAGACATGGATAACCTTGTCCATGTATTCCTCACAAAAGACAGTAAAGAAATATCCTCCAGCCAAGCCAGATTGAATTTGTATGGATAAACAATGAAGGCACAATCAAAATCAAGATGCAAGATTATAGCTTTATGATCAGAAAAACCAACTGAGTAATTCCAAGTTCTGTATCTTTCCAGGAAATCACAAAGGGATTCTGATGCAAAATAACGATCCAGTCTCTTAGAAATTCCTGCACCCCCAACTCTCCTGTTCGACCAAGTCGGCGTTAACACACTAGGTTTGATATCAACTAAGTTTGCCTCTTCAAAAAACGAAGTGAAATAGTCAGCCAGTCGATCGACAGTTTTTCCAGCACCCCAAACTTCCTCCGCAGAAGTAGTAAAATTTAAGTCACCAACCACAATAATATGACCCCCTTTTAAAATTCCTGACATAGCAACCTGATCCCAAAATTCTTTTCTCCTATTGTATGGACCATAAATGTTTAGTATACGAATAAAGCGCGGAAAACCCCTGATTGAGCCTTCTATCAAAATACTTTCCACAGATCGAGAGGCCCTCATATTAGCCATATCGGGGTTCCAAGCAACCAACGGTGCCACTAGACATACCAATAGAGTCCACCCCAATTTCCAACCAACCAGGCTTTGGTTTAAGGAAAAAATTACAGGAAGAAAGGCCCGTAGTCATGATTTCTTGGAGAAGTAAAATACTTGGCTTAATTTGTTCCAACATACATTTGAGTGCAGCTCTCTTGGGTCTGCTGCCCATACCTCTAACATTCAAAGGCACCAGGTTCATGATGTAACCCCCATATAGGCTATTTCTTCTCTAAGAGCCCCAATATCGACAGAGCGTGACAGAGAGATATCCCTTGGAAAACCATTGTCAAATAAAGAAGATATAGTCAGATTGATTCGGTCTCCCATACCCATCCTCTTTCCCTTATGCACTTTCTTGGCTTTTCGGATGGTGACATTTCCATTAAATATGGAATTTATGGGAATGATCGAGAGGTTTTCCTGTTGAGTAAAGGAGTAGATAAGAAAGGAATAATTTGAAGATTTTGACCCAACTAATTTGACAAGTGAGCCATCCCGATCCTTAAGAGGAGAGGACAAAAGACAGATGTCCAGCTACTTATTTCTTGACACAAAGAGAGGGGGAAAACCAGTCACCGATTCTATCTCGATATTACCATCCTTGAGGTTGCTCTCAGGAGTAAATAGTGAGTCATCTGGAGGGGAAGGACCAAGAGTTAAAGGCTCCAAACGATCATCTGGTTCTAACAATGTCCCCCCTGAAGAGTTCTTAGGAAACAAACACAACAAATCTAAACCCAAACCCTCCTCCTTATCCCAATACGATGAAGGACTAATCATACCTGATGGAGAAACCCCCAACAAAAGGGATGAGACCAGTTCCTCTTTTGATAATTTTTTTAGTAAAGCAGGAATGCAAATTGAAAAATTACCAACCATATTTGCATCCGAAGGATAGTCCAGTGGTAGACACACATCTGGATCTTCTACCATATGTTCAAGCCCCTCCTTTGGAAAGAGCTCCCTCTTGACCGAAACAACATGGGTGCGTGATGGGAACTGAGATTTTGAATGTCCTATCTGATGGAAAGCATGGCACCGAAATAACACCTTCCGGTAGTCAAGCATATGAATGAATGTACCTCCTTCCAAAATGACTTCCAATTCCCCCTGCAAACCCCCTTCCGCGTCAATATCCACCAACACCTTATGTGTCTTCTGTTCTGTTTCGCAAAGCTTCTCTTCTTCCAACAAAATGAATCTTCCAATAATGTTTGCAATATCCATGAAACCCTTTAGCGACCAACACTGGAGTGGAAGGCCTGGGAGTAAGACCCACAGATGCCGTTTTTTCATCCTTTCCTTTCGTGGGTCAAAACCAGTGTACCATCTTGTGAGCACCAGGGAGCCATGGCCGACTACCCAAAACCTATTTTCAATGTTGTTCTTTTCATCCTTAGACATAAAATGGAGCAATATCCATCCATTAGTCAAAAGGAGAACCGTAGGAATATTTTTTATGAAGGGTTTCCACTTCCTACGGATCCAATCCAGGAGGTCAGGTCAACTGAGCTTAATGTACTCGAATTTTCCAACCAGGGCCCTGTCATTGAGATCCATTACCATATCACAGGTAACATCCTTCCTTAAAACGCAGATAGCCCTTCCTTTCTTTTCTGGGTTAAAGGGTAAGGAAATATCCCGTCTCGCAGGCTTCTTATGGCTCTTATAACGTTGTCTATTACCCATAGACGGGACACTTTCCTCATCAACTTTTTTCAGCAAGTCAGCTGACCCGCAAAACCTAGAATCCAAATCCCCTAATGTCGGTCGTCCACCACGTGACCCAAGGTCTTTGAATATAACATTCTTAGAAGGTTTTTTAAGAACCCTCAAATGCTCCACCCCAAAGGGTGTCATCATTCCCCCACTTGGGAAAAACCAGTAAAAATGAAACAAAGGGTCACCGGTCAACCCACAAGAAACCCCCGAAAAAACAGTAAAATAAGTTTAGGGTACTAGTAACTCAGGGCATGGCCGGTAGAAAACCGAATAAAATGGGGTAAATAGGGACTTTCCCACTTTTTTAACCTGTTTGGTACTAGGCCTACTACCAGGTAGTAGGCTTGAATCTAGGGGAAGCAGACAAAAAACAAACAGAAAGGAAACAACACCCAAAACGAAAAAACCCAGGGAAAATTGTGCTTATGAAACCCCACCCTCGTCACAGGGAAAACGAAACAAAGTGATCATGGTTCATCCAACCATTTACCAGGTCTGGATTACCCAGGGAGACGCTGAAAAGATTATCATGTTCTTGACGCATCATGATGTGAGCCCAAGTATCCGGCTCAGGGGTGTTGCAGACCTAAGCTTCAAGCTCATCCTAATGCCCCATGCCGAGGAACTTTGTGCAAAAATTCTTTATTGAAAGTATCTTGCAAATACAAAATCTGCAAGATACTTTTAGTATTGATTTTGTATATCATGGAAAGTTTTTTGTATTGAAAAGATTAATTTTTCAGCAATGCACAAAATTGTCATAACTAATACTAAGGTGGAGAGAGTAAATGGAATCTGTTGGAATATGTAATGATGACTTGTGGTGTTGTTGGTTTTGTAATGATCAAAAGAAGGTATAAATACCTTTAATATTATAAAATAAATTTATCCCACATGCATCATTGCACCGAGAGTAGCGAGGTGCTCTACAACTCAGTATGGGGGAGATGTTGTAACAGGTAACGTTGTGTAACATGTCGTTCCCATAAAAAAAGAAATAAAAATGCAAGTGATGTTGGCTTATATATTTTTTATTTTTTTTGTAAGTTAGTATGGATCCTTATATTTCATTCATCAAAATATGCAGAAGTTTGCAGGGCCTTCTCGTAAAGAGAAAACAAACCCGGGACCAAAATTACCAAAGTATAAAGGGCCTTCCCATAAAGAGAAAACATACCCAAATTAGAGCTAATACTGTAAATACGAGTTTTGAGACCAATCCTTCAGATTAACTGAAACCCTAAACACCAAGTAAAGTCTGAGAGGCCTATTAGAAAAAAAGAAAAACAGAGTCTGAAACCAGACTTTTGATCTAACTCATGTTGCAGACATGGAAACTGGCGAGCTCGATTCCTAGACGCTCAACAATTTGTTTATGGTTCCGAATTATTTGCTGGAGGAGTAGGAACAGCTCATCCCACTGAAGGAGAATTTCGGCATGGGATTCCCCTCATTCTTCTAGAGCCTTCCCAAGAACAACTTTCTGTTGCCAATGATAATCCAAGGTTTTCTGATACAACGTCGTTCTGCCTCTCGTATTCCCGGGGTCTAGAATTAAAGCCTTGAATTCATTCTTAATCTCAGTATCTTACAAACATCCTTTGGTCACTTGCGCATCCTCCTCGGCGTCTTGGATTTCCACTTTGGATTTCGAAGGAATCCCCTGTTTGTATCTACGAGCCTTCCCAACTACCCCTCTCATGACTCTAACCGGCACTCCAGATGAGTGGCCGATCATCTTAGCTTTCCATTGGCCAGACTGTCTCTTCTCAGGAGGCATTGGAATGAGGCCGAATTGCAGGTTGGAGGAGGAGATTCCCTAAACTAAAGTAATACTGCAGAGGGTGATGCGACAAAAACTCTCCCAACTTTGATTACCCTACATGATTCACAAACCATGTAACCTTCTCTTGGTGTAGTGCCGATGAATACCTCTGTGGGCATCCCATACCATAATGAGATTAACTTGGCCTGGATTCAAAGTACAACGACTGGTTTTCACGCATGCGGGAATGATACAAATATTTAACGCCCTGTCCGGAGGATGATGATGGCAAGGAGCCCGAACTGGAGAATGAAGCGAGATGGAGGGGCTGGGAGGTAAAAAGCCACCCTTAGTTGGGTGTATCTGACGTGTGAGTAAGGTGGGTAGAAGCATGGTGTGCATGGGATGAGGGTTGGCTGGGATGGCGCGTGGGTAGGCCAGGTGGGAGGACGTCGGGGCTGGGTGGACGTGTGGTCTCATGGGGTGGCTGAGTGGTCACATGTCGAGCCTCATGGATGGTGGCGGTGGGAGCGATCTCGAGGTTGGCGCTTGTGATCACCCATAGCGGGGGATGTCGGCTTATATATAAAAAATAAGTTATATTGATTTTATTTTAAACTATCAAGCATCGAGAGGGATCAAATATCTTAAGGTGTAATTTTTTCCTTTAAATTTAAGATAAAAAATTACATCTCAAGAAATTGGATCCCTCTCAACGCTTGATAGATACTAGGTTTAAAATGGATCTATGTTGGTGTAATAAACTCTCTTATTATCATTCTTTATATAAGGGAGGAAAAACATTTATCCCAAATGTGTTCAGGGATGTAAATATTCCATACCTCTAGCTATATAATAGAGGTGGAGACCCTATGGGTATATTGTGTATGTCATTTGTACATACATGAGATAATTGTGTCATTGTGAGATGAAGTGAAGATGGAGTGTGATGTGATGCTTATGTGGAGCACAAGTGTAAGATTGGATATTTCTAAAGAATAAGGATACAATACCTTCTCATGGATGTTTCTCGATTTGGGGGTTTACCATGTATTCGGTGTATCATTTATTTTCTTTTGTCTCTTTCTTACATACTTTGATTATTGTTGCTTGTATGGATAGAAGGATAGACTAGTAGATTCTTGCTATTGATTTTCATGTTATCAAACATACTGTTGTATCTAAATGCATATTCTCAATATTCTAAAATGGTATCAAAGCTGGTTACAATGCTCTACCTTCTTTGGTAAATTTTGTTATTTTTTTTTAAACAAAAATTTCTTCAATTTTTTTTGTTGGGTCCTCCATATTTAGTAGATTCGCTATCTAATCTATCAAACCCTTGTGTTTTCTCTTAGATATGGACATTCACTACATGTTTGAGATTTTTTTTCAAACCTAAACCCTCACCATTTTTCAAGATTTTCTTGATTTTTTCTGTATATCTGGGTTGAAATCCTTTGTATACAAACTTGCTATCGAGGATTTATCTTTATCGTAGTAATCTAGTTGTTTTCTTGACTTTAGTTGTGTTTTTCACATGTTTCCATACAGGACAACGATTGGTTTCATGACTTTCCAATTTTGGATAGTTTTTAGGTAGTTTAGGGTAGACATGTGCCTTTTGTCTCTAACCTTGCTGTGTGGAAGTGTTTTGACATTTTAGGGGCATGTATCTCTAACATGTTATCATGGTAACAAAAAGGAACCAATCTATGTCTAAGAGTTAGTTTCTTGATGACTATTTTTTTCTAATCCCCAAAGTGATATCATTTTTTTTAATATTTTTGATCATATTTTGTTCATTATTCTAACATGGTATCATGGTATCAACCCTCACTCTTCTATTGATGATTATGCTTTTAACATGGTATCATGTCATATTCTCTATTCTCCATATATCATGTCATATTTTCTTTATGGGCTTGTCATGTTTATTAATTCTTTACTCTTGGAAGTTTTTTTCTTTTCTGCAATGGAACACATGATAGGAAACCACTAGGTACTTCCCTTCATTTCGAGGATGGTACCCAAGGTAAACCATTTGGTTGTAGTGAGAAGGAAACCTAACTCAACGAGGTCATTGAGTGAGGCCATTTATATGCATAGCCACCCGAGGAATTGACCTTGAGACCTTCTGCTTGCTTTTCACAACAATCAACCACTTGAGCTAACCTATCGGGCTCTCTTGGATGTTATTTTGTGCATATTAGTTGTATGTTTGCTTCACTTTATCTACAACTTATCCTTGTCAGCAAAAAAGTTAAAACCTTTTTCCACTTTATCTGGGATGGTTGAATTTGTAATTAATAAGGAATGCAATGTAACAAATACATATAATATCACCCGACCATATTCTTTTGTGAATCATGATGATTATCTGCTGAACACATGTTTCGATGGATAGATCATCTGAGGGTCTTGTATTCACGTTGTAATCTTCAATAGATTTCTTTGGTTATGCATACCGTCTGCTGTAAACATTTCCAATATTTAGGCCATATGGGGTTCTTGTATTCGATATGTGGTCAATTGTAGAGTTCTTGTTTTTATTAGCTTGGTTGTGATGATTGTCTTCTAGCCATATTTTTTGTTGTATTGGCTATTTGAGGTTTTTGTACACTATTGTGGATTTCTGCAAGAGTTCATAGTACAACTTGGTTTAGGTGCAATTTCATGATTTAGTGAGAAGCGGTTGTCAGCTTCCTCAAATCCATCAGGAAAAGTGTGTTCATGCTCACATATTATGGGGATTCTAGAAGTTGTCATAAAAGGGGATGTTAATGTAATGCCATCTTCCTCCATTTCTATTCTTTCTCCCAAGTCATCATTAAGGGGGAGTGTTGGAATATGTATTGATGACTTATGTGGTGTTGTTGGTTTTGTGATGATCAAATATATTAAAAGAAGGCATACATAACTCTAATATTATAAAATAGAGTCATCCCACAAGCATCATGTAATAAACTCTCTTATTACCATTCTTTATATAAGGGAGGTGGAAAAGCATTTATCCCACATGTTTATGGGATGCATATATTCCATGTCTCTAGCTATATAATAGAGGTGAAGGAGACTCTTTGGGTATATTGTGTATGCCATTTGTAAACACATGATATTATTGTGCCATTGTGACATAAAGTGAATATGGAGCATGATGTGATGCTTATGTGGATCTCAAGTGTAATATTGGAGATTTCTGAAGAATAAGAATACAATACCTTCCCATGGATGTTTCCACATTTGGGGATTTACCATGTATATTTGGTGTATTATTTCTTTTCTCTTGTCTCTTGCTTACATAGTTCAATTATTGTTGTTTGTATGGATAGAAGGATAGACTAGTATATTCTTGATATTGATTTGCATATTAGATAACATATTGTTGTAAGTTCATGCATATTACCAATATCCTAACAGAATCCACCATACATGTCTATGGTTCATAGCGAAAAATGGAAAAATTCCTAATTGTATAGTCTCACAAAATTTCAATAAGACAATTTTTCTTGGATGAAATTCTTTGAGATTGATCTATGGCCACAATCGAAGCAATATTTTCCCTTATTTGCAGACCTCTATCGATTGAGTCCATAAAATTTTATATATCTTAACTGATGTATCTTGATTTTCACTTATCTATATTAATACTTCCCTAACTCACCCAATTTAGCTTGTTTTCCTTTGAACTAGAATGATCTTTACTTATCTCACCTGATTTATATTAAGTGTGCCTCCATGATCTAAAATGAGTGCCGACAATTAAGATAAAGTGTGCTAGATTGTTGAGTGAGTTATTTCTAGATCACAAAGGGATCTCATGACAGATCGCCAAGGTAGTGCCTAAAAAATGACCAAGGTAGAGAAAATTCAATATGTGAGAATGAGACTTATCTCATTCTCATGATATCAAAGGTTATATCCTTTGATATATCTTCATATTTATTAATTTCACACAATATAAAATGATTGTGCCTTTGGATTTCCAAATTGCAAAGGGAAAGTGTGCTATATTTCCAAGGGAGAGCTTATCATATTTCCAATGGAGTGCTTACCAAATGTAATGTACCATTCTGCTTAAGCATAGAGGACCATACCTCTAACCTATCTGATTCCCATAGGTTCGAGCGGGCACTGACATTCAAGGAATTAACTGAGGATTGATGCCATATGAACCCTAAGAATACCTTTAGCATGGTTATTATATCATCAGTAGGTAAATAGGGGCCACATGAACTTAAGGCCACCTGCATGCATAACATCCGAGCTAGATTTCATGTTGCATGCACTGATACTTCTTCATTGGGTCTCCAAACACTTCGGAAGCACTGCATGCAAGTCAACTGGAAATTAGAAGACAAAGCGACCTAATTAGGTCTAAAGTTAGGCCTGACAGGTGAATGTTATAAAAGAAAGGTAAAGCAAGTTAGAAAGACCTGCATATATGATTATTGATTTGTGGGAATTGGAGAGATCAGTGAGCTAGGTTGGGGTTGAGTGCATGCACTCATCTAACTAGTGCATTTCGATAGCGAAATCTATCTGACCTAGTCACTACCAGGTTGGATAATCTAGATTCAAAATTGCTTCATCATCAAATATTACTACTACTCTTTAGTTACTGCAGGGTTCGAGTTTATACTGGATTGGGGGATTCTCCCTCCATGCATGGGCGCATTGTTCAAGGACATATCTATTCACAATTCAGTCTACAGGGACCATAGATTTTGCATTCTCCTTCCATTCTTCTAAGATCAATCCTATTACCTTTCCTATGGAAGAAGGGATCCTCAACTTGACTCTCAAGCTATTTCTTAACATACCACTCCTCAAGAAGACGTCTTCTCTGCTTGGGCGACTTTCTCAAGGAGGAGATTCACGTTTTAGGCATCTGAGCCATCATTCTGTTTGCATGCTACTTCTATTGTGATCATAAGGGCAGTATAACCCCATCACACCTTTTCTGGAGCTGCTTCTGCTGAGTATTGCTTCCTTACGAGCTTATCAAGGTTTGAGAGGGCGCATTATTCCCAAGGGCACATTATCTGGAGGAGACTCGGCCTTATCTCACTCATCCACCAACACAACTCTTGTATGCTGGGTCTATATTGATACTCATAATCTGATCTATCTATTGGTACGCAGATGCATAACTTATTCCTATTTTATAGCATTTCTGATTATGTGGGTATTAGATCTGCATGCGGGCGCATGCAAGCTTAGATCAATACATACTTTCATACTTCTTTCCTAGATTGAGGCATAGATTACTAGAAAACAAACATAACAAAAAAAAGAATTAAAATATCATTTTGGGATATTCCACACGCTTCGGATCAGAGGTGTCGTACATGGAAACAGAGTGGGAGTATTGATAGATGGTGGGGAATCCCTCAACTTTATTGATGCTGCTTGGGTAAAAAGGAAAGGCATTCAGACTAAGAGTTTTAACGGATTTTTAGTAGTTGCAGCAGGTCACCACACCATGGAGTGTAGTCAGAGGATCCCAAAATTGAAAGTAACAGTCATAAACTATACAGTGATAGAAACATTCTATGTGGTAGAGGTACTAGACACAAATGTGGTATTGGGAGTTTAGTGGCTCTATTCCATAGGGAAGTATTATACGAAATACCAAACCATGGAGATGGAGTTCATGTGAATTGAGGGACATAAAGTAGTGTTGAGAGGGATGAATACCTAACCTCCCACAACAGTAACATCACATAGGATGGAGGAAGTGATCCGATAGGGAGACATAGAGTGGGAGAAAAAGTTCTTTGTTACCTTTAGGAAACCACCGGATAATGCCACACAACATCCAGTAGATATTTAGGCCTTACTGCAGAAGCAAAAGCAGTATTGGGGGACCTTCCAGTAGGTCGACCTCCAGATTGTGGATTTGAAAACATTATTGATTTAGAGGAGGGGATTCAAGCAATCATCACTACCCCTTACATACACCCCAAAATATATAAAGATGAAATTGAAAGTACAATAAAGGAATTGATCAAACTAGTGTACATTAAACCTAGCTCCAGTCCATTTGCATCCTTAGTGGTGCTAGTAAAGAAGAAGGATGGAACCTTACGCATATGCATCGATTACAGGGCACTTAAAAAGAAGACCATAAAAAATAGGTATCCAATCCCCAGGATTGATGAGTTGATGGATGAAATACAGGGGAAAAACTACTTTTCCAAGATTGACCTCATATCAGGTTACCATCAGATTCGGGTTAGGGAACAGGATGTTCCAAAGACCGCTTTACATTGTCACTATGGAGACTATGAGTTTCTAGTGATGCCATTTTGGCTCACTAATTCACCAACCACTTTCTAGTCATGCATGAACAACATCTTCAAGGCTCAGTTACACAAGCATATTCGGGTATTCTTCGACGACATATTGATATACAATAGGACTTGGGAAGAACATTTGAGACAGTTAGATGAAGTACTTGGAATTTTATAGGAACAATCAGTTTATGCCAATATGTCCAAGTGTGAGTTCAGTATGTAGGAAATCTTATATCTGGGACATGTGATAGGGGCCAATGGGGTACAAGTACACTTAGAGAAGATTCGAGCCATACTGGATTGGCCTACACCCAAAAATGTGACAGAATTGAGAGGCGTTTTGGGCCTTTGCACTTACTACAGGATATATGTTAGTGGGTTTTCACAGATGGCCTCACCTCTCACCGATATTACCAAGAAGGGGGCATTCAGTTGGTCAGAGACAACATGAAATACGTTCAAAAAAATGAAGAAGGTAATGAGTTCATGCCCAATACTAGCTCTACCATATTTTTCTCATCCATTCATGTTAGCATGTGATGCCTCGGGAGAGGGAATACAGGCAGTATTGATGCAGAACAATCACCCCATTGCATTTGAGAGTAGGAAACTCAAGGAATATGAGCGCCACTATTCAATATGCGACAAGGAAATGTTAGCCATTCTCCATGCGCTAACCAAGGTCAGGCAATACCTAGTGGGTGGTAGATTCAAAATTAAGATAGATCACAACAACTTGAAATACTTCCTGGAGCAGAAAGAACTGAATGAGAGGCAACAAAAATGGGTGAGTAAGATTTAGGCCTATAACTTTGAGATCAAATACATAAAGCGAAAGAATAATGTGGTAGCATATGTACTTTCTAGACGACCCGCCACTTTATCCCTCATGATCATTTCGTCATATTGGAGATCTCATCTTTTGGTTGAGTATTCCAAACATAAATTTTCCTACGAAATATTGGATGGACAGATTCAGGACGACAGGTACAGAGTAATTGATGACATCATATACTACAAAAACATATATACTTGGTTCCCGAGTCTTCCCTTAAGAAAAAAGATTCTGCAAGCTTTGCATGACTCACCTTTAGTAGGACATCAGGGGTTTCTTAATACTTATAGGCAGATTAGAGAGAGGTTCTCATGGAAGGGCCTCAAGAATGGTGTGATGCAGCATGTAAAAGAGTGCAGTTTGTGCCAATAGAACAAGATAGAGCACACTCAACCAGCCGGTTTGCTACGACCATTTCCCATTCCCAAGCAGAAGTGGGAAAGCATTTCCATAGATTTCATTACAAGGTTTCCCAAGGTTCAGGGAAGATACTGCTTGTACGTAGTGGTGGACAGGTTGACCAAGTTCGCTCACTTTTTTTCCATTCCATCAGACTATCCATGAACACAGGTGGCCGAACTATTTTCAGAGAGGTATTTAGACTACACGAGTTACCTAAGCCCATCGTCAGTGATAGGGACAACAATTTCACTGGAGCCTTTTGGCAAGAAATTTTCAGGTTGGTGGGAACCGAGTTAGCTATGAGCACAAGTTATCATCCACAGAGCGACAGACAGACATAGATAGTTAACAAGTGGATTGAGGAGTACTTGAGTAATTATGTAGCAGGTCAGCAGAGAACATGGATTTAATGGCTACACGTAGGAGAACACTGCTACAATACCACCCACCATATGACCATTGGTATAACTCCATTTAGAGCTTTGTACGGGTATGCTGCCTTTACTTTTGTAGATATGATATTTGGTGATAGAATGCCCCCTAAGGCCAAAGAGTGGATTCAAGAGATTCAAGATATTCTCAAAATACTCAAAGAAAACATATAGGTTGCTCAAAATCAACAAATGGTATATGCAGATAGACACATGATTGAGCGCAGCTTTGAGGTAGGAGACTTAGTATATGTACGTCTACAACCTTACCGACAGTCATCTATTAAGAAAAAAGGAGCAGAGAAACTCAAGCCTCACTTCTATGGTCCCTACAAGATAATCCAGAAGGTCGGAGAGGTAGCGTATGAGATTGAATTACCCCCCAAAGAGCAAGATTCACAACGTATTTCATGTATCTAATCTCAAGAATGCAGTAGGTCAACATATTGTGACATCACCCGAGTTTCCCCCCCTTGATGATGAGGGGAAATTGATTCTGGTTCCAAAATGCATCCTATAGGTTCTCAAGTGAAAACTAAGGAACATAATCATTAGAGACTACTCGGTTCAATGGAGAGATATGACTATAGAAGAGGCCACTTGGGAAGGAGAACAGGTATTACAACACTTAGAATTACAGTTGCTTGAGGACAAGAACTTTCGAGTGGGGAGGACTGTAATGTCCTCTTCTGCTTAAGCACAAGGGACCATCCCTCTAACCTATCTGATTCGCATAGGTTCTAGCGGGCACTGACATTCTGGGAATTAAATGAGGATTGATTCCATATGCACCCTAAGAATATATTTAGCATGGTTATTATATCATCAATAGGTAAATAGGGGCCATAAGAACTTAAGGCCACCTGCATGCATAACATCCGAGCTATATTTCATGTTGCATGCATGGATGCTTATTCATTGGGTCTCCAAACACTCTGGAATCACTGCATGCAAGTCCACTGGAAATTAGAATACAAAGCAACCTAATTAGGTCTAAAGTTAGGTCTGACAGGTGAATGTTATAAAATAAAGGTAAATCAAGTTATAAAGAGCTGCATATATGATTATTTATTTATGGTTCGAATTGGAGAGATCAATGAGCTAAGTTGGGGTTGAGTGCATGCACTCAGCTAACTAGTGCATTTCGGAAGCGAAATCTATCTGCCCTAGTCACTACTAGGTTGGATCATCCAGATTCAACATTGCTTCATCATCAGATATTACTACTACTCTTCAGCTACTGCGGGGTTTGAGTTTATACTGGATTGAGGGAATTTCCCTCCTTGCATGGGCGCATTGTTCAAGGAAATATCTATTCGCAATTCAGTCTACATGGACCATAAATTTTGCATGCTACTTATATTCTTCTTAGAGTAGTAGTATTACCCTTCCTCTGGAAGAAGGGCTCCTCAGATTGACTCTCAAGCTATTTATCAGCATCCCACTCCTCAAGAAGATGTGTTCTCTGCTTGGGCGAATTTATCAAGGAGGAGATTCACGTTTTAGGCATCTAAGTCATCATTATGTTTGCATGATACTTCTATTGTGATCATAGGGGAACTATAACCCCATCACACCTTTTCTGGAGCTGCTTCTGCCAAGTATTGATTCCTTACGAGCATATCAAGGTTTGAGAGGGCGCATTATTCCCAAGGGCGCATTATCTGGAGGAGACTCAGCCTTATCTCACTCATCCACCAACACAACTCTTGCATGCTGGGTCTATATTGATACTCATCAACCGATCTATCTATTGGTACGCACATGCATAACTTCTTCCTATTTTATAGCATTTCTGATTATCTAGGTATTAGATCTGCATGCGGGCGTATGCAAGCTTAGATCAATACATACTTTCATACCCCTTTCCTGTATTGAGGCATAGACTACTAGAAAACAAACAAAACAACAAAAAAAAGAAAAATATCAGTTTGGGATATTACACCAGATCACTAAGGGAGAGAAATTTTGATAGGTGAGAATGAACCAAGAAGTGATATTTGATGGAGATATCTAGCCTGATATCCTTTGATCTACCTTGATATGCACTGATCTCACATGAGATGTAGTGAGTGTGCCTCAAGATTTCTAAATCACTAAGGGAAAGTGCAATTGTCTGATCATTGAGGGAGCACGTGAAAACATCAAGGGATAACCTATCATATTGCTTAGGGAGCATATATAAAGTACATTAAGGGAACGTCTTCAATATAATGAAGTGATTTCATGCCATATTTCCAAGAGAGATCCTATCAAATTACTAAGGGATAGCATGCCAGATCTCTAAGGGAGATATAACTTGATAGGTGAGAATGAACCGATAAAGAGTCCTTTGACAGAGGGCACACCAAGAGAAAGGATGAGTTAAAGGGGAGAATGAACAAAGAGAAATAATGAGCCAATAGAAATATTAAGTCAAGCATAGGGATACTTTTATGTATCCATACTTATTTAAAAGTGTATAAACCTTGGCGAATCTTAGCAATTCTTAAAATGTCAACTATAAAATATTTGGTGATATTTTTCTAAAATTATTTCAATTTCTAAGGATTTTATATAGTTTATATAATAATTTGGCGATTTTTAGAGTGAAAAAGTTTACCCCATCAAAATTGGATGAAATGGGGCTTCAAAAAATGCAAATTGGCGAATCTTCTTTTGGAAAAAAACATGAAAAAATAGCCCATGGGCTAAATTTTGCCCCTAAAATTATCCCTGGTCAGGCATGAGGATGAAATTAGAGAATAAAAAACACATTGAGTCAAGTATGAGGAGAAAATTGCAAATTAAAAAATAATTAACTACATAAAGCATTTTTCATTTAAGTCATCAACTAGTCAAACAAAGGAAGGGTCGATTGACCCTTGGACTGTCCCTAGATTAGAAACATACGAGCATGTAAAAGGATTGACTAATTCTTTTATATATGTCTTTTGTGAAAAAGCATTAGTGTGGAGAAAATTCAACCAATCCTATCTTGATCTCCATATTGACGAGAATATAAAGCTTATAGAAAAATATGCCAATACTTCTTCTATGAACTAAGGAAGAGAATGAACCAATAGAAAGAACGATCCATTGGAAATATTGAGTGAAGCATGAGAAGAAAATGGGAAATTAAAAAAACTGATTGTGTCAAGCATGAGGAGAAAATTGGAAAAAAAAAGATTAACTCTATACAAGATAATCTTTCATTAATCCATTAAATAGTTAGCAAAAGGGTCAACCAAACTTTCCTTAGATTCTCCTTGGACAATAAATTGTGGTATTCCTTGTTAGCTGAAACATAATATTTAGAGAAAAAACATACATAATATAGTTGTGGAAAGCAAATAAATAGAGTAAAATATATGGAAAGATAGATGTTGAAAGCAAATAAACTAAACCAAAATGGATAAATAACATCAATAAGCAGATTTGATTGATATTTAGAAATGGATACAATGTTCACTTTCCTCCTTGATGGGGAAATCTATGACATGAGTATAGATCAAAATATAATAATATTCACTTGTAAACCTACAATATACCTTTTACTACAATATATAGTTTCTAATGGATTAAAACATTAACCACTTAGTGGGCCTCCATTAATGGGACCTCAAATACTAACTTGTGGACCTTCTTTATTGAAGCAACATATAGTTATTGATTTCACACTCTAATACCTCATGGGATCTTATTTAAAATATATGGCCCTTTATTACATAACAATATATTCCCCTAACTAGGAGAGTTTGGGTGGGACCCTAACATGCCCTCTCCCTTACGAAGCAACTTTTCCTCATGAGGTTGGAGATGATTAAATTGGTGGAGAATCTTTGCTAGTTCCCATTTAGTATATTTAGGATCTATATATTTCTATTAGGGCCCCACCCTAACCCCCTTACTTTATGAGGTAGTCAAATAATGTATACAACCATCTCTTTTGAATAAGGCCGAGTAGTTAGTAGTCAACAATTGATGTAAAAATGGTCTCTCTATTAATTAAGGCCCATTAGGAAGTTGGTACTTATTAATTATTTGACCATCCCAAGTAGTTAGGTTTTGGATATTGGAGGTGTATTTAAAGAGCTAGAAGGCTATGAATTGTTTTTTAAAAAATTATTGTATTTGAGCTTTTCTCAAGTGAAAGGTCACACAACTTGAAGAGGCACATGAACATTGATTCTAGATTTCAATATCTTAATAAATGAAGCCAATTTTACATCGTTTCTATTCTTTATTCTCTTTGTTAAGTCATTTTGCACTCTAATTTTGGGATTCTGGCATTGTTTATCTCCATTTATCTTGTTGTTGCTCCAATTTGCAAGATTAAGTATATCACAAGTGGTATCATAACACTTTCTTGCAATGTCCTATCACATTTATATTTTTAGTATTTTCTAGTAGATTTTTTTTAAGGCTAGATATGTGTTCCGATGTCTTTAAATAACCACATAGATATGTTGTTTAGTGGGTAAAACTGCGGTTGGGGAAGCATACATCTATATAATACAATTGGTACTTAGTCACGTTTGTTGGACATCATTGTAACCTCTGTTGGTACCCCTCCAAGTTGCACTACATCAAACAACACATTCACATAGAATTTCACTTCCACGTACCCTCGGGTATATCAAAAGTCCCATAGGAAAATTCAAACTAGCTTATAGATAATTGCTTGACCATCTTGTTTCTATAGTGGCAACGAGCACAACATTCAAGAAGATTACTTCACGTACTTGGCTAGTTGGGTAGTACGACTAAGTGCATGTTTTAGAATCCTTATTAGAGCCCTGAGATATTGGGATGAGATTGTTGGACCTCACATGTATATCAGAGAGATATATAACCTAAAAAATCCTGATCCTTAGGACCCTAGAAACCCTCATCTATATAACCCACCACTGAAATTCCTACATTTTTGCATCCAAAAAAAATTTGAACATTTTGTTAGTGCAGTTAGTAAAATAACCATATTCTCCATGGGCCGCTAGCAAAATTCCTACATATTTGTTTCCAGAAGGAATTTGGGAATACTGTCAATGCAATAATATTCAATAGGGAGGAATAATCCCCTGAGTAAAAAAAAGTTCGTGGCCCACTGGAACCCTTATTGGAGACCTATCTCAAAATAATCCTTGCATCGTGCTGATGATTTTGGTATATATCTCTAACAACCATTTTTGGATGGACATGTGATGCACTTGTTGGAGTCCTACCTCAAACGAATCTTTGCGTCATGCTGATCATATTGATATAAATATCTCACAACACTTTTTGTGTAGACCTGGAAATTCTCCATTTGGTTTTCATACTTTTAAGCTCCAATGGTACACACCCACAAGTAGAGGAACATGGAGGCATCCAACTAGGATCAACCCTAAGACATTAAATAACTGAAATCAATGGTCATGTCCTTGAAACAATTATTTGATCAGTATCTCACCCCTTGAGACACTCAGTTTAGTAGATCACACTCATTGTGGCTGAAAACAACACCACTTTGACTAGTCATTAACATGTGTCTAATGTTATTGCTCAACATGTGGGATTCACTTTGAAACTCAATGATCCAACAAATGAAGCAGTTGCCACTGAAGAATATGGGATTCATGCTCTCTTCCCAAAACAACAACCTCACTTTTTTGAGGATAAAAATTCATGGCACTGCTTCTTGAAGATTAACATTCACAAATTTGATGGCTATGACCTCTCAGGTTGGGTTACCCAAATGGAACATTATTTTTCTCTCCATGGCATTAAGGATGATCTTAAAAATAAAAATAAAAATGGGTTTTTATATTTAGACCCAGAATGTTGGCAATGGTGATAATTGCTCCATAAAACGTATTGTCATTATGTCCCTTGGAGCCAATTTGCAAAGATCCTTCATTATTATTTCAACTGTGACACTCAGTACTGGGTATAGATGAACAAATATGACATAGTGGTATAGTTATGGACTATATTATAGCCTTTGAGTAGTTGTAAACCCACAAAGAGGGACCATTTGATTCTTTTTTTCCAGGATTGCTTCATGAGTGGCCTTGAGGAGGCAATTCGAGCCCATGTCATTATGCAACAACCCTCCACTTGGTTGGAAGATTGTGATGGAGCTAGAGAATCTAAAATGGCGATCAACGCCCAACTCAAACACCCTTCCTTTCCCACTTGAATAATGTCTCCCTTGGGTAATAATTCTTGTAATTCCACCACACCAATCTTACAAATCCAAAATATGACCTCCAATGCCATGGGTGAGTGTCAACACCTTGAAATTTTCTATAACTATGATGAAAAATATTTATGAGGGAATAAATGCAAATAAAAAACATAATTCCAAATAGATACATCCCCACATGATCTCCTCAAGGACAACACCATGGAGTTTCTATCGGATCCAGATGGGGATGATACTATACCACCCCTGGAAGATGCCCTCGGTATGCTAGTTCCCAAGGAGCAACCCCAAATCTCACTCCATGCTTTTTAGGTTCTTGGACACCTCAAACATTGAAGTTGATCAACTACATCAAGAATCGTAAATTCATTGTATTAATTGGTAGTGGAAACACCCATAATTTTATTCATCAACAAGATGTGGTTGATGAAACCCGTTGCTATATCCTCCATATATATAGTTTCCAAATTATGATAGCAAATGGGGGTATGATCAAATGTGTTGGTTGTTGTGAAAATGTGAAAATCCAAATGGGTGACTACCATCTCAAAACACACATGTTTTATATTGACATGGGTGGTTGCGATATAGTTTTGGGGGTAGAATGGCTCAGAAATTTGGGCCCTATAACCATATATTTTAAGGCACTCTTTCTTAGCTTTTATTAGGGTGGGAACACACATCATCTCAAAGGGATTACCTCTATTTCTCCCAAAATAATCTCATCCCATTGTATGGAGAAATTATTGAAGAAAGGCTACTTTGGTATTATTGCTTAGTTCAATTCCATACAAGTCATGGAAACACCCACACATGATATTCACCATACCTTGCAATAGTTCCTCTCTTAATATCAATAGGTTTTTGAGGCACCAAAGTGTTTACCACCACCTCATGGGGAACATGACCATGGTATTCCATTAATTATGGGCTGTCAACCTCCCAATGTACATCCTTATCTCCACCATTTTCCCCAAAATATGAGATAAAAAAACATTCAACAATTGTTGGATGCCATCAGCATTTGTACCAACTACAATACTTATTCATTTCCAATGGTTATGGTACTAAAAAAGGAAGGCACTTGGTGCATGTGTCGATATTTTTAGGATCTTAATAAGTTAACTGTCAAAGATAGATTTCTTATTCATGCCATTGATGATCTCTTAGATGAGATGCATGGAGCCAAAATTATTCACTAAACTTAACCATTGATTGGGTTACCATCAAATCAGGATGAAAGCGGACGACATACCCCAGAAAGCATTACACACTCGCGAGGGTCATAATGAGTTATTAGTCATGCCCTTTGGCCTATGTAGTTCCCCATCCACTTTTTAGATCCTCATGAATACGATCTTCCACCCATTCCTCCGACATTGTCTTAGTTTTCTTTGATGGCATATTGGTCTAAAACCCCCCCACTTCGAGCATGTTGCTCATACCTTGCAATTATTATGGGAGCACTATTTATTTATGAAATGATAAAAATGTGATTTTGGGGTGACCAAGGTTGAATATTTGGGCCATATTGTGAGTCAAGATGGTGTACATGTGGATCCTGAGAAAATAGAATCTATGCATAACTACCCCCACCCTAAAATTCTCAATGCTTGAGGGGGTTCCTTGGACTTATTGGCTACTACCGTAATTTTATGAAAAAATATGGTAGGATTGTAGCTCCTCTCATATCATTGCAAAAAAAAATGATTTCTACTAGATTGATGCAATGGAGCATGCCTTCTCTACCCTAAAGGATGTTATGTGCACTGCGCCTATTTTAGCCATGCGTGATTTCATTAAGACTTTCATATTTGAGTGTGATGGCCTCTGGATATGGCCTAGGAGTGGTATTGTTGCAAGACAGACACTCGTTAGCCTTCTCTATTAAGAAACCATGTGAGTAGAACTTGGGAAAGTCCACTTAGGAAAAATAAATTATGGTTGTCCTTCATGTCTTAATGACACAACATCCATATTTAATCCGATAATGTTTCTAGATAGAGACCGACCACCATAGTCTCAAATATTTTCTGGAACAAAGGTTGTGCTCACTAGAGAATCATAAATGGGTAATTAAGATGCCAAAATATAATTATGAGATCATCCATAAGAAGGGCCACAACAATGTGGCAGTAGATGCTTTTTCTAGGCAATTTGAGGAGGGTTCCCTCTATGCATTTCCCTTACTAGTTCTATGGAGGATCAATGAATCACATCAAGAATGGATGGCTTAGGAAACCTCCTGAAAAATAGATTCTGGAAGACCCAATCCCTCTACCTGAGTATACATGGCACTAAAATACCTTGTGGTATAAGGAGTACATTTTTCTCACCTCGAATTTAGCCTTAAAATAATGAGTCTTAGAGGAGTTACATTCATATCCCATATCAAGCCACTCAAGATTTCATAAAAACTTATGAATGAATTAAGCGATCATTCTTTTGGGAAAGAATGAAAAAAGACATCCTCAACTTTGTTGCCGCCTACAACAAGTGTCAATGACATAAGCGCGAAACAATGAAGTTGATCTGGGTTTGTGTGAGAAAGAAATGAAAGAATGCATATAGAACATAGTACATAGATATATATTGCAAAGAACACAATGATATAGTAAACTCAAACTCTATAAATTAATGAAATAAAACAAATTGTAAAATGAAAAATACAAAATAGCTAGAATGGTGGTAGCTTATTTTGCCAAATTCACCACCATTATAGCTATTTTGTATTTTGCATTTACGGATGAGTGTAGCTAGAATGCAGAATACAAGCAGTGACATGACGAACATCGGGTTCCACACAAGTTTCAACTGGGAAACAAGCCTTTTGGTTTCATTTATAGAAAGAGTGGCTCATGGGATCCCATCGCAAGATTTATCCACTTCGATATGGGCCCTAAACCATCACCAAGGAAGTAGGAGTGAAACTTTTTGCATTAAGCATTCTGGCTACACTCATCCATAAGAAGCTGAGTTACAATGAGGGCAAAAATGGCCTTTTAACATAAAGCATAAATTAGAAAACCTTAATCATAAAAAACCCTTACCTCAGAAGATGAAACACTAAAAGGTTTGTGGGCCTCTTTGTGGTTAGTTGATACATCAACTTCCTGTGGGTGTAAATTTTGTATACAATCTTTGTTTGGGGGTGCTTGGTAGCCCATCAGAAAGGTTTGACCAAAAAGTACACATTCCAAACAGCCTAGTAAATTCCTTTGTTGATAAATTAGGCAATGTCGTGTCAAAAATCATTGTTTAGAGCCTCAAAACGACCCCGGAATATCAGAACCCAAGAAACGATTAAAAAACTACCAAAATGGAAAATTGTGTTTTGGGACATTGGACTAGGTGGGAGGTCACTGATGTCCATATAGATTAGTCCTCCCCCCTTAGGAAGAAATGGTTTCCATTACGTTAAGTTCCCTCAACATATGGGGGAGTTTTACCCTTGGTGAGCTGCTTTCCTTAATGAAGAAGTTGCCCTACTTTGGCAAACCGATAGAGTTGAATGTGTTGTCAATGAGTGCCCTGTTGGTTGTGGAGCCTAATCTTCTAGTCTCATAGATGATGTTTTTTCAGCCGTTTTGTACCCCAGGTTTGGTTATGATCCCGGCACGTACCCAGGGGGTCCGGGGGCGTAGCCCCCGAATGAAATTTTTGGGTTGTTTCGCTAATAGATTACAAGCCCATGGTTTTGGGTAACCCATGGTATTTTCCCTTTGTATTTCCCCTTTATAAGAAAGACATTGTAATAAGGCTAGGGTTGATGTAATAGGTATTATGCATTGTAAAGATCTCTGAGATCGTGAAGAGAGACTGTGAGACAGTGAAGAGGAAGTGCAACGGATGTGCTGCAGGTTGTATCCCTTCATTTGCTGGATGGTATAATAATAAGGATTGGAAATTTCAGTGTGGACGTAGCCCATCTTAGGTGAACCACGATATAGTGGCGTCTCTCTTGTAATGTGTATGTGTGATTATATTTGAATTTTTGTTTATTGTTATTGCTCTACGATCCTGTTTTTATAACCATTGGTATCAGAGCCAAAGGTCTATTTGGTAGATAAGCCCGCAGGAAAATAGGGTTTCTGGTTCGAGTGGGAGAAATGGCGGAAGAAGGAAAGTTTAAGGTTGAGAAATTTAATGGCCAAAACTACCAATTATGGAAGATGCAAATGGAGGACTATCTGTACCAGAAGGATCTCTTCCTATCGTTGGGAGGAAGAGCAAAGCAACCGAAGACTATGAAGGACGAAGAATGGGAGGTTCTTGACAAAAAGGCACTGGGAACAATATGGCTGTCCCTGGTTTCGTCGGTGGCTTTCAATATCTCAAAAGAAAAGACAACGGAGGGTTTGATGAGCGCATTCGGTAAGCTATATGAAAAACCCTCGGCCTCCAACAAGGTATTTCTAGTGAAGTGTTTATTTAATATGAAGATGTCTGAAGGTGGATCTGTTGCTGATCATTTAAATGAATTTAATACGGTTACAAATCAACTAAGTTTTTTAAGTGTGAAATTTGATGATGAGGTTAGGGCTCTTCTAATCTTGTATTCATTGCCAGAAAGCTGGAATAGCTTGGTCATGGCTATAAGTAACTCTGTATCTGGTTCAAACACCTTGAAATTTGATGATGTTATTGGTGTTATTCTTAGCGAGGAAATGCGAATAAAAAGCACAGGTGAGACATCAGGTAAGGCGTTGACCATGGAGAGCGGGGGAAGACAAAGGGAGAAAGGAAAGAGCCAAGGTAATTGTGGCAAGTCTGAAACGGGCAGATCCAAGTCCAGACTGGGAAAAATAGAGTGCTGGAACTGTGGAAAGAAAGGACACCTGAAGAAAGACTGCAGATCTCTAAAGAAGAAAGGAGATGGATAGCAGGAAACTACCTTGGAAGCAAATGTAGCAGGTGATGTGTTACAAGATGCTTTGATTCTTGCATTAGATAATACTAGTGATTATTGGGTAGTAGATTCAAGGGATTCATGTCATGCTACACCCCTTAGGAAATATTTTCATGATTATGTTTTAGGTGATTTTGGACATGTCTTATTGGGTGATGATGAGCCATGTAAAATTATTGGAATGGGTAAGGTATGGATAAAATTTAAGAATGGAACTGAATGCCTGCTAAAAGATGTTAGGCATATTCCTGCTATGAAAATAATTTTGATCTCAACATGGAAGTTGGGAGATGGCGGCTATCTATCTACGTTTGGAGAAATGTGGTGGAATATCACTAAAGGATCAATGGTGATAGCAAAAGGAGACAGGGTAGGTACGTTGTATTTATGTCCTCATAATACTGACCATTCTATCTCTTTAGCTTCCACAGGAACATATACAACATTGTGGAATCATAGGCTTGGCCACATGAGTGAGAAGGGGATGTTGATTCTCCACTCAAGGAAGTTGCTGCCAGATTTGAAGCAGGTAAGTTTGGAATTCTGTGAGAACTGTGTTTATGGAAAATAGAAGAGAGTCAGATTCCTCAGGGTTGGGAAACAAAAGAAGAATGAAAAGTTAGAGCTTGTGCATACATATGTATGGGGACCGGCTCAGGTGCAATCTCTTGGTGGCTCTCATTATTATGTTACATTTATTGATGATGCAACTAGAAAAACTTGGGTTTATTGCATTAGACATAAATTTGATGTGTTTTCTACTTTTAAGAAGTGGAAAGATTTGGTTGAGACTGAGACAGGAAAAATGTTGAAGTGTTTGAGATCTGATAATGGAGGTGAGTACTGCGGAAAGGAGTTTGATAGTTACTGTTCATACCATGGGATTCGTAGAGAGAAGACAGTCCCAGGAACAACACAAGAAAATGGTGTGTTGGAAATGATGAATAGAACGATCATGGAGCGTGCAAGGTGTATGAGATTGCATGTAGGGTTGCCCTTATAGTTTTGGGCAGATGCTGTAAATACTACTGTTTATTTAATAAATAGAGGGCCTTCAAGTTATTTGGATGGTGGTATTCCAGAGGAGACATGGACAGGTAAAGAGGTAAACTACTCATTTCTGAGAACGTTTGGTTGTGAAGCATTTGTCCATATTGATAAAGAAAATAGAACAAAGATTGAAGCTAAATACAAGAAATGTACCTTTATTGGATATGGGGTTGATGATTTTGGTTATCGCTTATGGGATTATGAAAATAACAAAATCATTAGGAGTAGAGATGTGATATTCAATGAAAAGGTCATGTATAAAGATTAGTTGCAGGGAAAGAAACAGGAAAATGAAAACACAGAGTACACAATACTTAATGAAATTAAAGAAAATGAAGTTCCAAAGGTGCCAGAAAATCAAGAACAGTAGCAAGTACCTAAAACTCCTGCAAGTGTAAGAAGATCTACCAGGTTAAGTAGACTCCCTGAACAATACTCTCCTTCAATGTGTTTTTTATTGATGACTGATGCTGGTGAACCAGAATGTTATGAAGAAGCAATGCAGGTGGAAACTAGAAATAAGTGGGAGCAAGGCATGACTGAGGAGATGGAATCATTGGTAGGAAACTAGACTTGGGATTTGGTTTAGTTTCCTGCTGGTAAAAGAGAATTGCAGAACACATGGATTTATAGGTTGAAGGAAGAATAAGGAGGTAAGAAGCGGTACAAGGCTAGACTTATTGTAAAGGGGTTTGCATAGAAGAAAGGTATAGATTTTGGTGAAATATTTTCTCCTGTTGTTAAGATGACTTCAATTAGGACTATCTTAAGTCTAATGGCAGTAGAAGATTTTCATCTTTAACAGTTAGATTTAAAAACAACCTTTCTCCATGGGGATTTGGAGGCAGAAATATATATGCAGCAGCCACAAGGGTATGAGGTCCATGGGAAGGAAAATTTGGTATGCATGTTGAAGAAGAGCTTGTATGGTTTGAAGCAAGCTCCAAGGCAGTGGTATTTAAAATTTGACAGGTTTATGATAGAACAAGGTTATAGTAGATGTCATTCTGACCACTGTGTTTATTTCAAGAGGCTAGATAATAGAAGTTATATTATCTTGTTATTGTATGTGGATGACATGCTTGTTGTAGGGTATACCATGCAGGAAATAAATGTGCTCAAAAGGAAGTTAGCAAATTCATTTGCAATGAAGGATTTGGGTGCTACAAAGAAAATCCTTGGTATGAGAATAATAAGAGACATGAAAAATCGCAAATTGACATTGTCTCAGGGTGAGTACATACAAAAGGTGTTGGAGAGGTTCATAATGCAGAATGAAAAACTAGTTAGTACACCTTTGGCCAGCCATTTCAATCTAAGTAAGGAAATGTGTCCTAAGATATAAGAAGAGACAAATTACATGTTAGCAGTTGGCAGTTTGATGTATGCCATGGTGTGCACAAGATCAAATATTGCACATGTAGTGGGAGTTGTGAGCATTTATATGAACAATCCAGGTAAAGAACATTGGAAGGCAGTACAGTGGATTCTTAGGTATTTGAGAGGCACTACCACTTAGGAATTATGTTTTGGAGGTTCAGACACTGTTCTACAGGGATATGTTGATGCAGATATGGCAGGTGATAAGGATAGTAGGAGGAGCACCACAGGGTATGTGCTTACTGTAGGTGGAACAAGAGTAAGTTGGATTTCGAAACTGCAAAAGGTTGTTGCACTTTCAACAACGGAAGCAGAGTATGTTGTTGTTACAGAGGCTAGTAAAGAGATGATTTGGTTGCAGAGGCTTATGGAGGAATTGGGTAAGAAGCAAAAGGATAGCA
The DNA here is from genome assembly GCA_027924585.1 of Larix kaempferi. Lineage (NCBI taxonomy): Eukaryota > Viridiplantae > Streptophyta > Pinopsida > Pinales > Pinaceae > Larix > Larix kaempferi. Next base: position 10,342,021 of record BSBM01000672.1, on the reverse strand, counting down.
GGTTGTATAGTGGCAGCCAGAGTGCCATTCATATTGCAAAGAACTCAACATTCCATTCCGGGACTAAACATATACAGCTCAAGTACCATTTCATACACTCTATTCTGGAAGATGAACTGTTGAAGCTGAAAAAGATACATACTAGCTAGAATCCTGCAGACATGTTCACAAAGTTAGTGACCAGAGAGAATCTGAGTTCTTGCTCGGTTTTAGTTGGCCTTCTAGTGTGAAGGAGAAGATGAGAAATTCTCCAAGTCCAAGTCTCGTAAGTACAACAGCAGTGGAGTTGCTGTGATCAGTCTCCAAGTGGGAGATTGTTGGTTGTGGAGCATGATCTTCCAATCTCATAGATGATGTTGTTTCAGCCGTGTTGTACCCCAGGTTTGGTTATGATCTCGGCATGTTCCCAGGGGGGTCCGGGGGAGTGGTTGCACTCCCCCGATTGGGGGGCGTATCCCCTGAAGGAAATTTTTGGGTTGTTTCGCCAACAGATTACGGGCCCATGGTTTTGGGTAACCCGTGGTATTTTCCCTTTGTATTTTCCCTTTATAAGAAAGACATTGTAATATAGCTAGGGTTGATGTATTAGGTATTATGCATTGTAAATATCTCTAAGATTGTGAAGAGAGACTATGAGACAATGAAGAGGAAGTGTAGTGGATGTGCTGGAGGTTGTATCCCTTCATTTGCTAGATGGTATAATAATAAGGACTTCAATTTCAGTGTGGAGGTAGCCCATCTTGGGTGAACCACGATATATTGGTGTCTCTCTTGTAATGTGTCTATGTGATTATATTTTCATTTCTGTTTATTGTTATTTCTCAGCGATCTTGTTTTTCTAACATGCCCTTCACCTATGTATCCATGATCTGATATGATCTGATCAATTGTATCCTACTCCAAGCAATCAGGGTTGAGTTATGTAGATTCCAAGTGCTCTTCTAGCTCTAAGGTTTCCAATAATGGTGGATAATATGAATGAAGGAGCTCCACATTAAATACCAGATGTATGCCAAGGAAATGAGGAATGCTTAATTCAAAAACATTCACTCCTACTTACTTGGTGATGGTTTAGGGCCCATATCGAAGTGGATAAATCTTGCGATGGGGTCCCATGAGCCACTCCTTCTGTAAATGCAACCAAACCTTGTTTCCCAGTTGAAACTTGTGTGGAACCCGATGTTGGTCATGTCACTGCTTGTATTCTACATTGTATTTCTCCAAAATGTTATTGACTTGCTGGAGGATGTGGTGAATCCACTCATTAAATATGGTGGCCATGTTAGCCTCAGTTTGAGCATGGGCATATTACTCATGTGTGGATGAAATGGGAAAAGCTACGTCAATTGTGGACAATGGTTGGAACCGCAAGCACACCAGAAATTGGCTGTGGATAGTAGAGTTATGAAGGGATATTTTGTAGCCGTGATGCACATATTGAGGATTCTCATCCCATGTGCAGGGATGTTTATAATTGTACATTCTCATAATATGCACAATCATTCTATTGATCACCTCTATTTGTCCATCGGTTTGGGGGTGGAAGGAAGTTGATTTGGTGAGCTTGGTGTCCATAAGTGACCATAGGATAGAACATAAAGTGCTTAAGAATCTGCTATCCTGATCTAAAATGATAGTTTTTGGGATCCCAAGGTGAACCCAAATACATTCGAAGAAGAGAGTTTTTGGGATCCCAAGGTGAACCCAAATACATTCGAAGAAGAGCTTCATAATGGCCTCTGTTGTGATACTCTTCTTGCGGGTGATCATAATAGCCATCTTAGAGAAGCGATTAATGACCACAAATACACAGTCATTACCATGCTTGGTTGAAGGTAGTCTTGGTATGTAATGCATTGAGATGGATTACCATGGCCTATCGAGAGGAGGTAGAGGGGTGTACAACCCTTGCTTCTTAATGGTGTGTTTGGAGATGGTGCGGGTAGTGCATGACCATATATACTTGATAACATCCAGTTGGAGCTTCGACCAATAAAAATACTTTTGCAGTACTTCCACTATCTTTTCTATGCCAAAATTCCCTCCACTCGACTATAATGAGCTTCCCAAATTATTTTTGCATGCTCCCTAGAAGGAACAAAAAGATGGCCTAGATGGCATAATAGTCCATCCTAGAGATGAAAGTTAGAAGCTTATGTGCTTTCACCTAGTGTTTTATAGGTGGTAGAAAAAATCAGGATCGTTGTTATAAATTCGGGACCATCTCGAGGTCTCATGGCCACAAGAGTTGAGCACCATTATCAAGGCTGCAACTAGAGGTCGACTTAGGAAACCGACTACTTGATTGGTGTTGTCCTTTTTATATTTGATGTTCAAGTAGAATTTTTGTAAGTACATGGACCAATTTGGGAGGCTATCATTTTGTAAAATTTCCCTTGTGTTTGCATGAATTGTAGGGGCTTGTGATCAGTGTGGATGATTGTCTCTTTTCCTAGAATGTAATGCTTCCATTGACAGAAAGCTTGGATGATGGAATACATTTCTTTGTAATAAGTGGGGTATTTATGGACTACATCTGAGAGTGTATCACTATGGTACACCATTGGATGGCCATGTTGAGTGAGGAGTATGACAACAACATAACCCAAATAATTTGTATCAATCTCAAAGGGTTGTGGAAGGTCTGGTAAAGTGAGTATTGGTGCTGAACATAAGTGGTGTTTTAGATCCTCAAATTATTTATGTTGTGGATTATCCCAAACAAACTTGGATTTGGAACTACCCTTGGTCTCTTGGCTAAGGTCCCAAGTGATATGTGAGAACCCCAATATGAACCTGTGATAGAAGTTGTAAAGGCCCAAGAAACTATGGAGCTCAATTATGGTTGTTGGGGCTGACCAATCATGAATGAATTGGATCTTGGATGGATCCACATGCACACCATGCTCATCCATGATGTACCCTATATATTGGATTCTCTACATGCCAAAAGAGCATTTCTCTAGATTAACCTAGAGTTGTTTTCTCAAAGAAACAATGACACTATGCAGTCAAGACTCATATACAACATGACATTTCTACATATATGGTTTTCCTAAAATAACATCACAAATTTTGAGAGGGGAAATATCACACAATACCTCGTCTTTGAATGGATTGATCCCATAGGGTAGACAACATTGCTAATTGACATGGATGTCATGAGCCTAGGTTAGACAACCGATGTTGTATGGCTATGGGTGTGGTGTTGTCAATAACTTCAACCTTTTCATGACCTCTACTGATATCAGGTTCTTTTGAATCTCATTGTCAACAATGAAATGTAGTGGAGAAACCTTCACCCACATTTGTGAGTGGAAGAGTAACTCACCTTCCTCTGGCTCTTCATGTTTGCTTGGATGGACCTTTGTGGTAGTGACCGTGGCATTAGGTTTTGCATAAATGATCTGTTTTCCCTTGTCTGCGACTATGACGTTGGGTTCTGAATCAAAATTAGAATTGGGATTGAACTTTGAGGTTTTGAGTTCGACCATCAATGACTGCTTTGAGCGACATTGATCAGTGTTGTTCCAGGGTATTTTGTGGAACTCACACCACTTCTCGGTGTCCTTCTTCATCTTTCCATTACCCTTCTTTGCTTATGGATTGGAAAGGTTTCCTTGAGGTTGGTTATCCTTTCCATACCCTTTGTTGTATTAGTTGGGGTTTCCTTTTCCATGCTTCTGCTGCGATGAATTTGTAGAGTCAAAATCCCGTTATTCTTTTGCTTAAATTTCTGCTTGATTTTGATAGCTTAACGATAAGCAGATTCCAATGCCGAGATGTCTAGAAACCCCATTTTTGTTTGTATGTACCTATATAATCCCCCACGATATTTTAGAACTAGATTTCGCTCAAAGTATTTGATACCCATATTGGTGCACAAGGTATGGAAGCTATTTGTAAACTATGACACTGTTTGGTCCCTTCCCTGACAAAGTGTGGTCCATCTCGTGTACTAGTCTTCATAGTTTCCAACATGGTGATATTTTTCCTTCATGGCATCCACAAAAAATTCCCAAGTGGGATTGGCCTCAAACATTTTCGACTCCTCACTAGTTGTCATAGTTTACAACATGGTGATATTGTTCCTTCATGGCATCCACAAAAGATTCCCAAGTGGGATTGGCCTCAAACATTTTGGACTCATCTGTGGAGTTTTTCTCACATTAAGTTTCCCACCAACTTTTGACATGGGGGACAACCTTAATTAGCACAAAGGTTATATTTTCCTTATTGGAAAAATTGTGGATAGAGAAATACCCTTCTAACATATTTAACAATTTTTCCAAAGCATTTGCATCTATCTGACCTTCAAATATTGGAATATCAAAATTAACTTGTACCTTGAAAGAGGTGGGGCCTCCTAAGTGGCCACTCAACGAATACATTTATGTTGATGTTGAAATCCATCAAAGGATTTGGGAAAAGTTGTATATCATATCATCCATCCATTGCGCGAGGGCTTCCTCAAGCAACATCTTAATATGATATCTTGCTCCCTCGTCTCTCTTTTCTTCTATCATAGGCAATCATTGGTGTCTGTGAGGATGGTATTTTAGAGGATCAAGTATATTGAGTCCCAACTCCTTATACCTTGACCTCATTGGGGACATGCTTAAAGAAACAAATAAAGAGAAGACTGCTCCTATACCTCTAATCTGGGTTTGTATGAGAATGAAAAGAAAGAATGCATATAGAATGGAGTACACACACACATGTATTGCAAAGAACACCGTGATACAATAAACTCAATGTAATGTCCCAAATTTTTTATTATTAACCATTTGAGAAAAATAATGGAATATCATGGCCTATAGTCATTTTGCAAATTTAAATTCAAAGACTAGAAGGGGTGGTGTGGATCACAATTTTTGTAATAAAGTGGCGAAATATTCATAAATGAGGTGGAAATGGTTCAATTCAGACATGGAGGGTGCATAGGAGGATAAAGTGGGCCTACAAGGAAGTTATAACACCCCCAAATAAAGGAGAGCATCCACAAATTCGAATTCTAAGGAAGATTAACTCCCAAGAAGTTTCATGAAGAGGCATCTCATGAGTTGTAACTCCTCAGGATAAAAATAGAAAATCTATGATAATATATGACATCTATGACAATATTATGACAACTTATGACAAGAATCAGGTCCTATGACATCTTATGAAAACTTATGAGAATTTATGACATGTTGCAGGTCCTAAATTTAGGAAAGTGGGGCGCTAGAGAAGAGAGTGGGCCCACATGATAGTGTAACTTCCCAAAAATCAAGATACCCCTTTCTAATTAGAATTGCGAAGGAATATGAAGGTATTATTTGGTCAAATAACATTAGAGATGAAGTAAATGAGTTCTAGGGTATCATTCTCTCATGAAAATATTATTAATTAATATTTTGTGAGAGAATTCTAGAATGAGGGGGAAAGGGCTCAATGGAGTCTATGAAAAGGATGCAGGCCTATTGGGAAAGAGATTTTGGACATTTTTATTTTGAATAGGAGAGATCTTATGGATTTTCAAGCTTGGGATATGCACCCCTTGCAATTGTAAACTTAGTTTCGGTGGTGAAAGATTCCACCTTAGCTGGTAGAGAGGAGGAGATCACCCTGATCTCTTCACAGCGCTTCATTGCAGTTGATTATTGAGAGGAGAAGTCACCTTAAAATTTATTTAAATAGATTATTGCATATGTTTATGTCCATGTTCAATAGCTGGTTCAATATCTAGTTTGCGTTTTTGAGTTCCAGTCAATAGAAGTGGGAATTTGTGGTGTTTCTGGGAGTGAGTATTGTGGTGGTTTCGGCTTGAGGAGGGCGCACCTGTGGCTATCCAAATTTCATTAAGGCTATTAAAATGGCTGATTATCACTGATAGTTGATGTAGGGTGCACTAAAGAAGTAATATCTCTGATGTGGGGTTGAAATCTTGCTTGTGGAGAGTGCAATAATGAAGCAAATTTCTCACTGGAGAAATATTTTCCCCTCTCTTTTCTCTATGGTTCTCTAGCAGCCATTTCTCTCCATTTTGTAGCAGATATATCATGTATTTCGAGATTATGTAACAGCCATTGATTTACTCTCTGAAAATTCCCCATTTATAATAAAAATCACAGTGCGTTTCCTCTTATGTTGTTCCATATTGAGGCACGAGGTTGATCTATGAATAAATGGTTATCTATGAGCATATATGTTTGAGTGTGGTTGTGTAAACTTAATGTTCTAATATGAAACCTTAGTATGAGTCCCTTTCATCTATTGTTAATCCATTAGGATTTACTTGAGGGTGTTTGAAGCATTTGAGTTTGATTTGGAAGCTCTATAGTTGGGGGTGCTCTTAATCTTGTGTTGGTGTTAAGTGGGTCGGAATTCAACCTCTATTTTTACCATTTCGTATTGTCTCTGGGTTGGGATACACATTCCATTGCGTCGGGAGTGCTGTTTCTAGTAGGAAACACCTTTTATTTCACTCAAAAAGGTTTTTGTATGCTTTAGTTATGATCATTTTACCAGTCGGTTAATTTGTACATTTATGCTTGCGCACCCCAGTTGGAAATGTCAGTGTAGTCTTAAGATTTAATGTTCAAAGATTTCATAAATTTCTCCAATTTTTTTATAATGGTCACATTAGTTGTGTTTGGGTCCCTCATAATTTTTTTGGGTCAAATTGGAGTGATTTAGGGGCTGTTTAGGAAGAGTTGGAAACCTAGTTTTCTGTGTGGTCAGATTTGAACTAGTGCTCCTAGTTTCGAATCCAGTGATTCTCTGGTATTGCATTGGTGTTGAGAGCTCTGATTTTTGGATCGGAGACATTATAGTGGTATATCAGATCTTATTTGGAACCTTACAATGTTTTGATAGTATAAATATGGGACACACCATATTATTCATATTATGATAAACATAATAAAGCCACTTGTTGTGGAAAAAATTGCACAAGTGTGGACTCTTACACTTGGTAAGGGGCTAAGACTTGTAGGCTGTAGCAAGGCCTTAGTCCTTGGATACAATGTGTTTGTTGGTTGGTTTTCCTCCAATTTATCCTGCAATAGATTTTTAGTGGAATTCACATAAAACAAAGAAATATGGATAAAATGCAAAATAAAAAGAGATGGGGGGAGAATGAAAAATCCAACAACAATCCAAGGTATGCCAAACCACTTTTGTATTGCCCAATGGTCAAGTTGTACAACACCTATGAGGTGTGGGATTCAAGGGAAGCCAACAATATCCCTTAGGGAGGCCTTTTGTATCCAAACTATATGCTAAGTAAATGGCGAAACATTGGAGATGAACTCTTGCCCTTTGAAGGAAGGTTGCAAGGGAGATTGGGAATGCTCACAATGATAGGAAGAGGTGGGATATGAAAAATATCCAACAACATAAAATTTCTCTTTATTTATCTCTACAAAATGCATGCCAATGGATTCCTTATATAGGACAAGAGGTGGCCAACAATCAACTAGATCCAAATGTGAACCCATCTCCTCCATAAACTAGTTCCAAGGTACACCAAGGGGGCTATTTAATGCCACCAAGTGTGTGAGGAGACGAATTCAGATCCTTGGAGGTAATGGAGTGTTCAATGCATCACAGGAAGTAGTTGGTCCCACCGTTTTGACAGTAGTGTGACTATCAAAGGAATAGTCATGCGGGTATCGTGCGGGCACTAAATTGATAACCTTCTCTATAGCACAGGTCAACAATGGTTTAGCCAAGCTACCCATTATTTTGACTGATCTTGGGAATTTTGGACTCATGTTGTCTTTTGTATTTGTTGAATATGCCTATGGTGAGATGCATTTTTTATGTTGATGATTCCTTATTGGAAAAATCACCGAAATGTCACATGTGTGTGAAATTTTGGTGTTAACAGATGCCCCATGATGTATGAGGTTCAAAGGGTACTATAGAGTCGATAATGCATACATTTTTTCTTGTGTTTCTCTCCTATTATGTAGGATGAAGCATATGTGGACAATAGGGTCCTCCCATGGGGGAATATTGTTGGTGACGATCGTTGGAGATGTAGTAAAGAATAATTTTTTATACAAACGAGGCGAGCATACCCATGCTCGTGAAATTACGTCAAGGTTATTACAATAATAGAGGACGAAAGGGGTCACTCGAATATACTGCTGTGGTATGGAAGACAACGGATTTGATCCATGTGAGAGTAAATAACCCAGGGATTGCTGCGGAATATTGAAGAAGTGGTACTGTTTATGATCATGGTAATCCCACGAGGGTGGGGGACCATTGTGGTGGTGAAGTTTCCTAAGAACTTCACGATGCCATATGGACTGCTACCATGGTTTGTAAATGTGAACACTGCTACCTTCAAAATTAATTTTCCCCCTCATGTGATATATGTTTTGATGTTGAGCATAGGGGAAACCACTTAGTTATGGAGCACTAATGAATCTCCATACCAAGTTTGAGGTGATCCCTTATAGTGATTAAAAGGGATCCCAAGGTACAACTGCAACTACTGCAAATATCAGAATGTAGTGTTTTGACATCGATGAGAGCTGAAGTACATGATAAGATGATGGTCCTATCTTAAGAATTGAGATCATGTTGTAACCAAGTGGGGGACGGACATACTTGACACAAGACTGGTTGATAAGCGTGGGGATCATAACTTCCTTTGATCAATGTAAACATGGGGAGTGGGGGCGACAACTTTCCTTTCAGAACGGTACAGATTGACACAGAGGGAGACAAACTGCAATTGAAAGGGATTTGATGGAGACATTGAATAGAGAGTAATGGTGACCAAAAAAATGGATACTCCAGAAGATATTGAGAGTTGAATACATCGATAAAATGCGACCATGGGTTGTTTCCAAAAGAATGGGGTGTTCCTGCATTGTAAGGTGATGGGAACTATTTGTACATAAAGAATAATGGTGGGGTCCCCACAATTTTGGGTTTGTTGGGGGATCAATTTGATGATGGGAGGAGTCCCCATGGTTTTGAGTGGATCAAGGGACACTTTCCAAGATGAAGTGGGGGTTTAAATTGTAGATGTAAATATGGGTTCCCCATGAATTACTACCATGCAGTGTATGCTTGTGGGGTAATTGAAATAGAATTGGTTACTTCTGAGGGTGGGGGACCCATAGGTGTCTTTGCGGAGGTTGTGATACAAAGAATATTATGGTAGTTAAAGTGCTCATGGAGGTATGAGTGGGATTTGTGAATTTTTATCATAACATGGGCCGAGGAATATGATGGTGTCTACTCAGGGGAGTAAATTTGCAATAAAAAAATGATAAGCTAAGGGGTAATATTGTTAAGTTGTATTAGAGTCCTCAGACTTGTGGGGGTTTGACATCATGGGTGTCAATTGATGAATGGGATGGAAATGGTGTGCACACCCATGGGGAACATGCTAATCCCAGTGGTTACATTAATGGCACATCAAGACTAGGAATGGGGGCCCTATGGTTATCAATGGGGATATTGGTAAATGCATTATAAATGAAGGGGAAATAATGCATATATGCCAGTTTTAGAATGATACCTATGGTAGGGTGCCCGACACCATTGATGGAGCATGGATACTTGTTCTTATAATGAAAAAATAAGAGTCCATTGCTTTTATTGGTCGATATACTACACATACAGTGCACATGCCCAAGTGTTGTAAAGAACATGACCAAGGAATTGAAAATGCAGAATTTATATGACCAAAACTAGCTGTACCTCAGGGGTATTGAAGTATCAAGTGTATAAGAATTTAAGGTACAACCCATTGACAGGGTGGTTGAGGGTGATACCTTTAGGGTTGGTTAAGACATAGGCCCCTTTGGGGAGACATTGCTTAACGACATAAGGGCCTGTCCATTTAGATACAAATTTATTAGGTCTCCGTTTGTTGTCTTTCTTAGCATTGAAGATGAGTACAAAGTCACCTTCATTGAAGTTCCGAGGTCGTACCTATCGATCACAGTGAACCTTAGAATGAACTTTCATGGCTTTATTTTGTTGAAGGGAGTCTCAACGCTCTTCGTTGAGGTGTTCCAAGGTAAATAGGCATTGTTCAATGGTAAGGGTATCTAGTAGCAACTCGATAATGGATTGGAGGGTAGGGATTTGGCACTCGATGGGAAGGACAACTTATACACTATGGACAAGTTGGAATGCGGTAAATCCTGTATCCATTTTGACCGAAGTACGATAATCCCAAAGAGTAGGGAAAAACATGTGATGCCAGTTACTTTTGTTCTTATTCACTGTGCGTTGGAGCATAGTTTTGAGAACTTTGTTGATAGCTTCAACTTGGCCATTTGCATGGGGGTAGTAAGTTGTTGAAAATTCATGTTTAAATCCTAACACCCGCGATAGTTATTCAAATGTTTCATTATGGAAGTTTTTTCCATTTTCAAATACAAGTTATTTGGGTACACCAAAGAGGGAGATGACATGGTTAAAGAAGAAGCATGCGGCGGTAATTCCTTTGTATTCGAATTTAGGCATCGCTTCATCCCATTTGGTGAAATAGTTGACATCGACAATGATATAGTGGTGACCTTGTGTCGAAGTAGGGATACATTCCATAAAGCCAATTTCCCATTTACAAAATGGACGAGTGGTGATGACTAGATGTAGGGGCACAGGGGGAGACCGTGTTTTGTAGGAAAATACCTGACAATTGGCACATTGTTTGACGATGTAGACACATTGAAGACTAAGGGCCAAAATTACCCTGCACGTAATATTTTTTGATCAGTGGCTAGTCCTAAGAGGTGGCTTCCGCAAGCGCCGCTATGGCAGTCATTAAGAACATGTTCCACCTCCTCATGTGTGAGGCACCACTGTAGAATAGTATCGATACCCACGGTACAAGGCATCCCCGATGAGGAGATATCTAGGTTCCTAGTGATGGATCTTGCGATGATCATCACAGGACAAGTGGGGGGGAACTTGTGAGTACGGAGATAAGTAAGGATGTCGATGTACCATGGGTCATCGCCATTGATGAGGAAGAGATACTCATCAGGTAACTGATCCTGAATAGATTCGCATGAGGTGGTAGACATAAGTTCTGTAATGAGCTTGTCTAGGGCCATGGATTTATTTGTTTTAGAGGCAAAAAATTTAAGGTCAAACTCTTGTAAGATGATGATCCAACACACAAATTTACTATTGATAAGCCGACAGCTAAGTATGTATTGCATAGGGTTGGATTCACCAACCACAATTGTTTTTCGCAACAAAATATAATGGTAGGGATTCTGGATGGAAACCATGACTGCAAGCACGAATTTTTCATCATGAGTGTAGTTGACTTCTGGTCCAGTGAGGGTTTTGATGACATGTTCTTGGTGGTACTAGATGGGTTGGAATAACACGCTGGCCACAGCAGAAGTTGACACAAATATATAAAGGATGAAATATTTGTCAAAGTTTAGAGGGGAGATGAGGGGGGCTGACGACAATGCTTATTTAAGGGCATCAAAGACTATTTGGGCATAGTCATCCCATTTAAATGGGAGATAATTTCTGAGGAGTTGTAAAAATCCATGGGCCTGAGTGGCATAATTGGGGAAAAAATGAAGAAGGAAGATAGATAACTTAAAATTTCGAAGGGTTGATAGTGATTCCTTCTTTGGAGACAATGAATCCTAATAGGCGATCAACTGTGATACAAAACACACACTTGAGAGGGTGCAAGTGGATTTTGTATTTGGGACACCATGTGAACATGGCACAGAGGTCTTGAAGGTGGTCTCATAGTATCTTGGATTTGGTAGTAAGGTCATCTAGAAAGGTGAGGATGATGTGGACCAAGTCATTAAAGACATACGCCATTGCACGCTGGAAAGTGGCCCCACTGTTCTTCAGGCCGAAGGGCATAAATTTTTATGAAAATGTGCCACATGGTGTAGTAAATGCAATTTTGTACTGATATTGGGGGAAGATGTGTATATGATTATATCCAGAAAACCCATCCATAAAGGATAACATTTCGCTACCGGCACATGAGTCAACGATTTGGTTGATGAACGGTGTTGGAAAATTCTCCTTAGGGAAGGATAAATTGAGGTCTCGGAAGTCTGTACAGACATGAATGGTTCCCAACATTTTCTTAACCGGGACGGGGTTAGACACCGATGATGTGTAAGCAATGGGAAAAATAAATCCATCCTGTAGGAGTTTCTCGATCTCATCTTTGATTGTGGGGGCCTTAGAGTGGTGGACTTGGTGTTGTTTTTTTTGGACATGAATGGCATCAGGCCAAGTGTCAATATGATGTTTGACAATTGTTGGGTCAAGGCCTGAAATTTATTCATAAGACCATGCAAAGATGATGCATAACTCTTTGAAGAGAGAGGTAAAATCAATAATCTCATGTGGTGACCAAGAATCCCCAATGGAGATGTTTTCTATGACTCCTGGTGTAATCGATATATCAACCTAGATGGTAGGGGATATATTGTGACAATATTTCCATATTCTAAAGAATCCGAGGTGGGAATAGGATTCTTGAACACATCGATATGAGTAGGGGGTAGAAAATATTTTGACTCAATCATATATTGTTGTTCGATGGACATGATGTGTGGTTCATGCATATTAGCCTCCAAGGAACTATGATGGAAAGTGTCCCATGGTGGTTAGTTGGTGTGCATGGATTTTCTTATTTCTTCATCTGTGGAAAAGACATACTCCTCTAGCATGTCTTCATCTGAGGAAAATGGGTCTTCAGTGTTGGTCTGAAGGGGGACTGAATCAAGATGTAGGATGTCGATATATTCAGAGTACGTTGCTTGGGGTGGGTGCTAATATCTCTTCTTGAGGAAAGATTAAGCAATATATATTTTCATGGAACATCAGTGATGGGGGATCAATATATCTGATGGAATCTAATGGATTCAGGGTGGTTTTGTCAGCACTGTACTCTATTGGTTCAGTATCCTCCTCGATTATTGTAGGGAGGGTGGTCCTGCAAGGGGTGAGGTTATCGACTAATTGACTCTAGGTTGTGCGCAAAGTGCGAAATGTGGCTACAAGTGGACATTGGAATGAATGGTGAGACATTAAATTGCATGAACGACATAGTTGAGTGGCATTGGTGTGGTTCAAAAAAATGGCCGGGATTTGTGGGCACCGTGGTGATTATTGGTCGGGTATGGAATCTTCCCACCGTGGAGAGGGATGTGCTTGAATCATCACAGTCACCATATTAATGGGTTTCATTTTTGGTGATGAAGGGGGATAGTTATCATCTATTGGTTGAGTGAGGCAAATGGTCACCAGTGCATCCGGAAATCAAGGGAGATCGGGGAAATGGTGTGTATAGTGCCCATACTAATAACATATGGCACATTTGTGATTCTTACACAGTGTCTTGGAATTATATGTGGGAGAGGGAGATGTGCCCCCTTCTTCCATCAGTGAAGCATGGTTTATGCTAACGGGGGTGTTAATAAAATTTCTTAGCTCTGGTAGAGTGGGACACAAGTTGGTCGCGTGGTGTTGTTTCCCACAAAGAGAACATGGTGGCGTAACTCTTTGAATGGGAGTATTGGTCGTAATTGGGGATTTTAATTGTTGTTGGTTGATGCCCCTTGATTTAGGATTATCAGCATTCGACGAGTCGGATGTGGGGTTCGGTAAGAGGGGAAATTTCAAATTCTGTTGCTTGGTGCCCCCCATTGGTGATATTTGTGACGACCGGTTGTGGTTTAGTCGCATATGTCATAGGTTGGGCTATTGTAATGAACGGTGTTATCGAACTTGTAGACATAGCAGCGGAAACATGGACAACCTCATAATGAGCAACTAGTTTGGAATCCATTTTTGGGTAGGGTGGTGTAAGGTACCGTACCAGGATACCCAAAGTGAGCCCAGGTAGAGTTAACTGATCCATAAATGACATCCCTTGTACACCTATTGGAGGGTACAAGAATGGGATTTGGAAGATTGGTGGGACCAATGGACTCAACGTTTGTTCAATTCCATGACTCAGTGGTGATGTTGATGATGGTGTGTAGGTGGAGGTAGCTTCATTTTCAATGGTAAAAATTGTGCACATTAGGCCATCTGTTGATGTGGGGATCTTAGGTGGCAGTATTGAATATACTCCTAACAAATTGGAGTCCTTGTACATGTTGGGGGAAATATCGACATGCGGTTGATCCATGTCGATGACATTTGGAAGGACATTGTCAAGATTGCTTGTGGTGTTGGGATCATAGTAGTTAACTTGGTTGAGGGTGACGACCTTCCCATTTAAGGGAAAAATCATGATATAGAAGACTGCAGAGGCAACCTCCTTCATGGCGTACATGTAACTATGCCCCAAGAGGATGTTGTAGTTGAGTTCTGCATCGACTACCTCGATATTGATCATAACCATATTTCCTCCCAGCTTGATGGGGATATTTTGGTACAATCCTATTGGTTGGGATGGTCTCCCATCATATGCGCGAAGAGTGATAGATGAGGGAACCAACTCAGGTGACCCTAATTGTTTCCAGACTTTTGAGAAAATTACGCAAGTGGATGCGCCTTCATTGATTATGCAACGATGAATCATAATGATCTTTACTGTGACTGGGACTTGAAATGCGAGTGACGATGGTAGTCGCGACTCCCCTTTGTCAAGATCAAAGGTCATGAGATGTGAATCAGAAAGGTCGACACCACCAAGTGCATTCAATAGTGCCTTTCATTGGCTTGGGAATGACTATAGCACTTCTAACGTGGACATGGCTGCAGGTGATTAAGCCAAGTCATCCACAATACTATAATTGTGGGCATATTTCATGTGAGGGTTATTAGGGGTACGCTGAAGTGGAACCTTGGGAATTCACAGGATTTGTTCGGAACTTGGGAGTGGTATTTGTAGAGCCCCCCTCGAGGGGATAGGAGCATCTTTCACTTGGGGATTTTCAAGCCTATCATAACCCTTGGCCTGAGTTTGAATATTTATAACCAATGTGTCAATATTTTTAAAAGAGCCATCATTGGGAGGGCGAGCATATTGCTGCTATGTAAAAATCCCTTGGTTTGAAAAGGGTTGTTGTGACATGGAAGTTTGGGGTTGGGGAGGGTTCAAAACCCGAGGGGGATTTGTCACTATCTTCTTCTTGGCTTCCACTAACTGTTGGCGGTCGGGGATAAGAGGGAAATGATGAGTGTAATGACCATAATCATCACAAATGGAGTAGCAGTAATTAGTCCTCAGGTTAGCGTTCTTCCATTGTTTGGTGGGGTTTTTATTCCCCGTGTTTTGATTACCCGCATGTTGGTTTTGCTGGGGAGGGGGGTTTTCCCCTTACCTCGACTGCTGGTTTTTCTTGTTCTTTACTTTCTTCTTCCCATGAGTTTGCGGATTCTAGGGGTTTGCAGTGTTCAATTGCTCAAATTTTTGAGCTTGTTGAACGTAATAAGGTTGGACCAAGTTCACCATAATGTGGGGTGCACGTTGCTGACCAGGTGGACATGGGAATGGGTAATAAGGGTTATATCCCAGGGGTGGGATAAATGCGGTTTGCATTCCATAAAATGTGGACGTAGGAATGTCTTGTGCCATTGGTGGTTTAGGAAATGTTGTTGTTTGGATAATGTTTGGGTAAGTAGGACTATAGGGTTCATATTGTAACTAACCAATAGGTGGGGTTGGTACCGATGTAGGGGGTACCGAAATGGTGCCGAAGTGGTAGGAGGAACCTTTCCTAATTGGGAAATGGATCCAATAAGACCATTTAGAAAATGTGATGAGCCTGTAGGTGTACGATCCAATGACTGGTTCTAAGGGGAATCAATAAGGATAGTGTAAAGGTAGCCAGATTGTGCATATATGAAATGAAAATGCTGGGATTTCAGAATTGCCTCTTCCTCTCTTTGAAACATGGAGGTGGCGACATATTTAGCTATAGTGGGTTGGAGTGATTTGATAAACCAATCCAACAAAAATTGTGGTTGTATTTTGATTTTAAGCAATGTGCAACGCCTACGCCACTCATGGATGTGGTCCGCGATCTAGGTGGATGTATTTTGTCGAAACTCTGTCAGAATTTTGAGACCAAGGTCATGCCGAATCGAGATTTGGAAGTAAGTGAGAAATGCATTGGAAAACGTTGCACAGGTGGCATGGGTCGCTCTCGATAGGTTTACATGCCATTTGGTTGCCGTTCCAACGAGGGTATGATGGAAGAGGCGAAGCCTCATGGGGTCATCCATGACATTGTTAGATGAACACCATAAGTGGAAAGAGATGACATGGTTGGTGGGATCATTCTCTTTCTTTCCTTTGAATTTTGGAATCTCGAAGGAAAGTTTATCTGGCATAGCTGGCCATTTTGGATCATGTGCGATGGGGTCGTTGATCAGTTTGGCCAAATCATGTATATTTAAACTAGCCATGAACGGTAAGGTCGTGGGAGTTGGTCATGCCATTGTGTTTTGGGTTTGTTTCCCATGTCCAGGATACCTAGGTGGTTTTGAAAACAATGAGTGAATTCCTACATTGGCGGAGGGGTCAAAGGGGTCCAAAGGATCTCCGTGGGGAGAAGCTAGAGGGGTCCCTCTTCCGGTGGTGGAGGAGGTGGGGGGATCAATACTTCCTTTGAGAGGAGAAAATTCACCTAGCAAGGTGTGGCCTCATATAGATTATCCTATCAAAGCAGTTTGGTAGAATCCCCGACTAGAGTACCTTCCGTGTGAACTGTGGGGGGAAGGTGTAAAAACACCCCTTGAGAAAGGGGAGATGCTGTGTAGTCTTCGGGACTACCTTAGAGGGTTGTTTTGGTATTCAATGGTGAAGGATCTGTGTCAAATGAGAGTGATGGTGAATTAAACACAATTGAACAAATGCAAAAATATGCCAACCACAACATATGAAAATATGGTGCAATAACTGAGTGATATGTGCAAAAGTTGGTTTTAGTGCAAGAGTTCCCACATGTAGGTTCTTTTTAATTTACGAGTTAGTGAACTTGTATTATAAAAAGGAAATAAATGTAAATTACCTAAAAATACCTAATGTCCTTCCTCTCAAATGTAACTGGACCTCCCAAAAGTACAACTGACGGTGATAATGGGATCCACACACCAATTGACTAGTGGAGGTAACAAAGAGCTAGTTCTACCAACAATGGGGCCAATGCTCCAATCAAAATGACTTGGAAACACCTCCCAATGGAAATATCTAACTTCAGAAGTCAATTGCACTCACAACTTCTCCTTGGTGATGTCCTAAGTTTGTCCACTAAGATACCTTGCGTCAAGTGTGGATCAGTGGTTCGACCTACCCGGTATATTGTCGTCTCCTTACAACAAGTTGATTAGCTTGTAGGGGAGAGCAGGGTAGCTATACCTTGGCTTTCATCTCTTTGGTCACGTCACACTTTTGATCCGGATTTTTTTTGAACACTTGCTTACAATAGGATTTTTCATTAGAGAAAATTTGAGTTCTAAAATGGGCCTCCTAAGGAAATTAATAAAATAATAGTTCAAATAATAAAATAATATTTATGAATTTTGGAGGAAAAGATAAGAAAACTACCATTTTCTTCGTATTTTCAACATATCTACTCATTGTTTTACTCAAATTTCGATTAGGAGCACTTGTTGGATACATAATTGAATTCTGCATCCAACGAGTACCCACACTGCATACTTTTGAGGTACCCCCCTCCCCCCATGAAAAATGAGAAATACATCATTTTTTTTATATGTATTTCTTGTTTTTCATGGGGTGGGGTACCTCAAAAGTATGCAGTTTTGGTACTCGTTGGATGTGGAATTGAATTCGGCATCCAACAAGTGCCCCCACTCGAAATTTGAGTAAAATGATATGGATATGTGTTGAAAATACATATTTAAAAAGTAGTTTTTAATGTCAAATATGCCATGAAAACCATTATGGTTGACTCTTTTCTTGAAATTCTATTGGTTCTTGAATTCAATGGCTCTTTTTCTTGTGAGGTGGCTCATATCCTTATGATTATCATTTTAGACCCCAAATTTGCTCTAATGTAAGTACCCTATGAGTCAACAATGCTATGTTTCAAAATATCACTAATGAAAGTAGATTGGATGCCTAGCCCAATCAATCCTACCTAACTAAAATGTTATTTTTTGACCTCCTATGGAGGATTGTAGTTGGTTGGACAATTACAAAGTTGATTTTAAGGAGTTTGAATTTCACTCATGGAGTGTAAGAGAGGTGTTTCACAATTCCTACTTTTCTGATTCACCAAGCTCAAAAGAAGTGCGAGGTGAAGAGCATTAGGATCAGACGAGTATTTAGGTGTCTTAGTGTGTGCTAGTGGTGCAAACACATGTGATGAAAACAAATCGATTGTCGTCAAATTAAATAGAAGAGTATATAAAGTAAATGCAAAAGTAGATGTACTTTTAACTCTAAAATATGCTCATGGTGCTTTTCAAATCAAAATGTTAACTATTTGAAAAAGTTTGCAATGGAAGTATTTCACACTTCTCACCCTTTTCTGATTCACCAAGCTCACAATAAGTGTGAGGTAAAGAGAATACTTCGGGAGACAAGAGTCTTTAGGTCCTTGCTTGTGTGCAAAAAGTGGATTCTACACTAGTTTTAATCCTAAAAACATGTCAATTGTGCATAAACAAGAATGGTGTTGAATACTAGTGACAACAATGAGGCCCGTTGAAAGCCTCAAGGTAGATTGCCTAGGTAAGTTTCGAGATAGATGAACCCTTTACTTCCTAATCTTGGTCTAGGTGAAATAATTACTAGAAAACTAAGTAATTATTGAAAATTAACTTAATTTGAGTTCATTAGTAAGCAATAATTGGGTTTCCATATTGTACTATGTAGATAAAAAGAAAATAAAAGACTATAACAGGTCCAAACAATACTCTGTTGCGCGGGTAGTGCAAAGAAATACAAAATAGGTGCGCTGGTAGCGCGGTTATAACATAGACCAGGTGCGTAGTTCAATCTGTGAGAGGTCGTGCGGGTCATGAACTGATTACCTATATGGGTAGTACGTATGTCGAAGATGTTTCCTCACTAATAACGCAGTCGAGAGGCCAATATCCGCGCTAATGTGCATAAATTAATTGGGGCTGACTTGGGGCAGAATTATGGAGCAAGAGGTGGAATACATGATGTCCTGTAAATGATAAACACCTAGAATTAATTACTTAGCATAAAACAGCATGTTAAATAAGAAATGAACAAAAAAGAGTGGAGTCTCCATTAGAACTGTTGTGGAAAAAATTGTACAAGTGTGCACTCTTTGACTTGGTAAGGGGCTAGGCCTTGTAGGATGTAGCAAGGACTTAGTCCTTGGAGCCCCTGTGCGGGTTGGTTGGTTTTCCTCCAAGTGATCCTGCATTAGATTGTTAGTGGAATTCACATAAAACAAATAAATATAGATAAAATTCAAAATAAAAAGAGACGGGGGGAGAATGCAAACTCTAACAACAATCCAAGGTACGCCAAACCAATTTTGTATTACCCAATGGTTAAGCTGTACAACACCTAGGAGGTGTGGGATTCAAGGGAAGCCAACAAATATAGCTTAGGGAAGCCTTTTTTGTCCAAAATATATGCTAAGTAAATGGTGAAACGAGGAACTCTTGCCCCTTGAAGGAATTTGGAAAGGGAGCTTGGGAATGCTCACAATGATAGGAAGAGGTGGGCTATGAGGAAGCTCCAACACAAATCCAATAGCATAACCTTGATCTTTATTTATCTCTACAAAATTCATGCTAATGGATTCCTTATATAGGCCAAGAGGTGGCCAACAATAAACTAGATCCAAATGTGAATCCATCTTCTCCATGATCTAGTTCCAAGGTACACCAAGGGGGATATTTAATGCTACCAAGTGTGTGAGGAGACAAATTCGGATCCTTGGAGGTGATGGAGCCTTCAATGTGCTACAAGAATGAGGTGGTCTCGTTGTTTTGATAGTAGCACGACTATCGAAGGAATAGTCACACGAGTATCGCACGGGAACTGAACTGATAACCTTCGCTATAGCGTGGGTCAACAATGGTTTAGACGCGTGACCCCTTATTTTGACTGATATTGGGCATTTTGGATTCATGTTGTATTTTGGATTTTTTGAGGATGACTGTGGTAAGCTGCATTATTTATGTTGATGTTTCCTTACTGGAAGAATCGCCGAAATGTCGCATGTGTGCAAAATTTGGGCTTTAACACCACTGTTTGGATAAATTTGGGGATAAATTTACTCTCTATTATAAATTTGAAGTTAATGTTCCTTTTTTTTTTTGATTGGGTACATTACACCCAAAATCTATAACTTAATGAAATAGAACAGACTATAAAATGTAGAATACAAAATAGCTAGAATTGTGGTAGTTGATCTCTGATATGAGATGTGGCGGCTATGCTCATACGTAAGAAGTTGAGTTACAATGAGGCCAGAAAGGGCCTTTTAACATAAAGAATCAATGAGAAAACCCTATACATCAAAATCCATATTCCCATAAGATGAAACACCAAAAGGTTTGTGGGCCCCGTTATGGCAGTTGCCCACATCAACTTCTCATGGGAATAACTTTTGCATACAATCTTTGTTTAGAGTGCTTGGTGGTGCCTCATAAAGGTTTGGTCAATAAGTACACATTTGGTGCGATCCTATATATTCATTCAATGATCTACTGGGAGCTTCTGTGATAAATAAACATTGTTTAGGGCCTCAAAATGAGCCCGAAAGATCGGGACCCCAAAAAATGTGAAAAAACTGTCAAAATGGAAAATGTGTTTTGAGCTAGTGGATTAGGTGTGTGTCCATTGATTTCCATTTGGATTAGAATTACATTTTCATTTATGGATGGTTAACTCACAGGGATTTCCATTTATGGATGGTTAACTCACAGGGCTTCCAAAAGCAGACAATAAATTCATCATTATGGTGGTAGTAGATTGCTTGACTAAATATGCTCACTTTTGTTCCTTATCACAACCTTTTACACCATCCCTCATGGCACAAGTCTTCATGGATTGGATTTTAAGCTACACGACATACTGGATTCGATTGTATCTTATTGGAACCCTACCTTCACAAGAATTTTTTGGTAGGAGTTGTTTAAACTTCGGGGTACACAGTTTAATCTCAACACAACCTATCATCCCCAAACATATGGTCAAACAAAATAAATCAATAAGTACTTGGAAACTTAGTTGAGATTCTTTGTGTTAGAAAGGTCACACCAATAGGAACAATGGATTCCTATGGCCAATTGGTGGTATAATAACACTTATCATGGCCCACAAAGATGAAACCATATCCAACAATTTATGTGTTATAAAAATATAAAAAATAGAATCAAAGAACAATAAAAATAGACCCCGATATTTACATGGAAACCATGCTATATGCACGTAAAACTACATGGCAATGACAACTTCAATATTTTGTTATTACTCAACAAAAAATTTACAATGATTTCTTCTATCTCTCTTGTATTACAATGTTAGGGGGTCACTTCCATTTTATACAATACATAAGAGGGTTCCATAAGGAATCAAAATACACTAGATGGGTCTAGAAATTTTCACCTCAGGGTTTCCGCCCTTGAACCATTAGAGAGTGGGGGTCTGATGGCCCCCCCTCTAACCCCCCCACATTCTTGACACATACAAATAATGCGTGGACTTAGTCGAGAACTCTATACCAAGAAGATTGGATATTTGGACATTGGCTTCATCTCTTAACATTCTCTCACTTGAATTCAATATACAATAAGTTCCTTGGCAATCTTTTCCGGGCCACATGCAATTTCCCAATGCTTCCTTCCTCACACTTTTAGCAAGACTATAGAAGTTTTGCACCATTCAAAATTCTCTGTCCTCACTGAATTCATAAAGATATCTATATTATTCTCATAAGCATCATTTTTCTCCAACAAGATCCTACCATCTTCCACCACTTTCCTTATGAAATGGTACTTAATATCAAAATGATTCATGCAATCATGAAATGTTCGATTCTTCACTAAGTGAATATCACTTTTACTATCACAGTGCAAAGTGATATTCCTCTGTATGATTTTTAATTCATCCATTATTCTCTCTATCCATATTTCCTTTTTACTAGCCTCTGTTGCTTCCACATATTCTTCTTTAGTTGTTGACAAAGCCACCACTGGATACAACTGAGATATACATCTTACAAATCCACCAATAAGAGTAAAAATATATCTTGTAGTATAATTTAGTCTATTTATGTCCACCAAAATCAAAATATATAAAACCTTTAATTTGTGAATTTTTCGATATATAGAAAATAGTAGCGCCTAAAATGCCCCTAAAAATCTGAGTATCCACTTCACAAGATTTTAATGCTCCTTACTAGGATTCACCATGAATCGACTAACAAATTCCATTGCTTGAAAAATATTCGGTTTGGTGCTCACCATTGTTTAAATGAGGATCCCTTTTGCTGATGAATATGGTACATGTGACATACTTCTCTTCTCTACTTCTATGCTAGGACACTATTTGGAAGACAACTCGAAATGTGAAAGAAGTGGGGTGGTAATTGGTTTTGCATTCTACATATTGAAACAGTACATAATATTTTCTATATATGACTTTTAACTTAACCCAATCTTTCTACCTATTCTATTCATGTGTATCTTCATCCTTATAATTTGTTTTGTTTCTCCTAAATCCTTCTTTTCAAATGACGTAGCCAACTAATCCTTGAGATCAATGGTTTTCTTCATCTTGGGGGCATGTAATCAACATTTCATCAACATACAACAACATAATAAAATTTCCATCATCAAACCTATTACAATATGCACAATGGTCAACTTCAGCTCTACTGAAACCTTAGCTCTTAATGAAGGTGTCAAATTTTATGTACCACATTCTTGATTCCAATTTCAATCCATACATATATTTCTTGAGTTTGCGAACCAAATTATCTTCTCCTTTTACTTTATATCCCACAGGATGATACATATAAATTTATTCATCAATATCACCATGCAAGAAATCAATTTTTACGTCCACTTGTTCCAACTCTAAATATCGTGCTACTACAAGTGCAAGTAAAACCCTTACAATAGTAAGCTTCATGAATAGAGATAATATTTCGTTAAAATCTATACCTAACTTCTTCACATAGCCTTTTGGTACCAAGCGATATTTTTTATGTTTCAACAACCCATCATTTTTCTTCTTTACTTTATACACCCACCCACTTATTTCCAACAAATTTTCTTCTTGGTGGGAGATCCACAAGTTCCAAGGTTTGATTCTTATTTAATGCTTTAATTTATTCATCCATGGATTTCCTCCATCTATCTGTATTCTCATATTCTCTAGATTCCTAAAATGAGCTAGGTTCACCATCATCAATTAATAAAACAAAGAAGACTAAAAATAAAGAGAATATAATTTTGGACGTCTCTTGGGATGTGTAGATCTTCTGAGTTGTGATTTCCGATCAAAGGATTCATTTTCATCTTCACTCATTTCTACTTTAACTAGTACACTCTCAGGTGTGTTTTGTACCTCCTTCCTTTGCATGGATTTTTCATTAAAAATAACATCCCATCTAACAATTACCTTATGCTAAGTAGGATCCCACAATCTATACCTCTTTACTATAATATCATAACTGAGAAAAACACATTTACTTGACTTTGATTCAATATTGGACCTCTTTTCTTTAGTCACGGGGGAAAATGATTCACAACCAAAAATATGCAAATGAGAACAATCAACTGTATTACCACAACAAACCTCTTTTGGAATCTTTCCATCCAACACAGTTGTAGGTGGTATGTTAATCAGATAAACAATTGTATTAAGAAACTCCGCCCAAAATCCATTATCCAACCCAGATGCAGTTGCACTGGGCATACTTCTTACTCATTCCATGATTGCGTGATTCATCCGTTCTACCAAACCATTTTGTTGTGGTGTATATGTAGCATATTTTTGGTGCTTAATTTATTCTTGCGTACAAGATTTATCAAATTCCTTGGAGCAATATTCTCTTCCATTATCAGATCTGAGACATAATGTGGACTTGGCCAAAATTTTCTCTACTCGTGTCTTGAACTCTTTAAATTTCTCAAAGGATTCTAAGACTTATTTTTTTTCCAGAAAATACACCCACACTCTTCTAAAATAATCATTTATAAAAGTTAGGAAATATCTAGTTCCATTTATATCCAAAGTGGGTACTAGTCCAAATATATTAGTCGAATGAATAAGTTGTAGAAGATCGGAACTTTTACCAGAGCTTGTAGTAAACTGAACTATCTTCTCTTTTTCCAAAAATACAGTGCTCACATAAGTCTAAATCACAAGACTTAATCCCACAAAGCATATGTAGAGTTTTCAAATATTTTTCACTCATATGTCAAATTCATTGATGTTGCAAAATCACTGCATCCAGAACATTCCCTAAGTTTGTGGTTGCTAAATGGTTTGTTACTGTATCACTGCACAAACAATACAAAGTCCCATATGATTCTCCTTTTGCTACCGCGAGGGATCATTTGGTAATTTTGCATCAATTGTCAGCAAAGGTATGTTGGAGTATGAAATAAAAAAACAGAAGAAGAAATGTGATTCCTAGAGATAATGGTGGTTTATGAAGGCATCAGATTGCACTTAAGCACATTAGCATGATCCATAAGTGATGATAGACCAATCAAAGAGATCATCTATAAATAGGTTTGGGTAGAAGACAAATACCAACAATCATGAGACCATATTTTCCATAAAAGGTGGATCTAAGGATCCAAAGTGGACATAAGCCAACAAGGTAAGGGTACAATGGACCAAAGGTTCCAACACACCCACACAAACTCAGCTTGGAGGAAAGAACAAATTATACAAAATTCCCCACTTATTTTGATATGAATTGTAGCATTGATCAACATAGTACAACAAACAATCCTTGAAGAAGTCAAAAGATACTGTCACCATTGTTGTCAAACTCAATGCAATCATCCAAAATAATCTGCAATACTGTTGTCCAAATATAGTCCTAGTCGGTCAACAACAAAAACTAGTCGAGATTCCAACTAGCCAATAGCGCAACAAGTATAGGCAGTCTTTTCCAAGAAATATAGTCGCTTTCCATCAATTAGGTACTGGCAAAAATACTCAATTGAATCTCCCAACAAATAATTCGGTTGAACATTGATTAGTCGGTCAATAGTTGGCTTGACTTCATATCAAGATATGCAAATATCCCCCCCTTAAAAATAATTGAGGGACAAATAAATAGCTATCACAACAAGAGTAGTCGAAACTCAATTGATAAACAAATTTAGCTAAAACTCTAGTCATTGGTCACCAAATTTTAGTCAACGACATTCCAAAATCAAAGAAGTCAAACACTTTAGTCGGTGTGCACGATGAATTGAAGCTTAGTCTACCATGACCATTCTAGTTGATACAATCGATGACAGACATATAAGGTTAAGTCATCAATCGAAAATCATATTTGGTCGATTCTCGGTCGACTGTTCTAGTCGAGTCTCAGTCGACCACTTCCAAATCAATCAAATCTTGCAAGAGGAGCATTGCACAATAGTAGATTTGAAGATACACATCTATATGATGTCCTCAAGCAAATGTTCATATTATTCCATGACCATTCATCAATCCAAACACAATATATCCAAGTAGTCGGCACTGGTCGACGGTTTTGTCTTTCACGTATTTTTTGCAAATTTCTAAGAGCATAGTTGCCACCTTTCCATGAATTCTGATTCCTGGGAAAATTCCTCTGATTCTTCTAATGAGGATGACTATAAGGCACAAATTTATGTTTTGACAAAACATGGGATGCAGGCTCAGGTTTTGATTCACTGATAGGAGTAGAACAATCCTACATATCAACAATAATGTCATCTGCAACAACATTCTCAATGAATAGCACATAAGGGACAACAACACATTCAACAAAAGTTTGGTATTTAGTGTGAATCCCTCCAACAATAGAAAACACTTTCCGAGTGTTAGTGAGACTATATGTAGCACCAAGATATCTAAGACCTGCTCTTGGTGGCATCAATTTAGGGGTAATATGAACAACAATACCCTATCCATTCTTCCCTAGACCTCCTCCGGTATATCCCATTTTTCTCAGTAGTCGGGACCCAATACCTGTAGAATGATTTTCAAATCTAGGAGAAACAACATCATTAGTAGACAACAAATCAGGTGTTGAATAAACAGCATCATCAACATATTTCTTACAACCAGTTAGTTCACAAATAAATGGGCTACAAGCAAGCGCGTCAAAGGTGGAATAAGTAATGGGTGATCTTGTCAGCTCAACAATAATAGTCTTATTCTCAACATTCGGTACTTCGATAATATTCTTCTCATCAGATCCCTGCTCAACAAATTTCTTCTAAACAACTTCTTACTCTAAAAACTCATTTTTAAGACTATGCTTGCAATCCTGTAATCCTTGATAGCCTCATCCTTCTCAGTCAATTGCAGTAAAAGAGCATCACAATCTTCTTTCAAAGTTTGATATTGTTCAAACAAACGATTATTTTCTTCTTGAAGAGGGGAAAATTCTTTAAGAAGATCATCAATAGAGCCCTGTAAATGGGAAGTCTCATTGGCTAGCTGGGTATAATATTCTTCTAGTATACTAATTATCATTTTCAAGCCATCAATATCTTCACGAGAGAGGGCTTTCATCTATTCTTCCGATTCATTGGTCAAATTTGACTTATCTTCAAATTCGTCTGCTAAATTTTGGAAAATGCTTTCCATGGTACTTTCTAGCATAGAAATTTGTCAATATTTCTCATTAAACTGCTGCAAAAGGAAAGTTTGCAAGAGGGAAGCCTCATTTTCCAACCAGGTATGGGATGTCTCCAATTCATTATTCAAATGATGATTCTTAGTTTGCAACTATGCGACGACATTCTTCAAGCATTCTAATTCTCAACGAAGTTGATTATGGGATTCTTCTAAGACCATGACCTTCTTCTCATGAATCTCCTGCAATTTTTGAAGCACTAGGACTTCATATTCATCAATCATGCCCATATTTGAACAAGATTGTAGTGCATAGTTGATGCAAATCAAATGCAAAGACCACTAACACTAGCATTTTTTAACCCAAAATCCAACGGCATTTATGTCCGATTTTCGACATCACGTTGTTGACCATCCAACAACCTTATCCTTTTTTAAACATCAATTGTACTTCGAGGGATATCCGACAACAAAATGGTTGCGTCGGATATTCGACCAAGTCATGTCAGATATCTGACCAGGTCATGTCGGATATCCGACCACAACTCTTTCAATATACATGTCGGATATCTGACACCCATGAGTCGGATATCCGACACCAATTACTTTAAGGGTAGTTAGATATCTGACAATAGGGTCATCGAATAACCGATGCCGATACCTAGAAAGACCGGCGGAGTTTGGCGTCGGTGGTTTGGCAATCTCGTCAGATTCGTTTGAAGGAGGCGTCGGATATCCAATCGAAAAAACATTTTAAGAAGTATGATATCCGACGCCTTGTGCTATTGGTGGTATGGCGAGGCCGTCAGATTATTTGGAAGGGAGCGTCGGAGATCCGACGCATATGGGGAATTTAAAAAAAATAGAGATATTCTATCAAAAAAAAGTATTCAATCAAGAGTGGGGAAATCACAACAAAGGGTCGATTAATCACCCTACCAATGCAATGACCTCTGAGATGAGAAACACCTTCAAATAACCTTGGAATGACCATCACTTATAGATTTAGTTCTTAAACTCCAAATTGGAAATGCTTGGAATATATTGTTTGATTGGCAACAGATAAATAATAAAGAAATTGCCTTCCCTAGTGTTCAAATCCTTTCTTTGGCCATACCATAGACCGAAAATACCACCTTTGGTGCTCAGATGAGGTTCTGACTACTACAAGATTGACTTGTCTCTACCAATGCGTCCCCATTGTTACTACATAAATAAATCTCACTTCAAGTCACCCATGTTATGAAGACAATGGCACCAGGCTGTTTCTTTGAGCTTTATGTTAGTGATATTTGCATTCCACAAGAGAGTGTAGTCTCCCAAACGTTGATGAGCAACCCCACACATGAATATTTAGATTGGTAGAGTGAGTGACTGTAATCTACACAAATAAATGTTGTTCCCCAAAGATAAATATACCCTCAATATAGTACCATCATTTCCACACAACTGAAGATGACAACATCAATCTCAATGGGGAAATACATGATCAACAATTATTTGGGTAAGTGTGCCCTCTATATTCATCTTCTCTGGTTGTTGCACCCTCCACCACTTTGGCCTATTCAAAATTCCAACTTTGGCCTTTTTAAAGGCTTTCCTCAAGCTCAATGAGTCAAAGAATCACAACAAGACTAAGCAATGTATTGGAACCTCAAGTACTCCTTAAACATGCCACCAAGATATCAACCTGTAACAAGTTATCTCATCCAAGATACCCATGTACTATATGCAACATCATTATAATCAATGCTCACCATAATATAAAACATATCAATGACAATGCATCCTATACATGTAAAATTCATAACAAGGTGTCCAACATATGCATAAATCATAGTAAGGAAACATAGTAAGGCATTCCTAGACAAATTACATCATGAATGTATTCATCATAAACCATATATAATAAGGATAGATCATACCAAATTATCACCAAGTGTCATCCATGCTACATAGTTATCTAGGAGATCTATTCAACCCCTAACCAGACCAACTTACCTCATTCATCATTGCATCTATACCCACGTTGCAGCCATAAGCCCTTTTCTTAGGTGCATTTTCCTTTCATAGTTCCACCTGTATCAGATTATTCCATTCAACATATCCATGTATACATTAAAACATCATAAAAATAAACATCATAAGCCATAAACTATATGACATCCAGTTAAGCCATATCATCAATGAGTCAAAGAATCACAACAAGACTAAGAAATATCTTGGAACCCCAAGGACTCCTTAAAGATCCCACCACCGAAGTGTTGTGCCAAGGAATTCCAGGTAAACCAGATAATCTTAAAGCATCATGAATCATATAACATAATAAAAATTCACCAAGAGATCAACTTGTAACAAGTTAGCTCATCCAAGATACCCATGTATATACAACATCATTATAATCAATGCTCACCATAATATAAAACATATCGATGACAATTCATCCTATACATGTAAACTTCATAACAAGGCATCCAACATATGCATAAATAATAGTAATGCAACATAGTAAGGCATTCCTATACAAATTACATCATGAATGTATTCATCAAAAACCATATATAATAAGGATAGATCATACCAAATTATCATCAAGGGTCATCTAGGCTTCATAGTTATCTAGGAGATCTAGTCAACCCCTAGTTATACTGGGTTCCATACTTTCTGCTGCAATGTAGCCTATGTAGCATCAACCCATAATACCCTTTATTTTTAGTTAGAGTATCAACCATAACCAATATCATTAATCACATAGAGATTACATGGTACAAGCTATACTTATATATGTTTATATTCACATATTGAGATTGAACACGCTAAGCTTACTAAGCCTTGTAATTGATGTTGAAACTCAATAACTCTTTATCGCAGTGGTATTAGATCATATCATGGTACTACTACTCTTTGTTATATATGTTTAGTGTATATGTAATTGTAATCATCATGAAGATAATAGGTATGGTGTTACTTACTGGGATATTCTTATCACTATAACACTAATGGTTACACTAAGTGATACTCTAATTACCCTCGTCCAATGAAAGACATACAACTTTAACTCAATTATTTGACTACAAGATTGAAGTTAAGTATCAATAGTAATGTACCTATGATATATACCTTTATTATGCATATACAATATCATAAGGGTAACATAAACAAGAGCTTGAACATGATACATCAACTTAACTAGTTGCAAGATGTGTGAATGCATATACTATTATTATTAACTATTAACCAATGATTATAGATCAAGACTAATTACTATCACTGATATAACATGTATGCTTTAAAACAAGATGATATAACATAGTTTCATAATATCAACATTCTTCTCCATTTTTTTTAATGGAGTTACAACTTACATATTTAACACAAATAGGGGTGTTTGTCAAGGTGATTGGTTGTTCCCCTACATGTTCATACTGTTAGTGGAAGAATTGGGTAGATCTTGAATGCATCAAAATATTTGTGAAATCTAAAAGGAATTAGCACTACCCCTGATATGGAACCCATCTCTCATATTCATTTCATGCATAACAAGATGATTATTGGGGTTGCATAGATTCATCTTTGTTTAGATACCCAAAGGGGGGTGTAGAAATTGCAGGTAGAAGGAGATTCTTGTTGTATCATCAATTTGCTAAAATATTTATCAACAAAGGCCTCTCCATTTCAATCCATGAATCTTCATTGACAAATTTCTCATAAATAGGTTTGAGAAACTATTGTTCACATTTGATCACTTAATATTTCATCACACTCATCTATTTGGGAACAGAGCTGTGATTTGTGGGAAAATACCAGTATTGAAATTGGGTTTTGAGAAAATAATAAAATCTCCACTAGATTTTTTGAATATTGATTCAACCAACTAGAAATCCTAATTAAAATATGTGATTGAGATCATGTAGGAGACCACCAACCCTATAGAAGAGGACATAGACCCTGTAGCAGGGATACAAAATACTGTACAAAGTTCGTTGATAAAATGTTAGAATAGTTGAAGCTAAGAAATAGAACCACAAATTAATAGTTGTAAGAATAATTAAGTGGACTGGCATGGAAATCAAGTCATGTTTGATGTCACAAAATTTGTGGAACACAGGGTTCCATAGGATGAACTTGATTAGATGAAAACAATATTAGTTCTTACATAAATTTTGATTCATACAAACTGGTGGGATACAAATAAAATAATGTGGGAACATGGTAGGATATTAAAAAGGTTCTAAAGTCCAAGTTCTTAATGGACATAGGCGACTTGATGAACTAGAAACTTGTGGAACCAGGCAATGCCAGATAAATAATCTAGTTCAAATGAAATTCAAAGTTTGCAAAACATGTGTATCACTATGAATTTGTTAGGAAACACGTGGAACCCCCATTCAACATTGGGTGCATATCTATGCACACCTTAGTGGCATTTTGTAAATCCATCTAGTGATAGTGATAGCAATAGGGCAATACAGGAATTGTTTCAGACCTGAATTATGCCCTCTAAACAGTGAATAGTCAAGGAATTCCTCCAGGATTTTCTATCACTGGAACTTAGAGAAGAAATACTAGGTTAAAGGCACTTCTCCAACATAACTAATGGAAGAAAATATAAGGTCAAAGAAGGAGATCCTAGAGTAATAAAAATCAGAATGATATTGATTATAAGATATTTGGAAAGCGTAGAGGGTTTATTTGCTAGCATTAAGGAGAATTGTGGGCTTGTTTGTGGGAGCTTTTAGGTGCAAATATTGAGTAGATATGAGCAACAATAAATTATGTTCCAAATAAAAGTCTTTCAATTGTCGAATAATTCCTAAATATATAACTAGAATATTTCTAAAAAAACATTATTTGAAAATTCTAAGTTTACAACCCATGTGATCCAAGTATTCCACGATACAATCTCTCACATGAAGAATTATAAATTCACACAAAATTCTCACAACCTACATAATCTAAATGTTACCAATACTGCCACTTACATGAGACATGTATGTCATATAACGAGTTGGGCATGGTGGTAGGATAGACTCCAATTGTTTGCACTATTCTTGGGTGAGTGCTCCAAATTCTAGAAACTCAACATTGAAATGAATGTACAAATGAACTTTGATCAAAGGCCTTTGGTATTGAGGCAAAAATTCATCATTTATGGCCTTGTATTGATCTGAAATCATGAAATTTTTTGATAAGATAAACACCACATAATGGAATGCAAGTTAAGTTTCCATGCCTTTGCACACATATAAATTAATGAAATTTATACAACTGAAAGGATTAATAATAGCACATTAATCAAGAATGAGGAGTTGTTACATACTAGGTTTGATTATTTCCCTTGGGCTAGACTTCATGAGCAATTTCCTACCATCAAGATGAGTTAAAGGAATTTGGAATCCACAAAGAGCCCCTGTCAAATTAAGTGTGTGCTACATAGATATCATCACCATTTCATTTGAACTTGGAGTGGTCTTTCAATTGTAGTACAAAGACAATGTCACCGAAACTATATTGTTCGGCTGCAAATACAACAATGTTTGAAATGAATTAGCCCGGAGAATGTACACACCGCATAGTATTCATAATCCATGCTTGTTACATTATACATTTAGAAAAAAACTATGCTTGGACTCTATAGGTCTACAAATAATCACTATGCTTTTACCAAGGGCAATTTAAAAAACAAGGATTATTACATATTCCTACCAGCATGCATAATGAGATTGTTACATGGTAGGGTCATGGATCTTTTGTGTTAAGGATTTTGATAGGGAAACGATGTTTAACATATTTTTCATATCATGAGGAATTTTTGTTCATAGAACGAGTACAAACTTGTAGATGATTGTTGTTTTAATTTTCAATCATTGGTAATAGTGGGAATTTAATAGGGATAAATGGATTTAAGCAAAGGAGAAATGATCATATAGAATGGATGAAAATCTTAATGCATAAATTCTCTTGAAGGAAAATAAAATGAAATTAACTAGGCATTTTAGTAGTGCTTGGATCCTAACTTGCATCCAACTGATTCTTTTATTCTATTTCCTAAAGCTCCAACCATTTGTACTTATTCCTTTACCTACAAATCATGCAAAATAGACTATACTTAAACCCTTGAAATTATCCCTTTGAAAATATTCAAGGATACCAGGGAAACCAAAAAGGGATGAAGTCAATGGCCTAAATATTGCCTCAAAAAAATGCTAAGAAGTATTCCAACTTAGTGTGCCCAAAATTTATATACCCTCCACAAATTCCTAATTTTGATTGCTAGATTAGAGCCAACCTTAAAACGTTTTCGGAAAAATAAATAATTGCTTGAAACTCTTGCTATTGATGGGTCAAAATATGTGTAATAGGTCACTCTAAATCTACAAGAAGGTGAGATTGAAATATGTGAAAGAGATGGCTTTGAATTTGCAAGAAGTATGACTTCATGTATACAAGAAGGTGAGGTCAACCTATGCAAGAGATGGATCAAAATATTTTCAAGAGTTGGGTATCAAATATGTGAGTGCAAGTCAAAATATTGTAAGAGTGTTACACAAAAATATCGTCATCATGAGTCATGTGTCCTTGATTTATCCTAATTCCTAAAGCACTTGAGCCAAAACAACTGAAGGAAGGGTTTTGGTTATGTTTTTTTCCTTATGTTGTCACACTGACGCACCTTGCACATTGACAAAGTGCGCCAGACCCCTGATGACGCACTTTTCACATTGACAAAGCGTGTCATTGGCCCTATTTGCCTTTGATAAGATCACTAGGTTTTTTGAACCCAAAATCCGATGGCATATATGTTCGATTTTTGTCATCATGCTATCGACCATCCGACAAGCACCATATTTTTTTAACATCAGTTGAAAGTTGGCGGATATCCGACATTAAAATAGGTTGTCGGATATCTGACATCCTCCAATCGGATATCCGACATCCTCCGATCGGATATCCGACATATCCTCTTTTACCATTATCGTCGGATATCCGACAGGTATCTCTTTATAACCGGTCGAATATCTGAAAACACTTCTTTTACCATTCCCGTCAGATATCCGACCGGTATCCCATTATAAGAGGTCGTATATCTGACAACACTTCTTTTACCATCCCGTCGAGGATCCGACCAGTATCACCTTATAAGCGGTCGGTTATCTGACACAGTATCCGTCGGATATCCGACGTCATTGACATCAAATACCGACGCCTTTAGCTGTCGGTGGTATAGCAAAGGCGTTGGATTCTTGGTCAGGGGATGTCGGATATTTGACGTCCTTTGCATTGTTAAAAGTCTGATATCCAACGCCTTAACCCGTCGTGGTATGGCAAAGGCGTCGGATTGTTTGGGAGTGACCGTCAGATGCCCGACAATGGTTTTGTATTTTAAAAAAAGAACTTATTATATTGTTAAAGCCTATGGTATGGTATAGTGTTTAGTTTATTAATCATGGGAATTGACTTCATGTGTTTTCCACCAAGAAGAGGTTCAATTCCATGTAATCACTTTACCTATAAAAAGTAGAAGTAACATTGATCTATCAATAAAGGGAGATGATTGTGGGATAGTGTCATCTCAATTTATGAAGATGATTAGATAAGTTTTCAATCCAAGAGACAATAATTAACTTAGATAGTTTTAAATTCCAAATCTCATATGGATCTTGGATTAGGTATAGTAGGAGAAGTAAGCAATTTATCTCTAGAATCAGTTGCACCTGAGTAAGAGTCAGTTAGGTAGACAAATTTATAGAATTCATGGATTTGACTTATAGAGCTATTTAGGATCTTCTAGTGAAGGATCAAAATTATTTCACTATATTTATGACTCATGATAGAAGAGCCAAGTTTATTTCTTCTATCAACACATAAGTAGTTGGCAACTTGTTTCTTAGTGGATCAAATCCTCGTGTTTTGCATACATAGTGCACAACATCTATTTAAACTTTGCATATGCTTGGTCGATAATTAAAGTGAATTATGGATTTCGATACTTTATTATTGTAACCTTTCAGTTTGACACTATTAGTCAACAATATATGTCCAATGACACAACTAGATACCACCTACCCTTGACCCACCAACTAAACCACTAATCCCTCGGTCCATTAATCCTAGTAACTTATGAAACCTCAACCATCATTAAATATATTAACCCTCATTGATAATGGTTGATCACCATTGAACATGTTGACCCTCCGTTGATAATGGTTGATAACCATTGAACATGTTGACCATGGTTGGCCATATTGGCTATGTAAACCATATTCATCATGGTTGACCATATTATCAACATTGACCCACTAACCACTAGCCTTCTAATTCATTGATGTAATAATCACTTATCCATTAATCCATTTTTAATCGCATAGCTCACTATTACTATGACCGACAAGTCCCCTGACACAATAATCATAGTCAAGCCTTTCACCCTTCATTCTCATTGACTATATTTACCATGGTTGAACATAGTTGACCATTGTTGATCAATTTTTACCATGGTTGACCATATTGAGTCCCCAAACTTCATCTACTATGCAACTAGTAGATTGATTCCCACCAAGGCATAAAAGAGGCTTTATTCATGGCCTATTTTGAATACTCAAAGACCTGTCACTATATTATTACTTACAACTAATCATCCCTAAGGAAACTACCGACATGGGAAGTAGGGGAGAGTCATACAATATAATATTTTATTGGAATTCCAAGTGTCATTACCCTGTGTTTCATGTTTCCTTGTATTATGTGCCTCAAGTGTCTTATGTTCCAAGTTTATGGAGGATAGATGATACTGTGATGCACCTGCAACAATTAATTAATAAGAATATGCGAAATAGCAGAAATGACATAACTCAGAATCACTTTTATATTGATCACGGGCCACTTCGAGGGGGCAACCTCCTTTGAGCAAGCTCAATACAATTAACTTCACGGTGCCTTCAATGACCTCAACACACACTTATATACTAAGTCTATGCCCAATACTATGAGTCAAAACCATGGGACACATAATACTGCGGGACGACTTACAAAGCATATGCATCCAATACTATGGGTCAATACTATGGGCTAATAAACTACGGATCAACAAATACTACGGGACGACTTACAAAGCATATGCATCCAACAAAAATATACTAACATAGTAAAGAGAAGGGTTGACATAGGTTCCTAACATCCCCTCTCCCTTAGAAAAAGCTTTGTCCTCAAAGCTTTGGTTGGAGAAATTGTTGCAGAATCTGAAGGATTGGTTCCCCGGTAGCATCCTCGGGTTGCATTTCAGGCCACTGACACCTTTGGAGTGTCAAGGAGGATTGCTTGGAAGGCTGTAGATGAAGAAGAACCCTATCAGCTGCATGGAAAATGCGCTCAGAACGGTTCTGATCGGCTTTTTGTTTCAGGCGAATTCTGGCCATGTGAAGATTGTCCTGCAGAATGAGAAGAATCTGATCACGGTTTCAAAGAACCGAGTCAATTTCCTGAACTGGGGAGCTGCTAAGGGTGTATGGAAGAAGAACTGGCGGTGTTTTTCCATGACTGCTTCATATGGTGTCCTTTGAGATGTGGTATTGTACCACCAGAGTGCTGCTAGGAAATCCATAGAAATAGTTGGCCAAAGCTATGTAGGGATGGGCAAGGGTTTGAGCAATCCCGAAAGGAGTGTCATTTCACCCTTGTTGACTTGGAAAGTATCATTGTCAACGACCATCTGTTGAATTGTCATTTTTAGTCCCTGCCAAAAGAAGTTACATTGTTCCCGATCATACATTTTGCAGAACCCAGAGTGCCCTGTTGATGAAGAAGCATGGAGTTCATAGAAGAGAGAGCCCTGTTGAACATATTGCAACCAATTTGGAACAAGCAGAGAAAGATCTGTAAGAGAAACTGGGTCATCAATTGTGCAAGAAGGAGCATCTTCCACCATATTGTCCTTACCCTTCTTGTAAGTGATCACATAGGGATAACCCATGAGTTGGATAACCCATTTCAGGTGTGTTGGGGAGGAGACCCATTGTTCCAGAAAATTTTGCAGACTCGAGAGATCAGTCTTGATGCAGAAATAATTCCCTAATAGGTATGGCTGCCACTTCTGTACTGCATGTAAAATAGCCATCATTTCCTACTGAGAGGTAGATGTGGCTAAATTCTTACCGGAAAGGTCTCTTGAAGGCAGCAAGCGCATTGGTTTAGCAAAGATACCTGCATATCTATCCAAGGAAGTAGTGGAGACTGTTGATGGGTGCATCTGAATGGAATTGAGCTGAGAAATGACACCATGTGAATTCTTCTTAAGGATTTTTTCCAGGCGATGTGAACTGATGATGCAGAGAGACCCTGGTTGTAAGCCCATAAATTTGTGTTGTGCCCCGTTGATTTTAAACTGCATCCAAAGTTCAGCAAAATCCCATAAGATGGGGACAAGTGTGCGTAACCATTGAACGCCCAAAACCACATCACATCCGCCTACGGACAAGGCAAACATGTTAGAGCGTAGGTTATAATCTGCCATAGAGATACGCACATTGTGACACTTCCCCTTGCAAGGTAAGGTGCTCCCATTGGCAACCATGACTTCAAAGTTGGAGCAAGGACGGACAAAACAATCAACCTATTTGGAAATCCGAGGGTCAATGAAGTTATGAGTGCTACCAGAATCAATGAGTATGGTAAGAGGGAGCTTCTTGAAGTATCCCCTGACCCGCATTGTTTGTGGGGTGGTGACGCCGGTTACAGCATGGAGAGAGATCTCGAGTGGGTCGTCCTGAGATGGGGTGTCAACAGGCGGGTGTTGAATGTCGACCTGATCATCTACTGTATCTATAGC
Organism: Larix kaempferi; assembly: GCA_027924585.1. NCBI lineage: Eukaryota > Viridiplantae > Streptophyta > Pinopsida > Pinales > Pinaceae > Larix > Larix kaempferi. The sequence goes on along the minus strand of BSBM01000672.1, from coordinate 10,304,465 downwards.
TTCTTCACCAAGTTCTAAGGTAGGCGGAGAATCCACATCCAAGAGATAGAGATTTTTTTGAACACATCTATGTCCCCGAGTGAATTTCTCATCACAATTATAGCAAAGCCCTGTTTCTCGGCGTGCCTACATTTCTATTTCAGACAAATGCTTGATAGGAGTTGGTTGAGGAGAAGGCGTGATGGTAGGTTGTTGGGAACCCATATTTCTGAAGGGAACAAAGGTGGGTTTGGAGCATTATTGAGCTGCGATCTTGTCCTCGACCAGCTTAGCCAACCCTAGGACTTCCATCATTGTGTTGGGACAAAACATTTTGACCTCTGAGCAGATTTCATCCTTGAGACCACTGATAAAACAACTCCTGTAGAATTCATTAGACAATCCTTCTGTGTGATTGGCCAATTTCTCAAATTATGTTTGATACTCTCTCACTGTGCCAATTTGGTAAAGTTTAGTGAGTGCTCCTGTGAAATCATCAAAAGCACTAGGACCAAATCGTGGCAAAAATGAGTTGGCAAAAATCTGTCCAGTTTGGCTCGGGATGAGCTTTGATGTACCAACGGTACCATTGAAGGGATTCCTGTTCCAAATGAAAGGATGCAAGTGGAACTTTCTGGACATCAAAAGTATTATGCAGACTGAAATATTGTTTTGCTCGGTATATCCATCTAATCGAATCAGCACCATTGAAGCGAGGAAAATCAAGCTTCGGCCCACGAAAATTGCTGGAAGAAGAGAACCCGGTGGCTGCAAAATATTCTGGCTGTTGGTTATTGTTCATGGCTGAATGCTGAAGATGGAGGTTGAGAAATTTTTCATCCAGATCTTGGAGTTTGGTTTGGATGGCTGCAAGTGCTTCCTCCATGGTGTTTGCTCCTGCACGGGTGACAACCATAACTAGGTTTTTTTTTTTTTTTTTGGTGGAATGGATAGAAAAACACAAACAGAAGCTGATTTAATAAAGGGAAATTTGGATTGGGGAAACAATTTGATGGGTAATTGGGGTTTGACTAGATTTTGGACACTGTTGAAAGGACAAGAAAGCAAAAAGGGGGATTTCAGAAGCAGGGTGATAGAATAAGAAAATTTGGCAGAGAGGGACAAAGAAGTAGAATTCAGAAAGGAATTCTGTGGTAAAATTTGAAGGTGATTGGGTGAAATCTGAGGAAGTTATGGCAAACCCTAAAAATAGACAAATGTGGGATTTCAGGCTTTGGGAAGGGGAATTGGGGATAGGGTCCTCAGGAATGAAAGATGCAGAATGGAATGACAGGGGTTCCCCAAAAATTTCAAGGGAAACAGAGTGAAAACAAGGGAGATATGGAGAAGAAACTGAATTTTATACTTTTTTTTTCCTTCAGAAATGGATCGGCAACAGTGGCGCGGAAGGGATCCACAACAGATGGATCTGCAATGGCGCGGAAGGGATCGAAAACAGCTAGATCTGAAATGGCGGCTGGATCTGGAACGACTTTCAGAATAGATATGAAACGACTGGATCTGGAGCGGAAGTGATCGACAATAGTTCAACTGAAAATAGATATGGACCCCAGGTATGTGCGGCTTCCTAACAGTTCAGGGGTTTCACTCAGCCACCAATGCTGTCTGACGGCTTGCGTATTGGGGCAGTACCCCTCACTCCACGGCTCAGGTAAAACTGATAACCGCTTTGCCACAAACGATAGCTCTTGGTTTACCTCACGGGTGGGAACTAGTCAATCAGGTAGGGGTCGTTGCCCTTTTCGCTGGCAAGTCCTTTCCATGGGCCAGCTACTTCGGGGTTCCTGTGGTACTCCTCACAACGAGTTTTAGGGCTTATGCCCAAGTACTTCCCACAGTTAAGCGGATAGGGATTATTCCCAAATTCGAACCTGCAACAGATGCGAAAAAAAATTTGGCAGAAATTTCACCCAGCGAGCCCAAGAAAGTGCTCTAATACCAGATGTGATGCACCTGCAACAATTAATTAATAAGAATATGCGAAATAGCAGAAATGACAGAACTCAGAATCACTTTTATATTGATCATGGGCCACTTCGAGGGGGCAACCTCCTTTGAGCAAGCTCAATACAAATAACTTCACCGTTCCTTCAATGACCTCAACACACACTTATATACTAAGTCTATGCCCAATACTATGAGTCAAAACCATGGGACATATAATACTACGGGACAACTTACAAAGCATATGCGTCCAATACTATGGGTCAATACTATGGGCTAATATAAACTATGGATCAACAAATACTACGGGACGACTTACAAAGTATATGTGTCCAACAATAATATAATAACATAGTAAAGAGAAGGGTTGACATAGGTTCCTAACAGATACTATGTCTCCTCCTCCCTATAGAATGTTGTGCCCTACAAGACCTTCTTTTTCTTTAAGTGGCATCGAATATTATGGCCCAATAACTTGAAAAACACTTGTTGGAATTTTCAGACTTGCCCTTCCAACAATTATTCTTTGAACCTCACAAGGCACTTAGCCATGCATGCATCATCCAAATGTAAGGTACACATATCCAATTCTAGGGTACACATCATCTTGTTTTGCTTGTGCTTCACTCAATAACATTTTGTGTTTTTTGTTGTCAAGGTCATGTTTTCATTTATAGATACTAAGTCACTTCTTAGGAAGTGTTCCAACTATGAATTGGGAAACATGACTTCCTTGGTTGAGAATTGGAGTTTTGCATAGTGCAATACTATTTGATGTTTTCTTATTTACCAATTAAGAACACGTATTATTTTGATATGCACAAGGTATAATATTAGTAGGTTCTTGTTTTCAAGTAGTATATGATAGTAAATCCATCATCATATAGACAAGGCTGAAAGGATGAGTTAAACTGTATGGTGGAAACTACAAAAGATTTGTAAGATGCTACTAATTGTACATGGCATTGACTTCTCCTTGACCTAAAATACAACTAAATAATTTTTTTTTATCAATTAAAACTAAGCACATATAAAAAGAACAAATTCCAAACTCACTAATGTTCCATTTCTTCCTTCGTGATGACTTGGATGAGCCTCATAATCCACATTTGGAAGACCATCAAGAAAACCAAATTTATAATATATAATCATGATACATTTCCTTCCAATTAAAAATTAACACTGTTATATTGTAAGATCTCACCGTGGGTAGCCAGTATGGTCTCCTTATTCTACAAACAAAAGGAAGAAGGTAAAATATATAATAAAAAAGACTTTTTATAGCATACTAACAGACTAGATAATAATAAAAATCAATAAAGAAATAATCTTATCATTAAATATTACCTTAATTTTTGTCTCTTTCTTCCAAATTTCTATGCACCCTTAAAAAAGGACCTCGGTGAAGTCCCTATCGCAATCACACAATGATATACAACAAAACAGTTAGTAAAGTGGATCCAATGCATAAGATATTTCCTTGACTCATTAAAATGAAAATGTCTCCTTTTCTAGCCCAATACCTATGAAAAGGAAAATGATAAACATTGTTATCAACCATTATGGAAATATCACACTTAGAGTCACTGTAGCAGTAATACCCATCATTAACATGGGTTGGAAAAAAAGTGTAAGATCATAGTCAATAATTGGAACATCTCTTGTTGGATGCCTAACCCTTAATTAGTTGACCCTTAAGTTTTACCACACTGATGAAGTTGATGCTCCCATGATCATGCCTACAATAGGAAATGAACAACTATACAAATTCAACAAAAGTGACACCTACACTATATGATTGTATTAAATATAGTTTTATAAGTTATTACATTTTCTTCTCAAACTAGTGTTAAATTTATAATATTCATCTTATAATATTTCATATTGGAAACAAAAATCAAAACAAAATTCACATAGTAATAAGTTTCAAAATTCATTTTTCTATAATGAACAACAAATTCAAGGTACCTAAATAATTGATATAGTAACTTGGGCCCCTCCTAAGAATGATTGGATCAAGTTGAGTTTCTATGGGGAAGTTAGAGGCCATTTGGGTTTGGTAAGAGCTGGAGGTGTCCTAAGAAATCAATAGGGTATATTTCTCTATGTCTACTTCAAATTCATTTGAAGGGAGACTAAAAAACAAGTTGAGGCACAAGCCTTAACTAAACTTATTTAGTTATACCTTAAGAATGGTTTTCATGTTTGATAGGAAGTTGAAGGGATTTTGAACTTTACATTCTTCTATGTGAATCTTTTGGAAGTGATTGGTTCACTGACAGTAATAAGATATCCTAGATTGGTCAATTTAAGGTCACAATGATCATTTTCTTCTTAGGCATTAAGCGAACCATTGTTGATATAGAAGAGTGAGCGAATTGTTGATGTATATGTAACTTCGGAATGTATTTCACATATATGTATATTGTATTCCTATAGAGATGTTATTATTCCTCTATACGGATGTGGTTGTATTCCTATATATATGTTATTATTCTTCTATACGGAAGTGTCGTCATTTATATTGTAAGTATCGTAACTTATACTTGATGGGTTATTAGACCACCTTGTTGGGGTCGGCCTTGTATAAGTCACGTGGGTCAAAGGGTTATTAGACCACCCTATTGGGGTTCGGCCATGTGGGTCAAAGGGTTATTAGACCACCCTAGTGGGGGTCGGCCCAGTCATCATTATGTTAAGTGGTTAAGTTGAGGCCGACCTAGTTGAGTAAAGGTCAAGTCAAGTTAGTGTATAAATAGAGAGTGTGTCTCTCTCATTTTACACATTCTATTCTCTCACTCACACTTGGGAGAGTGGCGCACTTGTGGAGGAGGAGGCTCTACTGCTAGGAGAAGACTATCTCTTGTATTCTGGTTGTATCATTGCTCTATCTATCTCTGAGGAAGTTATTGGGGTTTTTCACTTTTATGGTTTTCCCCAAGTAAACTCTGTGTCTCTTGTGTGCTTGCATTATTGTGTCCATGATTGATATGCTGTAGATTTACTATACATGTTGTTCTCTCAGTTAAGATCCTAGATCAGATTGAAGTAAATTCTGAAAATTTAACATGGTATCAGAGCTAGCCTGAAAGAAGGTATGATATGGCATGTATGACACTTGTTGCACTTACGATGCTAGGGCTTGATATAGCAAAAACCAGTCATCGTAGCACTTTCGCTATAAATCCATTTTGGCGAAGTTTTCGGATCTAAAAATTTTACAGGTCGAATATCAGATCCCCATGTACCTTGTATCCAAAGCACAACATCTAATTCGTTGTACTTTGTGATTTATGATCTGTATAATATAGGGTGTCTGTCTCTTCTAGATCTATCATAAACAGGTGACCTTGGAAAAAAGGTCATAACTTGGGCTAGGAAGCTCCAAATGCAATTTCGTAAAAAGTGACAAGTAGTAAACATATTGTACTATCTCAGGAAACGTTTTCAGAGGTAGAAGTAGAACCAGTGACACGTGGCACATCGTACAAGTTTGCTATCCTGTTTTATCCCATAAACAGGTCACGTTGCGACACTTGGCATAACTCTCTCTCAGAGAATCCAATTGAGCTCATACCTATCGGGATGGAAATATGACAGGTCATTCTATCACAAGAAAATTTTACAGACCCCGTGGATCGAAAAGTTCAGAGTTACACCAGAAACAATCAGGTACATATATCTGTCATAACATAATTATTTTTGAGCACCTTCATTCATGGCTTCCAGAATTTAGGGCTTCGTAGAAAGTTGGAATTTATCTAATCAGAGACCACGGCTGGATGCTACTCATCAAAATCAAAATTTAGAGACCAAGATCAGATTTTTTGGTTGGGAAGAAGGTCGGGCTTGATCAAACCCCAGTTCGGGACTTTGATCGGAAAGATGGAAAATTAGGGGTTCTGCAAAACTTGGAATTTTGGAAATCTGTGACCATGGCTGGAATCTCCTCAGAAAAATCGAAGCTTAGAGCTTTGAATCAAATATTTTGGTTGGGTGAAGCTCAGAAAACTCAAACCCTAATTCAAGGTCCTCCCTAGTGAATCCAGAAATCTAAAAGGCAATTTCGAGGGGTGAAACTTTGCAGTTTTCAAATTTTGAATATACCAACTTGATCAGCTCATCAAGGCACATATTTCTATCCTTTTGGAAGTTTGAAATTCAAAGTTTGAATTTTTGGGGTTTCCTTGACAAACCCTAATCCAGCTCCAGGTCCAGTTCTTGCAAATCAAGTGGATTGGGTTAATCCTAGAAGAAGATGGATTGGTCACTTGCATAAGTGAAGAAGTTCCTGTCTCAAAGGGAGATGAGGCTAAGGCCTTCCATAAGAATATTACAAGCAAGCTTGACAGGTATGGCTTACAGGTATGTTTCATGGTTAATTTTATCATATGTTTGTCTTCATATCATTACAGTACAATCTTGATTAATTACTAGACTTGTCGTATCACCTTAATAGAAGATATTCATTGATTGAGGTTTTGACACTTATGAATGTACTAATGCATTGTGATGTTGTATGAGGTTTATGTTGTTCGCTAACATAAAAGGTACACCAAGAAAGATAAATCATGTTCTACTTCAAGAACATATGATCATGGTGACATGAAGACAAATATTCATCCATTGTCATGGATCACATAGAAGATCTACTTTCGAGGTATGTATAACTTGATCCTACAATGGTTAACCTATGAGACATGCAGGTTACTAGCACAAGTCACTGAAGAGAACCAGAAAACATTATGTGGGTATGTTATACATAACTAGCTAGCATGCTAATCCAGGTATGTTTTTCCTATATCAAGCTAGAATCCTACCTTGTGTTAGGATCTTATACTGTTGTGTTATTGATAATGATTATTCATGAAGTCATAGGTTTGAATAGTCATGGCTGTATGCATATTATGTTTCTTACCATAATTGATGATATGACTAACCAGAAGAATCGTGAAGGTATATGTTTGAGTAATCACGGGTTTATGCATTGATGATTTAACTAATCAGAAGAGTCCTATGATCAAATAAGAATATGCATGAGTAAAAGAAGATTTCCCTGAAACCTTGAATACTAATGTTTATTATCTGTGAATGATCATGACTATACATGTTTAAGATTATTGTGTTTTGATAGTATTAAGATTATACTAATAAATGTGTGATTATGTATGAGACCTCAAGGATAACACAATGATGATACTGGTAAGCATGCATAGTGATTAAGGATGGATGTAAGTTCAAGGACAGGTAATCCAGGAAGAAAAGATCAAGAGGGAGCACACTCCAGTTGTTCCTGCAAGAAAGCAAAGTAGGCACACTTCAGTAGTTTCTGCAAGGATGCAGATATTCAGAGGGAGTTGACCATCTTTCTACATTCCACAACAGAAAGGTGTAGAAGAAGCTACTTCAGCAGCTCCTGCAAGGAAGCAAAGACTCAGAGGGAGTCCACCCAGCAACCAAACAAAGATAAGTATTTTTAATTATCATTTCTTGCATATTTGTTTGTTTAAATAAAATTGTTCAATGATGTATATGCTCATGTTCCTAGACTTAGGATATGTATTGTGCATATTAGAATGATTGCATTAATGAACAGTATACTACTAATATGCATGTGATGGGTAAGTGGCCTATGGCACTATACAACATTCCAGTGCTACTTATCTAGAATGAAACCTCTTTGCTGACATGCTGGGAGTAGTGCAAACTCTTAACAATGTTCTGTTAGAGACTGGAAGGCGTCTAGAAAGTTGTGGAACATGGATAAATGTTGTATTGAAGCATTGGCTAAGATAATTGCATGACTGTATGACATATTTCTTTATGTGTAAGAATTTTTCTGAAAATTATGAGATGTTTCTAATCATGCAATTTAACTTGATTTGTAGAAAAGACTGTATACCTTCACCTACAAAAGAAGGACTACAACATTTGTTCAAGGAACAAAATTATCTATTGAAGATATTGAAGTTCCCAGGATACGGGAAAAATGCCATGATCCGTCGATCATGAAGAATGATGTTTGGGATGCGGTCCCAAGAGCTGAAGGGAAGTTTGTTGTGACTTCCAAATGGAACTATTAGATCAAGCATGCTGCAGATGGCAGCATAGAGAAATATAAAAGTGATGAAATAGAAGATACACCAGATGGATTTCAAGACAACCTTCTTGAATGGTATAGTCATATATGTGTGCAGAACTTGGTAGGATAGACATCTTTCTATCTAGTTTGGGCTTTACCAAGAGTGAAGCGGATTCCAACCTTTACTACAAGGTTGAGGAAGGGAATCCTGTGATTCTACTCTTGTATGTGGATGACCTGTTTGTAACAGGAGATGACAGATTGATTACCGACACACAGCGGAGGCTTGCTGTCGAGTCCGAGATGAAGAACTTGGGGATGATGCACTATTTGTTTTTGGCATGGAGGTGTGGCAGAGTGCAGATGGAATCTTCCTTGGACAAGGGAAGTATGCAGTAGAGATCCTGAAGAGGTTCGGGATGATGGATTGCAAGGCCATGGCCACACCTATGGCATCGAATCTGAAGCTTCTTTGTGATGCTTCATCTGAGCCAGTTGATATCTCTATGTATCGTCAGATGATTGGGTCCTTGATGTACCTGACAAACAAGAGACCAGATATTTGCTTTGCGGTGAACACATTGAGCCAATTCCTGACGGATCCGAGGAGTGTTCACTTGGTTGCTGTAAAGCATGTTCTGGGTTACCTGAAGGGTACAGTGGATTATGGGCTCAAGTATGAAGTGAATCAAAAGTTTAACCTGCAGGGTTCTGTTGATTCAGATTGGGCTGGTAGTGCTGCAGATAGGAAGAGCACATCTGGATGCTGCTTCAGTATGGGATCAGGTGTTATCTCTTGGTTTAGCAGGAAGCAGTCCTGCATAGCACTGAGTACAGCTGAGGCAGAGTATGTTGCAGCCTGTTCAGCGAGTTGTGAGGCAGTATGGCTATGGAAGCTACTATCTGAGTTATTTGATATCCTGTTGGATGCTACTGGTATATTTTGTGATAACCAGAGTTGTGTGAAGCTGTCTGAGAACCCAGTGTTTCATGACAGGTCGAAACACATGACAGGTCGAAAAACATAGAGATCAAATATCACTATATCAGGGATATGGTGCAGAGAGGATCCGTGAAGCTTCTGTATATTGCGACGGACGAGCAGATTGCAGATGTGCTGACAAAGCCACTAGCCAGGGTGAAGTTCGAGTACTTCAGGGAGAGGCTTGATGTTCGTCAGATTGATGACACTTCAAGGAAGAAGTGATGGACACATTTGTAGAATCCATTCCAAGCATGTTGTAAGGAGGATCCTTCACATGGTTGTGGATGTAAGCGCTGGATGATGAGCATCAGGACGATGCTCCAGTTACTGCTATGTATGTACGCATCATGTTGGATGCTGGATATGATCAGTTGGATCATTTATATGTATGTACGCATCATGTTGGATGCTGGATATGACCGGTTGGATCATTTGTATGTATTTTGTGTATGCATCATGTTGGATGCTTGGACCATGTATCTGTATATGTATCAGGTGGATACATTGTATGATAAGGTAGATCATGTATGTTGATATGTATCATGTATGATCAGGTGGATCATGTATTTGTATTTGTATCAAGTGGATGCATTGTATGATAAGGTGGATCATGTATGATGATATGTATTAGGTAGATACTTGGTATGCATCAGGTAGATGCATTGTATGATCAGGATGATCATGGATGACAAGCTTCAGGACGTTGCTCCAGATGACATGCAGCAGGATGTTGCAGTGATGATGATCAGGACGATCATGTGTACATCAGGATGATGTATGGTGAGTATTAGGTTGATACTCTGTGGCCGTGGAATAGGTTGTGCAGATAAGCATATAATTTGTGCCCTGGGAGATTTGCAGATAGTCTTTCGAGGTTTTGCCTATGGCATGTAATTTGTACCCTGGGATATCTGGCAAATGCTCTTTTGAGGTTTTGCTTGGGAGGACATATAATTTGTGCCCTGGGAGATCAATAGATAGTCTTTCGAGGTTTTTCCTATGGCATGTAATTTGTGCCCTGGGATATCTGGCATATGCTCTTTTGAGGTTCTGTCATATGGCATGTAATTTGTGCCCTGGGAGATCCGATAGGTTGAGCCGTGTGCTCGTAATCAGTCCTGGGATGCTCTTTCAAGGTTTTTCCATGACTCACACTTGGGAGAGTTGCGCACTTGTGGAGGAGGAGGCTCTGCTGCTAGGAGAAGACTATCTCTTGTATTCTGGTTGTATCATTTCTCTATCTATCTCTGAGGAAGTTATTGGGGTTTTTCACCTTTATGGTTTTCCCCAAGTAAACTCTGTGTCTCTTGTGTGCTTGCATTATTGTGTCCATGATTGATATGCTGTAGATTTGCTGTACATGTTGTTCTCTCAGTTAAGATCCTAGATCAGATTGAAGTAAATTCTGAAAATTTAACACGAACCCTCCAAATGGTGCCTAAGACTCCTCTAACATCAAATAGGGTCTTCCAAATAGAAATAAACCCTCTTCAAATTAATTCTTTGCAAATATACGACTTCCCTGAAACATATTTGGGAAATTGCGTCATTGTTCTCATGCTACTTTGATGCCCAAATTCAAAGTGAACAGGCTATGGGGCATAAAAATACCCAAAAGTACCCTTTATTATTGTTAAGAGTTCAAGACATGCTTAGGATTTCTACTATATTAGGTCTATCTCATGCACAAAGGATAAATTAGTTGTTGTTCATGTCCATATTGTGGAGAAATTGTTGTTTGAAACTACTTGGAGGTCAAAAAAGGATGAATCATGCCCAAGTTTTCCCAAATTGTCCCCAAAATTGTCCCCGGTCTGATAATTAGGCCACCTACTACTGCTTCCACCTGCAAACCTCCCAAATTGGCAATCAACTCCCCCCAATGCTTAGAATTGATTAAAGAGAATGTGGAAAAAGGTGTGACCAATGGGATAATACTATGACTTTTTAAGTTCATGGTGATAGGGTAATACAATCCCTAGAACTTTATCAAGGGCTGTCATACAATGAGTCTACTACAAATTCCATGGAGAAGTATGTTATGGATCATATTTATAATTTGGCAAGTGGAAAAATAACATATTGACTAATCCTACTACTGATGGGTTAGTAAATTTCAAGAGCATCCAATCCTTTGATATTGATTATGAATAATCATTAAATGAGTAGTGGAAAAAGAGACAAGATATCTTCTCTATTGCAGGAAGATTGGACAGAATGGAGAGGATGCAAATGATCTAGAGGATTTGACACATATCTCATTCAAATATTCTCAAGGATATTCCAAGGAAATTAAGTAGAAGGGTAAGGATATTGGTTCCAGTGCATCATTTACTCAGCCTTCGAAGTTGCGGAAACTCAAAATTGGTTATGAGGAGCAACCAAACATCACAACAAGCTCCAATAAATTGTCAAAATTTAGATGACACGCGAGTTGGTTGTAGAAAGGAAGCACTGTAGCCATTCTTTGAGCTCCTCTCTATTTTGAGAATAATTTAATATTCTCTACTGAACAGGACCAAGCACGTGAAGGTGGAATCTCTTATGGCCCCTCCCCCCCTCACATCACTCTCAATTCCCCATACCAAATGCATGTACTTGAAAAAAACAAATTACGTGCAACTTCATGCATATTTTGATCCGGATTTTATGAGCAGAACAAAATGAATACAGATTATTATCAGATGCTTAACACAAAAAAACAGAGATACAGTAAAACTGGTTTTCTATTCAATAAGGAAATAAGCTAGAACTGTAAAATGCAGCGGAAAACAAGCTTGCTGGAATGGTGGCGGCTTATCTCTGAGGAGAGATGTGACGGCTGCGCTCATTTCGCAAGAAGATGGTTACAATGAGGCTCTCAAGGCCTTTTACAATAAACAGGAATGTCAAAAACCCTAGACATCCAAAAACCTAACCTTAGGAGATGAAGCGCCAAAAGTCATGTGGGCCCCGTTTGGGTAAGTTAGTACATCAACTACCCGGGGTCGTAACTTTTGCATACGATCTCCGTTTGGGGCGCTCGGTAGCCCGTTGGAAAGGTCTATCTGAGATTTACAACTTTTGAATGGGGCCAAATGTATGCCGGGCGCAACCATTTGGCCCCCCAAATTGCCAAAAAAGGTTGTCTAGGGCCTCAAAATGGCCCTGGAAGTTCAGGACTCGAAAAACTGCTAAAAATAGTACAATACCAAAATTGCCATAAAACTATTTTGAGCCAGTTGGAAAGGTGGGTGGCCACCAATATCCACCTGGATCAATCCTCCCTCCTTAGGAAGCAATGGTCTACATTACGTTGAGTTCCCCCATCAGATGAGGAAATTTCTGCTGAATTTGGCCTCGGGTGAGCCACTTGCCTTGGTGCAGGAGCTGCCCTGCTTTGACAACTCGATAAAGATGGATCCTTTGATGTCGAGTGCCCTTGATCTGCATGTCTGCAATATGATCATTGGATGCTTGTTGTAGGCAGTCAGCGTTGAGCTCTGTTGGTGTCAACTTCTCTGCTATCTCTGAGGTGTCTAATAGTGGTGGGAAATATGGCCGAAGGAGAGCCACATTGAAGACTGGATGCAGACCCAGGAAGGGGGGAATGTTGAGCTCAAAGACATTGTCACCCACCGCCTTGGTGATGGTGTATGACCCATAACGGAGTGGGAGAAGCTTTCGATGGGGCCCTGTAAGGCGTTCTTTCTGCAAATGCAACCAAACTTTGTCGCCCACCTGAAACTTATGTGGCACCCGATGTTGATCATGGCGCTGCTTGTACTTGGCATTAGACTTCTGTAGAATATCCTGAACCTGTTGGCAGATATGCTGGATCCGTTCAATGAACGGGGCGGCTTTGTCAGCTTCTGGGGATGAGTCAGCCGAGGTGGTCGCAAGGGGAAGTGCAACATCCATGGGGCCCAATGGTTGGAATCCCAACCCCACCTGAAAGGGGCTGTGGCCAGTTGATCTATGCAGGGCTCAGTTGTAGCTATGTTGGACATAGGGGAGACTCTCATCCCATGTGCGGGGGTGTGTTGAACTATACATGCGCAAGATATGTACGACCATCTGGTTGACGACCTCCGTTTGTCCATCGGTCTGGGGGTGGAAGGCAGTGGATTTGGTGAGCTTGGTATCCAGCAGTGACCAGAGGATTGACCAGAACGAGCTGAGGAACCGAGCAAGGCCAGGCGCTTGACGACCTCTTCTGAGATGAGATTGTTCTAGCTACCACTATCAACGATGAAATGCAGCGGGGTGCCTTTTACCCACATCTATGAATGGAAGAGGCGTTCTCCTTCTTCTGGCTCATCTGGTTCATCAGGTTGGAGCTTGGTGGTAGCAATGGTGGCACTGGGTTCCACGTCAATGATCTGTCTTCCCCTTTCTGGTTCGGACTTAGAGTCAGAACCCGCATCTGATTCAGATGCTTTAACTTCGGCCACCAGCGACTGCTTTGAGCAGCAATCAGCAGTGTTATGCCAAGGGCTCTTATGGAAGTCGCACCACTTCCCGGTATATTTCTTTGTTTTTCCGGCGTCCTTCTTTGCTTGCGACTTGGACTGGTTGTCCTAATACTGTCCATCTTTGCTCTGTCCTTTATTCTGTGGGTTGGGGCCGCCCTTTCCTATCTTTTGCTGTGAAGGGTTCCCAGGCCCAAATTGCCGTGTCTTTTGTTTGAGCTTCTGCTCGATTTTGATGGCATATCGGTAGGCCGCGCCCAAGGAAGAGATGTCCAGAAATTCCATTTCGGTCTGGATGTATCTATGCAAACCAATGCAATACTTGAGCACCAGATGTCGCTCTGAATCTTTGATACCCAGCTCGGTGCGCAAGGTATGGAAGATATTTGTGAACTCTGGCACTGCTTGGTCTCTTTCGTGGTCCATTTGGTATACAAATCGTCATAACTTCCGACAGGGTAGTATTGTTCCTTAATAGCATCCCGGAAGGATTCCCAGGTGGCCGTGACTGAAAATACTGAGGCTTCTTCCGTGTCCTTTTGCTCGTAGAATGTTTCCCATCGATCTTTGACATGGGGAACGGCTTTGAGGAGCGCAAAGGTAATTTTTTCTTTATTCAAAAAGTTATGGACAGAAAAATACCCTTCTAGTAGATTCAACCACTTATCTACAGCATCTGCGTCTATCTGTCCTTCAAATATAGGGATATCGAAGTTGATTTGTACCTTGAAGGGGGCGGCGCCTCCGCTCAAGGAAGATGCGTCGCTTGTTGGTAGTCGCTGAAGGATTTGCGCGAAATTATCCATCATCTCGTTCCTCTGCTGCGTGAGGGCTTCCTCAAGCAGCATTTTGATAGGATCTCCTATCCTGTCATCTTTCTTTTCTCCTGCCATGAGAGGTCGCTTGGGCATGCGAGATCTTTTGTCATCAAGAGAAGCAAGCTCGAGACCCAATTCTTTGTACCCTGACCTCGTTGGGGACATGCATTAAGACGACAAGGAGCAGACCGCTCTGATACCACTGATAAGGATTTTATGAGCAGAACGAAATGAATACAGATTATTATCAGATGCTTAACACAAAATAAAAGAGATATAGTAAAACTGGTTTTTTATTCAATAAGGAAATAAGCTAGAACTGTAAAATGCAGCGGAAAACAAGCTTGCTGGAATGGTGGCGGCTTATCTCTAAGGAGAGATGTGACGGCTGCGCTCATTTCGCAAGAAGATGGTTACAATGAGGCTCTCAAGGCCTTTTACAATAAACAGGAATGTCAAAAACCTTAGACATCCAAAAACCTAACCCTAGGAGATGAAGTGCCAAAAGTCATGTGGGCCCCGTTTGGGTACGTTAGTACATCAACTTCCCGGGGTCGTAACTTTTGCATACGATCTTCGTTTGGGGCGCTCGGTAGTCCATTGGAAAGGTCTATCCGAGATTTACAACTTTCAAATGGGGCTAAATGAGTGTTGAGGGCATCCATTTGGCCCCCCAAATGGACAAAAAAGGTCGTTTAGGGCCTCAAAATGGCCCCGGAAGTTCAGGACCCGAAAAACTGCTAAAAATAGTACAATACCAAAATTGCCATAAAACTGTTTTGAGCCAGTTGGAAAGGTGGGTGGCCACCAATATCCACCTGGATCAATCCTCCCTCCTTAGGAAGCAATGGTCTCCATTGCGTTGAGTTCCCCCATCAGATGAGGAAATTTCTGCTGAATTTGGCCTCGGGTGAGCCACTTGCCTTGTTGCAGGAGCTGCCCTGCTTTGACAACTCGATAAAGCTGGATCCTTTGATGTCGAGTGCCCTTGATCTGTGTGTCTGCAATATGATCACTAGATGCTTGTTGTAGGCAGTCAGGGTTGAGCTCTGTTGGTGTCAACTTCTCTGCTATCTCTGAGGTGTCTAATAGTGGTGGGAAAGATGGACGAAGGAGAGCGACATTGAAGACTGGATGCAGACCCAGGAAGGGGGGAATGTTGAGCTCAAAAGCATTGTCACCCACCGCCTTGGTGATGGTGTACGGCCCATAACGGAGTGGGCGAAGCTTTCGATGGGGCCCTGTAAGGCGTTCTTTCTGCAAATGCAACCAAACCTTGTCGCCCACCTGAAACTTATGTGGCACCCGATGTTGATCATGGCGCTGCTTGTACTTGGCATTAGACTTCTATAGAATATCCTGAACCTGTTGGTGGATATGCTGGATCCGTTCAATGAACCGAGCAGCTTTGTCAGCTTCTGGGGACGAGTCGGCCGAGGTGGTCGCAAGGGGAAGTGCAACATCAATGGGGCCTAATGGTTGGAATCCCAACTCCACCTGAAAGGGGCTGTGGCCAGTTGAGCTATGCAGGGCTTGGTTGTAGCTTTGTTGGTCATAGGGGAGACTCTCATCCCATGTGCGGGGGTTTGTTGAACTATACATGCGCAGGATATGTACGACCATCCGGTTGACGACCTCTGTTTGTCCATCGGTCTGGGGGTGGAAGGCAGTGGATTTGGTGAGATTGGTATCCAGCAGTGACCAGAGGCTTGACCAGAATGAGCTGAGAAACCGACTGTCACGGTCTGAGATAATGGTCTGTGGGATCCCAAAATGTACCCATACTCGTTCAAAGAAGAGCTTGGCAGTGGCTTCTGCTGTGATGTTCTTCTTGCAAGTGGCTAGAATCGCCATCTTGGAAAAGCGATCAACAACCACGAAAACACAGTCGTTTCCCCTCTTGGTGGACGGGAGGCCTGACATGTAGTCCATTGAGATGGATTCCCACGGCCTGTCAGGAGTAGGCAGAGGGGTGTATAGGCCCTGTTTCTTAGTGGTCGGTTTGGCAATAGCGCATGCGGTGCAGGACCTAATATACTTGCCGACATCCTGTCGAAGTTTCGGCCAGTAGAAATGTTTCTGCAACACGGCCACTGTCTTTTCGACGCCAAAGTGTCCTGCCACCCGACTATAGTGAGCTTCCCAAATCAGCTTCGCATGCTCGCTTGATGGAACATAGAGATGGCGCAGATGACACAACAACCCCTCCTGAAGATGGAAATTAGCAACCACTGAGTTGGTGCCCAACATTTGATAGGTGGTGGAGAAGTCAGGGTCTGTCTCGTAGAGGTGGGGCCATCCGGAGGTCTCATGGCCACAAGAGTCTAGCACCGTGGTAAGTGCCATGGCTGGAGGTCGACTAAGGCAGTCATCAAGTCGGTTGGTACTCCCTATTTTATATTTGATGTTGAGGTGGAACTGCTGTAAATATGTTGACCAATTTTGATGGCGGTCATTCTGCAACTTTCCTTGGGTCTGCATGAACTGTAGTGGCTTGTGATCAGTGTGGATGACTGTCTCCTTCCCAAGAATGTAATGTCTCCACTGGCGGCAGGCTTGTACAATGGAGTACATTTCTTTGTCATAGGTAGGGTACTTGCGGACTGCATCTGATAGTGTCTCACTATGATATGCCACAGGGTGGCCGTGTTGAGTGAGGACAGCACCCACAGCATAATCTGAAGCATCTGTCTCGATCTCAAAGGGATGTTGCAGGTTCGGTAATGAGAGTACCGGTGATGAGCACAAATGCTTCTTCAAGTCATCGAAGGCTTGTTGTTGGGACAGGCCCCACACAAATTTTGCCTTACCACCATCCCTGGTCACTTCGCTAAGGGCCCATGCGATATGAGAGAATCCCAGCACAAACCGGCGATAGAAATTGGCGAGGCCCAAGAAGCTCCGAAGTTCATTCAGTGTGGTTGGAGCTGGCCAGTCACGGATGACCTGGATCTTGGCTGGATGCACATGCACACCATGTCGATCAATGATGTAGCCTAAGTAATGGACCCTGTCCATGCCGAAGGAGCATTTTTCCAAGTTTGCATATAGTTTGTGCTTCCGCAGTGTGTGCAGAACCTGCTGAATATGCTGCAAGTGTTCCTCCCAAGTCTTGCTGTAGATGAGAATGTCATCCAGATAAACCACTACAAAATTGTTGGTGAAAGGTCGTAGGATATCGTCCATCATCCTCATAAAAGTTGCTGGAGCATTTGTCAAACCAAAAGGCATGACTAGCCAATCAAAAAGACCTTCTTTTGACTTGAAGGAAGTCTTCCATACATCTGTCTGTTCTATTGGGACCTGGTGTTAGCCAGACTTTAGATCAATCTTACTGAAGTATTTGGCCCCAGTGAGCTGATCAAGGAGGTCGTCAATTCAGGGAATCGTGTACCAGTTACGGACTGTGATTTGATTCAGGGCCCGGTAATCAATGCAGAGTCGCCAGGTCCCATCTTTCTTCTGCACCAGCACGATTGGGCTCCCACAAGGTGATGAACTGGGACGGATGTGCCCCTTGTGGAGCAATTCTTGGATCTGCCTCTTGATCTCCTCATTTTCCAATAGAGAGCGGTGATAGACTGGCCCATTGGGTAGCGGTGCGCCTGGGGTCAGATCGATGGGATGCTTGACCTGGCAGTGCAGAGGTACCCCAGTCGGAGAGGAGAAGATATCTGAGTATCCTTCCACCACCTTATCCACTTGCTTCTGTTGTGTGGATAGATCGGTCGTGGAGGCCCGAGATGTGGCTGTGATCTTTCTTTCACTCTGAGAGCGAATCACGAAGAAGACAAATTTCCCGGTCTGAGAGATGACCTTCCTGCATTGCTTGGCAGAGATCAAGGAAATAGCACTAGGAGGGACTGCATCGGGTATCCTGTACAATTTCCTGTTCAAAGAAATAATAACACTATGAGGCCTAGACTCATATACAACATGACGTTTCCATAAATAAGGTTGGCCCAAAAGAACATCAGAAACTTCGAGAGGAGCAGCATCACACAATACCTCGTCTTTGAAGGGCTTGATGCCGTATGGCAGTCGGCACTGTTGGATGACGCGGAGATCGCTTCCTTCGGAGCCATCCAATGGTGTAGGGTTGTGGGTGCGGCATTGTAGGCAGGGCCAAGCGCTTGACAACCTCTGCTGAGATGAGATTCTTCTGGCTACCGCTATCAACAATGAAATGCAGCGGGGTGCCTTTTACCCACATCTGTGAATGGAAGAGGCGTTCTCCTTCTTCTGGCTCGTCTAGTTCATCAGGTTGGAGCTTGGTGGAACTGGGTTCCACGTCAATGATCCGTCTTCCCCTTTCTGGTTCGGACTCAGAGTCAGAAGCCGCATCTGATTCAGATGCTTTCACTTCGGCAACCAACGACTGCTTTGAGCGGCAATCAACAGTGTTATGCCAAGGGCTTTTATGGAAGTCGCACCACTTCCCGGTATCTTTCTTTGTTTTTTCGGTGTCCTTCTTTGCTTGCGACTTGGACTGGTTGTCCTGATACTGTCCATCTTTTCTCTGTCCTTTATTCTGTGGGTTGGGGCTGCCCTTTCCTATCTTTTGATGTGAAGGGTTCCCAGGCCCAAATTGCCGTGTCTTTTGTTTGAGCTTCTGCTCGATTTTGACGGCATATCGGTAGGCTGCGCCCAAGGAAGAGATGTCCAGAAATTCCATTTCGGTCTGGATGTATCTATGCAAACCACTGTGATACTTGAGCACCAGATGTTGCTCTGAATCTTTGATACCCAGCTTGGTGCGCAAGGTATGGAAGATATTTGTGAACTCTGGCACTGCTTGGTCTCTTTCTTGTCGCAGTGTGGACCATTTGGTATACAAATCGTCATAACTTCCAACAGGGTAGTATTGTTCCTTAATAGCATCCCTGAAGGATTCCTAGGTGGCCGTGACTGAAAATAATGAGGCTTCTTCCGTGTCCTTTTGCTTGCAGAATGTTTCCCACCGATCTTTGACATGGGGAACGTCTTTGAGGAGCGCAAAGGTAATTTTTCTTTATTCGAAAAGTTATGGACTGAAAAATACCCTTCTAGTAGATTCAACCACTTATCTACAACATCTGCGTCTATCTGTCCTTGAAATATAGGGATATCGAAGTTGATTTGTTCCTTGAAGGGGGCGGCGCCTCCGCTCGAGGAAGATGCGTCGCTTGTTGGTAATCGCCGAAGGATTTGCGCGAAATTATCCATCATCTCGTTCCTCTGCTGCGTGAGGGCTTCCTCAAGTAGCATTTTGATAGGATCTACTGTCCCGTCATCTTTCTTTTCTCCTGCCACGAGAGGTCGCTTGGGCGTGCGAGAGCTTATGTCCTCAAGAGAAACAAGCTCGAGACCCAATTCTTTGTACCCTGACCTCGTTGGGGACATGCATTAAGACGACAAGGAGCAGACCGCTCTGATACCACTGATCCAAATTTTATGAGCAGAACGAAATGAATACAGATTATTATCAGATGCTTAAAACAAAATAACAGAGATACAGTAAAACTGGTTTTCTATTCAATAAGGAAATAAGCTAGAACTGTAAAATGCAGCGGAAAACAAGCTTGCTGGAATGGTGGCGGCTTATCTCTGAGGAGAAATGTGACGGCTGCGCTCATTTCGCAAGAAGATGGTTACAATGAGGCTCTTAAGGCCTTTTACAATAAACAGGAATGTCAAAAACCCTAGACATCCGAAAACCTAACCCTAGGAGATGAAGTGCCAAGAGTCATGTGGGCCCCGTTTGGGTAAGTTAGTACATCAACTTCCTGGGGTCGTAACTTTTGCATACGATCTCCGTTTGGGGCGTTCGGTAGCCCGTTGGAAAGGACTATCCGAGATTTACAACTTTCAAATGGGGACAAATGTGTGCTGGGGGCAACCATTTGGCCCTCCAAGTTGCCAAAAAAGGTCGTTTAGGGCCTCAAAATGGCCCTGGAATTTCAGGACCCAAAAAACTGCTAAAAATAGTACAATACCAAAATTGCCATAAAACTGTTTGGAGCCAGTTGGAAAGGTGGGTGGCCACCAATATCCACCTGGATCAATCCTCCCTCCTTAGGAAGCAATGGTCTCCATTGCGTTGAGTCCCCCCATAAGATGAGGTAATTTCTGCTGAATTTGGTCTCGGGTGAGCCACTTGCCTTGGTGCAAGAGCTGCCCTGCTTTGACAACTCGATAAAGATGGATCCTTTGATGTCGAGTGCCCTTGATCTGTGTGTCTGCAATATGATCACTGGATGCTTGTTGTAGGCAGTCAGGGTTGAGCTCTGTTGGTGTCAACTTCTTTGCTATCTCTGAGGTGTCTAATAGTGGTGGGAAATATGGCCAAAGGAGAGCCACATTGAAGACTGGATGCAGAACCAGGAAGGGGGGAACGTTGAGCTCAAAAGCATTGTCACCCTCCACCTTGGTGATGGTGTACGGCCCATAACGAAGTGGGAAAAGCTTTCGATGGGGCCCTGTAAGGCATTCTTTCTGCAAATGCAACCAAACTTTGTCGCCCACCTGAAACTTATGTGGCACCCGATGTTGATCATGGCGCTGCTTGTACTTGGCATTAGACTTCTGTAGAATATCCTGAACCTGTTGGCGGATATGCTGGATCCGTTCAATGAACCGGGCGGCTTTGTTATCTTCTGGGGACGAGTCGACCGAGGTGGTCGCAAGGGGAAGTGCAACATCCATGGGGCACAATGGTTGGAATCCCAACCCCACCTGAAAGGGGCTGTGGCCATATAAGCTATGCAGGGCTCGGTTGTAGCTATGTTGGACATAGGGGAGACTATCATCCCATGTGCGGGGGTGTGTTGAACTGTACATGCATAGGATATGTACGACCATCCGGTTGACGCCCTCCATTTGTCCATCGGTCTGGGGGTGGAAGGAAGTGGATTTGTTGAGCTTGGTATCCAGCAGTGACCAGAGGCTTGACCAGAACGAGCTGAGGAACCGACTGTCATGGTCTGAGATAATGGTTTGTGGGATCCCAAAATGTACCCATACTCGTTCAAAGAAGAGCTTGGCAGTGGCTTCTGCTGTGATGTTCTTCTTGCAAGCGGCTAGAATCGCCATCTTGGAAAAGCGATCAACAACCACGAAAACACAGTCGTTTCGCCTCTTGGTGGATGGGAGGCCCGACATGTAGTGCATTGAGATGGATTCCCACGGCCTGTCATGAGTAGGCAGAGGGGTGTATAGGCCCTGTTTCTTAGTGGTCGGTTTGGCAATAGCGCAAGCGGTGCAGGACCTGATATACTTGCTCACATCCTATCGAAGTTTCGACCAGTAGAAATGTTTCTGCAACACGATCACTGTCTTTTCAACGCCAAAGTGTCCTGTCACCCGACTATAGTGAGCTTCCCAAATCAGCTTCACACGCTCGCTTGATGGAACGCAGATATGGCCCATATGACACAACAACCCGTCCTGAAGATGGAAATTAACAACCACTGAGTTGGTGCCCAACATTTGATAGGTGGCGGAGAAGTCAGGGTCTGTCTCGTAGAGGTGGGGCCATCCGGAGGTCTCGTGGCCACAAGAGTCTAGCACCGTGGTAAGTGCCGCGACTGGAGGTCGACTGAGGCAGTCAGCAACTCGGTTGGTACTCCCTATTTTATATTTGATGTTGAGGCGGAACTGCTGTAAATATGTTGACCACTTTTGATGGCGGTCATTCTGCAACTTTCCTTGGGTCTGCATGAACTATAGTGGCTTGTGATCAGTGTGGATGACTGTCTCCTTCCCAAGAATGTAATGTATCCACTGGCGGCAGGATTGTACAATGGATTACATTTCTTTGTCATAGGTAGGGTACTTGCGGACCACATCTGATAGTGTCTCACTATGATATGCCACGGGGTGGCAGTGTTGAGTGAGGACGACACCCACAGCATAATCTAAAGCATCTGTCTCGATCTCAAAGGGATGTTGCAGGTTCGGTAATGAGAGTATCGGCGATGAGCACAAACGCTTCTTCAAGTCATTGAAGGCTTGTTGTTGGGACAGGCCGCACAAAAATTTTGCCTTACCACCACCCCTGGTCACTTGGCTGAGGGCCCATGCGATATGAGAGAATCCCAGCACGAACCAGTGATAGAAATTGGCGAGGCCCAAGAAGCTCTGAAGTTCATTGAGTGTGGTTGGGGCTGGCCAATCACGGATGACCTGGATCTTGGTTGGATCCACAGGCACACCATGTCGATCAATGATGTAGCCTATGTAATGGACCCTGTCCATGCCGAAGGAGCACTTTTCCAAGTTTGCATATAGTTTTTGCTTCCGCAGGGTGTGCAGAACCTGCTCAATATGCTGCAAGTGTTCCTCCACATTCTTGCTGTAGATGAGAATGTCATCCAGATACACCACTACAAAATTGTTGGTGAAAGGTCGTAGGATATCGTCCATCATCCTGATAAAAGTTGTTGGAGCATTTGTCAAACCAAAAGGCATGACCAGCCTTTCAAAAAGACCTTCTTTTGACTTGAAGGCAGTCTTCCATACATCTGTCTGTTCTATTGGGACCTGGTGGTAGCCAGACTTCAGATCAATCTTACTGAAGTATTTGGCCCCAGTGAGCTGATCAACGAGGTCGTCGATTCAGGGAATCGGGTACCAGTTACGGACTGTGATTTTATTCAGGGCCCGGTAATCAATGCAGAGTCGCTAGGTCCCATCTTTCTTCTGCATCAACACGATTGGGCTCCCATAAGGTGATGAACTGGGACGGATGTGCCCCTTTTGGAGCAATTCTTGGATCTGCCTCTTGATCTCCTCATTTTCCAATAGAGAGCGGTGATAGACTGGCCCATTGGGTAGCGGTGCGCCTGGGGTCAGATCGATGGGATGCTTGACCTGGTAGTGCAGAGGTACCTCGGTCGGAGAGGAGAAGATATCTGAGTATCCTTCCACCACCTTATCCACTTGCTTCTGTTGTGTGGACAGATCGATCGTGGAGGCTCGAGATGTGGCTGCGATCTTTCTTTCACTCTTAGAGTGAATCACGAAGGAGACAAATTTCTCGGTGTGAGAGATGACCTTCCTGCATTGCTTGGCAGAGATCAAGGAAATAGCACTAGGAGGGACTGCCTTGGGTATCCTGTACAATTTCCTGTTCAAAGAAATAATAACACTACGAGGCCTAGACTCATATACAGCATGATGTTTCCATAAACAAGGTTGGCCCAAAAGAACATCTGAAACTTCGAGAGGAGCAACATCACACAATACCTCGTCCTTGAAGGTCTTGATGCCCTATGGCAGTCGGCACTGTTGGCTGACGCGGAGATCAATTCCTTTGCGGAGCCATCCAATGGTGTAGGGTTGTGGGTGCGGCGTGGTTGGCAGGGCTAGGCGCTTGACAACCTCTACTGAGATGAGATTGTTCTAGCTACCACTATCAACGATGAAATGCAACGGGGTGCCTTTTACCCACATATGTGAATGGAAGAGGCGTTCTCCTTCTTCTGGCTCATCTGGTTCATCAGGTTGGAGCTTGGTGGTAGCAATGGTGGCACTGGGTTCCACGTCAATGATCTGTCTTCCCCTTTCTGGTTCGGACTAAGAATCAGAACCCGCATCTGATTCAGATGCTTTCACTTCGGCCACCAGCGACTGCTTTGAGCGGCAATCAGCAGTGTTATGCCAAGGGCTCTTATGGAAGTTGCACCACTTCCCGGTATATTTCTTTGTTTTTCCGGCGTCCTTCTTTGCTTGCGACTTGGACTGGTCTTCCTAATACTATCCATCTTTGCTCTGTCCTTTATTCTGTGGGTTGGGGCCGCCCTTTCCTATCTTTTGCTGTGAAGGGTTCCCAGGCCCAAATTGCCGTGTCTTTTGTGTGAGCTTCTGCTTGATTTTGATGGCATATCGGTAGGCCGCGCCCAAGGAAGAGATGTCCAGAAATTCCATTTCGGTCTGGATGTATCTATGCAAACCAACGCGATACTTGAGCACCAGATGTCACTCTGAATCTTTGATACCCAGCTCGGTGCGCAAGGTATGGAAGATATTTGTGAACTCTGGCACTGCTTGGTCTTTTTCTTGTCGCAGTGTGGTCCATTTGGTATACAAATCGTCATAACTTCCGACAGGGTAGTATTGTTCCTTAATAGCATCCCTGAAGGATTCCCAGGTGGCTGTGACTGAAAATAATGAGACTTCTTCCGTGTCCTTTTGCTCGTAGAATGTTTCCCACCGATCTTTGACATGGGGAACGGCTTTGAGGAGCGCAAAGGTAATTTTTTCTTTATTCGAAAAGTTATGGAAAGAAAAATACCCTTCTAGTAGATTCAACCACTTATCTACAGCATCTGCGTCTATCTGTCCTTCAAATATAGGGATATCGAAGTTGATTTGTACCTTGAAGGGGGCGGCGCCTCCGCTCGAGGAAGATGCGTTGCTTGTTGGTAGTCGCCGAAGGATTTGCGCGAAATTATCTATCATCTCGTTCCTCTGCTGCGTGAGGGCTTCCTCAAACAGCATTTTGATAGGATCTCCTGTCCCGTCATGTTTCTTTTCTCCTGCCATGAGAGGTCGCTTGGGCGTGTGAGAGCTTTTGTCCTCAAGAGAAACAAGCTGGAGACCCAATTCTTTGTACCCTGACCTCGTTGGGGACATGCATTAAGACGACAAGGGGCAGACCGCTCTGATACCACTGATCCGGATTTTATGAGCGGAACGAAATGAATACAGATTATTATCAGATGCTTAACACAAAATAACAGAGATACAGTAAAATTGGTTTTCTATTCAATAAGGAAATAAGCTAGAACGTTAAAATGCAGCGGAAAACAAGCTTGCTGGAATGGTGGCGGCTTATCTCTGAGGAGAGATGTGACGGCTGCGCTCATTTATCAAGAAGATGGTTACAATGAGGCTCTCAAGGCCTTTTACAATAAACAGGAATGTCAAAAACCCTAAACATCCAAAAACCTAACCCTAGGAGATGAAGCGCCAAAAGTCATGTGTGCCCCGTTTGGGTAAGTTAGTACATCAACTTCCCGGGGTCGTAACTTTTGCATACGATCTCCGTTTAGGGCGCTCGGTATCCCGTTGGAAAGGTCTATCCGAGATTTACAACTTTTAATTGAGGCCAAATGTGTGCCTAAGGCAACCATTTGGCCCCCCAAGTTGCCAAAAAGGGTCGTTTAGGGACTCAAAATGGCCCCGGAAGTTCAGGACCCGAAAAACTGCTAAAAATAGTTCAATACCAAAATTGCCATAAAACTGTTTTGAGCCAGTTGGAAAGGTGGGTGGCCACCAATATCCACCTGGATCAATCCTCCCTCCTTAGGAAGCAATGGTCTCCATTGCGTTGAGTTCCCCCATCAGATGAGGAAATTTTTGCTGAATTTGGCCTCGGGTGAGCCACTTGCCTTGGTGCAGGAGCTGCCCTGCTTTGACAAATCGATAAAGCTGGATCCTTTGATGTCGTGTGCCCTTGATCTATGTGTCTGCAATATGATCACTGGATTCTTGTTTTAGGCAGTCAGGGCTGAGCTCTGTTGGTGTCAACTTCTCTGCTATCTCTGTGGTGTCTAATAGTTGTGGGAAATATGGCCGAAGGAGAGCCACATTGAAGACTGGATGCAGACCCAGGAAGGGGGGAATGTTGAGCTCAAAAGCATTGTCACCCACTGCCTTGGTTATGGTGTACTACCCATAACAGAGTGGGCGAAGCTTTCGATGGGGCCCTTTAAGGCATTCTTTCTGCAAATGCAACCAAACTTTGTCGCCCACCTGAAACTTATGTGGCACCCGATGTTCATCATGGCGCTGCTTGTACTTGGCATTAGACTTCTGTAGAATATCCTGAACCTGTTGGCGGATATGCCAGATCCGTTCAATGAACCGGGCGGCTTTGTCAACTTCTAGGGATGAGTCGGCCGAGGTGGTTGCAAGGGGAAGTGCAACATTCATGGGGCCCAATGGTTGGAATCCCAACCCCACCTGAAAGGGGCTGTGGCCAGTTGAGCAATGTAGGGCTCGGTTGTAGCTATGTTGGACATAGGGGAGACTCTCATCCCATGTGCGGGGGTGTGTTGAACTGTACATACGCAAGATATGTACGACCATCCTGTTGACGACCTCCGTTTGTCCATCTATCTGGGGGTGGAAGGCAGTGGATTTGGTGAGCTTGGTATCCAGTAGTGACCAGAGGCTTGACCAGAATGAGCTGAGGAACCGACTGTCACTGTCTGAGATAATGTTCTGTGGTATCCCAAAATGTACCCATACTTGTTCAAAGAAGAGCTTGGCAGTAGCTTCAGCTGCGATGTTCTTCTTGCAAGCGGCTAGAATTGCCATCTTGGAAAAGTGATCAACAACCACGAAAACACAGTCGTTTCCCCTCTTGGTGGACGGGAGGCCCGACATGTAGTCCATTGAGATGGATTCCCACGGCCTGTCAGGAGTAGGCAGGGGGGTGTATAAGCGCTGTTTCTTAGTGGTCGGTTTGGCAATAGCGCAAGCGGTGCAGGACTTGATATACTTGTCGACATCCTGTCGAAGTTTCGGCCAGTAGAAATGTTTCTGCAACACAGCCACTATCTTTTCCAAGCCAAAGTGTCCTGCCACCCGACTATAGTGAGCTTCCCAAATCAGCTTCGCGAGCTCGCTTGATGGAACGCAGAGATGGCCCAGATGACACAACAACCCGTCCTAAAGATGGAAATTAGCAACCACTGAGTTGGTGCCCAACATTTGATAGGTGGCGGAGAAGTCAGGGTCTGTCTCATAGAGGTGGGGCCATCCGGACGTCTCGTGGCCACAAGAGTCTAGCACCGTGGTAAGTGCCGCGACTGGAGGTCGACTGAGGCAGTCAGCAACTCGGTTGGTACTCCCTATTTTATATTTGATGTTGAGGTGGAACTGCTGTAAATATGTTGACCACTTTTTATGGCGGTCATTCTGCAACTTTCCTTGGGTCTGCATGAACTGTAGTGGCTTGTGATCAGTGTGGATGACTGTCTCCTTCCCAAGAATGTAATGTCTCCACTGGCGGCAGGCTTGTACAATGGAGTATATTTCTTTGTTATAGGTAGGGTACTTGCGGACCGCATCTGATAGTGTCTCACTATGATATGCCACGGGGTAGCCGTTTTGAGTGAGGACGGCACCAACAGCATAATCTGAAGCATCTGTCTCGATCTGAAAGGGATGTTACAGGTTCGGTAATGAGAATAACGGCGATGAGCACAAACGCTTCTTCAAGTCATCGAAGGCTTGTTGTTGGGATAGGCCCCACACAAATTTTGCCTTACTAGCACCCCTGGTCACTTGGCTGAGGGCCCATGCGATATGAGAGAATCCCAGCACGAACCGCCGATAGAAATTGGCGAGGCCCAAGAAGCTCCGAAGTTCATTGAGTGTGGTTGGGGCTGGCCAGTCACGGATGACCTGGATCTTGGATGGATCCACATCCACAACATGTCAATCAACGATGTAGCCTAAGTAATGGACCATGTCCATGCCGAAGGAGCATTTTTCCAAGTTTGCATATAGTTTGTGCTTCCGCAAGGTGTGCAGAACCTGCTGAATATGCTGCAAGTGTTCCTCCCATG
The DNA here is from genome assembly GCA_027924585.1 of Larix kaempferi. Classification (NCBI taxonomy): domain Eukaryota; kingdom Viridiplantae; phylum Streptophyta; class Pinopsida; order Pinales; family Pinaceae; genus Larix; species Larix kaempferi. Next base: position 10,276,626 of record BSBM01000672.1, on the reverse strand, counting down.
TCTTGCTGTAGATGAGAATGTCATCCAGATACACCACTACAAAATTGTTGGTGAAAGGTCATAGGATATCGTCCATCATCCTCATAAAATTTGCTGGAGCATTTGTCAAACCAAAAGGCATGACCAGCCATTCAAAAAGACCTTCTTTTGACTTGAAGGCAGTCTTCCATACATCTATCTGTTCTATTGGGACCTGGTGGTAGCTAGACTTCAGATCAATCTTACTGAAGTATTTGGCCCATGTGAGTTGATCAAGGAGGTCATCGATTCGGGGAATCGGGGTACCGGTTACAGACTGTGATTTTATTCAGGGCCCGGTAATCAATGCAGAGTCGCCAGGTCCCATCTTTCTTCTGCACCAGCACGATTGGGCTCCCACAAGGTGATGAACTGGGACAGATGTGCCCCTTGTGGAGCAATTCTTGGATCTGCCTCTTGATCTCCTTGTTTTCCAATAGAGCGCGGCGATAGACTGGCCCATTGGGTAGCGGTGTGCCTGGGTCGGATCGATGGGATTCTTGACCTGGCAGTGCAGAGGTACCCCGGTCGGAGAGGAGAAGATATCTGAGTATCCTTCCACCACCTTATCCACTTGCTTCTGTTGTGTGGATAGATCGGTTGTGGAGGCCCGAGATGTGGCTGCGATCTTTCTTTCAATCTGAGAGCGAATCACGAAGAAGACAAATTTCCCGGTCTGAGAGATGACCTTCCTGCATTGCTTGGCAGAGATCAAGGAAATAGCACTAGGAGGGACTGCCTCGGGTATCCTGTACAATTTCCTGTTAAAAGAAATAATAACACTACGAGGCCTAGACTCATATACAGCATGACGTTTCCATAAATAAGGTTGGCCCAAAAGAACATCTGAAACTTCGAGAGGAGCAGCATCACACAATACCTCGTCCTTGAAGGGCTTGATGCTGTATGGAAGTCGGCACTGTTGGCTGAGGCGGAGATCGATTCCTTTGCAGAGCCATCCAATGGTGTAGGATTGTGGGTGCAGCGTTGTCGGCGGGGCCAGGTGCTTGACGACCTCTGCTGAGATGAGATTCTTCTGGTTACCGCTATCAACGATGAAATGCAGCGGGGTGCCTTTTACCCACATCTGTGAATGGAAGAGGCGTTCTCCTTCTTCTGGCTCGTCTGGTTCATAGGGTTGGAGCTTGGTGGTAGCAATGGTGGCACTGGGTTCCACGTCAATGATCCGTCTTCCCCTTTCTACTTCGGACTCAGAGTCAGAACCCGCATCTGATTCAGATGCTTTCGCTTCGGCCACCAACGACTGCTTTGAGCAGCAATCAGCAGTGTTATGCCAAGGGCTCTTATGGAAGTCGCACCACTTCCCGGTATCTTTATTTGTTTTTCCGGCATCCTTCTTTGCTTGCGACTTGGACTGGTTGTACTGATACTGTCCATCTTTGCTCTGTCCTTTATTCTGTGGGTTGGGGCCGCCCTTTCCTATCTTTTGCTGTGAAGGGTTCCCAGGCCCAAATTGCCGTGTCTTTTATTTGAGCTTCTGCTCGATTTTTACGGCATATCGGTAGGCCGCGCCCAAGGAAGAGATGTCCAGAAATTCCATTTCGGTCTGGATGTATCTATGCAAACCACCGCGATACTTGAGCACCAGATGTCGCTCTGAATCTTTGATACCCAGCTTGTTGCGCAAGGTATGGAAGATATTTGTGAACTCTGGCACTGCTTGGTCTCTTTCTTGTCGCAGTGTGGTCCATTTGGTATACAAATCGTCATAACTTCCAACAGGGTAGTATTGTTCCTTAATAGCATCCATGAAGGATTCCCAGGTGGCCGTGACTGAAAATAATGAGGCTTCTTCCGTGTCCTTTTGCTTGCAGAATGTTTCCCACCGATCTTTGACATGGGGAACGGCTTTGAGGAGCGCAAAGGTAATTTTTTCTTTATTCGAAAAGTTATGGACAGAAAAATACCCTTCTAGTAGATTCAACAACTTATCTACAGCATCTGCGTCTATCTGTCCTTCAAATATAGGGATATCGAAGTTGATTTGTACCTTGAAGGCGGCGGCACCTCCGCTCGAGGAAGATGCGTCGCTTGTTGGTAGTCGCCGAAGGATTTGCGCGAAATTATCCATCATCTCATTCCTCTGCTGCGTGAGGGATTCCTTAAGCAGTATTTTGATAGGATCTCCTGTCCCGTCATCTTTCTTTTCTCCTGCCATGAGAGGTCGCTTGGGCGTGCTAGAGCTTATGTCCTCAAGAGAAACAAGCTCGAGACCCAATTCTTTGTACCCTGACCTCGTTGGGGACATGCATTAAGACGAAAAGGAGCAGACCGCTCTGATAACACTGATCCGGATTTTATGAGCAGAACGAAATGAATACAGATTATTATCAGATGCTTAACACAAAATAACAGAGATACAGTAAAACTGGTTTTCTATTCAATAAGGAAATAAGCTAGAACTGTAAAATGCAGCGGAAAACAAGCTTGCTGGAATGGTGGCGGCTTATCTCTGAGGAGAGATGTGACGACTGCGCTCATTTCGCAAGAAGATGGTTACAATGAGGCTCTCAAGGCCTTTTACAATAAATAGGAATGTCAAAAACCCTAGACATCCAATAACCTAACCCTAGGAGATGAAGCGCCAAAAGTCATGTGGGCCCCGTTTGGGTAAGTTAGTACATCAACTTCCCGGGGTCGTAACTTTTGCATACAATCTCCATTTGGGGCGCTCGGTAGCCCGTTGGAAAGCTCTATCCGAGATTTACAACTTTCGAATGGGGCCAAATGCGTGTCAGGGGCTACCACTTGGCTCCCCAAATTGCCAAAAAAGGTCATTTAGGGCCTCAAAATGGCCCTGGAAGTTCAGGACCCGTAAAACTGCTAAAAATAGTACAATACCAAAATTGCCATAAAACTGTTTTGAGCCAGTTGGAAAGGTGGGTGGCCACCAATATCCACCTGGATCAATCCTCCCTCCTTATGATGCAATGGTCTCCATTGCGTTGAGTTCCCCCATCAGATGAGGAAATTTCTGCTGAATTTGGCCTCGAGTGAGCCACTTGCCTTGGTGTAGGAGCTGTCCTGCTTTGACAACTTGATAAAGCTGGATCCCTTGATGTCGAGTGCCCTTGATCTGTGTGTCTGCAATATGATCACTGGATGCTTGTTGTAGGCAGTCAGGGTTGAGCTCTGTTGGTGTCAACTTCTCTGCTATCTCTGAGGTGTCTAATAGTGGTGGGAAATATGGCCGAATGAGAGCCACATTGAAGACTGGATGTAGACCCAGGAAGGGGGGAATGTTGAGCTCAAAAGCATTGTCACCCACCGTCGTGGTTATGGTGTACGGACCATAACGGAGTGGGAGAAGCTTTCGATGGGGCCCTGTAAGGCATTCTTTTTGCAAATGCAACAAAACTTTGTCGCCCACCTGAAACTTATGTGGCACCCGATGTTGATCATGGCGCTGCTTGTACTTGGCGTTATACTTCTGTAGAATATCTTGAACCTGTTGGTGGATATGCTGGATCCGTTCAATGAACCGGGTGGCTTTGTCAGCTTCTGGGGACGAGTCGACCGAGGTGGTCGCAAGGGGAAGTGCAACATCCATGGGGCCCAATGGTTGGAATCCCAACCCCACCTGAAAGGGGCTGTGGCTAGTTGAGCTATGCAGGGCTCGGTTGTAGCTATGCTGGACATAGGGGAGACTCTCATCCCATGTGCGGGGGTGTGTTGAATTGTACATGCGCAGGATATGTACGACCATCTAGTCGACGACCTCCGTTTGTCCATCGGTCTGGGGGTGGAAGGCAGTGGATTTGGTGAGCTTGGTATCCAGCAGTGACCAAAGGCTTGACCAGAATGAGCTAAGGAACCGACTGTCACGGTCTGAGATAATGGTCTGTGGGATCCCAAAATGTACCCATAATCATTCAAAGAAGAGCTTGGCAGTGGCTTCTGCTGTGATGTTCTTCTTGCAAGCGGCTCGAATCGCCATCTTGGAAAAGTGATCAACAACCACGAAAACACAGTCGTTTCCCCTCTTGGTGGACGGGAGGCCCGACATGTAGTCCATTGAGATGGATTCCCACGGCCTGTCAGGAGTAGGCAGAGGGGTGTATAGGCCCTGTTTCTTAGTGGTCGGTTTGGAAATAGCGTAAGCGATACAGGACCTGATATACTTGCCGACATCCTGTCGAAGTTTAGGCCAGTAGAAATGTTTCTGCAACACGACCATTGTCTTTTCGACGCCAAAGTGTCCTGCCACCCGACTATAGTGAGCTTCCCAAATTAGCTTCGCACGCTCGCTTGATGGAACGCAGAGATGGGCCAGATGACACAACAACCCGTCCTGAAGATGGAAATTAGCAACCACTGAGTTGGTGCCCAACATTTGATAGGTGGCGGAGAAGTCAGGGTCTGTCTCGTAGAGGTGGGGCCATCCAGAGGTCTCGTGGCCACAAGAGTCTAGCACCGTGGTAAGTGCCGCGACTGGAGGTCAACTGAGGCAGTCAGCAACTCGGTTGGTACTCCCTATTTTATATTTGATGTTGAGGTGGAACTGCTATAAATATGTTGACGACTTTTGATGGCGGTCATTCTGCAACTTTCCTTGGGTCTGCATGAACTGTAGTGGCTTGTGATCAGTGTGGATGACTGTCTGCTTCGCAAGAATGTAATGTCTCCATTGGCGGCAGGCTTGTACAATGGAGTACATTTCTTTGTCATAGGTAGGGTACTTGCGGATCGCATCTGATAGTGTCTCACTATGATATGCCACGGGGTGGTCGTGTTGAGTGAGGACGGCACCCACAGCATAATCTGAAGCATCTGTCTCGATCTTAAAGGGATGTTGCAGGTTCGGTAATGAGAGTACCAGCGATGGGCACAAACACTTCTTCAAGTCATCGAAGGCTTGTTGTTGGGATAGGCCCCACACAAATTTTGCCTTACCACCACCCCTGGTCACTTGGCTGAGGGCCCATACGATATGAGAGAATCCCAGCACGAACCGGCGATAGAAATTGGTGAGGCCCAAGAAGCTCCGAAGTTCATTGAGTGTGGTTGGGGCTGGCCAGTCACGGATGACCTGGATCTTGGCTGGATCCACATGCAGCCCATGTCGATCAACGATGTAGCCTAAGTAATGGACCTTGTCCATGCCGAAGGAGCATTTTTCCATGTTTGCATATAGTTTGTGCTTCCGCAGGGTGTGCAGAACCTGCTGAATATGCTGCAAGTGTTCCTCCCAAGTCTTGTTGTAGATGAGAATGTCATCCAGATACACCACTACAAAATTGTTGGTGAAAGGTCATAGGATATCGTCCATCATCCTCATAAAAGTTGCTGGAGCATTTGTCAAACCAAAAGGCATGACCAGCCATTCAAAAGTACCTTCTTTTGACTTGAAGGCAGTCTTCCATACATCTATCTGTTCTATTGGGACCTGGTGGTAGCCAGACTTCAGATCAATCTTAGTGAAGTATTTGGCCCCCGTGAGCTGATCAAGGAGGTTGTCGATTCATGGAATCGGGTACCGGTTACAGACTGTGATTTTATTCAGGGCCCGGTAATCAATGCAGAGTCGCCAGGTCCCATCTTTCTTCTGCACCAGCACGATTGGGCTCCCACAAGGTGATGAACTGGGACGGATGTGCCCCTTGTGGAGCAATTCTTGGATTTGCCTCTTGATCTCCTCGTTTTCCAATAGAGAGTGGCGATAGACTGGCCCATTGGGTAGTGGTGCGCCTGGGGTCAGATCGATGGGTTGCTTGACCTGGCAGTGCAGAGGTACCCCGGTCGGAGAGGAGAAGATATTTGAGTATCCTTCCACCACCTTATCCACTTGCTTCTGTTGTGTGGATAGATCGATCGTGGAGGCCCGAGATGTGGCTGCGATCTTTCTTTCACTCTGAGAGCGAATCGCGAAGAAGACAAATTCCCCGGTCTGAGAGATGACCTTCCTGCATTGCTTGGCAGAGATCAAGGAAATAGCACTAGGAGGGACTGCCTCGGGTATCCTGTACAATTTCCTGTTCAAAGAAATAATAACACTACGAGGCCTAGACTCATATACAGCATGACGTTTCCATAAATAAGGTTGGCCCAAAAGAACATCTGAAACTTCGAGAGGAGCAGCATCACACAATACCTCGTCCTTGAAGGGATTGATGCCGTATGGCAGTCGGCACTGTTGGCTGATGCAGAGATCGCTTCCTTTGCGGAGTCATCCATTGGTGTAGGGTTGTGGGTGCGGCATTGTCGGCAGGGCCAGGCGCTTGACGACCTCTGCTGAGATGAGATTCTTCTGGCTACCGCTATCAACGATGAAATGCAGCGGGGTGCCTTTTACCCACATCTATGAATGGAAGAGGCGTTCTCCTTCTGCTGGCTCATCTGGTTCATCAGGTTGGAGCTTGGTGGTAGCAGTGGTGGCACTGGGTTCCGCGTCAATGATCCATCTTCCCCTTTCTAGTTCGGACTCATAGTCAGAACCCGCATCTGATTCAGATGCTTTCACTTCGGCCACCAGTGACTGCTTTGAGCCACAATCAGCAGTGTTATGCCAAGGGCTCTTATGGAAGTCACACCACTTCCCGGTATCTTTCTTTGTTTTTTCGGTGTCCTTCTTTGCTTGCAACTTGGACTGGTTGTCCTGATATTGTCCATCTTTGCTCTGTCCTTTATTCTGTGGGTTGGGGCCACCCTTTCCTATCTTTTGCTGTGAAGGGTTCCTAGGCCCAAAGTGTCGTGTCTTTTGTTTGAGATTCTGCTCGATTTTGACGGCATATCGGTAGGCCGCGCCCAAGGAAGAGATGTCCATAAATTCCATTTCGGTCTGGATGTATCTATGCAAACCACCTCGATACTTGAGCACCAGATGTCGCTCTGAATCTTTGATACCCAGCTTGGTGCGCAAGGTATGGAAGATATTTGTGAACTCTGGCACTGCTTGGTCTCTTTCTTGTCGCAGTGTGGTCCATTTGGTATACAAATCGTCATAACTTCCAACAGGGTAGTATTGTTCCTTAATAGCATCCCTGAAGGATTCCTAGGTGGCCGTGACTGAAAATAATGAGGCTTCTTCCGTGTCCTTTTGCTCGCAGAATGTTTCCCACCGATCTTTGACATGGGGAACGGCTTTGAGTAGCGCAAAGGTAATTTTTTCTTTATTTGAAAAGTTATGGACAGAAAAATACCCTTCTAGTAGATTCAACCACTTATCTACAACATCTGTTTCTATCTGTCCTTCAAATATAGGGATATCGAAGTTGATTTGTACCTTGAAGGGGGCGGCACCTCCGCTCGAGGAAGATGCGTCGCTTGTTGGTAGTCGTTGAAGGATTTGCGCGAAATTATCCATCATCTCGTTCCTCTGCTGCGTGAGGGCTTCCTCAAGCAACATTTTGATAGGATCTCCTATCCCGTCATCTTTCTTTTCTCCTGCCATGAGAGGTCGCTTGGGCGTGCGAGAGCTTTTGTCCTCAAGAGAAACAAGCTCGAGACCCAATTCTTTGTACCCTGACCTCGTTGGGGACATGCATTAAGACGATAAGGAGCAGACCGCTCTGATACCACTGATCCGGATTTTATGAGCAGAATGAAATGAATACAGATTATTATCAGATGCTTAACACAAAATAACAGAGATACAGTAAAACTGGTTTTCTATTCAATAAGGAAATAAGCTAGAATTGTAAAATGCAGCGGAAAACAAGCTTGCTGGAATTGTGGCGGCTTATCTCTGAGGAGAGATGTGACGGCTGCGCTCATTTCGCAAGAAGATGGTTACAATGAGGCTCTCAAGGCCTTTTACAATAGACAGGAATGTCAAAAACCCTAGACATCCAAAACCATAACCCTAGGAGATGAAGCGCCAAAAGTCATGTGGGCCCCGTTTGGGTAAGTTAGTACATCAACTTCCCGGGGGTCGCAACTTTTGCATATGATCTCCGTTTGGGGCGCTCGATAGCCCGTTGGAAAGGTCTATCCGAGATTTACAACTTTTGAATAACACTTAAAGTATCTTGGGGGCAGCCATTTTCCCCCCGAAATTGCCAAAAAAGGTCGTTTAGGGCCTCAAAATGGCCCCGGAAGTTCAGGACCCGAAAAACTGCTAAAAATAGTACAATACCAAAATTGCCATAAAACTGTTTTGAGCTAGTTGGAAAGGTGGGTGGCCACCAATATCCACCTGGATCAATCCTCCCTCCTTAGGAAGCAATGGTCTCCTTTGCGTTGAGTTTCCCCATCAGATGAGGAAATTTATGCTGAATTTGGCCTCGGGTGAGTCACTTGCCTTGGTGCAGGAGCTGCCCTGCTTTGACAGCTCGATAAAGCTGGATCCTTTGTTGTTGAGTGCCCTTGATCTGTGTGTTTGCAATATGATCACTGGATTCTTGTTGTAGGCAGTCAGGGTTGAGCTCTGTTGGTGTCAACTTCTCTGCTATCTCTGAGGTGTCTAATAGTGGTGGGAAATATGGCCGAAGGAGAGCCACATTGAAGACTGGATGCAGACCCAGGAAGGGGGGAATGTTGAGCTCAAAAGCATTGTCACCCACTGCCTTGGTGATGGTGTATGGCCCATAACAGAGTGGGCGAAGCTTTCGATGGGGCCCTGTAAGGCGTTCTTTCTTCAAATGCAACCAAAATTTGTCGCCCACCTGAAACTTATGTGGCACCCGATGTTGATCATGGCACTGCTTGTACTTGGTATTAGACTTCTGTAGAATATCCTGAACTTGTTGGCGGATATGTTGGATCCTTTCAATGAACCGGGTGGCTTTGTCAGCTTCTTGGGACGAGTCGGTCGAGGTGGTCGCAAGGGGAAGTGCAACATCCATGGGGCCCAATGGTTGGAATCCCAACCCCACCTGAAAGGGGATGTGGCCAGTTGAGCTATGCAGGGCTTGGTTGTAGCTATGTTGGACATAGGGGAGACTCTCATCCCATGTGCGGGGGTGTGTTGAATTGTACATGTGCAGGATATGTACGACCATCCAGTCGACAACCTCCGTTTGTCCATCGGTCTGGGGGTGGAAGGCAGTGGATTTGGTGAGCTTGGTATCCAGTAGTGACCAGAGGCTTCACCAGAATAAGCTGAGGAACCGACTGTCACAGTCTGAGATAATGGTCTGTGGGATCCCAAAATGTACCCATACTCGTTCAAAGAAGAGCTTGGCAGTGGCTTCTGCTGTGATGTTCTTCTTGCAAGCGGCTAGAATCGCCATCTTGGAAAAGTGATCAACAACCACGAAAACACAGTCGTTTCCCCTCTTGGTGGACGGGAGGCCCGACATGTAGTCCATTGAGATGGATTCCCATGGCTTGTCAGGAGTAGGCAGAGGGGTGTATAGGCCCTGTTTCTTAGTGGTCGGTTTGGCAATAGCGCAAGCAGTGCAGGACCTGATATACTTGCCGAAATCCTGTCGAAGTTTCGGCCAGTAGAAATGTTTCTGCAACACGGCGACTGTCTTTTCGATGCCAAAGTGTCCTGCCACCCGACTATAGTGAGCTTCCCAAATCAGCTTCGCACGCTCGCTTGATGGAACGCAGAGATGGCCCAGATGACACAACAACTCGTCCTGAAGATGGAAATTAGCAAGCACTGAGTCAGTGCCCAACATTTGATAGGTGGCGGAGAAGTCAGGGTCTGTCTCGTAGAGGTGGGGCCATCCAGAGGTCTCGTGGCCACAAGAGTCTAGCACCGTGGTAAGTGCCGCGACTAGAGGTCGACTGAGGCAGTCAGCAACTCGGTTGGTACTCCCTATTTTATATTTGATGTTGAGGTGGAACTGCTATAAATATGTTGACCACTTTTGATGGTGGTCATTCTGCAACTTTCCTTGGGTCTGCATGAACTGTAGTGGCTTGTGATCAGTGTGGATGACTATCTCCTTCCCAAGAATGTAATGTCTCCACTGGTGGCAGGCTTGTACAATGGAGTACATTTATTTGTCATAGGTAGGTTACTTGCGGACCGCATCTGATAGTGTCTCACTATGATATGCCACGGGGTGGCCGTGTTGAGTGAGGATGGCACCCACAACATAATCTGAAGCATCTGTCTCAATCTCAAAGGGATGTTGCAGGTTCGGTAATGAGAGTACCGGCGATCAGCACAAACGCTTCTTCAAGTCATCAAAGGCTTGTTGTTGGGACAGGCCCCACACAAATTGTTCCTTACCACCACCCCTGGTCACTTGGCTGAGGGCCCATGCGATATGAGAGAATCCCAGCACGAACCGACGATAGAAATTGGCGAGGCCCAAGAAGCTCCGAAGTTCATTGAGTGTGGTTGGGGCTGGCCAGTCACGGATGACCTGGATCTTGGCTGGATCCACATGCACACCATGTCGATCAACGATGTAGCCTAAGTAATGGACCCTGTCCATGCTGAAGGAGCATTTTTCCAAGTTTGCATATAGTTTGTGCTTCCGCAGGGTGTGCAGAACCTGCTGAATATGCTGCAAGTGTTCCTCCCAAGTCTTGCTGTAGATAAGAATGTCATCCAGATACACCACTACAAAATTGTTGGTGAAAGGTCATAGGATATCGTCCATCATCCTCATAAAAGTTGTTGGAGCATTTGTCAAACCAAAAGGCATGACCAACCATTCAAAAAGACCTTCTTTTGACTTGAAGGCAGTCTTCCATACATCTGTCTGTTCTATTGGGACCTGGTGGTAGCCAGACTTCAGATCAATCTTACTGAAGTATTTGGCCCCCGTGAGCTGATCAAGGAGGTCTTCGATTCAGGGAATCGTGTACCGGTTACGGACTGTGATTTTATTCAGGGCCCAGTAATCAATGCAGAGTCGCCAGGTCCCATCTTTCTTCTGCACCAGCACGATTGGGCTCCCACAAGGAGATGAACTGGGACGGATGTGCCCCTTGTGGAGCAATTCTTGGATCTGCCTCTTGATCTCCTCGTTTTCCAATAGAGAGTGACGATAGACTGGCCCATTGGGTAGAGGTGCGCCTGCGGTCAGATCGATGGGATGCTTGACCTGGCAGTGCAGAGGTACCCCGGTCGGAGAGGAAAAGATATCTAAGTATCCTTCCACCACCTTATCCACTTGCTTCTGTTGTGTGGATAGATCGGTCGTGGAGGCCCGAGATGTGGCTGCGATCTTTCTTTCACTCTGAGAGCGAATCACGAAGAAGACAAATTTCTCGGTCTGAGAGATGACCTTCCTACATTGCTTGGCAGAGATCAAGGAAATAGCACTAGGAGGGACTGCCTCGGGTATCCTGCTCAAAGAAATAATAACACTACGAGGCCTAGACTCATATACAGCATGATGTTTCCATAAACAAGGTTGGCCTGAAAGAACATCTGAAACTTTGAGAGGAGCAGCATCACACAATACCTCGTCCTTGAAGGGCTTGATGCCGTATGGTAGTCGGCACTGTTGGCTGACGCAGAGATCGCTTCCTTTACGGAGCCATCCAATGGTGTAGGGTTGTGGGTGCGACGTTGTCGGCAGGGCCAGGCGCTTGACGACCTCTGCTGAGATGAGATTCTTCTAGCTACTGCTATCAACGATGAAATGCAGCGGGGTGCCTTTTACCCACATCTGTGAATGGAAGAGGCGTTCTCGTTCTTCTGGCTCGTCTGGTTCATCAGGTTGGAGCTTGGTGGTAGCAATGGTGGCACTGGGTTCCGCGTCAATGATCCGTCTTCCCCTTTCTGGTTCGGACTCAGAGTCAGAACCCACATCTGATTCAGATGCTTTCACTTTGGCCACCAGTGACTGCTTTGAGCGGCAATCAACAGTGTTATGCCAAGGGCTCTTATGGAAGTCGCACCACTTCCCGGAATCTTTCTTTGTTTTCCTGGTGTCCTTCTTTGCTTGTGACTTGGACTGGTTGTCCTGATACTGTCCATCTTTGCTCTGTCCTTTATTCTGTGGGTTGGGGCCGCCCTTTCCTATCTTTTGCTGTGAAGGGTTCCCAGGCCCAAATTGCCGTGTCTTTTGTTTGAGCTTCTGCTTGATTTTGACGGCATATCGATAGGCCACGCCCAAGGAAGAGATGTCCAGAAATTCCATTTCGGTCTGGATGGATCTATGCAAACCACCGCGATACTTGAGCACCAGATGTCGCTCTGAATCTTTGATACCTAGCTTGGTGCGCAAGGTATGGAAGATATTTGTGAACTCTGGCACTGCTTGGTCTCTTTCTTGTCGCAGTGTGGTCCATTTGGTATACAAATCATCATAACTTCCAACAGGGTAGTATTGTTCCTTAATAGCATCCCTGAAGGATTCCCAGGTGGCCGTGACTGAAAACAATGAGGCATCTTCTGTGTCCTTTTGCTCGCAGAATGTTTCCCATTGATCTTTGACATGGGGAACGGCTTTGAGGAGCGCAAAGGTAATTTTTTCTTTATTCAAAAAGTTATGGACAGAAAAATACCCTTCTAGTAGATTCAACCACTTATCTACAGCATCTGCGTCTATCTGTCCTTCAAATATAGGGATATCGAAGTTGATTTGTACCTTGAAGGGGGCAGCGCCTCCGCTTGAGGAAGATGCGTCGCTTGTTGGTAGTCGTCGAAGGATTTGCGCGAAATTATCCATCATCTCGTTCCTCTGCTGCGTGAGGGCTTCCTCAAGCAGCATTTTGATAGGATCTCCTGTTCCGTCATCTTTCTTCTCTCCTGCCATGAGAGGTCGCTTGGGCATGCGAGAGCTTTTGTCCTCAAGAGAAACAAGCTCGAGACCCAATTCTTTGTACCCTGACCTCGTTGGGGACATGCATTAAGACGATAAGGAGCAGACCGCTCTAATACCACTGATCCGGATTTTATGAGCAGAACGAAATGAATACAGATTATTATCAGATGCTTAACACAAAATAACAGAGATATAGTAAAACTGGTTTTCTATTCAATAAGGAAATAAGCTAGAACTGTAAAATGCAGCGGAAAACAAGCTTGCTGGAATGGTGGTGGCTTATCTCTGAGGAGAGATGTGATGGCTGCGCTCATTTCGCAAGAAGATGGTTACAATGAGGCTCTCAAGGCCTTTTACAATAAATAGGAATGTCAAAAACCCTAGACATCCAAAAACCTAACCCTAGGAGATGAAGCGCCAAAAGTCATGTGGGCCCCGTTTGGGTAAGTTAGTACATCAACTTCCCGGGGTCGTAACTTTTGCATACGATCTCCGTTTGGGGCGCTCGGTATCCCGTTGGAAAGGTCTATCCTAGATTTACAACTTTCAACTAGGAAGAAATGCATGCCAGGGGCATCCATTTGGCTCCCCAAATTGCCAAAAAAGGTCGTTTAGGGCCTCAAAATGGCCCCGGAAGTTCAGGACCCGAAAAACTGCTAAAAATAGTACAATACCAAAATTGCCATAAAACTGTTTTGAGCCAGTTGGAAACATGGGTGGCCACCAATATCCACTTGGATCATATTTCATCATAAACAAACATCTACCATTCATTCAATAAAGGCTAACATTCGCTAAACCATTCTTTCATTGAGTCAACACATTCATTCAATAAAAGATAACATTTAATAAACCATTCATTAATTCAGTGAACACATTCATTCAATAAAATCTAACATTCAATAAAGGTAATAGTTTACTACACTGATTCATTAAACCATTAAACCATTCATTCATTCATTCGGCCAAAAATCATGGATGACATAATATTATAAAAAAAAATTAAAAATATTTTTTCATTTAGTTCTTCCTAATTTATTTTTTGTTTACAAAATGTACAAGAAGCTTATCTTCTGGAACTTGTCCTCCAGTTCTTTGTGCTTCATCAGCTTGTCGTAATGTTTGCATCGTAGAGTGCTCGCAACATGGATTTTGTGGCAAGGGGTTCGGATTAGCTGCAATAATGTGAAAATGTTGCATCGATATATTTTTCTATTGCAATGACAAGTATTTCATTTAAAAAAAACATTACAAAGGTGTTTTTTTACCTGTTGTGGCCACATCATGTTCTTCCTATTCCTATCTAGGCTCAACCTGTACAGTTTGGCCCTATACATGCTCTGTAGTTGAAATATGGAGAAGTACAATTAATGTTCACCATCTGCAATGCTATATATAAAATTGTTGCATATGAATAAATTCATTACTAGGATTCGAAACATGATCTTCTATTTGTTGTTGTCCCTCCTTGACATTAAGGGGGTCATTGCTTTCCTGCTCAAAACAGAGTAAATATTTTATGTCAATTATTTATAACGAATAGATTTCACAAGTAATAAATCTTCATTAAACTATATATATTTTATATACCTGTGCACTAGATGGATCAGTACCAGAAGACTTTGTTTTCCCAGACAAGCTATTTCGGCATTCAACAACATCTCCATAGTTGTGTTGGAAGCCAAGCTTCAAGTGTTCCTCAGTGGGAACTTCTTTGAATCGGTCAGCTTGCATATTTGCATAATGTCGTTAATTTACATTTTGCGGTGCAATAAAATGAAAAATAATTTGCAATTTATTATTTGGATGCATTATTGGTTTTTCGAAACTTACAATTCGTGCCGCCAAATTCGAATAACCACCAGGCCCAAGCTTGTGCTGACAAATTTTTTCCAATCATTCCTTTGTAGCATTTGATTTGTCTGATAGCCTATGCAAGTGTTGAAATATGTTAGATGTTCCAAATTCGATATAAAAATTAATAATAATAAGGTTTAGAATTACATTGTGGAAAGTATTGCATACCTCCCTGTGCTTGGTGTTAGATTTCCTTCTTTTCTCAGACCTCTCTCCTTTCCATATTCCACTAGAGCTTTCCATTCTCTTGCTAGAATCATCAGAGGGTGCTCATACCTAGGGTTCCTTTCTAGGTGAACCCTATATTGGTCTTGGAAGATATTCATATGTTGTCTAGCCTTTATCAGGTCTGCGGCTCGATCAAAGGTCTTGTTGCCGAACATGCCAACCAACCGATTAGTGAGCTCATCTTTTAAATTTTTCGTTTGTCTATCCCACCTTGTGCAGATGGTGGGCCCGAAGATCTCCAAGGACAAATCATTCAAATGTTTATAAAAAACATCATTTCCTGCAAAACGATCATGCCATGGCCATAATTAGTTGAAACAAAATGTTTTATCGGTATATTACAATCAAATTATAAACACTAAATTGATCAACGTATAATTACCTGGGATCTTCTCTATCTTTATTGGAACAATATCTTCGTCCACCAAAAATGTTGTCTCTATTGTTCGGGTGCTAGTGACACGGGAAGATCCAGGAAATGCAGCTTCGATAATATCAATACTAGGAGGCTCGGTGTCAACCCCTTCTTCTAGATGATTTGGTGTGCATCGGTCACTAGCGGCCGGTGCACTCCCAGCTGGAATTTGGGGTGTTGCGGAACGTGTTGCCAATTGTTCAGTTGACAACAATGGAAAATGAGTCGATGCACGTGGAGTCGTTTGATCATGATGCGACATCTCTCCACGAGCATCACTGGGGCCAACACCGCCTTGACCACTAGTGTGTGGTCCCAGAAAAGCCGGTAAATACAAACCACATTTTATAAGTTCACTATGAGATAAGAGTCAAAATTATAAAGTTATAAATCAATTTATATTATGATTCAAGATCCTGCAACTTACATTCAGGGCTTTAGATCTATTTTTCAACACTTCGATCCTGGCTCTAATCTCGTCTGTCTGCAGAATTTGGAATAACAGATGAACGATTTCCACACTAATTTTTTTCAAGGTCTTCTGTATCACCTTAACCGGGTATATAGCTGAACCAATTATGTCATCTTCAATGAACAACTCATGCACTTCAAAATCTATTGATTGTTGTGATGTTTCATACAATGATTCATTGGCCCCTACAACAAAAATATATAAAACACTACTGAGTTCTATCATGATAGATTCCTAAATTTATATTAACAAAACATATCTATCATGATAGATTCCTAAATTTATATTAACAAAACATATCTATCATGATAGATTCCTAAAATTACAACTAGGTTTACCTGATTCCTGGATGATGGTGTCGTCTGATCCACAGCCGGGGACTTGCCTCGATCATCCGGGCCTTGCAAAAAAGAAGTAGAAAACATTATCATAAGGAAACCACTATACACACGAAAAATACATAACAAAATAAACATTATGCTACATATTATATTGGTACAATTACAATGAATTATACCTGTTGCCTCGAGGATCATGATCCACTCATCAGATCAATGGTTATAGGTGACCTGCCTCGATCTGCTAATAGGGAGGTGCCCCTTATAGAACCCTAAATAAAAAACATAGAACAAATCACCTAAATGAATCCAAAATACTCAATGAAAGAATATAATAACAAAACATTTTGACGTATAATTTAAATTGCACAATTACAATCAAGTTTACCTATTGCCCCGAGGCTTCCATCGTCTGATCAATAGTGGGGTGACTTCCCCGATCAACACTCTACATCAAATATAGATAACATTATATAAACCAAACGAATATACTCACGAAAAAACACAGCAAAAAAAACCTATTCTTCATATTATATTTTTACTATTACAAATATGTATACCTGTTGCCTCGCGGCGGGTCTGGTATGATCTGCTGTGCCCCTTACATAACTGGCCTACATAAAAAACAGAGAAAATTACCTAAACGAAACCAAAATACTCACTGAAACATTAATATCATAAAAAAACATTTTGACATATTTAAATTGTACAATTACAATCGGGTTTACCTGTTGCCCCAAGGCTGCTGTCGTTTGATCAATAGTCGGGTGGCTTCCCCGATCAACGTTCTGCATCAAATATAGATAACATTATATAAAACAAACTAATATACTAATGAAAAAACAAAGCAAAAAAAAAACTCTTTTTTCTTATTATATTTTTACTATTACAAAGATGTATACTTGCTCCCTCGAGGAAGTTGTACTCCTCTGACCATCTGCTAGCAGGGATTTTCCCCGATCACTAGCCTGTGAAGTAAATATAGAAAATTTAAACAAAATAAACTAACGAAAAATACTTAATACGTTAAATTCATTAATAAAAAGGTTGGGTAAATTGTTAGATGTACCACTCCCATAGTAACCGTGTTTGTATCTAATCGATTCAAATTGTAATTAACAAGCAACTCTTCCCCTGCAGATATTGATTTAATGGAACATACAAAAACACGGTTTCCTTCACACCCCTCAAATTCGCAGTTGGGTTGCTTAATTGTCGACTCTGGTTGTGTACTGTTTATAAACCTTGCAATATTCCCTGTGGCCTTTGGCCTTCTGTCAATGTACAACGTTGCTCCTTTATTTTGATATTTGTCTTTCAACTATAAATAGTTTGTTGAAAATCCATATCTACACATACTTCGTGTATATTGGACCAGGCACAACCAATATTTGTAGTTGTAACAGGGTCCAACATACTCCAATTCTGTACATCTGTTGTAACCTACCTTTATGCCATCCATGCAAAACAACCCCAAACCATGTAATGATGACCGTGCAATTCGATATTTCCTCTCGATCACACAAAAATCTGTGTTCAGTTGAGGAAGATCCTTGGGTACCCATTGTTTCACTATATGTATGTACCTCAAGGGCATCTCAATGTTTCCTATTGTCTTATGATCATAGGAACATGACCCCCCTTCAGCGAGAAAAAATTCCATGCATTTATGGAATTTTATTTTGATCTTTTGACATCTAGTTGATAAAACTCTTGTAGACCTACTGGATGTCTCACTTTCTTCTAGCCTTCCTAAACTCCCCTCACTCGAGGAAGACAGATCTGACAAATACCTGTTTGGTTCTACTTGCACCATGGGAAATTTTTTTAGATAGGACCTCAAGGCACAACGCCTCTTAAAAGGTGATGTGTAGCGCCTTTTATAAGGTGACTTGTACTGCATTCCCTTTCTCAAAATGTAGGCATTCAAGTGATGAGGAAGAGGATCACTTTATCTTTCTTAGGAGTAGAAATTCATGCAATTATGAGTTGTCTTTTATTGCTCCTTTGGGTCTTGAGTCCCATATCACACCATCTAACTAACTTTTTCGCCATGGCCCTAAAGTCTCTCTCATCCCATCAGTTTGGGTTCATCACCTCGGTCATTGAATTACACTCACATTTAGTAAGATATTTATATTTAGCAATAATAATATAAAATAAAAATAATTAACCATTATGGAAAACTTCTAAAAGTTTTCATGACTTTCAAAACTAAGATCTTTGAGGTGGTTAATAAGTGTTCACAAATCTTCAAAAACAATATTTTATATAATGTTTTGAAACTTGTATAATCTTATTCAAAATTTAAATTGAAATACTCTTAAGGAAAAGGATGATCTCATTGAATAGTGGTAACACATGGGTAGTTTTGTAATCAAGCATGGTCTTCTTAGAGGACTGAAAGTAATTGAATCAAGCAATGACGAACCCGTAAACATGCAAGCTGTTTTGAAAAATGGTATCTTTCAGTCCTACTCCTAGACCTAAGGTTGTCCATATTGTGAATGGGTGTTTTGCTAATGAATTCTTTCTTACCATACTAGAAGAAAACAAAAATGATGATATTGTGGATTGTATGCAAATATTATGTAAAGATTCATGCCCTAAGTTACATATGGCCCAAACCCAATGCTATGGGACTATGTGAGGTGATATTGTCAGTTTAGGATAAGTGTTTGTTCGATCCCTTGGGACTAAATTTGTCAAGGACAGTTTTGAGTGATAAGAGAACCATAAACTATATTTTCTCATTCGATGTCATCAAAATGTATTGTATTGAGTAATAGATAAGTTGATACAATGGATGGGAATTCCAAAGAAAAAAATGTAGAAGAAACTCATAGTTGATTAATGATCCTCCTATACATCTCATAATCAAATTCATTTGGATCACCACCACTAGAACTACCATAGTGCTCTCCTTCCTCGTCTTTCACCTCCTTGTATCCAGTCCAATATTTGCATATAACTATTCTGAGGGATCCCCAATTGGATCACCATCATCAAAAGTGATTGGTTATAGGAATGGTGTAGTAAGATCCAAGTTTCCCAAATCCAACTCAATTATACTATCCAAACCCATATCGATAGTAAATACCTCCATCTATGTCATTCCCTTTGACCACTCTTCCATTGTCCTATATATAAGATAAAGGTTTCTATGAACAAATGTGAATACCTCTTCTCTTTTCTCTTGACTATTCAAGATGGTTTTTTTTCAAAGTGTTCACGTTCTCATATGTGCACCAATTCCTCTTGTAACAAAAGGATGATCTAACCTAAGAAAGGAACCTTATGATGACTTATTGTAAAAGAGTGTATGCTACCCCATGTGTTTCCCATTAATCATATACCTTCTTAATCCAATGTCCCTCTCATGTTGTAACATCTAAATCTTTCAATTTTAGTGGAAAAATCTACAAATCCATTCTCCACCTCTCAAGGATGTATTTGACCAAATATATCCTATTAAATGATGTAATTTGCATGATTTTCATTAAGTCACTCATCACTATAGTACTTGGTAATTGAAGGTGTATAATTATTTTCCCACCTACTGCCAAGAATATCTCATATGTTGTTGAATAGATATTTGTTGTTGTCCCATAGTCAGGACACTTATTTTCCAAAATAATTTTCCTCACAAGTTCAATCGAGGAGTTCCACCCCTTCAGTAACATGTAATAATAAACTGTTTTAATTTACAAGAAAATAACTAAGTGAAGATACTTACTTGGGTGTAGACGTTTCCTATAATATACTCAGAAGAGTTACTTTCAGAAATGACTGTGCCTCTTAGAGGCTAGTCAACTCTAGGAACCAAGTGACCCTATTAGAGGGTTAGTACAAACCATAGAGAGAGAGATGATTGTGATATGGTATAGTCAATCAAAGAAATCCAATGACAGTCAAAAGGCTCAGTATAGTCACAATAAAGATCATCCCTTAATAAGTCTCAACATCACAAATAAAACTCAACAAATATATATAACCACAGATCAAGAACTACACACAAAATCTAAGCATATAAAACAAAGGTCAGTAAAAAAAAAAACTTAAAAACTTAGTCCAAACTGTCCATACAAAATTTTGGCTCTCATAGATGAGATAACATCCAGCAGACTGAGGCCAAAGAGACTCATGGCCTCCACATATGAGTACACAGAAGGGTAAAGAAAACCCTTAAGACTTCACTGCCCTTACTAAAACAACCAACAGAGAAAAACTAGGGCTCATGGCTGAGTCTGAGTGTCACAACCTCCCCAACAGGGAGAAGGAGAGCAGATCGAAAAACATAGTAGGAAGAAAGGTTACCAATCAAATATCAATAACCTTCAAACTTCAAAGATATATCTGGAAAATAAAAGATAAAACTAAAATAAAAATAAAAAAAATAAAAAAAAGTAAAGTAGAATGTCTTAGGTGGGTACCAGGGTTACACAATTAAATAGGTGAGGGTACAAAGACCAACCAGTAAGCTACAAGTCAAAAAGAAAGAGTGGGTATAAAGATTCATAACCATTTGGACTAAGGGGGTGCACCTCAAATGTGGAAAAACTACCATAGTACCCATAAGACCAAAAACATAAAAGGTGGTACAAATCAAAAGATAACTCAAGATGAGTAAAAGACCCAAAAGGTAAAAGGCAAGGTACCACAAAAATATTATCAACAAAATGAAAGGACCAACATTCAATCAACCAAGGTGGGGTACACCCAATCATCTCTCTCTCAAATGTACAAGTGTTCCATATAACCTGAAAGTCCATCATCACTGTAAAAGGAAAAGTCCACACGGATGATGTGATCATGTGGTCCTCTAGACTACTCCTAAGGTCAAGCATTAGTGGCTCCATCAAGGGGTGTCCAGTCCCTTGAGAAGACCATCTAACTCAACCATCTCGAATACTTAGGAGAAGAGTACATCACACATCATCATATAATTGGTAATTGACCATGTAAGAACTCAAAAAACCTAAAGAAACCGAGCATGTAGAAGGGGAGCCAAAAAACGAACAGGCGCGCAGGCCAAAAGCAAGCTATAAAACTATACCGAGACCGATGTCACAGCAAGTGAGCTACAAAAAAAAGGACAGAATGCCAACAAGCAACACTATAAAATAAAAGACCATCTAAAAGGTATGATAGCAAGCAATCTTCCTAACTAAGGTCTGGAGATCTCAATAGATCGTATCCTCCGCAAGGTGATGAAATCCAAGTCGAACAATACGAAGTGAGAGACCAAAGAGGAAGGATATCCCTCTACCGAAAGGGATCCTAGGTAAAAGAGCCCTATAAGAAAGGCCACTAAGCTACCTCGTCCATGACACGTCCGAGAAGGTTAACCAGAACTTCTTCCCTTGATCCCTTGTATCACCTATACGGAAAATACAAGGAAGACAATGGAGAGGTAGCCTTAGGCACTAGGTGGAGTGCGACATTCCACAAAGTTCATCCAGAACTAGTCCTCGCTTCTTGCTCCCGCGTAGTGGGGGGGCCTCTCAACAAACTAGTTGATGACTGTGTCAACAAATACTAGAGTATTTTAGTACGCTAAAGGACAACAACTATTTCTCATATGAAAAGCGACAAGGGGGAATTATTTGGATTCCCATCCCCGGTGTCCTACCTAACTAACAGTTTATTTTGTATCCTCAAGTGAGGTTAAAATGTGTTGTGTAGGGAGATAAATTTTAATGGTTTGTTGTCTTACTCAATCGGGTAGCGGAAGTGCAACTCAATGGTGTTATGACTCGACTCAAACCATGCATAAGTGAATGAATCAATGCACTTTTCTTTTCGATGAAAACTTAGCTACAAGAAGGAGAGAGTTCTTCGATCCAAAAAGAAAAATAAACACAAGCACAAACTTTTCAAAGAGAAAAACTACACTTTTTTATATTTTTTCCTTTTATGCCAAACTAGAACTACTCTTTCAAATTAAATGAATCCAACAATAACTTTCTTCTACTTCTAATGAGTAAAATGCATGAGAATGTGTATTCACATGAAATAAATAAAAGAGCATGTAAAAAATTATGAGTATGAAAATAAGCCTAAGTCTTACTACAAGAGATATCAGTTTATATGTATATACAAGGTGATTAACATAACATAGGTATGAATAAGGCCTTGTAGTTGTACTAGTTTGAATACCCTGCCCAAGCAAGCTATGTTTGGAGTATATTGGGTATGAAGGCAGTGTTTCTATTTGGATGTATATAAATCATGGCCATAATTTATTTGGCATTTTCATCACACATGTTAGAGGCATACAGGTTGGTTTGATGGAGCTATTAGGTTAGTAAGGGGCATACCACTTGTGTACACTATCCCCGGATGCCTCCCTTTTGAGAGTTGTATCTGCTGAACACTTTGTGGGTGTTGAGGTGTTTTAGTAAGTATGGTTCACTATTAGGGCATAGGGGCATCTATGGAGGAAAGAGAGCCAGGTAGCATGCATACACCATTCTCAACTCAATTCCAATTTAGATGCTTTCCATATTTAGTAATTCAGTTCTAATTATGGGTTTTCCTTTAATTAGTAATTGCATGCACAATTAATTACAAGGTGTAGTGCCTAGTTAGAACCAGGAACTCATGCATTTGGATTCCCATTTTGAGTTAGAGAACACATATTTAGGAGGATGAATGCTTGCAAGCCCTAGTTCATCATCAATAGAGTTGCACTTAACTTGGCTCATCTATCCATGCAAGGAAGGCACACTAGGGTTAGAGTTTAATACTTTAAGTTGAGGTGTTGTTTTGCATGTGTCCAAGTTCATTGTACCTATTCTTCTTCCTAGTATAAAAAGGATAAGAAAGCCACACCACTGTGGTGGTTCAAGAGTTTGAGTTTTTGAGCTATATCATTTAGTTTATTGTTTTCAAATTTTAACATAAAGAAACAGTGATGATGATTTGGAATTCCATAAAGAAACATGTTTTCTATTCATAATATCATCATTATGTCTTTGAAGGTTAATGTACTCTACAGTTGTTATTTTGAATGGTGTTTTCAATTGTGAAGTATCAAGAATTTTAGGTTGAATACCTAAGTGCAGAATCTGCTCACCATGGTCTGATTTTTTACACCTACAACTATGAGATCATATATGAGAAGGGAAAAGAGAATGCAATTGTCGAACACCATTTCAATCAATCAATCTGCTTAGCTACAAAACCTCATTGATGATTACATAGTCAATCCTCCCACAATCCAATTTCAACAATATGTTATAGAGGGTAATAAGGGATGGCTTTGGATGGTAAAAAATGGCATCATCCTCTTCAAGATTTTTTCTAGGTAAAATACTATTGAATTTATTGATCGCTACAAGGCGATGACACCATTATTGAGTTGATTTTTTGTAATTAAAATGCACCAACAATTTTTTCATGTCTTTATATTTAGTTTTCTCCTTAGTTTACTAGAACACTTTTGAGACAATCTCCTTAAATCCTAATGTGAACACTAGTAGAGATTCAATGCGACTATGGTTCCTATCGTTTTGGAGGCATTAGTTTCAATTTCATTCCTATAAGTTTAAGATGAATTTGAGGGTAAATTCAAGAGTATGTTGAAAGTTAAAAAGTGAGAGTTCCTAAACCAAAATGCGAGGGATTTCTTAAATGGAAAAGGTGAACATATCTATGAAAAAAAACACCATTAGGGTGTATAGTTTTGAAGGTAAACACTATTAGTTGTGAAGGTTTATTTGTGGAAAATTCATTATGACATAGTTCTATAGGTAATCATTGGGATGGTGTAACTTGATCCATGATAAATAGTTCTTGAATTTCTATTCTACGTATGTTGCACTAACTTTAAAAAGTATTTTCTGTTTTGACGAGTTGGATAAAGGTATAGACTCTTTCAATTTAATGGAAACTAAGGATTTCCATAGGTGTGACACTAAAACTTGTATAAACACCACATGATTCTTATCCAATATGCTATCAATCTCCCTAAGTATGAGGTGTAACACCCCATTATATTAATTAGGATTAATTAATCTATTAGAAGACTAATTAGCTATTAGGACCATAATTTGGTCACTTAAAATATTTCCTTAAAATCATTATTTATATCATCCTCACAAAGTGCTCTTCTTGTTTATTTAGATCATATCAAAAAATAAAAAATAAAAAATTGTAGAAGTTTTCATAAATGGTGTTTTTTTTCTAATTTTCCTTCCTTCCAACCATTTTGTATTTTCCTCTTTTATTGTTGTGAATCCGTTGGATTCCATATGAAGAAATATAAATTGTAGAATATTTCTTCTCATTGTAGGCCTCAATTCTAGAAATTGAACATCTATATAGATCCACCAAATGTGGCGATGACTATTGTAGAAAAGTTGTACTAAAATAACTAATAGCAACTTTTCCTTTTTTCTAGGCATGGCCCAAATGTTGAATTTTTGCTTGTTATTTTTGTCAAATTTAATGTTGCATCATGCATTCTTAATTATATAACATAAACAATACCACTGGCTTAATCAAGCAAGATCATTTTTAATTCTCACACAGTGATCAATTCAATTCTCAAATATTTACATATTCTTTAAGATCATATTTAATTCTCACGGAGCCGTGGATGGTGCGATGGGGGGAGATGATGGTCTGCGGTGGTGGTGGGGTCGTTGGCCGATATTTTACTGCAGATTTGTTTAGGCAGTGGATGCAGATGCATGTCCTTATCGAGGACTATCTGTACCGAGATATGGACTACCAGGGGGATCCTCAGCTGTCGCGGTCTCTTGGACACGTTTGGGGGCCAAATGGTATGTATGCATTTTGGTTTCTTCTTAGCATATCATGTTGTATTTTTACTTGACAGTTTATGATGACAGCTAGAGATGTTTGATGTTGCTGAAATTTCTGGTGTTGGTTCTTGCAGATGTGGGACCACGGCCGCCACAAGGGCATCGGGACTGTAGGGGTCGCGTAGTGGGGGAAGCTCCACCTGATCAAGGGGAGGTATGGAAACATGATGATGATGTTACATTAGAGTCCTTACAGGTCAACTTTGATTAGTTGTTTGTCGGGGTAGAGGATGAGGGTTGGAGGGATTTAGACCAGGAGTTGCTGGATACTTGTTACGATGTTCTACGGGAGTGGAGATCTATACTGAGGCAAGTTTTTGTATTGGCAGAGGAGAGGAGGACTCGAGACCGGTTGGACACTGCTGAGTTTGATGACGAGGATCCAGAGGAGCGGGGATAGGATGATGCAACAGTAGAGGCAGAGGCTGTAGGTGACGATGAGGACACAGATCGAGGGGAGGAATTTGATTAGACAGTTCGTGGGATGCCCCCAATGTTGATGAGCATGTGGGGATGTTTTTTGTATATACGGATGATATCATATGGAGAGGAGGCTGTTGGGGCTCCTCGATGTATTTTTTGTATATTTGGGTGCTGAGGGCACTCATGAATTTTTATGACGATATGGTATATATACATGCACATGGATGCATTTTTTGATGATAGAGTCTTGTATGCACATTTAGCATTGTTTGTTTTTTGTTGCACATGGATGCAATTGTTATGTTGTTTAAATGCACGTGGATGCATTTTTATGGTGATGATATGCACGTGGATGCAGTATTATGATGGTTTCCTTTTGTTGTTTCTATGGTTTTTAGATGCCTATATGATGTTATGATGATGTACGGTTAATGTCCTAGATGGTTTGGGTGATGTGCCAGTCTAGAATGTTGTTAGCCATTTGATCTGCCACACTGTTTTGATTTCTTGGGACATGAGTGAATGTAATGGATTCAAATTGTCTGATCATTTGTTTAGTGCACATGAACTTTCTAAAGAGGCGAGGATCGTGTACCTGGTAACAATTGTTGAGTTGGGCGACAAGAAGCTAGGAGTCTAGGAACACACGAAGGTGACTTACACCCATATGGAGGGTAGCAGTCAGGAGACCGGTCATAACATTGTACTCAGCCTGGTTATTAGTAGCAGCACCAATGCACACTATGTAGAGATGAATCAACTCATGTGAGGGGGAATAGAGTACCCAATCTGTGGAGGCAAGATTTGGAGACCAACGACTTGCACCATCGGTAAAGCCAACATAGTAAAGTGGAACAGGATCCATCTGTGGGAATGTAGGGAAAAAAAAATGTAAGGTCTTGGATGATGAAAGTGAAAAAAAGAAACAAAACTGTACAACATGGACTGCTGTGTCCAAAAAGTACTAAGGGTAAAAGCGTTTGAGGTACAACCCATTACGAGGGTTGCGCAGGGGGTTTCCTTCTTAATCGGTTAGAATGTATGCCCCGTGTCCAAGGCAGGTGTGTAAAATGTATGGGCCTTGCCACATGGATTCAAACTTTCCTTTACCTGTTTTATCATGGGCTTGGTCATAAATGAGTATGAGGTCTCCTTCACGGAAGGCGCGTGGGTGAACGTGCTTATCGTAACCGGATTTGGAGCGGCTCTTTGTGGCCTCAATGGTTTGAAGGGATGCGCAGCGGTCTTCGTCAGCTTGCTCCAATAGAATTAAGTATTGTTCGAGCGGTGAGGTGTCCGGGAGGAGTTCGATAGCGATGTGCAATGCTGGGATCTGACACTCGATAGGGAGCACAGATTCTACACCATGAACCAAATGAAAAGGGGTAAAACCAGAGGTGGTCTTAGTGGATCTACGGTAAGCCCATAGTGCAGGAAAAATCATATGATGCCAATTGGACTTATGTCGATCAACGGTGCGTTGAAGGATTGTCTTCAAGATTTTGTTAATGGCCTCAAGTTGGTCATTCCCCTAGGGGTAGTAGGCAGAGGCATATTGATGTTTGAATTTGAGGAGAGTCAAAAACTCTCGCCAGATAGAGTCTTCAAAATGTGATCCATGGTCAAAGATGAGTTGCTTAGGGACACCAAAATGAGTGATGACATGGTTAAAAAAGAAGTAAGCTACAATGTCCTTGCCTTGGGGGTGTCCTTGCCGTCGGGGAAAAGAGCTGGAAGTTGCGGCAATGTTTGACCGTTGTAATACAGTCAATAAATAGTGTGGGCCAAAATTTCCCTGCGCGTATCACCTTTTGGGAAGTGGCCATTCCAGAGAAATGGCCACCGTAGGCTCCGCTATGACACTCGTTGAAAACGTGTTCTGCTTCCTCTCGAGTGAGGCAACGTCGTAAGATGGTGTCAAAACTATGTCGATATAGGACATCGCCTAGGAGAAGATAATGGGAAGCATGGTGATGGATGCGGCGGCATCCATCACGATCGATATCGGGTCGAAACTTTTGTGTGCGGAGGTAGACCACGATGTCGTCGTACTAGGGATCGTCTGACGAGATGATAGACAACTGGTCGTCAAGTAAACTAGTAGTGATCGATGGTGACGGTGATAGGCATGTTAAATCCATCATGAGTCATGCAAGCCCAAGGGATTTAGTACTCTTGGGGGTCGTGAATGTCAGGTTGTACTCTTGTAGGTTAATGACCCATTTAGTGACGCGACCTTGAAGAAGGCGACAGTTCAAGAGATAGACCATGGGGTTGGAGTCTGTGACAACTGTAGTGTGACTCATAAGGATGTAGTGTCGCAACTTTTGCATGGAAAATACAACGGTGAGGGCCAGTTTATCCTCATAAGGCTAACATAGCGGCGGGCCTGATAAGTTCTGGCTCACATAATAAATGACATGCTCTTGATGAGTAGAATCTTCTTGAACAAGAACCCCCGAAACGGCATGGTCGGATGCCGAAACGTAAAGGATGAATTCCTTTGAGAAATCAGGAGGGGAGATCAATGGGGCATGTATGAGAGATTTCTTAAGGTCCTCGAAAGCACCTTGCGCTTGGTTGTCCCAAACAAAAGGGATGTGGGTACGGAGCAATTGAAGGAAACCATGAATTTTCGTGGCATAATCGGGGACAAAACGACGGAGGAAATTGAATTCCCTTGGAGGCTCTGTAGCTTTCGTAGCGTATGTGGTGATGGGAGGTCTAGGATGGATTGGAATTTTAATGGATCTACAACAATTCCTTTCTAAGAAATGATAAAACCCAAGAACTGGCCTGCTGGAATGCAAAATACACACTTGAGTGGGTTCAAGCGGATTTGATACTTGCAACAACGCATAAAGACTTGCCGGAGGTCATTCAGATGGTCAAACCATTTCTTGGATCGAGTCATGAGGTTTTCGAGGTAGACCAAGATGATATTAACCAAGTCATGAAAACAATAGGTCATGGCCCGCTGGAAGGTGGCACCAACATTTTTAAGACCGAAAGGCATAAAGCGATAGGAAAAGGTGCCCCATGGGGTGGTGAAGGCAGTCTTGTACTGATCTTCTTTGAGAATTTGAATTTGATTGTACCCAGAGAAACCATCCATGAAAGATAGCATCTCATGCCCCACGCATGCATCGAGAATTTGGTTGATAAATGGCGTGGGGAAGTTGTCTTTGGGATAAGCATGGTTTAAGTCATGAAAATCAATATAGACACGAATGGTGCCTTGATTCTTGTTGACTGGTACCGGGTTAGAAACCCAGGTGGTATAGGCAATGGGGTAAATGAACCTAGCTGCATGAAGCTTCTCAATTTCAGCTTTGACTTCGGGGAGCTTAAACGGGTGGATGGGGCGCTATTTTTGGCAAACGAGCAGCATGTCTGGCCAAGTGTCAATGTTGTGCTCCATGATAGCAGGGTCAAGACTAGGCATCTCGGTGTAGGACCAAGCAAAGACATCATTAAACTCTTGGAAGAGCTTCTTATATGCTTGAACCTCATCCTCAGTGCATGATGCACCTAATGAAATGAGTTCGGGTACGCCGGGCATGGTGGAAATGTCGACTTGTATGGTGGGTGAAATGTTAGCCATGTTGCCTTCCTCAAAGGCAGCGAGAGCTGGGATGGGATCTTTAAACCAGTTAATCTTGGTTGGAAGGAAATCTTTGGACTCGACAGAGAATTGGGTTTCTGTGTAGGTGGTAGACTCCTCAGGGATGAAATATGATTGCTAGTGCATATCATCCCAGGGGTAGTCAGGTGCGGTGACTGCCTCGAGGATTTATTCATCACTACGTAAGCATTGTGTTGTCAAATCAGTTGACTAGGGTGCACTAGCAGTGGAAATCATATAAATTGTATTGATCTCTTTTGGGGGAGGGGATTCAGGGGGTTGGATCTCTTCAATGGTGGTAATGGGTGACTTAGAGATGATTGCTTTAACTCTTGGAGGACCAATCTGTACTCAGGGAGATCTGGGAAGTGATGTGATTAATGGCCATAAATACCGCATATCGCGCAAGGGTGATTGGTATGTAGGGATTTATCATGGGGCTTAGGGGTAGGGTCAAGTTGGACGACCGGGATGTTGGGATCATCCTCTAATGTTTGCATGTGCTCTTGAAGTGCGGGTAATTGTGGACATTGATGGGTAGCATGTCCCAAATCATCACACAAAGAGCATTTGAGGGGAGTGCAAAATGGCAGAGGATTCTTTGTTGGCTTTGGTGTAGGTGTGGCAGTATAAGTTTGTGGGCCCTTGCCCCCAGTGTGGCGGGGTGGAGGGGGTGCATTACTTGTTGTTGATGTGGTTACCACCCCTGGAGGTGGGTGGTTCGTCACGATAATAGGTTGAACAGGTTGTAAAATGACGTTTGTTGTCGGGGGAGGAGTTGGGGCAGGTAGGTGCCACACAGGTAGTCCTAACGTTAACCCGTGAAGATTTAGTGTAGCCATTACTTGGGTGTTGACTGCTCCTGAAAGGGGGAATAGGAATGGGATGGTGTGGAAAGGTGTGGCTCCAACATGACTGGGCACTGATGGTGGTTGCGGCAGTAAAGGGGGTTGCGGGTTGGGCGTCTGTGTATTGTGTGAGAGGGTGCACAAATAAGATATCTTGGTTGACCGCAAAGGGGGTGGAATGGATCGGAATGTGGAAGTCATGAGTGTATATGAGTATATCTCAGGTTTGACTATGGAGACCAACAATGTAGGTGCATTGTGAACAAGTTGTTCAATCATGGGGAGAAAAATTTCTTGTGTGGTAGGGGCATTGGGATCGTAGTACGTAAGTTGATCGATATTGACCACATGTCCCTCATGGGGGAACATCATGGTGTGGAAGACTGAAGTGACAACCTTCATGGCATACATGTAACTGTGTCCAAGTAAGAGGTTATAATCGAGTTGGGAATTGATGACCTCTATTTCGATAAGGATTGTTTTTCCAGCTAACTAGACTGGAACATTGGCCAAGAGGCCTTGTGGTTGAGCTGAGTGGCCATCGTAAGATCGCAATGCAGTGGTGGATGGCTGTAGTGTAGGGGATCCGAGCTTCTGCCAAATGAATGTTGAAATAATGCATGTGGAGGCACCTTCATCGATGATGCATCGATGGATCACAATATTTTGAATGGTTATAGAAACTTGGAATGCTAATGTGGAAGGAAAACGTGGTTTGGACTGGTCTAAATCGAATGCCATCATTCGTGACTTAGAAGGGTCTATTGCACCAATGGCGGATAACAATGTTTTTCGTTGTGCGGGATAGGTTTTTAAAACTTCAAGGGCCGACATAGCAGCGGGAGACTGGGCTAAGTCATCCACAATATTGTAATTAGAAGCGGTACGAGTGTTAGGATTATTATTGATTCGACGTAGTGGGAAATGAGGGGCTTTGGGGCCCCCGTCTAATGGTCCATTAGGTATGCATAATGGCTGATCAGTGGGAGGAGCATTGGTGGATTTATCAATGGGAATGGATTCATAGGTGGAGCCATATTGGTTTCAGCACATTTGGACGTTGATGTCGGTCGATGACATCATTAACAGGTGGTGAGTACCTGAGTCCATGTGTTGATGAGTAGTTGCAACATAAGTGATTTGTTGCTGTGGTGTCATGGTTCCTTGAGGGGGAACCAATGGTTGAGTGTTCACCACTCCTTGCGTGGGTAAAGGATTATACAGCACCATGGGTTGTATTTGAGGTGGTGGCACTGGCTGTGCCGCGTGCCCTTGGTGTTGGGCGTCATCAGTCCAAATGGGGGAAAGTGTGTGTATAATGGCCATATACCCCGCATTTGGAACATGGGTGGTTTGTTTGTATATTGGGGTTACTACCTTGTTTTGGTGGTCGATCAGGGTTTTGGTTGGTGGGGGCAGCGTTGTTATTGTTTGGAGGATTGGGTGGTTGGTTTCCTTGGTCTCGAGGTTGGTTGTTTCCGTGGCTACATCCTCTTCTGCGGGTTTTTTGGCCTTGTTGATTGCATTGGGTATTCTGATTTTGCTGTGGGTTTTTTTGCGCATACACTTTCCCTTGGGCAGCAGGGGGATTATGAGGTTGCGCAGGTGTTGGAGAAGGCTACAGTGGATAATAAGTGGCAGGGGCTTGAGATGGTCCAGGTGCTGGTGCCGATTTTGGTTGTTGATAAGTTTGAGTGACTGGAGGTTGGGTTGTTGCAGGCGCTGCCTATGGTGGGTAATAAGCTGATGGGGCTTGGGAGTGGACAGGAGCATGTGCAGCTTGCAGATGGTAATATGTAGTAGGTGAAACTGGAGGGGTGTAGGTTGTAGGTGCATGACCATAACACTATGGTGGACATGAGGTTCCATGGGTGTGGTGGGTGTGTGCCATGGGAGCATACGAATTTGTAGCTCCGGAGTGGGATGTGGCCCGCAAAAGGTCGGGACCAGTATTATTGGGCGTAACAGTAAAAGGTTGGTTGTGTGACGCAACATGTCCAATGATGCCATCTGTGGCGTGGGATGCCCACGATGCGTCGTTCCAGGAGGAATAACCACGGGGAGCATCAGGTAAAATGGTATACAAGTAGCCATACTGGGTGTAGATGAGATCAAACTGCTGGGCTTTCAGAATGGCTTCTTCTTCAGACTGGGGTCGTTAAGATGCCACATCCTTAGCAATAATTGGAAGGAGAGATTTCAGAAACCAATCTAGGAAGATACGGTAATCTAACTTAATATTGCATAAGCTTCGACATTGACGCCACTCATGAATGTGATCAGTGATGTGGGTGGCCGTGTTTTTTTTGCAAGACAGTAGGATCTCTACTCCCATGTCGTAACGAATGGGTAACTGAAAGAATTGTAGAAAGGTCGAGGCGAGGGAGGTAAAAGTGGAGTGGGTCCCATGAGGTTGCTCTATTTACCACTAAGTTGCAGAGCCAGTAAGGGTCCATTGTAACAGGCGCAGGAGGATGGAGTCATCCACTATGGAGTTGGAGGAACACCATAAATGGAAAGACATGATTTGATTATGGGGATCCTCACCTGGATTTCCCTCAAACTTAGGGATGTCCAATGGGAGTTTGGTAGGCATATGAGGCCAAGTGGGGTCATTTTGGATGGGGTCGTTGGTCAATCTAGCCAAGTCAGGAAGGTTGAGGCTAGCCATGAATGGAAAACTAGCATAAGGACGTGACATGATGGTTGGGGCGTACACACTAGCAGTAGCGCCTATGGTGGGGCCAGTTCCCCTAATGGAGGGAGCAGTGGTATAAGTCATCATGGGGGTCGTGGGGCCTCCAGTCATAGGTGGGGGTACTGTGTAGGAAGGGCCTGTGCCCCCAATTGTGCTGCTAGGAACTGTAGTTGTAACCAATCCACTAGCCATAGGGATAGCCGTGGTAGCAAGAATAGTAGGTGTAGGTCCCACGGATGGGATGACGAGTATAGATGTTGAAGTGGAAGCTGGGTTGTTGGTGGAACCACCACCAACGTCTCCACCAAAAAAGGAAGGTACACCTGCCATGGGGCTAGATGGGGTTGTATGTGTAGGTAGTTCTGAGACGGAATCGAATGTAAAATAAGGTGCGTCGCGATCTGGTGACGAGGCTCTACGCCTCTGATGAGTGGTGTCAAGTGAACCGTGTTGTGGGGGATCACCTCGGAGGTGTCGAGAATGTCTCAGGGACTCAATGATGACAGATGGATAGTAAAACGAGTGGGTTGTGGTGATTGAAAAGCTCAAAAACCCTAATGTAGTCGAGTGTGCAGAAGGGGAGCACAAAAAATATGGCACTCAGGCCAACAACAAGCTCAAAACACTCACTATAACAGTTGTGCTACGGTAAGCGGAGTGACAAGAAAAAGAGGTCAGAATACCAACAAGCAAACGACTCCTAATAAAGAAAAAATGGTGTACCCGCTAAACCAGGGGGAGGTAAGGGAAAATGCAAACGCCTAACTAAAAGGTATGTTGGTTCAAACTAGACGTATCCTCTGCAAGGTGATGAAATCCAAGTCAGAAGATACGAAAAGGAGAACCAAATGGATAAGGATGTCCCCCTACCGAGAGCAACATCGGGTAAAAGAATCCTAGAAGAATGGCTACTAAGATACCCCGTTCATGGCACGTCCGGAAAGGTAAATACGCAGCTCATGTTCTATCGCTGACGTACTCCTGACAGGGTATCACGATGAGAACAACGAGTAGGTAGCCTTCAATTATTGAATGGAGTGCGGTATTCCACTCAGACCTTCAGAACCAGTCTTGCTACTTGCCCTCCTAGGGGTGAGGCCCTCCGAAAAATTGGTCGTAACCATGCCAAAAAATACTAGGGGATTTTGGTACCCTAATGGACAACCACTATGTCTCATGTGTAAATGATCGAGGGGTGTTATTTGGATTCCTATCCCCCCTGTCCTACCTAACTACAAGATTCTTTTGTGTTCCCCAAGTGGGGTTAGAAGGTTGGTTTAGTTAAGTAAATTTTATGGTTCACTTGAATTAAGGTGATAGAGTGTGTGTAAGTGAGATGATGTACCCAATAGAATGCCATGCTTGGGTAACTATCTAAAAAATGTAAATGCTGAAATTCAATTGCTATGTAAATGCTGAAATTTAACTGGTATGTAAATGCTGAAATTTTCTTTTCAATGTAAATGTTGAAAATCGGTAAAGTCGTATAGTGAAGCAAATAGCAGAAAAAATCAATGAGTAACTTGGGCTGCAGGAAAAACAGGGGGCTATTAAGGTGTAGAAAAAATGCAGAAAAATCTAGACAAAAATGGGTTAAAACTCAAAAACCTGAGCGCGATTTTTGGGCCGAAACTTGCGGCCTAGGGTGTGGCTATCAGGTTGATACCTGCGGCCTGGGGCGTGGTTTTCTTGTCAGATCGTGTAGCCTGGGCCGTGGCTATGGGGCTGAATGATGTGGTCGGCACCGCGGGTTCGGCTCTGGGATCAATGGTCTGGGCCATGGAGATCGGGACTGTTCCTGCGGCTAGGGCGCGGTTGGGTTGCACAAAGCTATGGCTAGGGCCGCAACTATGAGGGTAGAACCTGCGGCGAGAGCCGCGGGTAGGGGGGCCGGGGCCGCGGGAATCCGTAAGAAGGGTGTGACTGGTGGAATGGACTGGGAACACAGGGTCACGGAAAACATAAAGCATTCTACGGTGGGAGCTACGGGTAGGGGAGCTGGGTCTGCGGATATAGCCACGGGAAATGGGAAGGGTTCTGTAGCGCGAGCCGCGGGACAAAGGTCAAGCGATGTAGCCGGGGTCGCTGGAAGGGCTGAGAACCTACGTCGCAGGCCGCAGATGTAGGTTGATGAGCGGAGCTATAGGCAGCAGCTTAGGGCTAAACAACCATGCTCTAGGATGCGACCGTTGGGTGAAAAACTGCGCGTTACAACGCAAAAAATGACTGCCGAAAACGTTGGTCGAATAGAAAAAATGGGGATTGCAGGGTTTTGCAGGGACAACAATGGGCTTGGGCTACAAGTGACAGGCTCAAAGGTAAACCAGATCTGCAATATTAAATCAAAATAACAACTAAAACAAAAAACATAAATAAATTTAACCAAAGATTCAAGCTTGTGGAGTTGCCAAAACTGTAGCTAGGGTTTTCACCCTAGCTTGTGCAAATGAGCACCTACTAAGGAGAATGGAATCCTTAGTAGCAGTTCAAAAAATAGTAAAATAAACCTAAAGTAAATGACAAAAATAATAAACTAAATATAATCATGTGCATGGGCATTTATCAAATAAATTTGCAGTAAAAGACAATAAACAATAAACATTCATAGATTTTTCATGCAACACAAATATAAAAGAGAGTTATATCTTTTCATTAGATGAAAATGGAGTTTTCACATGAAGTTTTACCTCAATGGTGAGGTTGATGGAGCTTGTGTAGGCGTAGGGACGAGATGATCTAGTGCTCCAAGGTCTCTTTCTCTTCTCCAAATGCTAAGATGGTTGGCCAAAGGGGCACTCAAGTGGTGAAAGCTAGCTTAGAATGGATGGCTAGGGTTTCAGGAGTGATTTTGGCAGCATAAGGGTAGATTGGATTGTGGATGAATAATAGGGGGGCTCCATCACCTTTTTATAGGTTTTTTTGAGTGGTGGAGTATTGAACCATGGTATTTGGTACCACATGGTTTTGGTTATTGGTTTAGGGTTTCTTTCCTTCTTTTTCCCTCTTTTTTCCCTTTTTGAATTAATTTTTGAATTTTATTCCCTTTTTATTTGATTTTTGGGGAATTTTGGGCCCTTTTGGAGGGTTTTTAGTATTTTTGGAGGAAATTTAATTATTTTGAGGAGAAAAAGATTGATTTTGGCCTTTTTGGTGACCATTTGAAGGTGTTTTGAGGTTTTGGAGGCTAAATGGTGGGAAAAGTGGACAAATGGGTCATGTGGCTAGGGAGATGAGCTTGTGAGAATTTTTTGGGTGTTAACATTTTCCACTTATGGATACCATGTTCCATTGCACCAAGATAAGCAAGGTGATTTGCAGCCAAGGTGGTGAAGTAGTTGATGTAATGATTCTAGCTACACTAAGGTTAGAAAAAGTTTGAAAAGATTTATTGATTATATATTGTTAATTAAGTTTAGCTCAAAATATCTCACAGCTGACTTGATGGAGACCCAGGTTTGATTCACTATGGGGTTGTGGTACTACATGTACATAATATTTTGTAAATAGCTACGAAAACTCAAAATTTTGATGTAGTTAGTTTAAATGAAATTAAAAATAGTAATGAATACCATAGGATTATTTACCAAATCTCAAAATCAATTACTATGGACTTTGTTTTTTAGGTGAAAATTGATTAAGTGGGTTTTATCTGGTCATGTTTTCCCTATTGGTTAATACGATATTGTTGTTGAAATTGTGCATAATAAATTAGAGTTTTAGTGTGATAAGTGTTCGATATGATTGATTTTAAAATTATGTAACTATGTACCAAGTAATATACTTAACAATTATCCACATTATAATATTAACCTACAAGGCTAAATCTATTAAGAGGTGGTCCTCAGTTTCAAAGATATTCTAGAGTTATTTGAGAATTTGACATGAACAATCATTTGTCTTGATGTCATTTAGTTAAATTATTTGGTTCCAGTATAACACGATAGTAACATAGGTGGATGACAAGAGATGACACAGCACAAGAAGGACAGTGGATGTGGGCATTAGACCCATAGGCACACCCCATTGACATACCTAATTATCCAAATGACCCATACTGTGGACATTTGCTGAACAAGATGACATAATAAAGACAAGTTTGAGGACAAGGTCATGGATGGACAAGGACTTGGACAAAGAAATTCTTGATGGCACAAAAGGTTGGAGGACATGGATAGCAAGAGTGAAAAATGGTAGCTTGGGCATTGGAAGCCATGAATGGTATGAATGGACAAATGACCCATTCTGTGGTCATTTGTTGGTTTGATGAAGTCATGAAGACCAGACTCTTGTGGATGGATGTATGCTTGATTGATGATGATCCATGAGACCATGGACTTGACGATGTGTTGTTTTGAAGGCTCCTATACCATGATGACATGTTTTTTAATATTGAGGAAATTCTCTCGGAGATGCAAGTAAAATAATAAAATAACACTAGCCATAATGACACAAAGATTAAGTAAGATTTCAAAAATCGGCCCAGTAAATTACAATTAATTTATTAAATAAAAAATTTGATGAATTCTTATGTCGGCTCAAAATAATGAGTGAAAACCAGTATAAATATGAAGTCAATGATTTCATTCTAAGGGAAGAAAAATTAGGACAACTCCAAGGAAATTTGACTGAGGAATTTTCGTGTCTGTGCATTGAGGCAACAACAATAAAATAATTTTTTTGGGGTCTGAAATTTCAAAAGTAGCCAGAGTGAAGTTCAACAGTAAATGATGTTTATAACAGCAGCTAGTTCATGGTCTTATGCACCTGTAGGATGAAGAAAACAAGCGAGTTTGATCTCTGAAATTTGTGGGCTGCCTCAGTACTCTAGATGATAGTGTGAGGAGGAGTTCAACTTGTTAGACATAGTTGCATTTGTCAAGGATGTATTATACCATAGTTTCATATTTGAAATTATTAACACAATTTGAGTTCTCCCAAGTTGTTATGGTATGGGTTGCAGTGTGTATAAAGGGACCTTGGATTTCCCCATTGTTAAATGGAAGGGTTTCAAAGTATTCCAAATGCATGAGAGGGTTGAGATGGGGTTGTCCTTTCTCCCTTGTTAGTTTTTCAGAATTTACTTCAATCTGATCTAGGATCTTAACTGAGAGAACAACATGTACAGCATATCTACAAGATATCAATCATGGACACAATAATGCAAGCACACAAGAGACACAGAGTTTCACCGGGGAAAACCAAGAAGGTGAAAAACCCCACAACTTCCTCAGAGATAGATAGAGAAATGATACAACCCAAGCATAAGAGATAATCCTCCTAGCAGCAGCTTCTCCTCCTCCACTAGTGCACCACTCTCCCATGAGTGCATAAGTGAGAAATAGAATGATCAAATAGAGTGCCTCCCGCACTCTATTTATACTTGACTTGACTTGCCTAATAACCTTTACTAGGTCGGCCTTAACTTAACCACATAACATAATGCTAACAGGGTCGACCCCCAATAGGGTGGTCTAATAACCCTTTTATCCACATGACTCATATAGGGATGACCCCATCAAGGTGGTCTAATAACCCATCAAGTATAAGTTACGGCACTTACAATATAAATGACGACACTTCCATATAGAGGAATAATAACATCTCTATAGGAATACAAACACTTCCATATAGAGGAATAATAACATCTCTATAGGTGTACAATATACATAGGTGAAATACATTCCAAAGTTACAATAACATCAACACTCCCTCTTAACTAGGAAGGTATTTCTCGACACAGATCTGCTAGCACAAGTCTTCTTCTCTGGATCATCATCATCGAATCATCGTCATCGAATCATCGTCATCGAATCATCGTCATCGTCATTGCTGATGCTATCTCAATCAATCTCTGAATCTACTCGTCATAGGAAGTTCTATAGAGCCAGTCCTTTTTCATACTGGATGTAGGCCCACCACCTGCAGGTATTCATCATCACTGACCATACTATGGAATCCTCAGGACTGATTACATGCATCAACAAAACCTCGAAAGAGCATCCCAAGCATTTTACGAGCACATATCTCAACCTATTGGATCTCCCAGGATCTTTTACATGTGATTGTCACAAAACCTTAAAAGAGTGTCTTGCCAAGCAATATCTCTAAAGAGCATCTGAGGCCTTTTTCATCCTGTCCAGATCTCTAGGACTTATTATATGTGACCCCTACCACAAAAACTTAAAAGAGTGTCTTGCCAAGCAAGATCTCTAAATAGAATCTGAGGCCTTTTTCATCCTGTCCAGATCTCCACGACTTATTACATGTGGTCCCAAAAAACCTTAAAAGAGTGTCTTGCCAAGCAAGATCTCTAAAGAGCATCTGAGGCCTTTTTCATCCTGTCTAGATCTCCAGGACTTATTACATGTGGTCTAGTAAAACCTTAAAAGAGTGTCTTGCCAATTAAGATCTCTAAAGAGCATCTGAGGCCTTTTTCATCCTGTCCAGATCTCCAGGACTTATTACACGCTACCCTTGCACAACCTATCCACGTCTACAGAGTATCAACCTGATACTCACCATACATCATCCTGATGTACATGATCATCCTGATCATCATCACTACATCGTCCTGATGCATGTCATCTGGAGCAACATCCTGATCATACCATGCATCCACCTGATGCATACCAAGTGTCTACCTGATACATATCATCATACATGATCCACCTGATCATACAATGTATCCACTTGATATATATCAACATACATGATCTACCTTAACATATAAACATATCCACCTGATACATCTACAGATACATGGTCCAAGCATCCAACATGATGCATATACATATACATGATCGAACTGATCATAACAAGCATCCAACATGATGCATATACATATACATGATCGAATTGATCATTACAAGCATCCAACATGATGCATATACGGAGCAATAATTGGAGCATCGTCCTGATGCTCATCATCTAGCGCTTACATCCATAGCCATGGGAAGGATCCTCCTCTCACCATGCTTGGAATGGCTCCTGCAAATGTGTCCATCACTTCTTCCTCGAAGTGTCGTCAATTTGAAGAACACTAAGCCTCTCTCTGAAGTACTCGAACTTCACTCTAGCTAGTGGTTTCGTCAGCACATCTGCAATCTGTTCATCTGTCGCAACATACAGGAGCTTCACTGCTCCTCTCTACACCATATCCATGTTATAGTGATATTTGATCTCAATGTGCTTCAACTTGTTGTGGAACATCGGGTTCTCATATAGATTCACACAACTCTAGTTGTCACAAAAGATACCAGTAGCCTCCAACGGGAGATCAAATAACTCAGACAGTAGCTTCCGGAGCCATACTGCCTCACAAATAGCCGAACAAGCTGCAACATACTTTGCTTCGGCTGTACTTAGTGCTACACAGGATTGATTGCTACTAAAGCAAGAGATCACACCTGATCCCATGCTGAAGCAACACCCAGATGTGCTCTTCCTATCTGTAGCACTTCCTGCCCAATTTGAATCAACATAACCTTGTAATCAGGTGAACAATCCTCAGATCTGTCAGAAACTTGCTCAATGTGTTCACCGCAAAGAAAATATCTGGTCTAGTATTTTTCAGGTACATCAAGGACCCAATCATCTGACGATACATTGTGACATCAACCAGATCAGATGAAGCATCACACAGAAGCTTCAGGTTTGATGCCACAGGTGTAGCCATGGCCTTGCATTCCATCATCCCGAACCTCTTCAGGATCTCTACTGCATACTTCCCTTATCCAAGGAAGATCCCATCTACACTCTGCCACACCTCCATGCCTAGAAAATAGTGCATCATCCCCAAGTCCTTCATCTCGAACTCAGCAGCAAGCTTCCTCTTGGTATCGGAAATCAATCCATCTTCTCCTGTAACAAACAGGTCATCCACATACAGAAGTAGTATCACAGGATTTCCTCCCTCAACCTTGTAGTAAAGGTTGGAATATGCTTTACTCTCGGTAAAGCCCAAACTAGATAGAAAGTTGTCCATCCTACCATACCAAGTCCTGGGATCTTACTTCAAGACATACAAGGATTTCTTCAACCTGCACACATATGATTTCCTGTCATGTGTCTCAAAACCAAGTGGCTTCTCCACATACACTTCCTCCTCGACTACACCATTCAAGAAAGTTGTCTCGACATCCATCTGGTGTATCTTCCATTCCATCACTGTAGCCAGGGAAAGTACTGATCTGATGGAAGTGTGACTGGCCACAGGAGCAAAAGTCTCTTCATAATCAATCCCTTCTTTTTGGGAGAAGCCACGAGCTACAAATATCACTTTGTATTTTAATAGGCTACCATCTACAGCATGCTTGATCTTATAGATCCACTTGGAAGTCACAACAGACTTCCGTTCAGGTCTTGGGACTGCATCCCAAACATCATTCTTCATGATCGGCTGGTACTCCTCGATCATGGCATTCTTTTCGGATCCTGGGAACTTCAATATCTTCAACATATAACTTTGTTGCTGAAAAAATGTTGTAGTCCTTCTTTTGTAGGTGATGGTATACAATCTTTCCTACAAAACAAGTTAAATTT
Organism: Larix kaempferi; assembly: GCA_027924585.1. NCBI lineage: Eukaryota > Viridiplantae > Streptophyta > Pinopsida > Pinales > Pinaceae > Larix > Larix kaempferi. The sequence goes on along the minus strand of BSBM01000672.1, from coordinate 10,235,691 downwards.
CATGATTAGAAACATCTCATAGTTTTCAGAACAAATTCTTACACATAAAGAAATATGTCATACAGTCATGCAATTATCTTAGCCAATGCTTCAATACAACATTTATCCATATCCTGTAACTTTCTAGATGCCTTCCAATCTCTACCAGAACATTGTTAAGAGTGTGCAAAACTCCCAACATGTCAGCAAAGAGGTTTCATTCTAGATAAGTAGCAATGGAATTTTGTATAGTGCCATAATCCACTTACCCATGTATATTAGTAGTATACTGTTCATCAATGCAACTATTCTAATATGCATAATACACAACCTAATTCTAGGAACATCAATATTGACAAGTATTATTTAAACAATCAAACATGCAAGAAATGATAATTCAAATACTTATCTATGTTTGTTTGTTGGGTTGGCTCCCTCTCAATCTTTGCTTCCTTTCTGCAACTCCATTCTGATGTGGATTTGTGAGAAGTGATCAACTCCCTCTGAATATCTGCATCCTTGCAGAAACTACTGGAGTGTGCTCCCTCTTGATCTTTGCTTCCTGGATTACCTGTCCTTGAACTTATATCCATCCTCGATCACTATGCATGCTTACTAGTATCGTTATTGCGTTATCCTCGAGATAATCATACATTCATTAGTATAATCTCAATACTATCAAAATACAATAATCTTAAACATGTATAGTCATGATCTTTTCAAGCACAGATAATAAACATTAGTATTCAAGGTTTCAGGGAATACTTCTTTTACTCATGCATATTCTCATTTGACCATAGAACTCTTCTGGTTAGTCATATCATAAATCAAGGTAAGAAACATAATATGCCTAAACCAATGATTACTCAAAACTATAACTTCATGAATAATCATTATCAATCATGCCAAGTATACTTATATAAGAAATCCTAACACAAGGTAGGATTCTAACTTGATATAGGAAAAACATACTTGGATTAATATGTTAGTTAGTTATGTCTAACATACCCGCATAATGTCTTCTTGTTCTTCTTCAAAGACTTGTGCTAGTAATCTGCATATCTCAGAGGTTAACTATTATAGAACCAAGTTATACATACCTCGTAAGTAGATCTTCTATGTGATCCATGCCAATGGATGAATCTTTGTCTTCATGTCACCATGGTCATGTGTTCTTGAACTAGAACATGATTTGTCTTTCTTGATGTACCTTTCATGTTAGCGGACAATATCAACCTCATACAACACCACAATGCATTAGTACAATCATAAGTGTCAAAACCCTAATCGATGAATATCTGCATTCATAATTTTATTAAGGTGATACGACAAGTCTAAATTTAATCAAGATTGTACCAACCATAATAATATGAAGACAAACATATCATAAACTTAGTCATGAACAGAATTTGAAATATACCTATCGATATTGCTTGTAATCTTCTTATGTAAGTCCTTAGCCTTATCTCCCTCTGAAACATGAACTTCTTCACTTATGCAGGTGACCAATCCATTCTCTTCTAGGATTAACCCAATCCACTTGAATTGCAGAAATTGGACCTGAAGCTGGATTAGGGTTTGTCAGAGAAACCCTAAAAATTCAAACTTTGAATTTCAAACTTTTGAAAGGATAGAAAGATGTGCCTTCCTGAGCTGGTCAAGCTAGTATACTCAGAATTTGAAAACTGCAAAGTTTCACCCCTCAAAATTGCCTTTTAGATTTCTGGATTAACTGGGGATGACCTTAAATTAGGGTATGAGTTTCCTGGAGCTTAACCCAACCAAAAGTTTTGATCCAAATCTCTAAACTTCTATTTTCTTGAGGGGCTTCTAGCCATGGTCACAGAATTGAAAAATTCCCATTTTTGCAGAAGCCCTAATTTTCCACCTTTCCGATCAAAGTCCCGAACAAGGGTTTGATCAAGCCCGAAATTCTATCCAACCAAAAAATTTGATCTTGGTCTCTAAATTTTGATTTTGATGAGTAGCATCCAGCCATGGTCTCCGATTACAAAACTTCCAACTTTCTTTGAAACCCTAAATTCCCGAAGCCATGAATGAAGGTGCTCAAAGTCCAATTCTGTTTTGACAGAAATATGCACCTGATTTTTTCTGGTGTAACTCCGAAGTTTCTGATCTACAGGGTCTGAAAATTTTTCCTATTATAGCCTGACCTGTTATCTTTCGAACCCCATAGGTCTGACCTCAAAAGGATTCTCTGAGAGAGAGATATGCCAAGTGTCGCAACGTGACCTGTTTATGGGATAAAACAAGAGAGTGAACTTGTACGGAGTGCCACGTGTCATTGGTTCACTTTTGGCCTCTGAACCTTCGGCCTATGAAAGTACAGTACTTTCCCTACCTGTAATGTTTTACGAAATTTCATTTGGAGCTTCCTATCCCAAGTTGTGACCCTTTTTTCCTAGGTCACCTATTTATGACTCAGATATGGAAGAGGCAGAAACCCTAGATTGTACAGATATTAAAACACAAAGTACAATGAATTAGAAGTTGTACTTATGACACAAGGTACATTGGGATCTTATCTTCGACTTGTAAACTTTTCAGATCCAATTTTTTTTCCAAAATGGATTTATTAGGAAAGTTCTACGATGACTGGTTTTTGTTATATCAAGCCCTAACATCTCAAGTGCAACAAGTGTCATAAATGCCATACCATGCCTTCTTTTAGGCTAGCTCAGATACCATGTTAGTTTTCAGAATTTACTTCAATTTGATCTAGGATCTTAACTGAGAGAACAACATGTACAACATATCTACAGCATATCAATCATGGACACAATAATGCAAGCACACAAGAGACACAGAGTTTCACCAGGGAAAACCAAGAAGGTGAAAAACCCCGCAACTTCCTCAGAGATAGATAGAGCAATGATACAACCCAATAATAATAGATAATCCTCCTAGCAGCAACTTCTCCTCCTCCACTAGTGTACCACTCTCCCATGAGTGCATAAGTGATAAATAGAATGATCAAATAGAGTGTCTCCTGCACTCTATTTATACTTGACTTGACTTGCCTAATAACCTTTACTAGGTCGGCCTTAACTTAACCAAATAACATAATGCTGACAGGGCCGACCCCCAATAGGGTGGTCTAATAACCCTTTTACCCGCATGACTCATACAGGGCCGACCTTATCAAGGTGGTCTAATAACCCGTCAAGTATAAGTGACGACACTTACAATATAAATGACGACACTTCCGTATAGAGGAATAATAACATCTCTATAGGAATACAAACATTTCCGTATAGAGTAATAATAACATCTCTATAGGTGTACAATATACATAGGTGAAATACATTCCGAAGTTACAATAACATCAACATACCTAGCCCTATGCATCATCAAGGTGGAAGATTTGGGGTGCACTCTAAGGTATCCCAAATTACAAATGCTCTTCTTAGAATCATCATAGAAAGGGACATGAGAAACATTAACCACACTTAGTTCACTAATGATAATATTATGGTGGGAGAAGCTTTCATAACTATAGTTATGCACATCAAAGTTCCTTATTGATTTACTAGATGCATACAAAGGACAAAATTAAAAGCAAACTATATGGCTAAAATCCCCCTTCTAGCCTTCTATTTAGAATTGTGAGGCTCCTTGAATTCCATATCAAGGTGCACTGGAACTCCTTCAAGTATCCAGGTTTCCCCATATCCCTTAAGGAAAATGTAGCCACGAGATAGAATTCCAACCTTAAAAAACTCAGCTCTCGGCTCCAAACAAACCATTTGGGGATCCCAATGGATAAATATCTAGTGGAGGATAAGCCCCATTAATTGTGTTCTCTCATATCTCCCAATTTTCATGTGTTTTTATTTACTCACCCCTAGTATCATTTTAGTTTCCATAGATAAAACTATAGCAAGGTTTAATCTAGTGAATTGTAAAACAATCAAAGCACCTCAAAACATAGGGAGAACGACCATCATATATACCTCCTTAATGAATAAGGAACTTGAAGATAAAGTGACTTGGAAGTATAACATGGAAGTATGTTTCCTTATTATTTTTGAAAATGTTGTATTCTAGTGGATTATAACAATTAACCATTTTCTTGGGATATCAATTCTCAACTTGTTAGACATAGTTGCATTTGCAATCCAAAATCACAAACTTGCTATCGGCTTGAAATAAGTAAATTTTGGAGTCACATTAGAGAGGCTATAGGGCCCATTGAAAAATAGATTCCTATAAAATACAAATTCACAAACTTATTATAAATTTGAAATAAGTAGATTTTGGAGTCAAATAATCCTTCCTCTATAGGATTTCCTCACCTAACATGTATATTGTCCCTCACTATATAATAGGATTCCACAACTTAACATGGATCTACTCCCTCACTATACAATAGGATTCCACATCCTCTCAAAAGGGATCTTCTTTCTTGCTATATAGTATGCTTAGTCTCTCAATTTGAACTATCAAGACACAATAGATATTGTGGGTTGAAATAGTACTTCTCTTAGGCCCAATATGGTCAACTAATATGGGGTTATTAAATCCTTGATCTAGTTAATTGCCTCCCCAACATAGGAAAACCATGTTGTAGGTGGGGACTACAACCTACGATATCTAATTGTAGGTGGAGACTACTACCACCCTCTTAACACTCCATGGAATCTTATCAAGAACATGTTTCTTCTATAGACTTACACAAGAGATATTTAATTTCTACACACAAAGAAACCACAGTCCCATAGTGACACTTTAAGTTTGTTTGCAGAATTATTACTCTATAGTCTAATCAAGGTATGAATGGTTTTCCAAAAAAATGGAGCACTCTTATGAAGTATGAGACAATGCCTCCTAGCTCTATTCTCTTGAGAATGACATAATTGCATTTTAGTTATACAATTTTGGAGCATCTTGCAGATGCAGGAATACATATAGTTTTTTGTGTTCTCAATCTGTGGGACTTGCTCACAAATAGGGTAAAGAAGTTGGCATTAGGCTACAAAAAATCATATTTGAGATAACCATGGTGACTAGGATATAAGCATTTGTATTGAATATATTGTATTTTTTCTCAAAAGAAGAGCTAGGGTCATTGCCATAATCTTTACTGTACCACTGTTGCAAAACTTGGTGTTGGCAAAGAATTGACATGGGTCACCAACTCATGGAATTGACAAAATTTGTTGTGTGTAAACTTGACACGCACAAAAACCCGAGAAAATCAGAGATTTTGCAACAATTCTTTTATAAAATTGCTAATTACTAATGCTTGGAAATCTCATATTCATATATTTGATGGCAAACTTCAAACTACGTGGTTCATTGTTGCAATAATATAGTATGAGATTTTCACAATTTTATTTATTTTAAAATTTTTTCTTGGTAAATATGCTTCTTACATTATCCCAAGAAAATAAAACATATGTACAAATGTATCATTTTACAAGCAAAATGGGTGTCAAGATATGAAGGCCAAAACCATATTCCAAAAGGGGGTGTAAGATTCCTTTGCAATATCAAAATGCAATAATAAAAACCATATGCCAAAAAAGTGCCCTAGCTTCAACATTGTAGAACATCACATAGATAAAAACCAAATATTCAAAAGGCACCCCAAGGCATGCGACATGATGATTGACATTGTCAGTACCAAATTAAGGGAAGATGCTAAGTTAATCAACCAAAGGACTTAATTGATGCATTGATATCGCTATCAAGACTTCTAACCTGCAAACCATTGAAGCACCCCCTTCATGTACTCTCCAAATCTTCCTGTGTAGAACTTGAACCCTTTGTTGTGGCCAAACTTGTTTCCAAATTGTATTCAATGACATAAAAAATGGACAACTACATCTTTTTTCTCTTCCAAAGAAAATGGTTGTCTACCCTCTTTCCCATTGGGACAACTACAAGGCTTCCAAGTCAAAGGGAAGAAACAATGGGTCTATCATTTGCAAAATTCAGTTTATGGATTGATGTAATCACCAAATTAGTGTTACAAGAAGTTTGACCGCGTAATCCTTGAAGACAATTTTGATATAGTGATATTATCCATGCATCTAATATAAAATAGTCATGGATTAAACAATTGCTATTTCTTTTTATGATGGTGATTTTTCGCTTGCAAGCAAATATGCTAATTCAATTGCTAGCATGAAGTCTGAGTTGTTTTCTACATTAGCAATGGACTTGGAAAATCATTCAAATAGTAACCTACTTACCCAATGCCCCACAACCACTGAATCTTATAAATTTAAGCATGTGACTTTGCCTCACATTCAAATTCAATTATTGGTTGTACTATACTAAACTTAGTGCCATGTAAAGGATTAAAAATGGTCAATGCCCCAATAGACTACACCATCAAGCCTAGGTACCTCAAGGAAAATTGGGACCCTAATGTAATGTGGAGAACCTAACTACCATGAAGAAGGATGAAGCAACTATAGGGAAAGGTTGAAAAATCTAAGAGCTAGTGGGGGTCATTGGACCATTTTGAGGGCCATGTGAAGGCCTCGTGGTCACCCTCCATGCTGGAATGGGTATAAGAGGAATTCAATAGGTTTCGAAACCCTCTTTTGCAAGTAGTTTTGGAGTAGGGGATACGAGCTCCCTGCTCAGGATTCTTGGCAATGGCGTGGAACAGGTGATTGGATAATCAGATGGATGTCTGTTTCCTGGTGGAAATTGTGTGTCCTCTAGCATATAGACGAGCTCGCAGCGTGCTAGTCTAATTGAAGAAACGTAAGTTTCATAAACCGCCCGCTATCTTCAACCATGATCCCTATTTAATGGTGTTGTCCCATAGGTCTGATTTGCGGGAGATTGGGTCAAACGGCTCCCCCAATCCTAAAGCAAGAAGGATTATAAATTTCTCCTTTTGAGTACTGGTGGTTAGGTATGAGGCCATTCTTAAGTCTCTTTTTCCCCACGAAATTGATACGTACTCTCTCAATTTACCCTAGCGTATACAATTTACCCTACATATATGCAAGCAGAGATTAATAAACCCAAGGCTCGGTACTCACGGATTTGGGAGGCATTGGCCCCTCTCAGAGTTGCTCTGCGTGTGATGATCCTGCTCATGAAATGTTGATCTTCTCAGGAACTGGACGAGCACGTGATGAGCCTACTGACACGATGCTCTACTCTAGAACTACCTCAGGTCGTGGGATGGGCGTGCGATGAACCTTCTCACGGATGCTCTGCTTAGAACTATGTGGGTGCACAAGCGGGAGACTATGTTAATGGCACAGAAAATGAAATGTGGGTCGCGGGAGGTTGAAAGGTGAGGTAATTACATTTTTGGGTTTTTTATTTATTATTATTTATTTATTTGTTTTGTTTGTATTATATTTTTTATTTGTTATATATATATATATATATATAATATTTTTATTTATGTTTCATTATTTAATATAATATTTATATTTATATATAATATTATATTGCATTATTTTTTATTTGTTATATACAAGATTTTATTTTAAAAAAATTGATGAAAAAAATTTGAATTAAAAATTTAATGACGATGTAAGTGATGATGATGTTGATGAAATCGGTGTCGATGATGATGATGATGATCATCATCACCATCACCATCCTCACCATCCTGATCATCAACATCATCAACATCATCATCATCAAGAACATCATTGTCATCATAAGCATCATCATCGTCATCACTCATCAATCATCATCATAAACAACATCGTCGTCGTCATCATCATCAATGTCGATGTCATCACTATTCATTATCACAATTATCATAAAAAACAACATCATCATCATCGTCGTCATGATAATCATTGTCATCAACATCAAGAACATAATCATTATCATAAGTGTCATCATCATCATGGTCATTTTCATTGTCATGAAAACCATCATAATGATCATCATACAGATCATCATCATCATCATCATCATCATCATCATATTCATTATCATCATCACCGCCATCATTATCATCATCAACATCATCTTCCTTATCGTCGTCATCGTCGTTATATTGTTAGGCAATCTAATGAATCTACCCTATAGGCTCAAAATAAGATTTCCAACAAGCCCTTATTTTCCCAGTTCTAAATTCATATGTCCATTTTATGAAGTGTGCAAGTTGCAAGTTTCTTTGGGGGGGTTTCCTAGGGCATGGCCTAGGAAAATTACCGGCAATATTTTTGGGAAAAATGAATCATTAGGTGGAAACAATAAG